>CM077030.1:107248647-107873647 GCA_039090855.1 Macrothele yani | reverse complement strand
CTGATAATTGAGCAGGGAAGAAAAATACATATCTGAATAGATTATAGTTATACATAGATATCTCATATCAAATTAAGGATAATGTGAACTCTGGCTGGCACATTAAATAACCCTTTCCCTTTTTAACCATGCAGGCAAGAATAAAATTATGGCTTTAGTGCTCATTCAGTCACAATTTAACTGATTTAAAAAAAAAACTGAATTAGTTGTGATTCCATTTATGAGTACTCTTTTTACTGTGCTTCATATTAAGTGCACATAATAGTAAATAAGGGTGGAAAACATTCCCACATACACCATAAATATTGATGAAAACTGGATCAAATCTGTGTCGAATATGATTTATTAGTAAGTATTAATTTTTTATTATTTATGCACAATTTTTAACATTGTTTATCATGTTATGCTACATTAATGCCTACCACACCACTAAAAATGTTTAATTAGGTATAGTGTTCAAGTTGGACTTTTTTCTCTAGAAGAAATTTGGCTATTTTGTCAGCAAAAGTTGTAACAAATCATTATGCAGATTAGCCAAATTTACATTTCTATTTTTTGCTACATTTACATATGAAAATACAAGCACAATGCATTGGCTAAATAAAAGTTTGTACTTTAAATAGAATTCAAGAACAAAAACAAATAGGTTTTTATACTTCTAATAATAACAAAAATACTCATATTTGCTGATGCATGCAATTTGTGGGTGGACCAGCAGACTGATCCTCCTGAGCTGAAATGGTGTGTACGGCTGCAAACCTCCAATAAATAAATAAATAAATAAATAAATAAAATGCCTTTTCCCTAATGCATCACAGAAAAGCCCTTGTAAAAGATGCTCTCAAGGCTCACCAGTGTTTTCCTGCAATAGGAGAAAAGACAATGGGGATGGGAAAATGACAACAGGGCGAAGCGGCGTGCCACAGCAATTACAGACAGGGAAAATGATGGGGAAGGACACTAGGCAAAGCAGCCATGATGGAATGTAAAAATGATGGGGATAATAAACAACAACACAGCAAGGGCAAAGCAGGGGTGGATGAGATGACGAAAAAGTATGACAGGAATGAAAAAATATAATGCAAGGGCAAAGCAGGGGGTGGGCGGGATATGAAAAGAAAAAATGGCAGGGGAGGAAAGCAGGTCGACGGGGCAAAGCAGTGATAATGGTACGAAAAAATGAAGGGGGTGAAACCAATGTAGGGGCGAAGCAGGGGTGGGCGGGAGGACGAAAGAAAAATAATTAGAAACATTCGCTTTTTGGCGATTCGGTGGGACTTTTTGTTGCAAAATTACCATCTCTATTGCGATTCGGTGAAAATGAAAGCCAGTTTTTTTAAATCTTCGATTGGGGGGGGTAGTTAAAAGTACCACTAAGCTGTAAAAAAATCCAGAGACAAAAAAAAAAAAACATCTACAGATGGTGTAAGCTTTTACTGACAGCAAGGTTCTGAACTATTTGTTATTTTTTTAATCAAATTCATTTGGCCAAATCCTTCTTCACATGTTGCACTGGAAGTTGGCATTACACAAACTAGCACTTAAATAAATAAAAACATTTCCTTGGGGTCTGTAACTTTTGACAAAATTTCTCAAACTTTAAAATTTTTGCTGTATATCTTAAAGTCAAACCACTCATCTACTAAAGCTTTTTCAGGGTATCTACCATTTTCAGGAGACTCAATTTCTTGACCTTTCCTTGACTTTTACGGCACATTTCTTAACCCTAAAGCTAAGTTTTTTCGACTATTATTTTTGCCAACAGTGTAAAAGTCGGCCATTTTAATTAATTAAATATAAAATCTGATTATGTAATTAAAAAATTAAAAGGGTAAATTGAGTATATAAAATTATTTCTAAAAAGTTAAAATAAATAGCATTTTTTTTTACCAATATGCTTGCATTTAGTAAAAAACTCAAAATATTGCACTATAAAGAATTACTTGTAACCGGGAAACCTGCACGTTACACAAAAGCACGTTAAGCGAGTACAGGCAGTATGTTATAAAGGTTTAGACTGTTATCAACAATTAATATTAATAGCAATTTATTTCAATTTTTGATAACATTATTTACTCAGAAAATAAATGCTATTCAAAACAAGCTTCACACTTTTGCACAAAGTATCTGAACATATGCACAACTGAAGAACTGCACTGAATATCAGGGCCACAAATCAATTTTATTCACAAGCTGTTCTATGATTTTGAAAGTTTTAATGCGAATGTTTGTTAGTGTACATTTTCTTTAGTAATTTATTCAACTGAGTCTTCTTATAAGCCACTTTCCCTGACCATGTTTCCAGTTCAATCAAGCCCGCGGTGCTAAGTCTTTTACTGTGTGAGGCTAACAATCTTTCACATCATCAGTTTACAAATCAAGCTTTTCAGGTAGCTAGAGAATTTCTTGAATAATATTATTAATCTAACAGTTGGTTCAAACCCTTCCAAATCAGTCACAACTTCTGGACAAAAAGTTTATGTCAAATCCAAAGTCCAACCATGCATTACCATGTCATCATTTTTTATGCACTATCAAAGTTTCTGTGATACTGCATATAAAATATTATAATCATGACTAAACTGTTGAACAGTTGCCTTGTCTTTACTAACGGTTACTAAAATAAGCTGTCTTCAGATCACGATGCGATAAATAATACGATTCAAAAGTGGCAATAGCTCCTTGTTCCATAGGTTGAACTTAAGGTGTGTGTGTGTTACGTAGCAAAAGAAAAAAAAAGTTACATAACAGTATGGTTTGTTGAATATGTGGAGTGGTTAGGACTATTTCATAGAGTTTGAAAGTTTAGTTATTAACTCACCAGCCTCATATTTATTATGTCCACTTTTTCTTGTAATTGTATGGATTTCTGTGGCATTCTACCAATATTTCACTTTCAGCATCACTTTTTCTTTTATTGAACGACATTTTTACAAGAATGCCCTTAGTAAATCAATAAAAAAAGTAATACCAATGTGAATTCCTCTTCCTCCGATCAGAGAAGCCAGAAACAAGTGTACCGTAAACAAAGATTTCTAGACTTCAAAGTATGCTGCTTCTAATTGGTGAAAATTTTCAGCGTGATGTTAATAAGTTATGTCGGGAATGGGTAAAAATGTTGTACATATGTTATAGTGAACATGCATTAAGTAGACATTTAAGGCTCAGTATTACTGTGCATACACAAAACTAAAAAAGTTATCTAAATCAAACACTTCCTCATTGGTTAACATTTAGCCCCCAGGGCACTAAGGAAGAGCTTTAACAATCCAAATGCAATGTATGACATAGCTTTAACTCTGCAGTTTCTTTGTATGTGTATGCGTATGCTGCTTTAATTTCTGTTTCTATTGAATTAGCTTCTTCAGCCTGTTCCAATAACTTTTTCTTTCTTTCAGTTTTTTAATTCTTCCCACAGCACATCTGATTTCCTTTTCTTTCTCTGCTTGCTGACTTTTCTGTTTTCTTAGTGCTTCTTTACATTTTGATGCAGCATTTAGTTTTATTATTTTCAATATATGTTGAATATGAGGCCTGATTATTATTTTTTTAATATAATGTTATTCTGTCCATCTACTTTAAGCTTAGTACATTTGTACAGATTTTTCGGATGAAGTTCCATCAGGAAGTACCCAAACCTACGGTTAGGCCTTTGTTTTTATTTACTCTTTTTTTTTTTTTTCAGTGCCTAGCCTAGGCCTGACTAAAATATTTGAAAGTGTAATATTTTTGTGTCTGTCTACTCAACGTGTAGTGCATTTATACCAATTTTTAATGGCGTAATTCCAACGGAAAGTACCGAAATCTGCAGTGAGGCTTTTTTTTTTTTCTTTCTACCTAGCCTAGGCCTGATTAAATATTTTGAAAATGTTGAATAAAATGAAATAATTGCCCCAAAGGAGTGGAAGTGCACTGACTGATATTCAGAAAATTACACAGATGTAATTTTAAATGCCTCTGCATCTCTTCATACTGTTTTGCTAAAATGTGAACAAAACAGAAAACAAGAAATACGACACCGAATTTTGGGTTGTAATTGAGCATGTTTTGAATCTTTTCTGATGCAAATTAAATTTATCAAAGTTATTCAAAGCTAATGCAACCGGTTAGAAAAATACCAACCAGATTTCTTCAATTGATAAAACATCTAGAAATAGAAACAGCTAAAAAGTACGTAATGAACATGCATAAAAAGTTTCTCACAGCAGAAGGAAGGTATGGGAGACAAATTTCCAAATCGAACAGTTAAAAGAGAGAGAGAGAGAAAGAAAGAGATGTAATATAACTCTACGCCTAACGGGAAAGTAAAAAAAAAATATTAATGGAAAACATATGCTAACGAAAAAGAACTTTTCAAATATGGCTCCCAGAAGAAGAGACAGTGAGAAAAAGGTACTGACCTTTATGTACCCTAGCAGGAATTCTGTGCATTGTTTAAAGAGGATAATGCACCACATCTCTATTGTGGAGAATGGCATACAGTAAAAATAAGAAATTTCTCAATAGGATTTTTAGAAGCAGAGATACAGCTGCAAACAGAAGTACACAAACAGCACCTAGTGGTATAACTGTCAACTATAAAACTCCTCAAATACTAACCTAAAGTTTTCCACAAGGTGAACGGCATCTGGTGCCAAAAGAATTTCTTAAATCATACATTCAGAAGCAGAGATATTAAGAAAAACAGATTGAACACTGGCGCCCCCTAGCGGGGAAATTGGGCATCATTTTGGGAAGAAAATGCACTGAGTTTTCATAGTTAGCAGCATCTGACCAAGAAAGAATATTTTATATCGGGTTTTTAGTCCCGCAGATATTATTGTAAACGGAAATGTGAGCTAAAGCCTTTTAGTGGCAGACTTGTGCATTAAGAAAAATTTGAAATTATATGAGAAGCATTACACAGCAGAAATATTACCCCAAAAAGAAAGAACTTTTCAAATCAGACACTTAGAAGCAGGGATATTGAAAACAATGATTTATACACCCTGTGGCGAGAAAACTATGAGCTATTTTAAGCAGCAGGTGTTCTCAAAACATTTTCCGAGGTGAGCTGTATCGGTCTAAGAAAGAATTTTTTCAGTCTACTTTTTCAGAAGCTCGGATTTTGCTGCAAATACGTCAGAAGCAGAAATAAACGCTTACGCCCCTGGTGGCCAAACCATACTTTATCAAAATTTAGAAATTATATGCAAAACATTTGTCATCAGGAGCAGTATCTAATGCAGAAATAATTTTTCAAATCAAAGCTTTAGAAGCGGACATATCGGGGAAACTCCAGTTACCTTTGCGCCCCCTAGTGGAAAATCTATGCATTACTTGAAAAACTAGAAACTATATGAGAAATATTTCGCACTAGAAACGCTCTCCGACAAAGAAAGAATTTTTCAAATCGTACTCTTGGAAGCACAGATATCAACAAAAATAAGATATACATCTCCGCCCCCTGGCGGGAAGAGTATGCGCTATTTTAAGCAGGAGGTGTTTTCAAAACATTTTCCGAGGTAAGCTGTATTGGTGGTATAAGAAAGAATTTTTTCCGTCGACTTTTTCAGAAGCTCGGATTTTGCTGCAAATACATCAGAAGCAGAAATATAAATACTTACGCCCCCTGGTGGCCAAACCATACTTTATCAAAATTTTGAAATTACATGAAAGACATTTCTCATTAGGAGCAGTATCCGATGCAGAAAGAATTTTTCAAATCGGAGTTTTAGAAGCAGAGATATCAGGGTAAATGCAAGTTATCTTTATGCCCCCTAATGGAAAATCTATGCATTACTTGAAAAAGAAACTGCATCTAAAACAGTCTTTGTCATAAATGGCATCCAAAGGAAGAAATAATTTTTTCAATCGGATATTTAGAAGCAAATATATGCAATAAAATTAATTTTAAATTCGATATCTGCATTTACGCCCTCTTGCGGCGAAGTTGTGCATCTGAAAAACTCAGAATGCCAGGATCATCATTCTCACATTTTATGCTTCCCAATGCAAAAAGAATTTTTCAAATCGGACTAATAGTTGCACAGATATGGTGTCCACGGACGGACGGACAACCCGATTTGTATGCACGATCTTTTTTACAAAAGACCTGCTAATTACACTGATCGGCATGAAAATCGGCCCTGACACCATTCCTGCTGATAATTACGTAAAACGACCTCCTGAATCCGAATATGACCCCCGTTTTCCTCCATCACCCACCGTTTTCGGGGAGGGTCCCCCACCTAATTTTATCACTTTCCGATAATTTGGAGGGATGAAAAGGATTATTTCAGACTTTACATTTCTTCTGAGGGGCTACAGAGGTGAAAAGTTATAAAACATGAACATCTGTAGCAAGGAGGTAGATTTGGGGGATCCCCCCATTGTAAAGAATTCATTACAAATGATTGATTTTTCCGGGGTTTTTTGGCAATTTTTTCACTTTTTGCTACATATTCCAGCTTCTCTCACCCTCCCCCAAAAAACCTGAAAATAATAAAAATATATAGCAACAGTTCGGAACATTTACTCTACCACCCTGGCTCTCTCAATACCTCACGGGAATCGCGCACAGGTTTGCACGGGCTTTGACAAGGTCAAACTTGCATTGCTCTTATCACGATAATCTTGCACTGTAAGCATTATCTTCCCTCACTTGATCTGTAGCGATCGTTGAGTCTACTTGTCAGTGTTCTAGGCAGGGATTCTGTGTTTCCAAGTTGTTTAAATTGTGTCAAACGGTAGAAATTTGTTTACACCGGCCTTTTCCAAGTGAATTACAGTACATGAGTGTGATTTGTGATTAATATAGAGCATTTATTTACTGTTTAATTATGCCATGCGAGTGTATAAATCATCCCGATAGATTCAGCTATGTTTGCGCGGAATTGACTTTTAAAGCGCAACGAAAACCCTTTTCTTTGCTTCTTAAAACTGCTTATAAATTTTACTTTGATTGCAAAGTTGGCGATCAGGACAAGAATTCGGCTCCCACAGTTTGCTGCACTACTTGTTACAGTGCTTGACCAAATGGCTCAAAGGTACCCGTAAATGAATGCCATTTGCTGTGCCCATGGTTTGGCGTGAACCTCGCTGTCATCTCACAGAATGTTACTTTTGTATGACTTCTACCGTCGGGTTATCTAGCAACAAAAGTAAGCATACAATTCAGTATCCTAATATCCCTTCAGCTCTGAGACCAGTTCCTCACAACAAATCATTGCCAATCCCAGTGCCCCAAAAAACCTATACTATAGAGCCAGAAACGGATGCAACATACTTTGAGCCACAGCTTGGACCATCACATGATACGTCCACCGATGATGAAGAGTGTTCTGTTGATTCAGCTCATTGAAAACCTCACCTCGTTACTCAGTCGGAATTGAATGATCTTGTCAGGGAGTTGGAGTTACCTAAGACTAAATCTCAACTTCTTGAATCTCAACTTCAGCAGTGGAATCTCTTAGAAAAGGGCACAAAAATCTCTTCTTACAGGACCAGACAGTCAATCCTGCAATAACTTTTTCGGAAGATGACGGCTTAGTGCTCTGCCCTAATTCAAATGCATTGATAATAGAACTGAAGATGGCATGTGACCCAGACAAATGGCGACTGTTTATAGACTCATCAAAGACAAGCTTGAAAGTTGTCCTGTTGGCCAATGGGAATGAGTTACCATCAGTCCCGGTTGAATACTGTGTGGATATGAAGGAGACGTACGAAAACATCAGCCGAATCCTTGATAAAATCTGTTATCACGATTATAATTGGAAACTTTGCACTGACTTAAAAGTTGTTGTGTACTCGCGGGCCTGCAATCAGGCTTCACAAAATACTGCTGCTTCCTATGCGAATGGGACAGCTGAGCACGAGACAAACATTGCATCGTACGGAACTGGCCTCTGCGAGAAAGTTTTACTCCCGGTCAGAAAAATGTCGTTCATGATCCTTTGGTCCCGAAGGAAAATATTTACTTGCCGCCTTTGCACATCAAACTGGGATTGATCAACAGTTTGTGAAAGCAATGGACAAGACAGGTGATGCATTTCAATTTTTGAAAAATAAATTTCCTCGTCTTAGTGAGACTAAAATCAAGGAAGGAGTTTTTGTGGGCCCCCAGATTAGACAACTTTTCAAAGATTCGACGTTTATTGAACACCTGAATCGAAAAGAAAAAAGCGCTTGGCTTGCATTCCAAAACGTGCGTAAGAACTTTTTGGGTAACAACAAAAGTGATGATTATGCCGCTCATGTCGAGGAATTGCTGTCAGCGTACAAGGCCATGGGGTGTAACATGTCTCTTAAAGTGCATTTCCTACACTCACACCTGGACTTCTTCCCTGAAAATTTAGGAGCAGTTTCCGATGAACATGAGGAACGATTCCATCAAGACATCAATAAGATCGAGAGGAGATTTTCAGGGAAGTGGAATACGAGCATGTTAGCAGAGTACTGCTGGTGTTTGGTACGAGAAACTTCTACCTCAGGGTACAAAAGGAAAGCAAGCACCAAATGAAGGTACTTATCTTATTTATTTATTTATTATACTTTACATTTGTATTTTACTTTTTATATATTATTCTTTACAGCTAAAATAAATATTCCTTTTCACCCCTCCAAATAAAATTCATGTCCATAACATATTACTGAAAATTGATAAAAAAAATCATAAAAAATCGATCATTTTTAATGATTTCTTTACAATTGGGGGGATCCCCCCAAATCTACATCCTTGCTACAGATGTTCATGTTTTATAACTTTTCACCTCTGTAGCCCCTCAGAAGAAATGTAAAGGCTGAAATAATCCTTTTCATCCCTCCAAATTATCGGAAAGTGATAAAATTAGGTGGGGGGCTCCCCCGAAAACGGTGGGTGATGGGGAAAACAGGGGTCATATTCGGCTTCAGGAGGTCATTTTACATAAGAATCAGCAGGAATGGTGTCAGGGCTCGAAATTTTTTTTTTTTTTTTGGCCGACCAGTGTTACCCGCCAACTACTTCCCAGACTGTGGTGAATTCCTGAGATCCCGGAGATTGCAGTCACGGCATACAAACATGTAGCAGCGTTTATTATGACTTGGAACGATTTGTAGTTTTGGAATCATACTGATCAAAACCTGTTCGAACATCATTCCTGCTGGCAGATAGCACAGTACATGCGCATTCGCCGATTTATGGCATAATTGACATGCGATGGCCCTATAAGAACCGGTTTAAACATTGTGTTTGCTTCGTGATGATTCCCATTATTCCTGAAAGATGTCCGCAAAGCCATCGTGTGATTTCATCAACTTCATACTTCACAACATATCGCGAAGAATGACTCGCATCGTAGTTTTGTTAGCTAAAAAAACGGACCCTCGATGTAAAACTTAAACCTGTTTTTTGCATTATACCGGTACATCGCCCAGACCGAATGACTCGCGACGAATTTTTCTGCGAAGCAAACAGGGCCGCGAGTAGCCTGGTGGGCAACGTTCGTGACTGCCATGGAAAGGGCCTCAGGTTCGATCCCAGGCAGGTACGAACGCTCGATCCACTAAATATCTGCTGTGCGTCGGATGGGCACGTTAAGCTATCGGACCCCAGGTACCGGCCCCCAGTAATAAATATGGGTGTCTTCTTCCCCCTTTCTACTTCACTTCCGTGTCATTTTCCTATCAGGTGCACTAGCCCAGTTTCCTGTTTCTAAGGGCTGTTTAAGACCTGGAGTCAGACACTCCCTTCCTAAAATCCTCTACATATGATCATATGCAGAAGCAAACAAGCAGGTTATTGGTTACTTTCGACAAAAAGACCTTTACTGTCAGCCCACAGTTGAGAGAACCGCGGTTGGTGAAGTGCCAAACGGAGTCAATGAACACTGAAGGGGAGAATGATATCGCGGTGTATACCTTCAGAACTTGTCTGAAGGAAGGAAATGACGTCATAGTCATTGGAAAAGACTTCTCCTTTTAGCTCAAAGCTGAAATTTGATTTTTTTTTCAGGGTAAGGCACAAAGGGAACAAATAAAAAAATAAAAACGAAAAAATTGACTCTGACCTATGACCTTAATTCCATGACCTTTCCTTGACTTCCGTGACCGTTTTCTCATTTCGTAACCTTTCCATGGCCAGGTAGACACCCTGTTTTTCAATGTTTTCTTCATTTCCTTGTAAAATAACAGTCTTGAAGTGTTAAAGGAGAATTTTAATACCTTCATCACACAAAATCTCCCAAAGCTTTTCCTGTAAGCCACAAGAATGGGTGAAACACAGAGGTTAAGTTGATAACAGCACATTCACCAACAAGAAACCTTTCACTTTAAATATTTTTTTCTGACTTTATTATTTGAATCCTGTCATGTTCATAACTTTTTTTTACCAATTTCAGAATTGGAAAGTTTCATATTTCTGTATGATTCTTCTTTTGTATGAAAAGCACTGAAAAACTGTGCTTCATTCTTCCCCATATGATTTCACAAATGATCTAACTATGAATAAGTTTCTGAAACTTCATTACGGATTTGACATAAAAGTAGATCACTTTTTGGAAAATCAAAGATAAATTTTCAAAAATAAGGAAAAAGTCTTGAAGAAAACTAATTGTTACCATAAATCTAAATTCTTTTATCTTCTTAAGCATGTCTCTTGCCTTGTCACTGCCATGTTTCTCATGAGTTTGGCTTTCTAAATGCAAAACCATTGCCTCATAATTCTGCAACACAACATATAAGACACCAACTTTTGATGAAATTTGTTATTTGATGATAATTCTGGACCTTATTTGATGTAATTTCTGGACCTTTAAAGTTTATAATGCCAAATCATCAGCAACCTTTTTCAGCTGTTGTAAGTTCTTACTGGTATTGCCATAAAATTTGTATACTTGAATCAAAACTGAGTTAAATGTCATCAGATAAAGTATGTGTTTTGCAGCATAAAGCACACTTAGTTGTAAATGATGTGCCACACAGCGTAGTCACAATATGATGAAGAATTTCTTTAAATTTTGCACACAGTCCAGATACTGTGTCCATCATATTGGCAGCTTTGTCTGTTGCTAAACCAACAATTCTGTTCTTGTTCTTCAGATCCAAATCAAGGCTATAAAAATACTTTTCAATGGCAGAAAAATAACATGCTGATGTACTGTTCTCCAATTCTAGAATTCCTAAAAAATATTCTTTAATTTTGCCATTACCAGAGATGCCAACCTCTAGCAGAACTTATCAGTAATCAATAGGGGAATTTTTCAGTAATGTTTCAGTAATGGAACACAAGCTTTCAGTAATATTTTCAGTAATGTAACACACCATTTTTTTTTTCAAAGTTAAGGACAATATTATAGTACTAATGTATAACCTGTAATACTTGTATATCATAGTAACTTACTTTCACATGAATTACAGGACACTATCATAAAATATTCCGTTATAGTCCTGCTTTAATGAATTTTTCTTTGTTTCTAAATTCAACAATTTGATGGATACTGTTAAACAGAAATTATATAAATACAGAATATTTAAATTAATAAATCTAAGATTATATAATGGCTGTGTACAAATCCTTTACTATCATATAAATTTCTTCTTTCAACAACACAATTACGAGAATGTTTTTAACAAATCTTTTACTATCACGTAAATTTCTTTTTCAAAATTAGCAGTGTGGTTAGAAATTAATGTATACTTATAAAAAGAAAAACCAACTTCACACAACCCTCTTTTCCCCCAACATTCATAAATGATGTTACCAGTATAATGGAAAAGAAACTAAAAAATAATAATTGTTAGGTTTACCTGTCAGTTTTGCCTTGCCTTACATATGCTTTGTTTCACTTCAATACTAATAAAAAATTATGTCCTTGTACACTGACAGTTTATAAATGGCAACTGAAACTAAGTACATATTTATACATTCTATTTTGAAAATTCTATACATATTTACAAGCCTTTAAGCCAAATTTCTCTAAACTAGTTGGCTGCCTTGGTTGCCTTTCAGTGTAGCCACTGTGGCATGCTTTGCAGCAGCCAATTCTTTTTCTGAAAATGCAGCAGAATGGCAAACCTCTGAAAATGATGCCATCTTCACATTTATAAGGTTAACAATGACCCTAAAGTTTCGGTGGCTAGGTTGGGCCTAAACTCTGCTTGATTCTTACGTACAATGCTAAAAAATTTTTCTGCAATTGCATTACTGTGTGGCACAACAAGAATAACCTGCATCAGGCGTGGCAAAACTTCATACTTTTTAGCACCACCTGAACTAGTCATTTTCGAAATGTTTGACCAAGCAGTATCAATTCTAGGGCTATTCAAAATACCTTCTTCCAATTCATCAACTTGGTACAAAGCAAACTCCAATTCCAACTTGTAAAGATCACCATCACTAACAACAACAGTTGGGAAAATATTTGCAAAGTACATTACTGAAGAAAAGGAAGCTTTCTTCCTAATTCCTACATCAGCAACTTCTGCGTGCAGCAGGAATTCACTTTTCAGTGGAAATTTCTTCAACATATAGTAACATGAGGTACTGTCAAAGTTATTAAATTCCTGGTAAAATTGCTGCACTTGTATCATTGACAAATTGTGTTTTTTGTCATTTAAGAGCAATCTTGCTTTGGCACCAATGATTAAATCCACATCATCTTTTTGCTTGTTCCAATTTAGAAACTATTTATCGGCTGGGGAAGTAGCATGCTTTGAAACTGCAGAAGGCTTCACAAACCTGACCATGATAACAATAAGTAGCTGCAAATGTTGCCTTCTTAAAATATGGATGCAAGGAGCTTCCTTCTGCAACAACACATTAACCTTAACAAACACTGGCAAGGCATTACTCAAAAACATGCAGTACAACTGTAGTCTAGCATGGGCTGCTGCTGAAAGAGGTGCATTGTGTTCCACTAAAAACCTTGTGAATAACATTTCAGCCTTGGTAACACTGGAATCAACATCATGTGGCACAAAAAATGAAGTCAGCAGTTTTGCTTGTTTTTTAAGCTCACTATATGATTTGTTATATCTCATGTGATTCTATTATAAAGTTCACATAACATTATGTGACCATTAAGTTCTTCAGGAAGACACTTTGACGTCTGTAAGTTCTGCTTTACAGGTTCTGTAAAGTGGATACAGTCTGTGGTGGTGCATTAAACTTATTCAATTAAAATATAAATTGGTTAAAAGTCCTAAAAATGTTACTCACGGAAGTGCATGTTGTTAGAAATTAATGTATATGTACGTCGGACTGAACACGCACTTCTGTGAGTAACATTTTTAGGACTTTTAACCACTTTATATTTTAATTGAATAAGTTAATGCACCACCACAGACTGTATCCACTTTACAGAACGTGTAAAACAGAACTTACAGACGTCAAAGCATCTTCCTGAAGTATATGATTTGTGTTTTTTGCACAGTACATGTGGTCGACAATCATCACGCCCACCATGTGCAATTGAAAAATTGCAATTGCATACAGTACAAAATGCATGCTTTTCAGAAACTGTCGACACATCCAAGCATGGAAATTCCACTTTATACTCACTGTGAAAACTTTGAGCAACAGCAGGTCGTTTCCTTATTTCTCCTTCGAAATCACAATCGGAGTGCCGTTATAACATAATGTGGAGTAGAAACCGTCAAAAAAGCAAACTTAGCACAGCAAGATTAAAGCAGCTCTCAGGCCAAAGGTTTACTTTGTCTCTCGGGCCAGCGCCGCAGTGCTTCAGTTCAGCGGAGGGCATATATATCGACAAAACCAGAGCGACCCCCCCCCCCACTTCCTGCCAAGTTCTTATCTCTTGCACACATCTCTGCATCATGTGCGGCTGACTTGCATCTAACTGATGGCAGATGATGTAAGCAATGCTACAGGGCTACTGACCCATCCAACGTAATCATGGCCCAGCGCCAGGTTTTCTTTCCACTTAACTTCCAAGACAAACAAGCAAAGCACATTCCTCCTCCTCAGAGAAAAAAAAAAAAAAAAAAGGAAGGAGCTGTGACATGAACTTTGTTCAGAGGCTTTTACATTGATCAATTACAAAACCAGTAAAAAATTCTTAATAACAGCAAAAATCTGAATATCAGTAATTTTTGGTTAGTCATCCGTAATTCCGTAATTGCAGGGAGAAATCCGTAATGGTTGGCATCTATGCATTACTGATAACATATGTAATGAGTTCCTCTATAGTTCCTTTGTCTATTGAGCCATCCACAAGGGCACTTATGAATAACAATTGATTTATAACAGGCATTTTTTTTTTCCATTATTGAGAGATGCAAGAAATAAATTCATTGCAAGCATTTCTATTTACATGCTGTGACTGCACTCCCACCTGCAATTTTCCAGCTAAAGTCACAAGAGATTCAATGTCTGACAACAGCTTATTATTCATGTTAAATAACACTTTTAATTGACTGAAATTTGTGGAATCCATTTTTTTTCATACATTTTACCAAAGGTGTGTTGACAAAGGGTTTTGCAGCACATCTGTGATATCAATACTATTTTTGCAGATTTATCATATTTGAATGTTCCATGCTTAAAAGGGCCACAGAATCAAGGAGGTTAGAATATATGGAGCAAGGATGACGTCACAAACTTGAAGCACTTTGAGCAGACAACTTTAATGCTCAATCATCTCACCAACATGGCGGCAGAGGCTGTGATTGGCTGTGACGTCGTGATCAGGGCTTGACAAATCACTGGGGCCAGGTCGCTCAGGTGCCTAGAAATCGGGCCAGGTCGCCCAGGCGCCTAGAAATCGGGCCCTGGCACCCAATTCTTATTTTACACCAGGTTTCGAAATTTGCAGTAAATATTGTAATTTCTGTTGTATGATCTGTAGATTACCTGTTAAAAAGTTATAAATTTAGGTACTGCGGATATCGGTAAAGAAAAAAAAAGTTGGAGCAGTATTTTAAAAAATATGCGAGATAATTGTAATGAGAGGTGGTATCATTGGAAAAGTACCGAAAATGCAGTAACAGAAAAATGTAACACATAACGGAGATAGAGGACCACAAAGAGATTGTACGAATATATATATATTTTTATTTATGACCATTCTAATACGATGCAACGAAGGCAGTACTATCCGAGCGTGGAAGCCTAGGTGCTATGAGAAGCCTGCAGAGCTATTTCATGGCACGTAACCATTTTGCGAATTGCATTCATTAGTTTCGCTGCTCTAATCTTATAGCTATGTTTGTTTGTTTTGTTTTTTCCACTACTCAGTTGAAACATATTCAGAAAAGAGAAACATATTATGAATTCTGATATTATGAATCAGTGTTAATTGAAAAAAACAGATCAAGATTATGCAACATTAATGAGCCAAGTAACCTAAACGAACAATGGAAAGCCCTAATAAAAATTGAACAGCAGCGTAAAAAGAAAGAGGGGAAAAAAGAGCAGCAGGGACAATAGATGGCGCCAGAGACACAACGATTCAGAGATAGCGACTGGAGCCCAGGCCTCGATGGCTCTGCTCACTTGAGCTGTGGTGGGCGGGTGAGACACAATTGCCTCCTGAAGATGACAGGGGCCTGTTGAAAGTACTAGAGGATTGGATGTGAAGGGCTGAATGGGTGTGACACTTGCAGTGGGAGTAGCAGAGGTTGTGAAACAGAAGGAGTTTGATAATTAGAGTTGACCAAGGTTTAATCACCTGTGAATGTAAGGTTATGTACATAGTTTTTACTTGAATTGTATGAATGAGTTGTATGTGTGATTTTTTATCGAATTGACAAGCATTATAGTAACATCTTATAAGGCTAAGAAAAAAAAAAAATACGATGTTTCACACCCAAAAATAAGAAGCGTAAGCAAGAAGTCTGTAAACCTTGGAAGCCCAGTTACATCACGATGAATGACGTGTTGGAAGTGTGTTGTCATTGGAGGTTACCATGATCTTTATGGTGAGTGAGTGGTTCTTTCTAATGGTTTTTTCATTTATGAATTGCACGTAAACTATGCGCACTTTGCAAGAGGTTAATACCTTAAAAGTGCAAATATAATAATATTATGAATTGTGTGTAATTTCTACAGATTAGAGATTTTAGCTCCTTATTTACTTAAAAGTAACACAAAAGTACTTAAAAATGACAGTTACTCTTTTCAATAAGACGATCGTTTCTTTCTTAGATCTTTGGACATCTGTGATGGTGATCTCGTGAATCGTAGCTTATCGGCCGGAAATTACGGTTCACGATTAATACGGCAGGTGCGGGATTATATTAATACAGCAACCTTTTTTCTTTTTATTTTTCGAAATTCATGGCCCACGGAACACCACTGTGGATTATGTAAAAGAAAATATTGTTTTTCTCAGAATTTCACAATCTACAGATTATACGTCGGATTTATTATTATTATTTTCATGGCCTGTGGATTTAAGCTGTTGCAGATTTTCGGAAGATCCCCCCCCCAAATTTTATGACCTCAGATTTTTTCCCCCCAAATTTTATGACCTGTAGATTATATGAAGGAAAAAAAAATACGGTACTTATGTACAAAATATGACTTCCGTAAATAGTGTTTTTTAAAAACATCAAAATCTAAAATTTTAATTTTTTGAGACCAGCAACTGGAAGACTGAAAAGAAAATTAAGGAGCAAATTGGAACATTATTTTGCAATAAGTGGTTTGGGTAAAAAGAAATAAAAAAAAATTGACAAAAAATATATTTTATCACTTTTTGTTCCAGCATCATTACCAGACATGTAATTCATGTATTATTCTTTGAAATTTATCTTCGTTTCATCTGGTTCCTAAATTTTGAGAGCGGGCTCCTAGATCTGGAACATATTTGTAGAGCCCTAGTCATGATCATGACATTTTGGTGGCTTCACTTTGATTACACGAGGGGAATGGCTGGCCCTTACTTCATCTATTCCAACCTCTTTGCACATAATCCACTTAAAAACTTACTCTGAACTAATTCCTTCACTGTGCAGTTGCTGCACACTTTGCACTTAACCACACCATTTTCATATGAAATTCAGCTAAATTTTGACTTCTATTTCTCCAAAAACTCTTTTCTTTCTTGTTTCTTTAGGCAGTTTTCATCATTTTCCCCTTCATCAGTAACAACATTCAACTGATTAGGAGCACTTGTTACAGATATGGTATTACTAATGAAAGCCTGAGTGTTTTGGAAAAATCCCCATAAAGATGACTGCTTAGATTTCTTATTCATTTTCCCCCTGTGAAAACACAAAATATTAAGAAGCAGAACAAATGTATGTTACATACTGATTCTTTGTTTTACATACGAGCATATACACTATTACTGAAAATCGGTATTCCAATGATTTGACAATGGACAGCAGTATGAAATGTGTTGGAGATGACTTCAAAGCTAGAACCCAGGAAAACAAATGGGTGAAATGACTAAGCTACAACTTTACTAACATAATTAAGCTGGAGGAAAACAACATTTCGTAAGCATATGGGCAATCTGATTTGGTTACAATGTAGAACACATGGAAACTTGATGGTAGCTATAATAAAAGTTGGCAGTTTGTATCCCAGCTAACCAACCCGTCTTTTTTCTGGAAAACACAGTAGAGATAAGTTGCGGCATCACCATCAAATGGGGAGATGCATTACATTATTTCCTAACAGGTCAGAAGTACTTGTTTCCTATGATTGAATGTAATCAATGGGGCAAATCGATAACACTTACCTTGTTTGGAGCAATAAATGTTGGAATTCCTTTGATTCACTCAGGAAGGGCATTGTCTTGTTTCTCATTCTCTCCAAGGAACACCAAAAACAGATGGGTCATTTTGACTTTCAACTAATGGTCAATACTGCCCTGGTTTTCCTTCCCTACCCCATCCTGCAGAAAGCATTGTGAGTCCAAATACTTACCTAAACCATGAATGCCTTAGGCCTGCAGGCTAATACACATCAATTGCCAGCAGGGAGACCTCAGTGACAGAACAAAAACCATTTCTGTGTGCTCTTCAATTCCTAGTTTTATAACAGCTATGTTTCTTTGCATAAAAAGTATACAGCAATATGCATTGTAATTTAAAATAACAGTGAGCCAGATTTTTCGAGGCTTTCACTACACGGGTAAAAAAAACATAAACAAAAAAACTTGCAATATTTGTGTCGTGGGACTTCAGCAGATTTTCCCTTGTTCCAGCAGCCTGACCAGTATAATCATGAGACGCTTGTCCCTCCCCTACCCTTTTACAGCTGGATTGATATCCCCCCCCCACCGAGAAGACCTGGCTGTCCCTCCCAGTTTACTTGTTTGCTTTTCCTACACAAATAAATGAAGCTTCAGGAATGCTTGTTGTGTGTGCCTGGAGGACCCTAACACATTTTGTCCATGCTCTTAAAAACCAGTTTTTCATGCATCGGTGGTCCAACTTTAGCTGACTTGTCTTTGAAGGGATGCTTCTCCTGCAGAGCACCAAAAAGTTACTCTGTTTACATTATTTTGATAGCATTTACTAGCACTCACATTGTATAAAAAACGGAAATAACACTACTTGCCGGCCCCAAAAAGTAATGTAGCCAGTTACGATCTGGCAAGCATAATTCCCCATTTCTGTTCATGGGTATAGGCATTATTTTGCAAACTTTTGGGTAGCACCTTGTACATATACTTGCACATGTGTATATCTTTCTCTTACATATACAGAAACACATGTGGAAGGGAGGGTAGTAAAAGAATGAATGAAAAAGAAATACTGAATTTGAAAAAAGAAAAAAAAAAAAAAACAAAAAAAAAAAACACATTTCTGATGAACAACCTATCCCCTTGCCGTATTAACAACACTTCTGGCTGAGCTCCAATGATTTTAGCATCTCACTCCCAACTATCATTGGTTTCTATTTCTCTTTTGTAGCCACAAATGAAATATGTATAAAAAACCTGTCTTATGAAAGTGATTTCTTTACAATCCAGAAATAGGTGAACATGCTTCAAATCTTTTTGGGCAAATACATGTATTTTGTAGTTTCATCCAACATAACTGACTGACCAACACAGAAATGTATCAGTAATGATTTACTTAAATCTATGAAGAAGCAGAATTTGCTTTGAATATCGAAACTCAGAGAATGTCCTGATATTTAACCCTCAGATACTTGGAACTTGATCATCCTGGATGGTGTAACAGATCGATTCCTGCACCAAGATGACGTAATTTCCAAGTTTTCTGATGTGGTTAATGTTACGTGAAGAACAGTGACTACAAGCAATTCAGAGATGTGTGATTGCTGTATTGATTATTCTGACATATCTCCACATATTGTTGAAGAATATTTCTTCCACAGAATGTATCAGTAATGTTAGCTTCCACAAAACTGGCATTTGAAACCCATCAGCAGCAGCACTTAAAATAATGATTGAACAGTAAACATTTAAATATTAGGTTATGTGAAGTTGTTTGACTTATAAAGTTATTTTTCACCATATTTCCTCAAAAGATGGTTTTTCTCTCAAAATACATTTCATTTCAAGAGAAACAGGAAGCAACAGATTAGAAACCTACCAACTTTCACCATGTTCAAAGCTTTAGCTTTAGGGACCTTGATAAACATATTTCCAACACACATCCACGTTTTTGTTTCAGATGGATTTGACTTAGTATCATATTCAAGACACCTACAAAACACAGAAGACACTGTACATTACTCATCAGTACTAAACAATAAGCACAGCAAAAAAAAAAATATATATATATATAACAGAGGTTAGAACCTAATGTGTTAAAGGTAACTAGAACTGGTTTTAAAGAGCTATTAAAGTACCTTGAGATGACGTTATTTTTGAACATTTAATTGTTAAAGATCACTTAACTTACTGAAAAATCAAGAGATTTTATACACACACATTGTTAGCTTATTATTTTGTAAAATTATAAGATTTAAATCTCTACAGCAGGTATCAAATCGCTAGTGGTACAGTAGCAGACAAAACAATAAATCACAGTGCATGTGTGCAGATTACTGCCAACTCTATTATAATAATTTCTTTCTCTAAATCATGCAATACAGTAAATTTAATGAGATGGAAGCAACTAAATATAATTAAAATCAAGGAAGGGTTTATTAGAGAGAACTAAATTTTGCTGGTGAAAATACTGCATGGAGTTTAGAAACCGCTTCACAATAGGCTAATTACCCACATTAAAAATCATAACATGGAAATTGTTGGAATTGCACTTACCGTATATCATCATTATCATCATTGTCAACCATTATCAATCCACGGCTGGACGAAGGTCTCCCCAAGTTTCCTCCACAACGGTCTGTCTTGTGCCAGTCTCCTCCATGTCACTCCCGCATACTTTCGAATTTCATCCACCAATCTTCCCATGTGGTCTTCTTCTGGGTCTTTTTCTGTCCCTTGGAATCCAATCTAAAATTTCGGCTGTCCATCGATGGTCTGTCCTTCTGGCAGTATGTCCAGCTTATTGCCATTTCAGGGATTTAATTCTGATCATGATGTCTTCCACTCTTGTCATTTTTCGGATCCACGAGTTCCTCTTCTTATCTCTACACCAAGCATGCACCTCTCCATGCCTCTTTGAGTTACACCAAGCATGCACCTCTCCATGCCTATTTGAGTTGTCTGCAGCCTTTGTATGTCTCTTTCAGTTAAGGTCCACGTCTCTGCACCATACGTAAGCACTGGAAGGACGCATTGATCAAACACTTTTCTTTTAAGACATAATGGCATATTGCTCTTGAAAATTATGCTGTTTCTTCCAAAAGCTCTCCAGGCAAGTTTTATACGCCGATTAATTTCTTCAATAATGTGACCCTCACTTGATATCTGCTGTCCAAGATAAACGTATGTGTCTGTTATCTCCAGCTTTTCTCCATCAATCGATAAATCTTCATTTCTTGTAAAAGCATTGAACATCACTTTTGTCTTCTGAAAGTTCATTTTTAATCCCACTTCTTTACTCGTGTCAGCAAGTTCCTGGATCATACTCTGCAGCTCTGATGGGGTAGTTGCAAAAATGACTACGTCATCAGCAAAACGAAGGTGGGTTAGATAATCTCCATTAATCTTTATCCCTTTGTTTTCCCAGTTCATTGACTGAAAGACATTTTCTAATGTGGCATTAAAGAGCTTCGGAGGCATTAAAGAGCTTACCGTATATACTCGCGTATAAATCGACCCCCCCACTTTCAGAGGAAAAAATCGTAAGAAATCGGAAACTCGCGTATAAGTCGATCCCGGAATGAGAAAAAAAAAATTTCAATGAATTTATTCAAAAACATTTGAAAACGAAAAAAATTATATATATAATACTAAATTTAATTTGCATACCCAAAAACTTCATCGGAACCCTTCAAAATCCGATTCCGAGTCAGACTCGCCAAACAGTTAAAAAAAGTCTTTCTCCGTCATCGGCGCGTCATCATAAACATCAGTATTCCCATCCAACCTTCCCGAATGTCGGGCGCCAGGCGCCAAACGGCGATCAAAAACATTGCACTGGCGGGTAAAAATTGAAGCACAATCGTCACCGTTGGCGAGTAGTTTTTTTTTATTTTTTTTTTTATTTTTCTGTTTTGAGAATTGGAATTCTGATTCTTAAAAAAGAAATCTGGATTCCGATTCTGAAAAAAGGCCGAACTTCTTTTAGCAGTATCTGCTAAATGAAGTTCGGCTAGTCACTGATAAGAACGAATACCTACCCCTAGCGTTCTCTCTTCCTCCGCGTGCGCTTCTGGAACGGCAGCTAAGAGCAGAGCCTAAGAGCCCCTACAAACCGGCGGTTTTCTGACGCCGCATGGTCGTTAGATGACACATTCGCGTCTGCATTCTTGCAAAGGCTGCATTATTGTTGAAGGCAACGTGCTTTGGGTTTGGTGTTTGGTTATAGCTTATAGTCGATCTCGTTTAGGTCATTGGTTGTTTTTCGATGTCGCAAAAAAAAAACTTTGTGCGTTTTGGGGTGGGAACTCTGATAGTAGAAATTCTATTCGGGAAATGATTTTCCTGAACGTGAGAATGTACAGCATGGCGCAGTCGAAAGTTGTAATGTGCAAATTAATGCTGTTTCAGCTGAAACTGCTGACGCTAACGTACAGATTTGTGAACCGGAAATTTGCAATTCCTCAGACTTGCCACAGGCCAAAAAAACCTGCATATTTAACCGTGGTAGTTTTGAAATGTGGCAAAAAACTTACAGTGGCTGCAGACGGAAAACGGAAATCTGTTTTGTTTTGTATGCCGACGGAACGCTCGAGCTGATCACACCAGATTTGGAAAAGGATGCTCAACGTTCAAGTTGGAAGCGGTAAGTTATATTACTTATTTTTTAGTTTATTGTAATAAGATTGTTCACAATTTTTCTTAATCTTTTTATAATGTATTTATTTGTTTTCATGTAATTAATCATGTTTTGTTTCATTCTTTGTTTTTGAAAACAGGAACATCGTAGCGCATACCGACGCTGGAGGCCAACCATTTTTAGATAAAGTTAACTTTGATAATAATCATTTTAGATTGAAAAAATATTATCATAAATTGACATTTCGAATGATTTTAAAATAAAAAGTTTATTTTTTTCTATTAATAGTTGGAAAACTTCAACTTTGAGTTAATAAAACTGTCAGGATTTTCCGAAAAAATGAAGATAATAATATTATAGTTTACAGATATCGAGAACTAGTTGACATATAATTAGTATAGTTCAATGATTATTTTTCGGAGGATTATCAGAAAAATTTATTGATGACTATTGCAGCAACGGCATATCTCCCTCCCCCTTTGTGTCCGTTTTGCAGATAGGTTTTTGCGCCATGCAGTGGAGACGCATTCCGGTGATAAGATCGACACTACTAAAGTTCAGGATTACCAATATTCGGTAATCCTGAACTTTAGATGACTATTGCAGCAACGGCATATCTCCCTCCCCCTTTGTGTCCGTTTTGCAGATAGGTTTTCCCCCTTTGTGTCCGTTTTGCAGATAGGTTTTTGCGCCATGCAGCGGAGACGCATTCCGGTGAAAAGATTGACACTACTAAAGTTCAGGATTACCAATATTCGGTAATAAATGCAGTTTTTTAACTGCAGAAACTTAGGAAACGGTGTTTTACTCACCATATGTTAAAATATGCATGTCACTGGCCTTTTTACGCTTTCCAACCATACGATGAAGAGGTGTATAGGCTCCAGCTTTGTCCGTCTGTCCGCATGATAATTCGCGTAAAAATGGTTCGATTTCGATGAAATTTTAGTATGTCGTAGGGCACAACCTGGGGACGAACCCTATCGAAAATGGGGTCAAAGGTCTGGACATAGGAGCGGAATCCATTCCATCTGCCTTATGCGTCATAACTTACGTAAACATGTTTTGATTGCGACAAAACTTTGCTGTGTTGTTCCGGAGGTATACTGAACCTGTTCTGTTGAATATTATCAAAATGGGGTCAAAGGTCAGGGCACAGGAGAGATTCATTCTGTAGCCATTATCCTCATAACTTGACTAAAAATGCTTCTATTGTGACAAAACTTTAGTATGTTGTTCCAGAGGTATATTGAACCAATTCTGTTTGATATCATCGAAATGGGGTCAAAGGTCAGAGCACAGGAGTGAGATTTACTCCACAGCCATTATCCTCATAACTTGAGTAATAACTTCTGGTATGTTGGAAAGCGTATCATAATCAATGCATTGCATGATTTTCCTAACTTGTTTAATTATATTTTTAGAAATCTAAACAAATGATGTAAGTGATATTCCAAGTGCAAATTCTCATTGTCTTTTATGTTTATTTTTCAGGTTAAAAGTCATAATGCTTCTAAAGTACATCAACAAGCATGTTCTGTGTACAAAGCACAGACCAAACCATCTGAGGCTCCTCTTGCTATAGCTGTATCTAAGATGACCCAAGAATTAGAAAAATCCATGAAGGTGTTATTTCTTATTTCATAAACAATTGCAAAAAGTAACTTTTCATTTAATGATTTCAAAAGTTAATGTGCACTTCAGAAAAAATTAGGAACTCAGTTGAGTGATACATACATTAATGATCAGGCAGCAAAAATATTTGTAAGTTACATAGCAAAAGAAATTCAAAGCAACCTTGTAAAGGATATTAACAAATCTAATTTTCTTGCAGTAATGTCAGATGCCTCAACCGACAAAAGTATATCAGAAAGTGAAATTGTGTGCATCCAGTATATGGATGGGCCAAATCAAAAAGTTTCTTTTCTTGGTCTTCAGCCTCTTTGGAAAGCTGATGCATCTGGCACAATGGAGGCCATAGAAACAATGATGAATGAGAAAGGCATTGCTAATTGGAAAGAAAGATTAGTTGCAAGTTGCTTTGATGGAGCATCAGTGAACATGGGATCAATTAAAGGTGTTGCCAAACAACTGAAAGATAAAGTTGATGGTTTAGTTGTGGTTCACTGTTTGAACCACAGATTAGAACTTGCCTTGAATGATGCCTGCAAGGATGTGAGCTACTTGACAACTTTTGAGGATGTAATAATGATATAATAAAAGTCCGAAGTTATTACAAAATGTAAAGGAAGTGGCTGACTTTCTTAATGATAAATTTCTAAAGTGCCGCCCAATAAACAGCATCCGATGGGTCATGTCAAAGTATAGAGCAGTTTCTGCACTGCGTAACAATATGCACATCATTTGTAGCCATTTGCAAGCACATACGTGCAGACAAAAATGAAGCAAGTAAACTGAAGGTTAAATAAAGCTAAAGGGTTCTTGAAACATTTGACAAGTGTGCGCTTTGTGAAATTCTTATTTTTTATGTGTGATTTCAGTAAATTGCTAAGCGATACATCCCTGTTTCTACAAAGAGAAAAATATCAAGATTACAAAATTTCCTATGTTTGAAAGGTGTCCGTGAAACTGAACTTGATGGTTTGATCTCTGATGGTACATTCCATGATATTAAATTAGTTTCTGAGCAAAGCCGAAATGAACTTGGTTGTTTTGAAGAGGATAGGAGAAAACTGCTTGTTGTAGTTAAAAGCTATATCGAAGAAAGATTATTTTCAGTAACTAACAGTCTTATTGTTCCCTTGGCAAAAATTTTAAACCCCTCTCACTTTCCAGACAACAACACTGAAATCAATGAATATGGGAATGAAGAACTCTTGCAGGTGTGTCATTTACTGCCCAAGTCTGTTTTACGTAATGGGAATGAAGATTCAGTGATGACGGAATACTGTAGGCTAAAAAGCTATGCAACAAGTGTAATGACATCGAGTGAAAAAAGAGTAACATTTGAGGCTTTGTTTAGTCGACTCTATGCTGAAGAAGACGCAACACATTTTTACAGCAACATTTTAAAGTTAATAAAGTTGATGCAGTTAGTGCCATGCAGTACCGCTGCTTGTGAACGAGGATTTTCTGCTATTAACAGAATAAAATTGTGTTTCAAGGCAAACATGAACCGCCATACTTTGAATGTCTTAATGATGATTAGGTGCAATGGACCACCCATTGAACAATATGAACCATGTGGTGCTATCAAACTATGGTGGGCAGATACATCTGATGGGAAAGTCCGGCATAGTGCCTACAAACGTTAAATGAAAATCCTAAGTCCCTACCCTACCTAAGTAATATTTTATGCTTTCAGTTTTATATATTAAAGGCAATAAAGCCCTATTCAAGGTTTTTTTAAAAATCATACTGCGTAAAAAAAAAAAATGTGTAACCTAAACTAGCATTCATACTGTGTAAAAAAAAAACAAAAAAAAGCTAGCATTGTGTTAATACAATATCGATCAATTTTAATAAAGCTAATATTAATTCAAGTTTATGTTATTTGAATTGTTTAATGAATCCAAACCATAAATTAGACAGGAATATCACCAAAAAACAAATTTGCAAAAATATTTACGAAAAAAAATTTATCCAAGCTCGTGCTTCAAATGTACAGATCTTACAGATTAGCCCAGGCCTGTAATTAATATGCAGCTTTGTTTTTAAAATCTCATAAATAGACTTGCATCAATCAAAAAATTTGTGAGTATGCATTAAATATATTTTCATTAATATTAGTTCATTTAGAACTTAATTAGTTTATATTTTGGCGGGTAAGATTTTTCAAGTGGCTGGTAAAAAGTAGACCTTACTAGCCAAGGTGGCTGGTAAAAATTTGGGCACATTCGGGAAGGTTGTTCCCATCTATGCCTGTGTCATCAGAATCACTGTAATCATCACTCATAAAAATCTCATCATCCTCTGTGCCATCAAGTTTGTTACTAATGCAACATTTCTTGAACGTGACCATTTCCGCAGGTATTGCATCATAAGCATCCTTGACCTATCGCGCAATCAAAACGATATCCGGCTTCTTTAGATTTCCGTCCTTGGTTTCAGTCAGCAAATCGGAACTTATCCAATCTGCCCTATATCTCCGCACATTGTCCTTGAAGGGCTTATTAAGGCAGACATCTAGTGGTTGAAGAACAGATGTCAACCCACCTGGGATGACAGCAAGAGTTTTTGAATTTTCTGCAGTTTTTTTCACTTCTGCACAACGGTGTGCAACAAACATATCCCACACCAAAAGAGAAGGTTTCCTCAAAAGTGCACCTGGCCTTTTGTTCCACACATTCTTTAACCAGTCAATTGTTCCGGATTCGTTCATCCATCCTTTTTCATGGGCACGAACGAGCACACCAGATGGAAAGACAATGCTTTTCGGCAGAGTTTTGCGTTTGAAAATAATTACCGGAGGTAGCTTACTGCCGTCGGCCAAATAGGAAAGAACAACCGTGAAACTGGATTTTTGTGACCAGTCGTTTTGATCAAGATATTTTTTTCGCCCTTTTGGTTCACCGTCTTATTTCCAGGAAGGTCGAAACACATGGCGGTTTCATCCATGTTCCCTATTTGGGAAAGTTCAAAAGCAGTCTTTTCTCTTTTGAATTACATACTTTTGAAATTCCATTATTTTTGCTTCGAGGTCACGAGGTAACTTTTGTGCAATTTCAGTGCGCTGGCGTAGACACAACCCATAGCGGTTCATGAACCTTGTGCACCAACCTGGTGAGGCACGAAAAGTGTTATTTGCGGCTGCAAACTTTTCATCTTTTGCGAGCTTCATTGCTCGCAAACGTAAACCAGTTCTCGTTACAATGTAACCATTTTGTCTGCAGCCCACAATCCAATCATTCAAGACACTTTCCAGCTCTGGGACAGATGTAAATTTTGGGATTTTCATCAAGTCCAGTTTTTTTTACGCCAATCTCGAATCAGTTTTTCGTTAACGCCAAATTGACGTGAAGCAGCACAGTTGTTAGTATTTTCTGCAAAAGAAACCACTTTCAACTTGAATCCTGTGTTATAGTACATCCGTTTCTTTACACAATCCGTGTCACCCATAATAGGAGAAGCGAGACACATGCGATTAAGAACAAGAAAAACACGTGCGATTAAGAACAAGCAACACCTAACACTGGCTGTCGCATGGCTCCGTTACGTCGAAGGTCAGCGGAGCTTTCTATGCGCTGCTGTGACTGCGCTGTGGATATGCAAAGCCAGGAGAGAGGAGGCTTTTCAAAGTGCGGAGAAATTCGGAGGGTCGCGATTTCGTAATTCTACTACATCAGTGTTTTTTTTTCTTTCTTTCTTTCTTTTCTTTTCTTTCGGAGGGTTGCGATTTCGTAATTAATACTGCATCGGCATTTTTATTTCTTTTGGGATGGATTGCCTTTTGCCTCACGGGAAGAACTTTTGGACTTACGATTCTTTTAGACCCCGCGTGTAAGTCGACCCCATTACTTTGAAGCTCTCATTTTGTCAAAAATTTCTCGACTTATACGCGAGTATATATGGTAATCTGAACAAAACGTAACATTAAGAAAATGACAACTGATCTTGTAAATGAATTAGCAAGTTTTGTGGACTAAGTCCACTCTTTATTTTCTGCACTGAACAAATTTAGCTTTAGTAATATGACTTTGACGAATTGTGCAATGTGAAGGTCTAACAATGGGTTCTGCCTATGTAATGTACTAATCATCATCATCATTGTCAACCATTATCAATCCGCTGCTGGACGAAGGTCTCCCCAAGTTTCCTCCACAACGGTCTGTCTTGTGCCAGTCTCCTCCATGTCACCCCTGCATACTTTCGAATTTCATCCACCCATCTCCCATGTGGTCTTCTTCTGGGTCTTTTCCTGTCCCTTGGAATCCAATCTAAAATTTCGGCTGTCCATCGATGATCTGTCCTTCTGGCAGTATGTCCAGCCCATTGCCATTTCAGGGATTTAACTCTGATCATGATGTCTTCCACTCTTGTCATTTTTCGGATCCACGAGTTCCTCTTCTTATCTCTCCTGGTTACACGAAGCATGCACCTCTCCATGCTGCTTTGAGTTGTCTGCAGCCTTTGTATGTCCATACGTAAGCACTGGAAGGATGCATTGATCAAACACTTTTCTTTTAAGACATAATGGCATATTGCTCTTGAAAATTATGCTGTTTCTTCCAAAAGCTCTCCAGGCAAGTTTTGTACGCCGATTAATTTCTTCATCAATGTGACCCTCACTTGATATCTGCTGTCCAAGATAAACGTACCTGTCTGTTATCTCCAGCTTTTCTCCATCAATCCATAAATCTTCATTTCTTGTAAAAGCATTGAACATCACTTTTGTCTTCTGAAAGTTCATTTTTAATCACACTTCTTTACTCTTGTCAGCAAGTTCCTGGATCATACTCTGCAGCTCTGATGGGGTAGTTGCAAAAATGACTACGTCATACGTCATCAGCAAAATGAAGGTGGGTTAGATAATCTCCATTAATCTTTATACCTTTGTTTTCCCAGCTCAGCGACTGAAAAACACCCTCCAATGTGGCATTAAAGAGCTTCGGAGATATGGTGTCACCTTGTCTCACTCCCTTTCCAATTTTTATGTGTGTTGTATTTTCAAACAGCCGAATCTTTGCACTTGCATTTTCATCATCATCATCATCATCATTGTCAACCATTATCAATCCACTGCTGGACGAAGGTCTCCCCAAGTTTCCTCCACAACGGTCTGTCTTGTGCCAGTCTCCTCCATGTCACTCCCGCATATTTACGAATTTACGAATTTCATTTTCATAGATGTTATTAATAATATTAATGTATGCATCTTCAATACCGCAGGTTTTCAGAGCCATTGTAACTGCTGATGGTTTCACCGAATCAAAGGCTTTTTCATAATCGATAAAAGCCATGCACAATGGAAGTTCATATTCCCTCGCTCTTTCAATTAGTTCTCTCAGTACGTGGATATGATCTATTGTGCTGTAGCCACTCCTGAATCCAGCTTGTTCTCTCGGTTGAGCCATGTCCAGTGTTACCTTCAAGCGGTGTGAAAGAACTTTAGTGAAGATTTTATAAACTACTGATAGGAGGCTGATAGGTCTGTAGTTTCAGAGATCCTCAATGTCACCTTTCTTATGTAGCAGGATCATTGTAGCGGTGTTCCAATCTTCGGGAATCTTTCCTTCATTAAGGCATCGAGTGAAATTTGGGCGAGTACTGTTTCAATTTCTCCACTTGCTTCTTGTATGATGTCTACAGTAATTCCATCTTCTCCTGGAGCTTTTCCCCGCTTCATGTTCTTGATTGCATGTGCAACTTCTGCTGGAAGGACTGGAGGAACTCTGGTACTGGTATCTTTCATGATGTCTGGAGTGCATGTATCATCCCTTTCATATAATTTGGAGTAGAAATCTTTCACTCTTGTCAAAATTTCGCCTCTATTTCTTGTTACAGAACCATCTTCTTTTCTCAGTGCCATAATCTGTTTTCTTCCCTTACTGAGATGTCCCTTTGCTATCTTTAGGCTTTGGTTGTTTTCAATTGCTTTCCTCACTAGTTCACAGTTGAATTTTCTTACGTCTTCAGTGATACTTTTTCTTACTGTCTTGCATAGCTCTATATATTCCACTTTGGAAGTCACATCTTCTTTAGTTGTCCTCATCTCTCTTCTTTTTTGCATCAACATTTTCGTTTTTCCTGATAATTTGTTTACATGCAACTTGTTCTTAGACCCAGCTAATTTTGTTGCTGTTTCCATAAGAGCTTTGGTTACTTTTCTGTTAACTTCAGAGATGTCCACTTCTTCCGATGTTAGGCCTTCTAAAGCAGAGAACCTGTTCTTCAGTTCCAACTTGAAGGTATTATGGTGTTTTTTAAGGTTGGTTATGTCAATAGATTTTGTTTGTCTTATGAGCTTGCCACGTTCAAGTTTGGTGTTGAGGTGCATCTTACATCTCACCAATCTATGGTCACTACCTGTGTTGAACTTGTTTAGCACACTGCAGTCTTCTATGACAAATTTTTTGTTACACATAATAAAATCAATTTCACTTGTCGTCCCATTTGGATGTCTCCATGTCCATTTCCTGTGTGGCTTTTTCTTGAAGAAGGAGTTCAAGATGAAAAACCCTTCAGCCTCTGCAAACTCAACGAGAGTATTTCCACGCTGGTTTCTGTTGCCGTGACCGAATTTACCTACTGAAGTTTCATTCTGTTGCCGTTGCCCTATTTTTGCATTGAAATCTCCCATAATTATTTTCAAGTGCTGCTTACCTTTATTATTTAGATGACAAATTTCCTCATAAAATTCTTCAATTTCTTCTTCAGGATGACTTGTGGTGGGTGCATAAGTTTGAATAATCTGAGCCTGGTATCTTTTCGAGAGTTGGATAACGAGTCGTGCAGCTCTGTCAGAGGAACTTTCAACTTCTACAACTTTATCCTTCAGTTTCTTGTTTATTATAAATCCAACACCACTAGTTCTGCCAGTATCTGTCCCACGATAGTAGAAGAGATGTCCACTTTTCAGTTCGATGAGATCTTCTCCTTTTCTCCTTACCTCACTTAGCCCCACGATGTCCCACTTGATCCTTTGTAGTTCCTCTTCCAATTCAAGAAGCCTTGAATCAGAAGATAGGGAGCGTCCGTTGTACGTAGCCAAGGTCAGCATCAGATGGCAGCCTAGTCCGGTCCTCCGGGGATTCTTAGCACCCTCTGCCTTCATGTCGCACTGGCCGCTGCCTTGGCCAGGTACATTCCAGCTGCCGGAGACTGAGGGCCAAGATTTAAGTTGTGGAATCATTTTGGAGGGGTTTGGCCATAACTCGCCACGCTGGCCAAGCGGGTTGGTGAGTGTGGGATAGAATTTCCTCTAATCCCGATGGTATAGTTATACCGCTATTGGCGGTCGTCAGAGCCCCTTTAGTGGGAACAGGATGTACCACGAGAAGGCGGGGTTGACATTTGTCAAGGAGAGGCTGTGATGTTACGCATCACCTGACCTTACATCCCAATGTACTAATAAATCTGTGAAATACAAAGGTAAAGGAGTTGATTATTGAAAATAATTTATTTATAAGATCAACTGTGATCTACTTAACAATACTTTTCATATAAACACAGTTCCACTTCAACATAATATTATGTCATCATCATCATCATCATCATTGTCAACCATTATCAATCCACTGCTGGACGAAGGTCTCCCCAAGTTTCCTCCACAACGGTCTGTCTTGTGCCAGTCTCTTCCATGTCACTCCCGCATACTTTCGAATTTCATCCACCCATCTTCCATGTGGTCTTCTTCTGGGTCTTTTCCTGTCCCTTGGAATTCAATCTAAAATTTCGGCTGTCCATCGATGGTCTGTTCTTCTGGCAGTATGTCCAGCCCATTGCCATTTCAGGGATTTAACTCTGATCATGATGTCCTCCACTCTTGTCATTTTTCGAATCCACGTGTTCCTCTTCTTATCTCTCCTGGTTACACCAAGCATGCACCTCTCCATGCTTTTTTGAGTTGTCTGCAGCCTTTGTATGTCTCTTTTAGCTAAGGTCCACGTCTCTGCACCATACGTAAGCACTGGAAGGATGCATTGATCAAACACTTTTCTTTTAAGACATAATGGCATATTGCTCTTGAAAATTATGCTGTTTCTTCCAAAAACTTTCCAGGCAAGTTTTGTACGCCGATTAATTTCTTCACCAATGTGACCCTCACTTGATATCTGCTGTCCAAGATAAACGTACGTGTCTGTTATCTCCAGCTTTTCTCCATCAATCGATAAATCTTCATTTCTTGTAAAAGCATTGTACATCACTTTTGTCTTCTGAAAGTTCATTTTTAATCCCACTTCTTTACTCTTGTCAGCAAGTACCTGGATCATACTCTGTAGCTCTGACGGGGTAGTTGCAAAAATGACTATGTCATCAGCAAAACGAAGGTGGGTTAGATAATCTCCATTAATCTTTATCCCTTTGTTTTCCCAGTTCAGTGATTGAAAGACATTTTCCAATGTGGCATTAAAGAGCTTCGGAGATATGGTGTCACCTTGTCTCACTCCCTTTTCAATTTTTATGTGTGTGGTATTTTCAAACAGCCGAATCTTTGCACTTGCATTTTCATAGATGTTATTAATAATATTAATGTATGCATCTTCAATACCGCACGATTTCAGAGCCATTGTAACTGCTGATGGTTTCACCGAATCAAAGGCTTTTTCATAATCGATAAAAGCCATGCACAATGGAAGTTCATATTCCCTCGCTCTTTCAATTAGTTCTCTCAGTACGTGGATATGATCTTTTGTGCTGTAGCCACTCCTGAATCCAGCTTGTTCTCTCGGTTGAGCCATGTCCAGCGTCACCTTCAAGCGGTGTGAAAGAACTTTAGTGAAGATTTTTTAAACCACTGATAGGAGGCTGATAGGTCTGTAGTTCCTGAGATCCTCAATGTCACCTTTTTTTATGTAGCAAGATCATTGTAGCGTTGTTCCAATCCTCAGGAATTTTCCCTTCATTAAGGCATCGAGTGAAAATTTGGGCGAGTACTGTTTCTATTTCTCCACTTGCTTCTTGTATGATGTCTACAGTAATTCCATCTTCTCCTGGAGCTTTTCCTCGCTTCATGTTCTTGATTGCATGTGCAACTTCTGCTGGAAGGACTGGAAGAACTCTGGTACTGGTACCTTTCATGATGTCTGGAGAACATGTATCATCCCTTTCATATAATTTGGAGTAGAAATCTTTCACTCTTGTAAAAATTTCGCCTCTATTTCTTGTTACAGAACCATCTTCTTTTCTCAGTGCCATAATCTGTTTTTTTCCCTTACTGAGATGTCCCTTTGCTATCTTTAGGCTTTGGTTGTTTTCAATTGCTTTCCTTACTAGTTCACAGTTGAATTTCCTTAAGTCTTCAGTGATACTTTTTCGTACCGTCTTGCATAGCTCTATATATTCCACTTTGGAAGTCGCATCTTCTTTAGTTGTCCTCATCACTCTTCTTTTTTGCATCAACATTTTGGTTTTTCCTGATAATTTGTTCACATGCAATTTGTTCTTAGACCCAGCTAATTTTGTTGCTGTTTCCATAAGAGCTTTGGTTACTTTTCTGTTAACTTCAGAAATATCCACTTCTTCCGATGTTAGGCCTTCTAAAGCAGAGAATCTGTTCTTCAGTTCCAATTTGAAGGTATTATGGTGTTTTTTAAGGTTGGTTATGTCAATACATTTTGTTTGTCTTATGAGCTTGCTACGTTCGAGTTTAGTGTTGAGGTGCATTTTACATCTCACCAATCTATGGTCACTGCCTGTGTTGAACTTGTTTAGCACACTGCAGTCTTCTATGACGAATTTTTTGCTACACATAATAAAATCAATTTCACTTGTCGTCCCATTTGGATGTCTCCATGTCCATTTCCTGTGTGGCTTTTTCTTGAAAAAGGAGTTCAAGATGAAAAACCCTTCTGCCTCTGCAAACTCTACGAGAGTATTTCCACGCTGGTTTCTGTTGCCGTGACCGAATTTACCTACTGAAGTTTCATTCTGTTGCCGTTGCCCTATTTTTGCATTGAAATCTCCCATAATTATCTTCAAGTGCTGCTTACCTTTATTATTTAGATGACGAATTTCCTCATAAAATTCTTCAATTTCTTCTTCAGGATGACTTGTGGTGGGTGCATAAGTTTGAATGATCTGAGCCTGGTATCTTCTCGAGAGTTGGATAACGAGTCGTGCAGCTCTGTCAGAGGAACTTTCAACTTCTACAACTTTATCCTTCAGTTTCTTGTTTATTATAAATCCAACACCACTAGTTCTGCCAGTATCTGTCCCACGATAGTAGAAGAGATGTCCACTTTTCAGTTCAATGAGATCTCCTTTTCTCCTTACCTCACTTAGCCCGACGATGTCCCACTTGATCATTTGTAGTTCCTCTTCCAATTCAAGAAGCCTTGAATCAGAAGATAGGGAGCGTCCGTTATACGTAGCCAAGGTCAGCATCAGATGGCAGCCTAGTCCGGTCCTCCGGGGATTCTTAGCACCCTCTGCCTTCATGTCGCACTGGCCGCTGCCTTGGCCAGGTACATTCCAGCTGCCGGAGACTGAGGGCCAAGATTTAAGTTGTGGAGTCATTTTGGAGGGGTTTGGCCATAACTCACCACGCTGGCCAAGCGGGTTGGTGAGTGTGGGATAGCATTTCCTCTAATCCCGATGGTATAGTTATACCGCTATTGGCGGTCGTCAGAGCCCCTTTAGTGGGAACAGGATGTACCACGAGAAGGCGGGGTTGACATTTGTCAAGGAGAGGCTGTGATGTTACGCATCACCTGACCTTACATCCCTTGTTTAGCACACTGCAGTCTTCTATGCAGTCTTCTATAATATTATGTAGATGACAGTAAGTCAATAAAACATACCAAACTCATAAATGAATCAGTAAGTTTAGTACATGAAGTCCATTTTCTATTTTCGTACTGCGCAACTTTACCAATGACTTATTGTTGATGCCACAATATGCCATTATAATGAAATCCCTTTCAACAGACAGAACCAAGAAAGCAGATAGGCACAAATACACTTTAATTCTTTTTAAGGTTAAAAACTTCATTCTGCATCACAAGCTGACAACGATGTGGTGACAATTTTCAGAAGTTTTATACTTTCACAATAGGTACTGATTTGGTCTAGAAAAGAAGCACAGAGGGATATACAGGGTGCATAGGAAAGTCCCTTTAGCCTGGAATAACTTGCAAACAGAGAGGGGTAAAATTATGCAAGTGAGATAATGGTATAGTAAAGTGACTATGCCCGATCGAATGCAACCGATAGCAGCGCCCCTAGTGGCGAAATGCGGAAATTAGCCATTGCAAATCGAAAACGAAAAGAGATGGAGCAAAATTTCCAATTACAAAGTTGTAGAACACCAATCGATGCGCGACCTTTTGTGTGAACGTTTGAAGGGAACAGGCATAGGTATGAGCAAATACACACAATTTATTGCATAAATGCGTACTTATGTCACTGCAGTTTGATGATGTCAGACAAAAAAAAAAAAAAAAAAGGCAAAGTGGCGCACAGTGATAAAAATTTAATGTCGAGTATGTACGAAGAGTTCGCCATTGCACAAAATACACATTTGTATTCATGAAAGTAACTCTGCATGCACATTCCCAGCATGGAAGGTGTCACACTATTGCAAGCATCTGTAACACAATGACATAGATCCAGCAGACTTGTAGGCGCTATTGCATACACCTGATTTTTTACGTAACCCCAGAAATCCACGCTCGCCATTCTCACACAGCGTATGTAGACCTAAACTTCTGATCAGGGTACATCCTGCTACTGGTTTTTTTGTAGGTATGGTACAATGCCACAATCTGCATTTGCATACGGCTACATTTGCGAAATGTGAATATGCAGATTCAAATCATCGCGCATCGATTTCGGACATTGTAGGGTATTCAGGCGACAATTTACCTTATCCGTGTGAAACAAATGTCATTTTGTACTAATTAACTGATGCTCTACAACTTTTTAATTGGAAATTTTGCTCTATCTCTTTTCATTTTCGATTTGCAATGGCCAACTTCCGCATTTCGACACTAGGGGCACTGCCATCGGTTGCATTCGATCGGGCGTAGTCGCTTTACTATACCGTTATCTCACTTGTATAACTGTACCTCTCACCGTTCGCAAGTTATTCCAGGCTAAAGAGACTTTCCTATGCACCCTGTATATAGTCACTTCCTCACAGCAACCACATCACATCACAACACGCAAGACAATCACTCAGAAGCTCCATGAGAAGATCTGACTGCTGATTCATGGAAGTCTGGGTCACTCTCAGTGAAGCATGGATGCCCTTTTTTCAACACTAACAAATTTCAGACCACTTATTATCTTCCACATATTAGGTGTGCAACTTAATTCTCAGCCATTAACCTCAAGCGATCATAGAACGTCGACAAATGCAAATAGCTGTGTGCGATAATGGCCGATTCCAGTGCCATCCAACAGCTTTCCAGGCATACGTAACCACTCGCAGCTGTAGTGACAGAAGGGACAAATTGACGGCGAAAGCAATGTCGTTCGAGAAGCAACATTTAAGGCACAGCCTCCTGTTTGCGTCTCAGCTGGGGGAAAAAAATACAGCGGAAGCCCAGCAAATGATCTGCGCTGCTTTGGGTGAGGCTGCTGTGTCCTACAGTACATGTAAAAAGTGGTTCCAGCGGTTTAAGCAGAGAAATTTTGATCTCCGTGATGCAGAACGTCCAGGACAGCCACAGAAAGTTGACGATGAGGAACTAGAACAACTGTTGGACGCGGATTCCTGTCGCACACAGTCAGAGTTCGCCCAAAAACTCGGAGTAACACGGCAAGCCATTGAAAAGCATCTGCACAAGCTTGGACGGATTCACAAGGAGGACCGTTGGGTGCCCCACCAACTTTCAGCTGCGAACAAGTCTAGGAGCTACAATGTTGCTGTGTCCTCGCTCTTCAGATTCAAGAAGAAGGATTTCCTCCACAAGATTTTGACCTGTGATGAGAAGCAGATCCTCTACGATAATCCTAAGCGGCGCAAATTGTGGGTTTATCCAGGTCAGCCTACCACCAGTACAGCCAAACCAAATATCCATGCCAGGAAGTTGTTGCTGTGCACATGGTGGGAACAGCGCGGTGTCATACATGATGTGTTGATATTTTTCTATTAGTTGTTTTGTGGGTTTAGGGTCCAAATCCTTGGTTCTACTATACAAAAAAATCACACATCCACGCATTTTTGTCTCCAAGAATGATTCCTTAATTATTTTTCTCTCTCTCATTGATTTTTTTTTTTTTTTTGAATCTCTTTTCCTTAAGGCGGACCAAGCGACAGGAACAAAACAATTATCTTTTTTTTTCCATTTTCTCAAGCATTCACTCCAAGATTTCTTTAGTAATTGTGCATTTATATTTTTTTGTATGTGTACTGCATATGTACCTTCGGAACGAGAACTTCAGAGAGAATTTGAAAATATATATTAATGGCTTAAAAGTATTATTAGTCTATATGTGGAATTAGAACATTTGTGAAATAAATTATTAACTCCACTTTAGAAATAAATTTTTACATACATATGTGGTAATAATTAGCATTAAATCACAACGTGAAACCATGCATAATTAATTTTATTAATTAAAGCTAACATTATGACTGAGATTAAATAGTACGAAATGAGAAGCATTTCTCGGTGCAAAAGTTTGTGGCATTCAGGTGTGTTAGCAACTCACTCTTCTTGTTGGACTGAAACTTAAAGGTCAGCACCTGCTGACTTGTTCTCACCCGAGCAAATGTACATGAGGGCCAAGATTTTTATTTGACCATGCCGCTGATGAGTATATCGTTCTACTCCCCATTTGGAAACCATACGGGAAACAGCTCCTTGGACGTGAAGCCGAGAGACGAGTTGCCTTGGGATGAGAATGGCATGCCTCCGACACTGAAACAAGGCTGAGATGACGCCTCCAGTAGATGCCATGATTGCTGACATCTTGCCGGAGTGAAAGCAAAGCAAAGAAAAACAGCTTAAACAACCTCTTTTTGGATGCCTGTCCCATCTGATTTCTTCCCAAGACGAGTTACCATAATGCCTGGCCAGCGACTGTTTCAACCCCGCTCCGAGGTGACCAGTGATGACCCCACCATGATTCAGGCCACTAAAGGGAAGTCAGCCTAAAGAAAAAAAGGTAACCTTTTTGAATTGTCCTCCTTTGGCCACCAGTAGTCACACAGGCTTTTTTTTTTTTTTTGACTCAGGAAAAATGACTTTCCTAGCCTTCAGCTAATAATGGTGGAAGGGTAAAGGGTTATATACAAATGTAACTATTTTTGAATTATATGCAGTACTTTCATACCATTATTTGAAATTAGTATGGTGTCTGTGAATATCTTATTGTGTTGAGTAATGACACGGGAGAAAATGGGTGATGGTTGTGAAAAATGAAATTCATTGGGTCTTATAAAAGAGGGAGAGAGATAAAAATGGTTTGAAGTAAACCAAATAAAAAGAGAGGAAAAAAAAAACCCCAACAACTTCAGAGACAGGTGTAATGCATATTACACGCTGAAAACCAGTGTTCATTTTATTTTGGCCAAAGTGTATTTTCTGTATTGTGCATGATGTTTTGTGAAGTCATTTGTTAATCTCATCATTGATAGCTGTCTATAGGCCATACTATTGAATTTGTTTCAAAAAAAAAAAAAAAAAAAAAAAAAAAAAGGAAATATCAAATGTATACATCATTTTTCTAAAAGGAATACTAATTGATCAGTGCTAAAGTTTAATACACAGAGTGAAAATTTACAAATTAAAATGTTTTAAAAGAAATAGTAAAATTTCAGAAAGTTATGTAACAAATTGAAGTTATACTCCCTTCTAAATTGAATTGGACTCTAAAACTCATTTTTGGCATTTGTGGGTGTTTTTGGAAAAAGCAAAAATTGCATTGTAAAATTCAGCAAATTTCAGCCAAGCGAGAGGCCTGGTCAAAAATAAATACAACTGAAATCAGTTTTTATACTTAAAATTCTGAGTCACTTTTATTAAGTGTTTATGTGTGTTCAGTGAAATCCGAATCGTTAAGTAAAAATTTTTGTGTTTTTTTGTGTGTGTCAAGCTCATAAATCACCTCTGCATTTGGCAGAGTGCAAGGATCGGAACTAGGTCAAATTGCGTAAGTGAAATTACAACGTAAATTTTATCGTTTGTGCATATTGATTCTATTGTGCTACCACTACTTTATTTTTACTATATGTCAAATGGTCCTCGTGACCATGAGGAATAGTTAATTATTTACCTTATAACATACACTATGAGTTGCTCAAACCTGGTGAAAAGGTCAATGCTGAGCGTTATTGTCAGCAACTCATTCGTGTGAGTGACGCAATGGAGACGAAAAGGCCATACACCAGAAAGGGCAGAAGGTCGGTCCTGTTGCTTCAGGATAATGCACGTCCTCACACCGCAAAAACGACTTAAAACACGATCACCGACCTGGAATGGGAGATTTTGTCCTACCTGGTGCATTCTCCAGACTTCGCCCCGTTGGATTATCACCTCTTTCACTCCCTGCAACATCACCTGAGTGATATGCACTTCACTTCTGTAGAGGAGGTCCACACAAGTATTGATGATTTTATCAACTTGAAACAGCCCTCTTTTTTTCGCAGTGGCATTTGGCAGCTCCCTGACCGATGGCTCAAATGTATCCAACATGACGAGGATTATTTCCCTGATTAGGTACGTATTCGATTTGCTATAATTTGCTGTCAACGTGTCGTGCCTGTGGCCGAGAATTAAGTTGCACACCTAATAGGTAAAGCAGCTTGGACTGGTGAATGCAATGAACACTTTGGACATGGATTCAAGGTAGTAGTTGGCTTTCCCTATAATGAAAAACATGGGATCTACAGTGTAGGTAGTTTTAAATATTAGAATATTGTGATGGGTACAGACTGTGGGGCCCCCAGTGGGAATATGAATCCTACTTCTGAAAACCAAATTGTGGCAGGCCATGGCTGTGGGGCCCTCTATGGGAATACTAATCCCACTTCCAAAAACTAAACTGTAATGTAACTTGGGCTCCTTTAAGCTTCTAACAACCCGATGACAATTTCCAAAGCACAGATTTGCGCTCTGAACCTATAGGTATGCAAAAGCAATCAGAGCACACAGTACACCAGGGCAAAACTCTGAAGTGCAGTATATAACAATGAAATTATTTACTTTATAACATTCAGTTGATATGCAAAAAGATAATTTTCTATGAAAATTTGGCAGGAAATAGGGGCATCTGTGGCTTTCAATATCTCTGCAATTCAGAGCAGAATGTCTGCTCTAGTTCACTTTTTGCACTGGCAATCATCCAATCTTCTTATCAGGTGGATGAGAACCACGAAGCACACTCACGGGAGATTGCTTGCGGTTTCTTGGACTCCTCCGTCCAACAGCCAGGTGAAGATTGGGGGGGGTGAAAACAGACCCAGTAGGGGTCCTCCCTCATGGAGATGCAGCAGTGAATCCTAGGTATGTTGCATGATGCTGGGCCAGGTATTCATTGACCTCCTGACAACACAGGGTTTAAAGACCATTGGCATGTTTAGTCACCTGTATGAAGTACTTCCGTTGCAATGACTGGAGATTGCTGATGCCTTCGTAACTAGGCATTTCTGATGGGTTTAGGCTACCCAAATGCTGGTCATCTTTCCATCACTTCCTCAGCTTTTCGCTGGTTTTCGATAGCCAGGAATTCATCAGCTGTTTGAGATTTTCTCTTATGAATCTAGCAGCAGGATTTTCTCTTAATAATCTCCATGTGAATTTGTTTCACGGCTTCTCTTGCCCAGATGTACCCTAAGACTAATCAATTATTTCCTTTGTTTCAAGCAGAATTCTGGGCCATGCAATGAAAGATCTAACCACTTGAAAAATGCATGTTTATGGCTAAAAGCTTTTAGCAAAGTTCCCTGTTGCCTTTTTCAAGAGGTTTCACGTTCTGCTAAAGACCTTGTGCCACTGAAAACTGCACTGAGTTATGAGGGAAAGCTCTTAACCTTTGACAGGGTGAACCTCAAAACTTATGAAATCTTTGTTTAGGAGCTCACTCACACGCAAAAGCAAATCAGTAGAATTTCAGGAGATGAATTTGAAACATTTAACAAGAAATATGACACCGAAGGTCTGCTTGTAACTAGCATGTCTTTTGAATCCGTTCTAATGCAAATTAAATTTATGAGCTATTCAAAGTTAGTGGAATCGGTTAGGAAAATTATCAACCAGTTTTTACAATCGATAAAATATCCACAAATAGAAACATGTACTTAGTTCCACCAGCGGCTAAAAAGCACGTTACAAAAATTAACAAATGGCGCACAAAAAGTTTCTCATAGCACAAGAAAAGTATCGGAGGCAAAGAGCTTTTCAAATCAAACAGTTAAAAGAAGAAATATAGAAAACATGATATATGTCTACATATACTAGTGGAATAATTTTGCATAATGGAAAAGTTGAAAATAGGTGAAAAATATTCTTCGTCGAAAAAGCTATGCTAAGGAAAAAGAACTTTTCAAATATGTCTCCCTGAAGCAGATATAGCGAAAAAAAAAAAGTTTTAATCTTTACACATCTACTAGGAAATTTTTGCATTATTTAAAGAGGATAATGCTCTACATCTCTGTTGTGAGAATGGCATACAGTAAAAAAGAAATTTCTTAATAGTATTTTTAGAAGTTGCGATACAGCTACAAACTGAAGTACACAAACATCACCTACCAACAGAAACGTGAACTACAACTTATCCTAAAGTATTCTACAAGGAAAATGGCATCCGGTGTTGAAAGAATATTTTAAATTGGACATGTAGAAGCACAGATATTGAGAAAAACAGATTAAGCATTTGTGCCCCTTAGAGGCGAAATTGTGCATTATTTTGGTAAGAAAATACGCTCACAGATTTGCTTAGTTAGCAGTATCTGACTGAAAAAGGTGTTTTTCAATCGAGTTTTTAGTCCTGATGATATTGCTGTAAGTGAAAAAGTGAACTTATGCCTTCTGGTGGCAAACTTGTGCATTAAGGAAAATTGAAAATTATATGAGAAACATTTTTCAGCGGAAACACTCTATAACACAGAAAGAATTTTTCTAATCACACCCTTAGAAGCAGAGCTATGGACAAAAATAAGATGTGCATCCATGCCCCCTAGCAGAAAAAACATGCATTATTTTAGGAAGAAAGTAGTCTTGAAAGGTTTTTTAATATGAGCGGTGTCGGTCCACGAAATAATTTTTTCAATCGAGTTTTCACGAACTCAGATTTTGCTGCAAATGCATTAGAAGCAGAAATAAATACTTACGCCCCCTGGTGGCCAAACAATTTTTTACCAAATATTAGAAATTATGAGCAAAATATTTCCAATTGGGAGCTGTATCCGCTACTGAAAGAATTTTTCAAATCAGAGTTTTAGAAGCAGAAATATCGGGGAAAACGAAATCTACCTTAACACTTCCTAGAGGAAATTCTATGAATTACTTAAAGATTTTCAAATTATATTGGGTATATAAATAAGTTTTGAGGGATTTGAGGTGAACAAAACACTATGTTGGAGAACAGAAACAATATTTTAATATTAATCGAAGTATGATCCCTCTGAAGCTACAACTTTACCCCATCTTTCGGGCAGTGAATGTATGCCCTGAAGGAAGAATTCCAGTTCCTTGAAAGAGATCCAGTTATCCAGCCAATTTTTGATGTCTTCATAAGAACTAAACCGTTCTCCAGAAAGTGTTGACTGAACGACCGAAACAAATGGTAATACGATGGTGCAATATCTGGCGAATATGGCGGGTGGGGTAGAACTTCCCAGTCGGATCCTTCTAAGTATTTTTTCACAGGTCGAGAAACATGTGGTTTTGCGTTGTCATGCTGTAAGATGACTCTGTTGTGTCTATTCTCCCATTCTGGCCGTTTTTCCATGAGAGCTTGTTTTAAACGCATTAATTGGGTTTGATACCGATCACCAGCAATAGTTTCTGACGGTTTCAGCAGTTCATAGTGGATCACACCCTTCTGGTCCCACCAGATACACAACATTACTTTTGAACCATGGATATTGCATTTTGGCATTGAAGGACCTGGTTCACCTAGCTTCACCCATGCTTTCTGCCGATTAGGGTTATCGTACCATATCCATTTCTTGTCGGCAGTAATAATACGATGCAAAAAAACTTTCTTTTTTGCCTTTGAAGTAGCAATTCGCAAATGGTTTTTCGTCGTTCAAGGTCTCTTTCCCGCAAAGCATGTGGAACCCAATTCCCTTCTTTTTGCACCATTCCCATGGCAGATAAACGTTGTGAAATGCATGGTTGACTAACATTTAATGCTGCTGCTAGTTCTTTTTGGGTCTGGCACGGATCCTCGTCGAGTAAAGCTTCCAATTCGGCATCAACAATTTTTTGGGGTGGTCCAGAACGTTCTTTATCACTGACATCGAAATTGTTCCTTTTTAATTGTCTAAACCAATACTCACATGGTTTTATGGATGGGGAATGTTCACCACAGATTTCTGACATTAAGCGATAGCTGTCAGCAGCACTTTTCTTGACAATAAAGTAATGCACTAACACTTCCCGCAAATGCTGTTTTGTCGGGACGAAAGTGGCCATTTTCCATCGAGTAAAACAAATACGTCTTCGCACCTCAATCGAACGTCGTGTACTGACTCTGACAGCTGGCGTCTCATACTGCGATATCGCTGTGTTGCCACCTTAAAATACATGCGAGCAGTAATAAGTACGACACCGAACGGAAATCCCTCAAAACTTATTTATATACCATATATAAAAAACATTTCATACCGGAAGCACTATCCAACAAAGAAGGAATTTTTCAAATCGGACAGTTAAAAACAGATACTGACAAAGATAAGATATACTTCTACAACCCCCTGGCAGAGAAACCGTGCATTATCTTAATTCCAAAAGATTTATCGACGCGAGTGGTATCGGTCCACGAAAGAATTTTTTCAATCGAGATTTTAGAAGCTCAGATTTTACTGCAAATGCATCGGAAGCAGAAATTAAGACTTATGCCCCAGGTGGCCAAACCATTTTTTACTAAAAATTATAAATTATATGCAAAAGATTTCCCATCAGGAGCTGTATCCGGTGCAGAAAGAATTTTTCAAATCGCAAAATGCAATTTACTTTTATGCCCCCAGCGGAAAATCTATACATAACTTGAAAAGTGACTATACCTAAAACAATAGTCTTCGACATAAATGGAATTGAAAGGTAAAATAATTTTTTCAATCAGATGTTTAGAAACAAATATATGGAATAAAATGTATTTTTAATTCGATATCATCTGCATTTATGCCTCTAGCGGTGAAATTGTACATCACAACAAAAATAAAGGATCATCATTCGCATATTTCATGCTTCTCAATGCAAAAAGAATTTTTCAAATCAGACTAATAGTTGCAGAGATATAGTGTCCACAGATGGACAAACTGATAATATAAGCATGGCGATGATGGGCAAAACACGTAACAATATTAACAAATAAAGGTAACTTGATCACGCTAGTTACGTTAAATGAAAACTTTTACAAAAAGTTCGTAAGTTGGAAGCTTTCGACCTTATCTTAGGTCTTCATCACGCCAATGGAGGACTAAGATTGTTGCCAGATTCTACATTTGAAATTTTCCTATTTCTGTTGCCAAAACTTAGAATTGATCTCCAGATCATCGGAATGTAGAGAGGAGATTTGGAATTGCAAGTCATTGAGTTGAAAATAATTTCCAGGCTTTCACTGTAACGGAGAGCAAAACGATTGTCAAAAGAAGCAATTCGTTTTGCTTCGTTCCAGTGGGGAACTGCAGATGTGTCTTCCATTGTCAAAATAGACAAGGCAGTATTAGGATTGGCTTTCGAAACATCTTTTTTATGTTCTAAAATTCTATGGTTAATGCTCCTGTATGTGCTTCCAATGTATAAGTTATCCCCAGTAGAAGAAGAGATAGGAATGCAGTAAACTCCTGGGAGGTTCAGCCTTTCAACTTTGTCCACCCTATCCCTTTGTAGAAATTTCAAGATGTTTGGGGTAGATTTAATGGCAAGATGGTAACCAAAACTTCTAAAAAGAATCTGTAACTTATAAGCATAGGAAGGATGGTAAGGAACAGAACCACAGAATTTCAGGTCTTCTTTCTTTTGAGGAAGGAGGCATTCGATTTTCGAATGGTTTTCAAATTTCTTTATGAGGGAGTTGACTGTAAGAGCAGGGAAACCATGAGAGAGGGCTACTGTAGAAATTTTGGATTCTTCTTGAAGAGAGAGTTGGTTGTTGCAAATGATGAGCCCTGTGGATGTAGGACTTCAATGCTGCGAGCTTGCAGAGATGCAGGGTGAAAGATTTGTAGGGAATGAAGGAAAAATTCAAATGTAGAATCTGGCAACAATCTTAGTCCTCCATTGGCGTGATGAAGACCTAAGATAAGGTCGAAAGCTTCCAACTTATGAACTTTTTGTAAAAGTTTTCATTTAACGTAACTAGCGTGATCAAGTTACCTTTATTTGTTAATATAAGCACAATCTTTTTTTACAAAAGATGTGCTAAAAAAAGCCTACAATATTGGTTAATGAACAATTTACCTTAATTGTCTTTTAATTGCTAAAATTTTGCACCTGAAATTCTGTTTTGTTGAAAAATGGTATTTTAAGGTGTGGATTTAATGGAAAGGAGAAAAGTGTCAAAACTCTGAAATCTTTTAATTACACTGAAAATATAAAAGAAGAATAAGCTATTCAAATGAACAACTTGAAGTCAAAGCTGTAACAAATAAATAGTACAAAGCTATTAACCCAATGGCTAAGCTAAAGAATATAATTATAATATACACTCAACAGATAAAACATTAAATACCTATCTAATAGCATGGGTGTTTGTCCTCCTTTTAAGCGAACAAAAGCCTGTACACGCTGAGGCATCGACTCCATCAGATGCTGGGTTTCCGCAGGTAATGCCGGCTATACCTGTTTCAGCATTGTCCACAATTCCGCCTGAGACGTTGATCCAGAGTTCATGGATTTGATGTTCTGCTTCCCTGCATACCAGACAGCTTCCACAGGGTTTAAATCTGGGGACCTTGAAGGCCACTGGATGGTTCCAAATTTAGATGAGTATTATTCAAGCCATGTTAGAGTGGTTGTGGCCCAGCAAAGTGTCCTGCTGAAACAGACCATCGGCTGCAGGATGCGAAAAGGTCATGAAAACATGTAGGTGACCAGGCAGCACATGTAGGTAGTGCACAGCAGTTAAGGACCTCACCAGATACACTAAGGGACCTAATGTGTTCCATGAGAAGGCACCCCAAACCATCACAGAACTGACCTGGCACAATGGGGACCACGAGTCATGCTGTTGATGCTACACCTACCGGTCATCTCGGTACACCTGAAAATGGGATTCATCTGACCACATGATGCAGTGCCTCTCTGCAGAGGTCCAGTTTTGATGTTCTCGGCACGAGGCAAGATGTAATTTCCAATGAGATGTAGTCAACAATGGCACAAAAGTAGGGGGTCTGCTGTAGTAGCCCAGGGTATGAAGCATGAGCTGTACTGTTTGTTCGCTGATGCTGCACTGTTTGTTCGCTGATGCTGCACTGTTTGTTCGCTGATGCTGCTTGGGCTTCCGACATTCAACCTTGATGTAATTTGTGACACCATTGTCAAGTGGTCGGTCTGTACATGCCTGGATAATCTACGTTGACCCAGCATCAATGGTATGTGGTCAGCCACTGCTTACTCTATGGGCACTGGTATGTCCATCGATGGCATACTAGCAGTACAACCTCAATATGGTTGCCCTTGGGTCCTTACCACTTGGGCAATAGAATTACCCATTTGTCTTGAGCCGACAATGCGTCCACGATCAAAGTTGCTCAGATCATTACATTTACCCATGTTCATTTATTGTATTACGGTTCATTCCGTGTCAAATCAACACAATTTTAATATGAATTTTAACTCACCATCTCAGATTTCGATGAAACTTGGCACAGAGGTAGCCTAGGACATATAGATGAAGAAAAATATCCAATTTTACTAAAATATGTCGACCAATTTTGAAAATACGGCAATGTGAAGTTGTCGAAAATCGCCAAAAAACACCCCACTGCCATAATTTCCAATTGCTGTAGCAACTCTCCTAAATAAGCTAAAATGATGGGAGAGGTGTCATTTTGCAGCATTTTCCAAGAGCTTTCCTATGATATACAACACAATATGGGTTTGAGATGAAAATTGTTTTCCAAATTAAAATTAAAATTAAAAATGTTAATTTATCAAAAAGCACATCTTCAAAAATTAAAAAAAAAATTATATACAACACTTCACATTATTGTTAACTAATTTCCTAAGTATGAAAGTGGAACTGTCATGGGTTCCCACCTTTATAAAATTTAAAAAATACATATTTCACTAAAAAAATTACATTTTTGTAAAATTTATAGATTTAAGCAGAAATATACATAACTTACCCGTAAATAAATCTTCACTTTTTCATAAATTTATTTGTAATATATTTAAAATGTAACTAGTGACTATGACAAGGTGATTATTATATTAGAACTACTAAAAATATAAGTTTTTTATGAATACAATTGTAATCTGATAGCCATAATTATTAAAAGTTTTGAGTATATATAAAAAGTACAAATTGGGATAAAAAAATCTAATTGTTGATTCCAACTATCATAAATAGCAAATTGCAATTTTATTGGATCTGCTCAGACCCAGCTATGCCAGTTCAAGGTCAAGCCACATGTCTGGAACTGCCCGAGTCTGGAGCTGTTATGATGACTCAACTGGTTTACACCTGTACCAACTGGTTTAAACCACAGGCAGACTGATCAGTCTTCATACTGATTTAGTGGCAGTTGGATGTGTATGTTGTTGGTGATTAATGTGGTGGTATAAGTTCCTTTTTTAAATGTTAATATTTTGTGAGGTGTTGGTATTAGTGAAAAAAATATTTTCAAAGTTGTTACTCATTATTTCAGTATATTTTCTTAGTGTTCTCTTCAGAAACATTTCTAAAAGTTAACTGAGATCTGTGTGATATTATACAATGGAGAAAGAAAGATATCGGAAACTACAATGTTGCAATCCTTTAAAAAACAATCATTCTGTGAAAAACAAAGAGACTAAGAAATGTGCCTGAATGGATGTGTGATGTTTCCCGGTATGATGCCAAAGATATCAAAAATTTGTGATAATTGTAGGAAGCAGATTGGTTCATTGAAAAATATGCAAGAAAATAATGATTGCAGTTCGGATGATGATGATGGAGAAACAAGAAGCTATGATCCTCCACCTTTAGCTGTTCTGGAGACACTAAATACGTCTCTTCAGGAATTACGAGAGTCCCCTGTACATAGTACAAATCTTCAGATGAAGCAGTATTCAACCAAAAAATTAAAAAAGCATTAGGTTAGCACTTAAAAAACAACTATTTGCTAATGCAGAGGATTCCTCAGAAAACGAATGTGAGTCACTGGAAGAATCTGTCATAGGTAATCTGAAAACTAGCTTTTCTTCAAGTAGTAGGAAAAAGAAAGTATAATGCTACTAACTTGTTTGCCTGAATCTCGGAGTATAAGAAAGATAATGCGTGAATTCAATGCTCCTAACTACATGGTACGCCAGGCAAAATGGCTTTTGAAGGATAGAGGTATATTACAATAGAAAGTCCTGATCAAAAACCGGTAAATAATCTGTCACAAGAAGTTGTGCAAACAATACGTTCTATTTATAAAAATGATGAAATAAGTAGAGTAATGCCAGGGAAGAGAGACTGTGTAACTGTGAAGGGGGAAGAATGGAGATAAAACAGTAATATCTAAAAGACTTATTTTGTGCAATTTAAAGGAAGCATATAAAATTTTCAAAGATAAATATCAAGAAATGAAGATTGGGTTTTCTAAATTTGCAGAACTGCACCCAAAACACTGCATTTTAGCCGGACATGTGGAACACACTTAGTATGTGTTTGCACTACACATCAAAATGTCAAACTTATGATAGAAAATGCTAAGCTTGGTGTGTTAACCAATAGAGAATTGGCCTCTTATAAACACTGTTTGGCAAAAGTGCTCTGCAACCCAGGCATCAATTCACTGCATTATGGAAAACTGTAGTTCTTGCCCAGGAAGCGACCCAATAAAAAATACACTACAAAATGCATTTGATAATAATATGGTTGAAAATATCACTTTTCGACAGTGGGTTTCAGTAAACACATGTAACTTAGAAACAATGCAGAAGACCTCATCAGAGTTTATTGAATTATTTTCTGAAAAATTGACCACATTGATACTCCATGATTTTCTAGCTAAGCAGCAAAGCTCTTTTATAAATGAAGTCAAGGAAAACTTGAATGAGGGTGAATATGTTGTTACATGAGACTTCTCTGAGAATTATACTTTCATGATCCAAGATTACACTTTCATGATCCCAGAGTTACCATTGTTCAAGTGATCATGCAACAGTGCACCCCTTTGTAGTGTATTACAAAGGAGAGAAGAAAACAGAGCATATGAGCTATGTCATAATTTCTAACTGTCTAGAGCATAACACCATAGCAGTCTACTGTTTTCAAAAAAAGCTAATTCAATTTTTAAAAACCAAATTTCAAACTGATATACAGAAGATATACTACTTTTCGAATGGCAGTGCAGCCCAATACAAGAATAAAAAGAATTTTGTAAACTTATGTTCCCACAAAGAAGATTTTGGCATCGAAACAGAATGGCATTTTTTTGCCTCTGCTCGTGGAAAAGGACCTTGCGATGGTGTCGGTGGCACTGTTAAGAGATTAGCAACAAAAGCAAGTCTGCAGAGGCCATAGGATAACCAAATTCTTTCTCCACAACAACTTTTTGATTGGGCAGTTAAAAACATTACATCTGTACACTTTGAATTTTCAACACAAGAAGAGTACATTGAAACTGAAACATTTCTAGAAGAGCGTTTTAGTCAATCTGTTACCATCAAAGGGACACAGAGGTTACAAGCCTTTATACTGATAGCATCAAGTACATCAAAAATATAGGTAAAAACTTTTTCAGATACAACAGAATCTACTGTTGAAACAGTCACAAAATATCCGGAACAACTGGCTTTGAGAGATATTCATGGATACATTACTGCCATCTATGACAAGAAATGGTGGCTAGCTTATGTTTTAACAAAAGATGAAGGTCTTGATGAAGTTAAAGTTACTTTCCTTCATCCAGCTGGTCCGTCACTATCTTATACATATCCTACAAAACCTGATATTCTGGGTATCTGTAAATGATGTTCTTTGTAAAGTAAACCCAGTAACACCAACAGGAAGAATATATCAGATTCCTGGGGATGATACTGTATAAACAAATTAAGTGTTTCAAAAGAAGTGAAATCTTAAAACACGTACTGTTTGTATCAGGTTTCGCAAGTGACATTTCGAATGCATCTGTTAACAGTAAATTTGAATGCATACATAGATATACACTATCTACCAACAAGAAATTGGACACCCCTGCAATCGACGATATCTGCGGTCCTGATACACGTCATGGACACTGCCGTTAAATATCGTGTGGGAAACAACAGCGCAACCAGTCGCATGCAAGATGCCACGTAGTTTGGAGCTCTCTGATTTCTAGAAAGGTGTAATCGTCGGGTATCACAGAAATGGTCGATCCATACATGACATATGCGAGTTGAAGTACCCAAAATCAACAGTGGCCTACGTGATTGGCAAGTGGAAGATGAGAGGTGACTGTCGGAATGTGCCCCGACCCGGCAGACCCATAAAACTGGTAGTTTTAGAAACCGACGGGTGCTGGCCAGAGAAATTCGGAAGAACCGCATCAAATCGATGAGCCACATCCGCAAGGAGTTTCAACAGGCATCCGGGAGTGTTCTTTTGTTGGATACCAATCATAAAGAAGCACATCTGCTTGGTTCATGGACGTGCTGCCACCCACAAGCCTTTGATCACCAAGTCCAGTATCACTGCAAGGCTAACGTGGTGCAAAGAACGTCGACAGTGAACCGTTGAACAGTGGAAACAGGTTCTCTGGAGCAACGAATCAGCCTCTACCATTCAGATGACAGGGTCTGGGTTTGGCGTCTGCCTGGAGAACACCTCCTGCCGGAATGTATTGTGCCAACTGTGAAGTTCGGCGGTGGTGGAATTATGCTAAGGGCGCGTTTTTCCTGGTATGCAGAGATGCCAACCTGTTTCAGATATTTTACGTAGTACTTGTACAAATTTTCAGTAGTTTTGGCCATTTTTCAGTAGTCATACCAAAGAGAATAATTTTAACCGAGGAAAACAACTCATTTAATTTAATTAGCATTTTTTAACTTACTTATTCATTTATATACATGAAAATCTGTATCAAAATACTCCAAATTTTTCACGTGGAAAATAACATACACCATGACTATTTTTGAAAAAACTAAAAACTAAAAAATGAAGCACATGAACATAAAAATATTAAAAATGAAAAATGTAATCAGTAAACAAAATAAACAAAAAGTGTAGCTCTGTCAGAAAAATTCAAAATGTGGAGAACCACAGAACATTCCAGCTCCACTAGAGCCATGACCTGATAAGACACCCTCAAAGTTTACAGTAAACATGAAATTTCACCAAAAAAATAAGAAATTTGTAAATAACATACTTATATATTTTTTTCTTTAAATCTAAAAACAAAAAGCTATTTGCTAATGAATTGGAAACTGTATGCACACTGTGCACATCCACATTCTATGACACTGCTGATTAAATTAGTTTCCATAGGTTAAGGTTTAGAAGAAAAAAACAAACAAATGGGTTGTAAGTTACATTTGTGTGAGTTTAAAACCTACATTACAGAATGAAAGACTGTTTTCATATATAAAACAATAAAAGTAAAGAAATGCAAAGGGATATGGTGAACACAAATATTAAAGTCTAAAAAATTAGCACTTTATAATTTTTAGAAAGCTTTTTCAGTTACAGGAATAACAAATAAACACTGCAAATTTAATAGAAGATAATAAGCAGGTGTGAACCTTTGGGCTTCTCTAACTTTATTCCTTCGACGATCTAAATCAACAATTTGTTCCCTGTCAGCAAGGATTTCTTCAGCTGCTTTCTCCACTTGAACCAAATACGTCACCATGTCATTTTGATTGATATCCATTTTCCCACTGCTAAACATTAAAAGAAAAGTTGCAAAATTTAACCACAAATTTGTGACATGACTAAATATATGAAAGAAGAGTCAAAACATAAAACGGATGAAAAAGCACATCATAGATCCTATGCTCTAAAATCATTTAATTTTCTGTTCTTTTTCTGTTCACTAGTTACAAACTTTAGAACTTATTACTTTTCTGTAAGCCACCGCAAGAGGATTTATGGAAATAGCTATAACGATGTCTCAAGAGATTTATGTTCCTCACATTGCGATTTGTGCTAAAAAACATTTTCAGTGGAATATTAATGGCCAAACCGAAACAAAAACAGTGATAAGTGCAGCTGTCCTTAAATGACTCATGGTGCAGACAGGCAGAAACGAGGAACCAATCATAGACGCTTTGCGGTCAGAAGATGACCACCTCATCACTGCACTGCTAAATCTACACGAGGAGAAGCATTTTCCACTGCAAACATAAAGTATTCGGGATGTTATGAGTACGTGAATTTAAAAAAAAATTTTTTTTTTCACGCGTAGTAAAAATCGGGTTTTCGATAAACAACGAATTGGTCTATGGATTGAACATTTTAATGAAAATTTCATTTTTAAACTTTGAATCTTGGTTTTGCGATTCAAATAGGAATTTGCATTGCAAACTGTAATGCGATACCTCTTTTTTTTTTTCCTGATTCACTGGTACATACATATATGTATACATATTATGCTGACATTTCTTTTGTAGTATAGTATTTTGATAAATCTTTTGACAGTGATGTAACTTTCCTTTTCATTTGTACCAGTGAATCAGGAAAAAAATAAGAGGTATCGCATCGCAGTTTGCAATGCAAATTTCTATTTGAATCGCAAAACCAAGATTCAAAGTTTAAAAATGAAATTTTCATTAAAATGTTCAATCCATAGACCAATTCGTTGTTTATCAAAAACCCGATTTTGCTACGCGTGAAAAAAAAAATTAAAAAAAATTCACGTACTCATAACATTCCGAATACTTTATGTTTGCAGTGGAAAATGCTTCCTCGTGTAGATTTAGCAGTGCAGTGATGAGGTGGTCATCTTCTGAATGCAAAGCGTCTATGATTGGTTCTTCGTTTCTGCCTGTCTGCACCATGAGTCATTTAAGGACAGCTGCACTTATCACTGTTTTTGTTTCGGTTTGGCCGCCACTTAATTTTAGGGAAATGTGAGTTTTGTTGTTTTACTCTTTGTTATTGGATAGTCATGGCTACCAAAGTGAAAATATCAACCATGAAATGGTGGATGGAGGAATTAGACCCAAAAATTTGTTGGTTACGCTATGATGTTGATGCCAATAAAATCTCCATCCTGTCCACCTATTGCAAAATTTGTTGGAAGAATGTTGACAGCATAAAAAAATTCTAAATTTCCATTCTTCTTTTGTTGATTGAGTTTCTGGATTCATTATTAAAGAGAACAATGTGGTAAAGCACAACAGATCAGAAATTCACCATGCCAGTGTCTTCAGGGCAGAACATAAAGAACAATTGCTCGATTTTTATCAAAGAACATCTATTGGTAAGTCAATGATTGTTGGTCCCAATGCGTCTAAAGCTTGAATTGGAAAATTAATTGATATAGGGTATATGATTGTCAAAGGGGAAATTCCATTTTTGAAATTTCCTAAAATTATTGAGTTAGAGGAACGCCATGGTGTTGATGTAGGGCAAACTTACCATTCATCCGTTATGAGTGCTCAGTTTACAGGGTGCATTTATAATGTTTTCGACACTGATTTGCGCAATGACTTAAGAAAGACAGAATATTTTATCTTATTTATTGATAGCAGTACAGATGTTAATGTATCTGAAATTGAAAGTATTTGTATCATGTATGTAGGAGATACCAAATTCCCATTCCTGGCATTAAAAGAACTATAAAATACTGATGCTAACGGTATAAAAAATGCAATTGTAGAGCCCATTGCAGAATTTGGAATGGTCAATTTTGAAAATAAATGAATTGGATTTTTCGCTGACAGAGCAAATATTAACATGGGACAGGAAAAAGGTGTTGCAGCTCTTTTGAAGAAAAACTGCCCTTGTTAGTGTCAGTGCATTGTTTAAGTCATCGCTTCTAGCTCTAAAAGTTTTTATGCTGTCAACATATTTTCAAGAGGCACATAAGCTGATGGAAAACATCCATAAATTTTATGAAAAAAAAAACGAATTAAGAGACTTTTGTGAGCTTTAAACAATACTCGTGAAGATGTGTCAGATACACCAGCTTTGCGAGTCCATGGCACCCGATGAGTTTCACATATGCAAAGAGCCAGTAACACGCTGATTAAAAATTGTTTTGTTATTGTACAACTAGAAAATATGGTTGCAGATCCATCAAGCAAAAGAGAAAAATCAGGATTACATGCATTTTGAGAAAAAATCCAATTTGTAACTCCATCAAATTTGTAACTTGGTTGCTGTTGCTTTGCAACATTTTATATTCTTTGTCAAAATTGTCTATCCAGTTGGATGATGTGGATGTACCTTGTATTTTGAACGCATTAGGAAAATTCTATGATTCTATTGAAATTATGAAGAAAAGAAAGTTTTCGGCCGAACTGGCAAAAATTTTACAAGACTTAGCAAATGTATCAGTTTGTGATTCCAGTGACTGTGATTCAGTGAAAACTGTAGAATTTCGTGGCATTGAATTGACAGTAGATGTATTGTATGAAAATGGTGAATATCTTTTAAACCATATTCATCAGGCTGTACATACCTGGCTTGGGGACTTGCATGAAAATCTGGTTCTTAATGCTGCCAAGCTGTTAGAACCTAAACTTTGGCCAACAGACAAATCTACTCTTGCAAATTTTGGTGATTTTCAAAATACTATATTAACTGAACATTTCAGTGAGTTCTTGACTGCCAAGAACATTGACAATGATAAAATTCAAGAGGACTGGTATTATTTCGAAACCTTTTTGGTTAAGAAATCTACACCACCTGTCAAAGCAACAGTAATGCAAATATTTGAAAGAAAAGTATGTGAATGAATTCCCAAATCTAAACCACATGACAAATATCACGAGATTATTGCCCATATCCAATGCTAAGGTCGAAAAAGCTTTTTCTGCGATGAAAAGAATCAAGACAGATTTCCGTAATCGGATGATGTCTGATGCTTTGAACAATCTATTACGGATAACGCTGGAAGGACCAGAACTATGCGAGTTTCATCCTGAACAAGCATTGGAGGTATTTTTTTTTTTTTAAAAGATGCCACGGCGCATAAGTGTGAAGTCTTAGGGGAAAGAAAGCAGAACAGACACAGAACTTGAAGCTACCACAAGTTCAGGAGTACTCTAACTGTCAAGTGACAGTAAGTAGCTGTTGCAATGTGTGGCCATGTAACATTTTACAATGAAAGGAAATTTGTGCTTTTTACATATCTGTTAAAATATTTTAAATTTTACTTTTCATTACTGATTAGAGTATTTTCAATAGATATTGAAAGGTGCTAGTAATAGTTTTATTTGATAATAAATTATTAGTCACTTAAATCAAAAAGAAAAATAAGTCTCAAAAGTGCTCCATATAATTACTCAATTGCTCTGCCTCCACAATTAACCAAATTTGAGAAGCAGAAATGCTCCCAAAATATTTCAGTTATTTTTCACCCTGCAGTGAATATATACATGTGTACATGTGAAGAATAATTTTCAAGAGCAATATGCCATTATGTCTTAAAAGAAAAAGTGTTTGATCAATGCATCCTTCCAGTGCTTACGTATGGTGGCAGAGACGTGGACCTTAACTAAAAGAGACATACAAAGGCTGCAGACAACTCAAAGTTGCATGGAGAGGTGTCTCTTGGTGTAACCAGGAGAGATAAGAAGAGGAACTCGTGGATCCGAAAATGACAAGAGCAAAGACATCATGATCAGAGTCAACCCTGAAATGGCAATGGCTGGACATACTGCCAGAAGGACAGATCATCGATGGACAGCCAAAATTTTAGATTGGATTCCAAGGACAGGAAAAAGACCCAGAAGACCACAAGCATGAGATGGGGTGGGATGAAATACCTGGAAAGTATGCAGGGGTGACATGGAGGAGACTGGCACAAGACAGACCGTTGTGTAGAGGAAACTTGGGTGAGACCTTTCGTCCGAGCAGTGGATTGATAATGGTTGACAATGATGATGATGATGACATGTGAAGAACCACAAAGTTTCAGACTTCGCAGCAGTATTACCATAAAAATAAATTTATAAAAAATTGATTTTCATCACCTTTTCAAATTGATGTGAAAGAAGAAGAGACTGAAAGCAAGCAACACACATTCTTACAGAAAGAAGATGTGCAAAGGAGAACAGGCCTTCCAATAATATTTTAAAGCCAGAGATTTCTGCTACACTAAATAACTCAAGAGTATGGTGAATTCATGGATCTCATCTTCAATCTCTCAGACATGCAGTCATCTCTCAGATAAAGCTAAAGTGTAACTGTTTGTATTATTTAATCTAAAATATTTGAAGTACAGTAGAAGAGCCTGCTTATAATGAGTCTGTATTTAGTGCAAGAGATCCTGTGTAATACATGGAAGGAAGGAATTAATTAGTGAAGCACTTAATAATCCATCTTCAAATCTATATGCATGCTATCAGGGGGTTGAAAATGTGTAGCGTGGTCTCCCAGGGCGACCAAAAATTTGTCAGGGCCACCATAGAAAAAAAACTCACTGAAAAACACACACCATAATTTTAGTCATATAATCCCGCAGATTAGGCTTGCTAAAAAGTTAAAAATTTTAATTTAGGATCTGCAGATTGTATGTGGTGATGTAGATAGTACCCCATTAAAAAAAAAGAAATATTTTTGCAGTCCTTTGATTTTAAAAATCCACAGGGTAATTGTGCAGGAGAGGGAGTATAATTGAAAACAACTCCTTTGGAAAAAAATTCTCAGTTCCAAGAGTTTGAATGCAGCAAAAAGAAGGAAGAAGGGTGTCATAATGAAAGATTAGGAAAGTTGTAGGGTGGGACTACGATTAATTTTGTCTTTGCATTTTTGAGAAAGACATAACGCTGACTGCTTGTGCCTCTTCTTTTATCAACCAGCCAATGAAATGTACACACAGGCATTTGCTGCATGAACATACATATGCATGTCACCTTTCAAAGTTCCTTGTTCTGGATCTCATGTGATCTCTGTGCCTCGTGTTTAGTTCATCCTTCGCCATTTTTGACCAACATCTTTGCTACCATAATATTTTCCTCCTTCATTGATATTTATGATGTCTTCAAAAAGAAACATTTCAGTTACCCTGCCAAAATTTAAATTTTAAAGTGGAGGGCACAGCTGAGAATATGATTGTGTCACTGTGCGATAGTTTTCAGGTCAGAAACTATGCTCAGTGACATACAAAAAGCTGATGTCAAAAACGTAAACAAACCTATTGGTAAACTCCGCAGGAGGAATTCAAGGAAGTTCATCTCTCTTTTTCACTGGCCTGTGTGTAAGCTGACTCCTAACTTTGAAAGCAATATTTCTTTCCAAAACTTTTGGATTCCCACCCACAAGTACAAATACGCACATTTCTATGACTGTCCTGTAATCAGCTTTTCGTCATTATTAGCAAGGTGTAAAGCAATAACTCTGAGCTGCATTATCAAGAACAAATTGATTGTGCAGTAAGAATGCTACAAAGAAGTGCCACTAATGGCTTTCCAGTTTAAATCCAGAGATAAAAATAAGGAAGAAAAGGAACCTCTTTAAAAATGAATTTCTTTATTTCATAAAATCGTTTTTTTTTTCCTTACAAAGAAGTAAGACTCCTGGGTCATTATGAGATCAACTTTTCTGTCGTGAAATTCTGCTTCTGGATCAACATTTATAATGTGAGGATTATACTGGCAATAGGTGTTTCTGAAATTATATGCTGGTGCAGATTTCACAAAGGTAAAAAAAAAGTGTGTCCAGGGTCTGCAGATAAAGTAAGACAAAATTAACGGAAAATTCAAGAATTTGTGAGCCCCCCCCCCTTCTCCAAGAGAGAACTGTTTTGTTCCATTAGAGAGATAAGCTAAAAGCATCTTTTTTTTTTTTTTTGGAGACAGAAGTGTACATGACTTTGATATTATATTAGACCCATCCACACACACACACACTGGTCAAAAATTTAGTTGACTACCAGATTTCAGAATATTTTTGTACCCCTGCATACCATAAGCATTAGTTTCTCTTTCCCATTAAATGTAGAAGTGATGTGCCAGTTAATACAGGTTATGTCTGTATGATAATAACTAAGAAATCTGTAAATAAGTAACGGAAATAAATATTTAAATTAAAAACATATGTAGAATATACTCAAAAATATAGAAAGTACAGGACAAAGCGGGAACCCTGTTCATTGTTTTGTGAAGTAGGAAAAACACTCTAGTGATCCAGAAGCATTTCATAGACACGCTCTGTTGATAATTTTGTTATAACAGATACTGATGAACTTTAATTTATTAAACCTTATTTCATTGTAACAAAAAGAAGAAGAATAATAAAAAAGACACCTTTAGAAATAAATCAAAAGTTTCCCCATTTTCCTGGGTTAGTTAGTTACTGATAAGTAAGTTAACTGATAGCCTAATCTGGCAAACAAAAAATGGTTTAGTGAAAAATTTCTTGTTAATAGGAATCCCTAGTATAAACTTACCTCATAAGGTTAACAAGAATCACACATAGCCAAAATCATCTTCCACACAAATCCCTATCCAGTAGCTGAGACCATAACAAAACTAAACTGACTGTTATGATTCGAGCTGTAATTTTTAATCATCATAAATTTTCACATTCACATAATTGATGATTTTATTCCTTGCAGAGTGAGCTAACTCAATTCCTTCAATCAAATAGTTTATCCAATATTGTTTCAAATAAAAGAATTTCTATTTTAGCCATACAACCAAAATATACATCTTTTTCTGTTGATACTGTGTGAAATTAAATAGGCCTTAAGGTGTGTCTCAATATCTGTTCATTTGTTCTACACTCAGCATAACAAAACAACAGCACTCTCTAGCAACTCTACATTTCCAATGCTAGGTTTTCTACTTGGAACTCTGCAACTAAAGTTTTATGAAAATTTGTGTTTTTATCAAGTGGCACAGAAACATAACACAACCAGTATAAAGGCTAACTTTCTGATCAAACATTGAGTCAAAGATTAAATTTTATCATGATTATACACACAATGTAAAAACATGGTAACCATGAATAAGTCCAGCATGAACAGTTTATAGCAGTATTTTTAATCACAACACTCTTTTTGTTGCCAAAGAACATCAAGCACAAAAAATGAGTGGCAAATGCACATGTATGGCAATGCAATATAAAATGCTTAGCTTGGATCATCAGGTAACTCCATCACAACTGGCATGACTTCTCCTTCAAAGATTTTTTTTTTGCTGCTGTTGTTGTTTTGGGGTTTAATGACCAGGACAACCGATTCACCAATTAGCAACTAGCAAATAGCTAGTGAAAAATCAAATTTGCTAGGTGAAAAAAATCGCAGTTGTAGCAAATATTGCTAGTAAGGTAATTTCTTTTATTTAAAGTAACCAAAAATCATTATTAATCCACTAAGTTTACATAACAGTTTCTATTATCACTTGTTAAAACAGCGCCACGATCAAGCGATTCTCTTTCGTCACCCATCCTCCCATATCTTTCATCCCTTCCAGTGGAAACTGTCGCATATTGGAAACTCCTCTCCATCGTGCCCTCATTGGTCTATTACAGAAACTGAACGTGACGCTGCAATGGTTGCTGTGGCAACCCAGAGCTCTGGGATGGATCGGTTGTTTGACCACCCCTCTTCTTGCCCTACGAACTTTGTCCTCAACTCCTGGTCGTACCCTAAGCGAAGCGATCCCGCCTACTTCCACAAGTCTTGATAGTTGTGCATACATCAAATACTGCGCTCTAATGATCAGTGATGAATAGGCAAGAATAATTCCACTTATTCGGATGGTAGACAAAACCGGAAAGAAGCAAACCAAAAAATGTTACTGGGAAAATAGCTCACAACACTGGCAAAGTCTTATCCATAGTAACTAGCCTTATTGCGTGGCATAGATAGACGTTTTACGAAACGTGTTCAATGGAGGGGGTAAACGATTACGGAAGAAACTTTCTTTGCTTCGTCTGACTTCTGGTTTTTGAAATTTTTCCTTGTATTTTCAAGCTGAAATACAAATATTTATCCAGTAAAATGTTAATGAGCAATAATACTTGACAGAGGCAACATCGTGAGAAAAAAAAAAAATTTATGATTATGAGAAAAATCCGAATCTGTCACGACCTTTAGTTTTCTAGTTTCTTTAAAGACGGAATTCCAATAATAACGAAAAAAGCCAGAATTCCTTGAATTCGCTGGAAGAATCTCATGCCTGAAGATTACAGAAAAATTTTGCAGCAGCCAATTTCCGTTTTGCAAATTGTTCTCCACAGTTTCAAGCTAAAATGCAAACATTTGCAAAAAATAAAATGATATTTAAAAAGAAAAGCTGGACACAAAATAGATTAACATTGGGGAGAAAATTACGATTACAGCAAAAAAATTTTCTTTACTCCTGCTTTCACTACTGGTAGCCTGAAAGTTTTGAAGCACGAAATTTCGTCTCCAGATGGAAAACGACCTCCACTCTCCCAAATATCGATCTTCAGAATGATCCAACTGATGATAAAAAAAGGGATTCCGCTAATCCCCGTAAGAATCTCGTGTATATCATAAAAAATAATAGCAAAAGAAAAATTTGAAACAAAATGAAAATTTGTAGAATCCGAAGTTTTGATAGTGAGTTCCGTAGTCAAATGACAACTAATCTCGTAGAAACTACAGCATTGTGGTGGTAGTTGGCAGGTAGCATGAAGTGTGTAGCTTAGCAGAAATTTGTGCGATACTTCCACTTAGTACTGCATGTTGTGAGGTGGGATTCAGTTTTTTAAAAAGAATACAAGGGATTGGAGGAACAATTTGTCTGTTGAAACTTTAAATGCTCTGATGACAATTGAAATAGAAAGGCCACAAGAAGAGATTTTTAATCCACGGTCAGCAGTTATAAAGTGGTATGATGACAAAGTCAGACACCCTGAGCGTAAACCATATGGGAAGAAATCTGAATTAGAATGTCAGTGAAATATATTCATGTGGTATGAGAATTTGTTAGAAATTAATAATAAAGATAGTCACCAAACTTATCTAAGATTCTATTCATTATTCAAAAGGTAAGTCAAAATATTTATACACATATTTAAATTTCTGTGTAAACTTTATTAGCTGAAAATAAGTTACTTATGGCGGTGATTTAGTTTACTTGCTAGTCATGCAAATGTTTTGCTAGCAAAACTATTTGGTCACTAGCAAAATTTGCTAGTGAGCAAAAAAGATGAAATCTTGCCCTGTTAATGACTAAAGTGCACCTTTCAATGAACTACTCTGTAGTTGCATATCCCTAATTTAAGGCTCCTGTACCATGGAAAGAAGAGAGCCAGTGTTTAAATCCCAGATGAGATGGGGATGCAGTGAGCCAAACACACCATCCATGGAAAAAAAGAGCCAAAACACACCATCCATGGAAAAAAAGAGAGCCAAACACACCATCCACATATCTCAACTGATTTAAACCCATTTCGGACACCTGATCCAAAGCCAGCAACTTGGGAAGCCTCCCATCTCCTTCTAAAACCACTGCTGAAACTTCATTACTGTCACAATAATACAAATTTCTTTTCCTAAAGGGAATGGCAAAATTTTCTGGCACATTATACTTTCCAAAGTATTTCCAGCCCAAAAAAAAAAAAAACAGCTTTTGAAAGCCTCAAAAAAAAAAAAAAAGTCAAAACTGGGAGGGATTATTACACTACCTCTGATAAACATGGCTTTCAATGGAACTGCCACATCGTTAAAACGAGAATAATCGACCTGTTGTAACGCAATTAATTAGTAAAAAAATCTCTTCATAAGAAATGTAACCACACAGACAGAAAAGAAAGACAAACTCATCACTGATGTCCCTAATTTAGGCCACTTGGTCCATTTTTTTTTTTTTTTGCAGATTTAACTTTACCCATTACGAGCAACTCAATGGGCTACAGCAGTCGCTCGTCCCTAATTTAGATCACTGGTTGAAGGGAAGGGAGAGAGCCAGTGCCATAAGACAAACACAATGATCCATGCCTCCACGGATCTGAACCCCGGACCCCGTTCGGACGAATGATTTTTTTTTTTTTTTTTTTATTGAGGTTTAACAACCACCGTGAGCAACTCAATGGGCTATAAGCAGTCGCCCGTCCCTAATTTAGGGTCACTGGTTCCAGGGAAGGGCGAGAGCCAGTGCGCCGTAAGACAGACACAACATCCGTGCCTCACCGGATTCGAACCCGACCCAGTTCGGACGAATGATCAGAGGCCATCGCTTAGACCACTGGTACACCGGGGCGGCCCAGTTCTTGAACCTCAGCAAGACAACCAGCACCACTAAGCATCAGTAATTTTAACTGGGGTTTGAACCCAGGGAGAACAAACCAGAACACTCACTCATTGGCTGCCTACCATTTTGGTCTGATTATTTTTCGATTGCAACACTGTTAACCCAATTATCAAAGAATTACATACATCATTTACCTTTCTATATCTACGAACACAATGACGCCAACTATAATAAAAACAATTAATGTGCGAAATTTTAATAAAAACCTGTTTAGAAAGGCTCTGAAACCTTAATACCTTTTACTGAATGCCGCGATTTTCTTACCACAGCTATGGAACTGTAAACAACCGAATTTTACACAGATACATACACGTAAAACTGTAAACACACTGTATGACTTTTCACATTGAGCAAGCCCTGCACTTTTTTTTTTTTTGTTGTTGAAAATGATGCGGCATATAGACCGAGGCTTATGCCTCACAGCAACTAGTTCGCCGAACGGTGTAATAGCGAAAAATGTTTCGTGATCACGCTGAAACACAAACCTTTTTTTTTTTTTTTTTTTTTTTTGATTGAGGTTTAACAACCACCGTGAGCAACTCAATGGGCTATAAGCAGTCGCCTGTCCCTAATTTAGGGTCACATTCCAGGGAAGGGAGAGAGCCAGTGCCGTAAGACAAACACAACATCCATGCCTGACCGGGATTCGCGAACCCGACCCCTTACGGACGAATGATCAGAGGCCAACGCCTTAGACCACTGCGCCACCGAGGCGGCCAAACCTTTTTAGCAAGTAACAGGAAAAAAAAAAAAAAAAAAAAACATTCAGGTAAAATTAAGGTCACCAGATAATGAAACACTTATTTCAGGACAAAAAAAGGGTAATGTACGCGTGCTCCCCAAATCGGCAGTTCATTTGGAGACATATACGTACTCAAAATAAATATGCAAATCTTTTTGTCACAAAACTGCATTGTGCTTCAATATGTGATATTACATAAAAAAATTTATGTCTTAAAAGGATATATCTTTCTAGAATGCTGGTAATTTGCATTGACAAAGTAGAATTATGATGGCCAGAACATATTAGCAGAAGCGAAATGCTTATATACCAGAACATATTAGCAAAGTGAAATCCGAATTAAAATTAAGGTTCCACACCAAACAATTTCCATGGCGAATTTTTCATTTTGCCAAAGTTTTTAGTGAAACTTTGATCAAGTACAGTACAAATTTGACCGTGCCAGTAGTTTAGTGTCCTAGTGCTGGCCACTGACCATTTCGCACAAATGGGTACGCTGGTTCTGAGTCCTGACTGAGATATGGATGGTGTGTTTGTTTTACAGCACACATCTCTGTCATCCTCCTAGAACGAATGTCTCCAAATTAGAGACAGGTTACTTATAGTCCTCAGGAGTTGCTCATGCGGTGGTCGTTAAACTCGGGAAAAAAAAAGTTCTTTCACAAGAAGCATATGTCGAAAAATTAGTACAATGAAAAAACTACTTTTAAGAACATTTCATCTTGAATTAGAAATCTAACGAGGTAATGAGGAAGTGCAAATTCGAGGACATTTGAAAACAAAAATCAAAATTTGAGGACAACTTGCGGTCCCCAAGGGCATCAGATGCTTTTGGGGACAGTAAAGTAAATTGAGGACTGTCCTAAAGAATGCAGACCCCTTGGTCAGCTTAGGTAAAATACAAAAACAAAAACAAAAAAACATACGTATAATAAATAGAGCCCAGACCACGGTGTATGATAGTAAGGTGATACGACCAAAGAAACAAAATCGCCTGTTAATGTCACTTGCCACTAGATGAAAGCCGACGAACACTAGCAATATGCACGATTTGATACAACCCATGCTTTTCTTACGGTGATGAAACGTATGGTGAAATACTCGTGAGCGTTTTACGAATGTTGCTATTTTGCTTGGAATTAAAAAAAAAAACAATAACCTGGAACGCTTTGTAAAAAACATGCACTCTTGCAGTGCCTATTTTTTTTTTTTTTTTTAATTGTGGAGGTTTAACGACCAATGCCGTGAGTAACCCAATGTATGTTATAAGCAGTCGCCCGTCCCTCGCATTCGAGGATCACTGGTTCCAGGGAAGGGAGAGAGCCAGCGCCGTACGACAAACACAACATCCAGGATGTTCCTGACCGGGATTCGAACCCGGACCCTTACGGACGAAATTGATCAGGTAGGCCAACGCCTTTAGACCACTGCGCCACCGGTTTGTGTCGAATGCCTATCACATGGAATTCATCAAATAAGCGTTATGGCCAGGAACACAGAGTCAGTACTTTGACGTGAATATTTCTGAGCAGACGATGCTGAGTTTTTTACTGAAACAGTGAAGAATAGACCTCTTATCGTAAAAAAAAAATTGTCCTTTTTGTAAAATGAGGTAAGGGTTGTACATATGAGGAGCAATTTGAAGCATGGAATAATCAGTTTCTATGGCGTAAGTCATTGGATCATCGTTAACGGAAAACTACAGTTGGTTTTGAAAACTTCCCAAAGTTTTCGCAAAAAAAATAATTTTGATTAATCTTCCTCTTGAGAAATCATTCACTGTTGACCTTCCATTTAGTAATAAGTTATACATCTTACACATTTGTTTTATTTTTGTAACTAATCATACTAATGAATAAGACTATCCCTCAATCTGTGCTGGCGATGACGACAGAGAAAGTGTGTATCACGACAAAATGGCTGCTTTTTCTCGACGTGAGCTTTCCTCGACCTGCGTGCACACAGTACGATGAATATATTTGAGCCGTGCCCCTGGTGGCGCAGTGGTTTAAGCGATGACCTCTGATCATTCGTCCGAAAGGGTCTGGGTTCTGAATCCCGGTGAGGCATGGATGTTGTGTTTGTCTTGACGGCACTGGTTCTCTCCCTTCCCCTGAACCAGTGACCCTAAATTAGGGACGGGGCAGACTGCTTATAGCCCATTGAGCTGCTCGCGGTGGTAGTGTTGGTGACTTCTGAGCTCCGGGCCAATTCGTGCGTATTTTGTGTGTTTCTAGAGAGTTGTGTATCCCAAGTTTCACAGCATTTCCCTTTGACGGTTCCGCTACCGTTTGTGATTACTCCCAGATTGGTGAGTTGCTTTTTCTTTGCTATTACATCTTGCTTATCTCTTGGTCGAGCTGGTCGAAGCTACGATAGTCGGCGCCAGCATGTAAATGGCGTCTTCCGCTGCAACAGGCAGGTCCCGGATCAGGATCTCACTTCCGGTGTTCCTTCGATGTTGATTACAACCTCTTCTTCTTCCAAGTGAGAGCTGCTTCGCTGCCCTCCCCCACGTGGCGGCGCGTTGCACTACCGGCCTCAACTCCGTGACGTGCAACACCTTTCCCCAGGCTGTTCCGTGCTGCCTTCACTCATCTCTGCTGCCACCACCTTCGTTGTTGACGATGACGCAATGGATGTCTCGCAACGGTGCCTTCCTCAAGTCGTCTCAACCCTTGATGTCACCGTTTACGTATGCCAATGCCATGGCCTCTTCCACTGTGCAACGCCCCCCGCAAGGCATGTACGCCGGGCGCCGAAGTCTTCCAATCACAACTACAACGTGACGGAAATACCGATTTTTTGAAATTCCCTAAGACTCGCCAGCAGGTACTGCTTTCACTACGATCTTAGATAGAGGTGTTGTCTTTGAATCCTTGCCAAACACCTTCTTCAAAGATTTTTTTTTTTTTGATTGGAGGTTAAACGACCACCGTGAGCAACTCAATGGGCTATAAGTAGTGTCGCCCGTCCCTAATTTAGGGTCACTCATTCCAGGGAAGGGAGAGAGCCAGTGCCGTAAGACAAACACAACATCCATGCCTCACCGGGATCTCGAACCCGGACCCCTCTACGGACGAATGATCAGGGGAGGCCATCGCTTAGACCACTGATTCACCGCGCCACCGGGGCGGCTCTTCAAAGATTATTCCACCGCTTTAAAAATGGCAATTTCCAAAACATGCAATTTCTCACATGTTTCGGCGAGGCCGGGATGACGTGGTTTACTTTTCCACGGCCGACTCTGCTCGTGCTGTGACGAATGCCGGTCTCACCATTGGTGATCAACATCTTCTCTTCCCAGCCCAGTTGCCGAGCGCCGAATGAATGCGTCCTTCACCCGGGTACCCCCCTGAGGTGACCGATACAGTTTTATTTGCGGTTCTTGCGTCATTCGGCTGCGTGGTTGGAACGATTCAGACATATTCTGCTGCCCCTAAAGACCCCGAAGACAAATACCCTGCTCGGCGCTCGGCGCGTGGGTAGAGTTGTTTTTTCTCCCGGAGGACATCCAAACCATCCTGACTCATTTCAAAGTCAAGTGCGGTAACCAGATCCGGCTATTTTGATGTGCTCACTGAACATCACTGCAGCAAATGCAAGAAGTTTGGGCACTTTTTACAAGCAGTGTCGCAATGCTGATGCTGCCCCACAAGATTCACCCGCAGGTGATCACTTCTTCAATCCTCTGTCTCGCTCCTTGGCCTCCACGACTATCGTCTGAAGCACCTCTGAGACGGAAAGGGCTCCGTCATCGACTGGTGTGCAGCCATCTCTTCTGCGCGACTGACTTTCCAGTGCTGCCGGAGTCCTCCAAATTCCAAGCGCTCTGATCCACCAGCTGACACCGCGGACGACCGTGTTTTGTCAGCTACTGAAGCTATCAATTGCAGATACTGACGGCGCTTCCACCAGTACGGAATAGACCATGAGTGACACCTCCGAGCTCTGATCATAGCGTCGCGCCAAGATAAGAGGGCGGCGCCCAAATCTCCTCGCAACACCACCAAGCGAGGGGAGAGCTGCTGGGAGCTCCACTTCGTTCCTCGTCCCGGACCCGCCAGAAACCATCTTGGCCTTCTTAAGACTTTGATACCACTTCACTGACCCTTCCTCTCCAATGGTTTCATACAGAGGTCTTTGATCAGACTCTCGCGACACATCATTCCCGTCTTTGCCTCTTACGCCGTATGAGGAGCTACATGCTCCTTTTCACCTGTTACACGGAAAGGCGCATGGCTTCCTCCAGTATGCGAAGACCTACGAAGCTGGACTTCCTGCAATCCCGCAATCCTGCAGCTAGCTCGATCCGGATAATCTTGTGGACAATTCTTCTTACTTATCTGGTCCTTCCGCCAGACGGCCAAGTTCATTCTGTAAACAGATCAACGGACTCTAAGATTTCATCACCAGGCTTACCACGTCGCCGGGTGACCTGGCACTTTCACGGTAGTTCTTCCAACTGTCGGGGTGGTTTGATCCCCGAGGTGAATTCCGCCGTGCATGAGGGACCTCTCGGCACTTAGTGCCGATGTCCTTCTGCTCCAGGAAACGTGAAAGCTCGCATGTCACAACACCTTTCCATCAGTGGTGCTGATGGCAGCACCTTCCGGATTATGCGCTCATCCGAAAATTAAGCCCAGGGCGGAATTGCTGTTGCCGGAATACATCACCGTTTTCGCCCATCTATCACTTGTTGCTTAAAGGGACAACTTATTTACCGATCATTACACATGTTTTACATTTTTGCATCAATTGTGTACCATATCATATTCTTTAATGTGTGTATTCCTACTGACGACTCTCAATTCCTTCCGCTTTTTCATTGCTTTCGGATCGCGTTGAGGCAGTCCCCCCCGGGGACTTTTTGCATCCTCGGGGGTGACTTCAATCGCACTCATATCCAACCGTTGCTTCGATCCGCAATATCTATGGTAGGAGGGAGCACCGCCTTCCTCTTTGTCGATCTGCTTACTCAACTTATTATCGATTTCCATTTTGTTGATTCGTACCGGCATCTTCACCTGGACACCATTTTCTTATACTTGCGAATTCTCCAGCACAATGTTCGGCGGCAGCAGGTCTCGATCGTGGCATACATGTCATCCCACTGCACGCTTTCCAGCGATCACTGCGGCGAGACATCATCCATCTACCTCTTCCAGACCATTCTGCTGTGGCGCTACCATCTGCGTTTCCTTCTTTCCCGCCTTCCAGACAACGCTCCTGGACCTTCGATGATTCTTTACTCTTGGATGTGGCGTTTTCGGCGCCGACGTCCGCCGTTTTCTTGCTGATAGATCTCTCATCTCATCAGTACCGCTTCCAGTACCCTTCGTCTGGTCGGTTAGACATCAAACACGATCTTCGTCTGCTCGTACGCCGTCTTTCGTTCGCTATTCGTAACGACCGTGCGAAGGATATTTGTAATCTCCGTTGCTCCCTTGGCTGCAATCCCTATACAAGATCCCGCTTACCTTGTTGTTCAGGCTGCTTTACGAGCGAAACTCCATCCGCTCGCCGTGGAGGCTACTCGCAGGCTGAAGATGCTTCATCTTTTCTTCACCGGAGATTTCCTACGAGGAGCTCTCACGTACCGAGAGAACACACCGTACGTCGAAGACACTACGCCACCTTCACCTACCTGGATGGTACTATCGGCATCTGACCCTTCACGTCTCTGTGCATGGAAGTTCGGCGCTTTTCCAGGGTAATGCAAATTCTGTGCAGTGGTGCCAACTGATGCTATCTCTTCCTCCCCTCTTTTTTTCAGCTCTGCCTCAGGTCCCAATTCCCAACTCTGCGATCGTCTTCTTTCCGCCTTCTCTCCTGCTGAATTTCGGGAAGCGTTTGCCTCCCTTAATTCACGCGCATCCCCGGACCCGACGGCCTTCCCTTCTCCTTTTTACCGCGCCTTCCTCCCGTCTCTGATGCCTTTTCTTCTCGCTTGCTTTTCTTGCGCTCCAAAACTCTTTCTAGCACTGCCGCCGGAGTTTACCGTAGCGCATATCATCTTACTGCCCAAAAAGGAGACCATTTGGACTTGCGAAACTGGCGCCCCATTTCCATTCTCAATCTGGACTATAAGCTTTTCACAAAACTTCTCTCTCTCGCCGCTTGAACTCTGTGCTTCCCCTTTCTTATCTCCCGACCAGTCCTACACTGTGCCTTCGGTCGGTCCATTTCTAACAACATATCTCCTTCCTCCAGAACATAATTTTTCTCGCCCGCACCCACTCAGAACCCCTCGCCCTGTTTAACCTTGACCAGAGTTTAGCATTCGACAACATCTCCCACGACTTTCTTTTTCTGCCACTCTTCATGGCTTTGGCCTTCCTTCCTCCTTCGTTTCTCTCCTCTCAACCTCTATCGGGGCGCTTTCTTCCACGTCCGGACGGCCTCCTTTTAACGGCGCCCGTACCTTTTCTTCGAGGAATCCGGCAGGGCTGCCTCTCTCGGGCAACTCTTCGCCATTGTCTTTGAAAACCATTCCTCCTGGCTGCTCAAGATCACTCCTGTCTACTCTTCCTCCGTCAGTTGCCAGCACTAGGCATCATGAGTGCGTACTTACTGCATTTGCAGATGACGCAACCTTCTGTCTCCGCCAGGACGTCCAGTTTGACAATCTTCTCTCCACCTACCATCTTTACGCTACTGTTTCTGGCGCTTCGCTTAATGTCACCAAAAGTACTGGTTTGGTGGTGTGGGTCGTGGATGGGCCGGACCGATACCCTGGGGTGCGGTCTGGTCCTCCTCGACTCAGAAGATCCTTTTGAGCCCATATCGGTCACCCCTATACTGCGGGCCTTTTGACATGGACCAGTTTGCAGTCTAGGATACGTCATCACAGCGTTTTGGAGATTTGCGGTTCCAATTACTTCTACTGTCAGCGAGCTCACATTGTTCGACGACACTTACTTTTCCTCTGCACCTATTCCTGGACCTCCACCGTCTTCTTGTCAACCCGCCTGACGGAACTCAACACAGCATCTTTACTTCAGTAATCTGGGCCTCCAAGCACTGGTCAGCCGCTCCGACGCTATATCCTCCTGTCACGCATGGGGGCATTAATCTTGTAGATTTTCACTGTTACTATCGTGCATACCGCATCGCCTCCTTCCTTCCTCTCGTCACTTCGCTTTCCTTCTCCTTCTCTTACACTTTCTCTTGACGTTATTCTTTCTCTTCGCGATCCATCCTTCACTTTTTCTTCTTTTCCTCAGGATGGACTACTTTACTATTCCCCTTCAAACTTTCCTACTATTTTATCTGAGGCTCTGGCGCTTTTCCGTTCCCTCCCTCTCTCGTTCTCCCTCCTACCACCACCCTCGATCTCCTTGCAGAACCACTCTTTTTCTCTACCCTGGTTCACCCCCCCCTTCCGATCAACCTTTCTTTCTTTTTTCTCATGGTTCCGTGCCGGCATCCTAACCGTGCAGGCCCTCATTAATCCCGATTTTTCCTGGAAACCCCTCGTTGGACTTACTCTTTTCCACCCCAACTCCCACCCTCGAGGACGACTATGCCTCTTCTCCGTTTCTCTCTTCAGCTTCTTCTATCCTTCTCTGTTTCTGACAACGGCCTCCTCGTCGTCCCCGGCCCCAGCCTCCTTCTCCCTTTATTTCTTCCTCTTTTCGTGACTCTGTCGCCCCTGTCCTTTCTTTTACTACCGCTGCCTGTACCACGTCTCCTTCGAGCTCCCCTCTGAGTCCCCCTATCCCATTTCCGGGGTTTCTTTCTTCCTCCTCCCTGGCCGTTTGGTCTGCTTCTTCTCTCCCCCTTCTTCTCCGCTAGAACGTAACACCCACTGGCGGTTCCTTCATCGCCGACTCCCTATCCCCCATCTTCTCTATCGCATGTCTCTCTTTTCTCTTCTCCTCTCTGTCCTTTCTGTGGCGTTGACGGAGACGTGTCGCTCATATGTACTGCCACTGCCCTATCTTGCTGCCACTTCTTCATACTGTTTTCCGGTTAGCTGACATAATTTGCTCCAAGGACTTGCCGTTTCACGCATATCCGTGGCTGTTGCTCACAAAACATCCGCCACCCGCCTTCCGGATGCCTGCTGCTTTCTTTTCGTAGCTTCTACCAAGCAAGTTATGATTCACTCATTTCATCAGTCTCTCAGGAATTCTCCTGACCTTCCATCCCTTCGTTGTCGGCCGGTGGACGGCTGCGGGCTAGCTTTCGGGGCCGGCTTGTGGCGCGCTCTCCGGTTGGAACTCACAGCTGCAACTTCTCCTGCACACACAATCGACACCTTTCAGAACATCTGGGCCCAGCGCACCGGGTGGTTTTCATTCATGGTTCTGCCATCCTACTGGTGACTTGATTGTGTGTCTTTGTTTTGGTGTTTGGCTGTTCTCTTCACCTTGCTAGTACCTTTGCTTACTGAGTTATTTTACTTATTTTTGTTCTGCTCCAGCAGGCTGTGATTCTGCATGTAAATATGTATAGTATGTTACTTGCTCTTCACTTTTCTTGTTTTTCTTTAGCATTGTATATTAAGTGGTTTCTGAACTGTTTTGTGATCTTCTGATATGTCAATGTGCACCACTCATGTTATATGTACTGTGCTTCTATGTAGTGCTGAGTTCGAAACTTTATCTTCACTGTTTATTTATTGTGCATCCTGTATATTTTAATGTATTTTCAAGGCTCTATATATTGTATCACAGGTCATTGACCTAAAGTCGTTTGCGTGTGTTCAGTGTCACAGGTCTGTCCCCATTGTGGGTTTTTGTGCATTTTGTATTTATACTTTTGGGTGGCTATGCCTCTTGTTCATGTATATATCATTTTCATGTATCATTCATATATTTTTTCTCTGTATTCTTTTCCTTGTCCAGTTTGACGAGCTGTATCATGCCTTTTGTCAATAAAATGTTGAACTGCTCGCGGTGGTCGTTAAACCTCCAATCAAAAAAAAAAAACTCCAATCAAAATATATATATATATATTTGATATCAAGCGAATAAAATTAGTGAACCTAAATTTAAACCAATCCACGTTAATGCTCTTAACATAAAATTTTTCCACATTGTGAGCGGTGAAAATATACATCATATTCTAATGCTTGCTGCCATTTTCTCCCAACACTGTTGGGTCATTAATAAAGGTTGATAAAAGTGTCTTTATATGTCTCATTACAGTCCAGTAACCGATTGTTCGGTACAAAACACTTTTGCCGCCCTGAAGTGCAGTGGTCTAAGGCGCTGGCCCCGATCATTCGTCCGTGAAAGAGGTCCGGGTTCGAATCCCGGTTAGGCATGGATGTTGTGTTTGTCTTACGGCACTGGCTCTATCCCTTCCCCTGGAACCAGTGACCCTAAATTAGGGGACGCGACTCGCTTATAGCCCATTGAGTTGCTCACGGTAGCCGTTAAACCTCCAATCAAAAAAAAAAAAAAAAAAATCCTTAAAAAAAAAAAAAAAAAAAACGCTTTCGCTCCATACCTAAAGCAGAATTGAACAGATCCTAGCCCGACATTTAGCTGCACTATAAATTTATCTCCCGTTAAGTAAAAAGAGAGTTGACGTACTTTACCTTCTGTACAGAAACTTCAACGTTTCTGGAACTTCATACAATATACAGTAATTATACAAAGTAATAAATTAAAAACGAGTCAAGAGAAATACCGATTTAGCACTGATGAAATCATAGACATCATGTAAATCTATGATGGTTATCATGAACTATCGGTAAGCTGACCAGACTGTCCCCAAAAACGTCTGAAGCCTTTGAGGACACAAATTGTCCTCAAATTTTAATGTTTGTCCCCAAATGTCCACGAATTTCCACTTCCTCATTAACCCTTTAGATTTACAATGAAAAATGTTCTTAAAAGTAGTTTCCGTTGTTCTAAGTTTCCAACATGCTTCTTGTGAAAACAAATTTTGACTTTTTTTTTCTTCTTTCTGGGTTTAACGACCATTACGAGCAACTCTAAGGACTATAAGCAGTCACCTATCTCTTATTTGGAGACATTCGTTTTAGGGAAGAGAGAGAGAGAGAAAGAGTGCTGTAAAACAAACACACAAACATACCACCTATGCCTCATTCGAGACTCGAACCCGTGCCCACTTGTACGAATGGTCAGTAACCAGAACTAGGTTAATGCACCATTGGCGCTGTCAAATTTTGACTGTACTTGTCTGAGTTTCCCCAAAAACTTTGGCAAAATGAAAAATTCGCCATGCAATTACGATGGTGTGCAGCCTAATTTTAATTCAACGCATGTACCTAAGGTAAAACATTTCACTTTTGCTAATACGTTCTCGTCATCATAATTCTACTTTGTCAATACAAATTACCAACATTCTACAAGATATATGCTTTTAAAACACAAATTTTCATATGTAATATCACCCTTATTGAAGTAATGCAGTTTTGTGACAAAAAGATTTGCATATTTATTTTGAGTACGTATATGTCCCCAAATGAACTACCGATTTAGGGACGCCACGCCCTTTTGTCCTCAAATCAGTGTCCCGATATCTGGTCACCTTAACTACAGTGCCTAGAAGAATTAGTGTGTCGTGCTCGCAGAAAAACTTGCTGCCCGCAATCATGAAAGCGGTAGATGGCGCTGCGATCGGATGTCACGTCGCTTTTCGGGAGGAAGGACGACGAGAATGCACATCTTTCTATGACACAGACCCAGCTCGTCAGCATTATGTGTACTCCTTGAACGATATTTTATAAGCAGATAACTTAAGTATTTACGAAATAATCGACACACCTCTTTCACCACCCCTCACCCCCCCCCCAAAAAAAGAACGAACGGGGGCTCAAGATTCATTAATAAGGGTATCGTAGTTTAAGTTAAGCTTTGCATTGTGCTAACGTCAACATTAATGTTAGATATTTCGGAAGTTTTAGAGTCATACATGGGTTACATTATGCAAAAACACTGGAGACCAATATGCAGTTTACAATCACTGAAACATCAACTTACAGTATAAAGTAAAAATTAAAATAAAGAAAATATTTTGCCCCTCAAAACCTTACCGGAAAAAAAAGGGGGAAATATTTTCTCAATGAGACATGGGCTTTATAATTTGCATTCCAATAATCCAAATAGGTCTTGAAATTCAGTAACCTATAAACTTAAAATTATTTAATAATGTACTTCATTTTTGAGCAATGAGTGACTAAATTTCTTGGTAAGAACATGGGATCAAAATAAATATTGAAACTTAATGCTTTCCATTTAGTTGCAGAGTGTGGCTTTGAAAAGAAGCCTTTTAATGAGTTAAAAATAGAATACAACAAATGCGATTACTATTTTTAAAATTGGTCTATTTTCTAACAATATACCAACTTTAATCCATTTATAAAAATCATTCCTAAAAAAACTTTGCCTGTGATACGATAAACAAAATGAATCATACTGAACAGAAGTAAATATACAAAACCTGAATGTTTATGATGACATTCTTTTAAAGAAAAATAATTATAACATTTTTCTTTACTTTTGTTCACCTTATAATAATTATGTGATTAAATTTGCTATTCAAATGGGTTTGCAGTGAAGAAAGGAAAATTGTTTTTCACCTTAAGTAAAAAGTTTAATAAGGTAAAAATTAAGAAGTGGGTGTTCATGGAGTCTGTCTAAATGGGATAATTCTATGCAGTCCTTGTAAACTATTTTTACCCTTAAAAAAAAGGAAATTATTAATGTAGCATACACACAGGCGTAACATGGGGAAGGCACAGTAGGGCATGTGCCCCCCTCTCCCCACTTAAAAATTGGAAAAACTAATTAGTCGTTCTCCTTTTAAATGCCATAAAGTGTGATATACAGCGAAGGGAACACTACGTAATAGCCATCATTGTTATGACTGCTTTCCAGCAGAAATTCATGCGCAATAGCATGCAGTCATCTTTACGATGGGTATAGCGTCTAGAAGGTAAAGTGTGCCGAGCGCCTAGCATGCGTAATGATTGGCGTGGATACCGAAATTTGTCTCCTTCGTAGATGGCGCTGCGATCGCCTTCCCTTCCCTCTTTCTTAATGTGAGCGAAGCGGGAAACTAAATTCGTGTTGCTTACAGTGAAAAGAGCGGCGATTTAGACGAAGACGTGTTATGTTTTAGAAGGAATGTGGATTACCTAAATATTGTATATAAGTTATACTTAGTTCATTATGCGGAAGAGAAATAACCATTGTTTTGTGCCAGGTTGCAATACTCAGTACAAAAACAGTAAGCTGTCGCTTTTTGGAATACCCAAAAATGATAAAGTTTTACAGCAATGGCAAAAATTGATTCCCCGTGCAGATAAAAACTTAGACAAATGTAGTGCTGTATGTGAACTGCACTTTGATGAGAGATTTGTGGTTCGAAATTTTGTGCATAAAATAAACGAGGAGACTGTGTTAATACCCAGAGATCGGCCCATCTTGACACCAGATGCAATTCCAACAATATTTCCAAACCTTCCCCATTATTTATCAAAACCTCTGGCAAAAAAGAGGAAAGTTAGGGAAACCGATGATAAGCCTGATGGTAATTTAAATAGCTTGGAATTTACTTCCCATAGAGTTACACTGAACTGCCTTCTGAATATCAACCTTCCTTCAGAATTTTGGGGTAAGCAAATACCTGCTAATAATTCAAAGTGCATAATTTTCCATGTTCATTCATTCAAATGTGAATTGTCAAATTCATTGACAACTGAAAAACTGGTTGTTGTAACCGAAAGTGAACCAGAGTTTACCTGTGAAGTGTATTTACGTGGATTAAAAATGAACACAGTTTCTAATATTACTTCTAAAGATGAATTAGAATCCATTATTCGAGACACTGATAGGCTAACAATATGTCATGGTGCAGGCTCCATTTCAGAATTTGAAAATAACAGGAAGTACCTTGAAAGTGGAGTTATTTTTGAGAATAATTTGTACAGCAAAAAATGTGTAAGGAAAGGAACAACAGCGACTTGCCTCAAATGTAAGTATCTGCGGCGCTTACTTTTGCACAAAATAGCTTATCATAGAAAAAAGGCTACATTTAAAAATAAGTATCAGAATAGAGTTCGGAAAATCAACAGGCTGAAGAAACGAGTTATTTCGCTCTCTGATTACATAAAAAGAATCCAAAACAAAAATAAGAATTTTACAGAACTTTCCATTAATGAAAAAATAGCTGAATTACCCATTAAGCAGCAGCAAATGGTTATTCATTGTGTAACGTACCAGGAGATGTGACGTACCTGCCAGAAGGACGCACACGACATAAAGGCAGATAGGAATCAGAATAAAACATCCGCGTAGCTCAATTGGTAGAGTGACTTATTCCGGAATGAGGGGACCCGGGTTCGAATCCTGGCGTGGACAGAAATGACGGAGAAATTTACTTCGTTATAATTGTTATAAGGCAGCAAAAAGGAAATCTGCAAGAGGTATGTCATATACCAAGGAATGGTTACTTGAATGCTTGCTAATGCACATAAAAAGTCCAAAATTGTACGAGCACATACGGAAACACAAAATCATGATCCTACCTAATAGAACAACTATTAGAAAGTATATTTCAAATTACAACAGTGGTTTTGGATTCAATGCACTGACGTTTGAAACTATTTCAAAGAAAGCAAGTGAAATGGAGCCTTTTGCAAGACATGGTGGTATATTAATAGATGAAGTGAAGCTTACTGAAAAACTGCAAGCAAATTCATCTGGTGAAATATTAGGGTTTGTTGATATTGGGCCATACACTTCAGAAGCTGTTAAGCATACCCCATGTAATCACGGACTGGTAATGGTGTTTCAGCCATTAAATGGAGATTGGACCCAAATAATTGGTGTTTTTGCCACAAGTAACAATATAAGTGGAACTTTGCTTGCAAAATTAATTATTGAAGCTGTTATTCTCACTGAAAATGCAGGTCTGTTTGTTGATTTCATTACGTGTGATGGGGCTTCTTGGAACAGGAATATGTGGAAAACATTTGGTATATCATCAGATTGTTCTGGAACTAAATACAGCATTATGCATCCTACAGATTGTTCTAGAAGTTTACATTTCATATCAGATTTTCCTCACTTAATAAAATGTGTACGGAACGCATTTGTTACCAGAGGTTTTCTTCTGCCCGAAGGAGAAGCAAGACCAGAGCATGTTGAAGCAGCATGGAGGAAGGACTCTGACATAACTACTCTAAAAGTCATGCCAAAAATTACACGCGTTCATATTCACCCTAATAACTTTGAGAAAATGAGGGCAAGCTATGCTTTGCAGCTTTTTAGCAACGAAGTATTAAAAGGCCTTTTTCTCTATAAGCATCATATTGAAATACAGTTTGGAAGCACTAATGCAACTGCATTTTTCATAAAGTTGATGATGGAATTAATAACTGTAATGACCTCTAGGAGTCCATCAAGTAGTCTCCGCATAGATTCTGAGGGATGCAAAGTACTTAATGATTTTCTGTTATATTTAGATAAATGGGAAGCTTTTGCAGGAGATAAGAAGATTGGGTTTTTAAGTGCTAGCACAGCTGCAGGATTACGAGTCACTATAAGCAGTACTATCTCTCTACTAAAATATCTAACAGAAACCTTGAACTACAAGTATGTAATGACATCGTGCTTGAGTCAAGACTCAATAGAAAACATTTTTGGCATTATTCGGCAACTGTCAGGCTGCAATGATCACCCCACTGCAGCAGAATTTTTAGTGGCCATTCAGTGTTTAAGTTTTTATAATCTGGCCAAGCCTGTAAAGTGTGGTACTAGCTGCACAACAGAAATCATCAATTCCCTTATTGGACCAAGTGACACCATCAGTTGCAAACCTAATGTTTTGTTAAATTTAAATGAACTTTTAAGTGATGAAATGCTAGATAATGTGAAAGATACCTTGAATAGTGCTGCATATTCTGATTGTGCTTCCCTTTTCCCACATAATTCCCATAACCAGTTGCTAGTTTATGTTGCAGGTTATGTAGCTAGGAAATGTGTTGCAATAACTAAATGCAAAGATTGCACCAAAATGTGTTTAACATGCATTTGTTATCGTTTTAGTAGGCATTCTTCGAGGAGGTTGCATATCAATTTAAATCATGTAGAATTCTATTGTAAATTAAATTGACGACGACGCTGCACTCTATGGCAGACTTAAGACATTTCACTGAACCGTAAAAGGTGTTTCCATAATCGCACACTTAAGAAAATCGTACACTTACATCCTAATTCAAACCCCGTTGTTTGGGTTACATGCACATCGCTACACACATTCTCTGACACAGACACCGTCTGCAGCGCCGCGATGCGGCGTGGGACATATTTCGAACGCAGTTTTTGAGTTCGCACGGCACACTTCCCCTTTTAGACGCTATACGATGGGTTTCATCATCAGATGACAGCATGAGGTCAGTGCCGTCTTAACGCTTTTGGGGGTCCTGGGCCGCCATATTTTTCGAGGCCCCCGATTATGTATATACGGAACATATACAACATATGGATATATATATACAATGTAACAGAATTATTATATACACCACCATTACCATGTTACCCCTATGAGAAGCAATATTCAATATCCAGTAACTTTTTAAATACCACTTGAACGAAAAATGCCGTGTTTGAAGTGGGCAAGTATGGCATACTGGTAGTTAACAAAAATGGAAGTGAGCATACCGGCAGTTAAAAAAACATTGTTTACCCATCCTGGTATGTAATAAATTATAAACTCCGTCACAAACTACGTAAAGAAATTAGGTTGAAAGCACAAATTTTAACGCAAAAATCAGCAAATGATATTTTTAATGGCAAAATTAAAAAATGATTAGCAGCCGGGACTGAAAAAGACGTTAAGTGCTCTGCTGTTACACTACAGTTTTAGTGTAGCAGCAGAGCACTTAACATACTGAAGCAGAATGGCTTTCGATTTAAAATCTTGGTGTCGACCATATCGGCAGTAGCTCTGTGCCACTTCGATCACTGGAAAAATGGTACATGACAAAATTTGTAGAACTTCATGAAGTGTACCAAATTGCATTCACATTTTGTTGTTCAGCAAATTACAAGAAAATGGGTGCTGGAAGATATAATATTTCTTCCCTATCTTACAAATTATTAAACGAAAATTAAATTGAAACCGAAGAAAGATACCAACCAGCGCCCTTTTCAAACATGACGCACCGGACGAAAATGCGGATATGCAGCCCCCATCAGTTATTTGTGTAAACAGCGACGATGTAAAAAAAATATAAAAGTAGCCCAGGTGAGCAAACCCTAGTGATAAATATACGTGCGCTTCTTCATATATATAACACAAATGACGGTTTAAAAGTTAAAAAATGATTCCGAAAACAATGCAATTTGTGCGTGGCCCTCAGGCCTCACCCGCATTTAAGATCGGGAGGGATGCCGGCTTTGTTTTTGTTTTTTGTCACAAAAGATCCACCCGAACTTTCTTCCTGCCTCCTCGGGAAATCGAAGCTATGAGCAAGGTTTAAAAAAAAAAAAAGGCAAAAAAACTTCCAACTTTCTGGATTGGTGTTTCTTCTTTTCTTTAAATAAAAAAACCTGCTGGTGAGTGGTAAAAGATTTTAACTTTTTGTAAACCCATAAGACTCTTGGGACGTTAGGGGCCCTGGGCACCAGCCCCGTTGGCCCACCCCTAAGATGGCCATGCATGAGGTGCTTCGAAAGGAGTTGCTTTTTTGTATTCATTAAGGTCAATCAACAAATCCTGGCACACCCTACAGGTTTGGCACCAATGGCAACTGAACAGGTGCCTTTTCAGGAAAAATATTTTCAAAAATGCTCTCCCAACCCAAGAAAACACCACTTTACACTTATCCGTGCCCCCCCCCCCAGAAAAAAAAATTGGTCACACTACGCCTATGTGCATACATGTCAGGAGAATTAAATTCTTAATGAATTGTTACTGAAAAGATTAAGCACAGAAATTTCAGGGTGACTCAAAGCTAAAGTTCAAGGCAGTGATGTTTTATTAGAATACATGGCCAACTTCCATGTAATAGTGGGACACAGAATGCTGGTTTTAAACATTTGTGATAAAAAATATTATTATGAATTTGTTTCATGCTTACCTCTTCTTGTACTGCCTTCACAGATCTATTTTCTACACGACCAGAAAAAATGTACATAGCTAAAATTGTTTCCATTCAACCTGCACATTTCCCCCTTTCAATATGTAACATTGAATAGATGTTCTGCTTTTCGATCACATATTTCACTCCCAGCCCTGCAATAAGTAATAATGAATTGTGGTCCTGCTTTTGATTGCACTTTCACACAGTCTTGTGGCTGATGCAGAGTTAACTGATAATCTCCTTTTGATGTGAGAGAAATAAATTTGTGCTCATGTTCTTCCTTTAACAGCCACAAGAAAATACAATAGCAGGCAATGGTAGTTAACACTACTGAATCTTTAGGATAGTTAAGCTTACCATAATCTGTTGCAGTTAAATAAACAAAGCTGTAAGATTATGCAAGATCTAAATCTATTAGTTTGTTATGAATAAATAAAAAAATTACACTTGAACAGTTTGTTTTAAACTTGGTTCGAAGAATGCCTAGTTATGTGTATCAGCACAGGCTTCATTTCTTCAGGAGTATCCGATAATCAGTACATGTTAACACAATAATTTTGTTCGGTTTCTTTAAGAAATTAGAAACATGTTGCAAGTTTGGTATTATATGCAGAATACCTATGACTGTGTATATCAGCACAGATATAAAAGTAGGTGGGATATAAAACTAATCATGCAGTATTTGGAATCCATATGTATAATCACAATTACAACCGAAGTATCACAATTATATTATTACTGTATTTGAATGTCTTCTCTCTGTTACTATTTCCAGTATAAATTTAATGGACTGACTCAAAAAGTTTTTTTGACAATTTGCATACGAAACTGAATTTAGTAAACTGTTAATTGTGCAGGATCCTTGTAGAACGTTTGTTTGGTAAAGGTTTACTTAAATATTTCGGTAAATTTGGGAAAATAGTAGGTATGGCGTCAGGCTTGAGTAATGGTTTGTGTCCGCATGTTAGAACTTCCTTACCTTGAATAGTGGAACGATAATGCATCTCCATGAATTTAAATTCAAAGCGCAAGGCACATACAACACAACTTTCATCAAGTTTCTTATCAGCTCTGGGAATTGCCTTATCCCATTTGCTCAACATATCAGGTATTTTGGGGACAGCAAAGAGTGATATTTTATTTTTGCAGGATTTATAGCCAGTATTACATCCTGGCACAAAACAGCTGCTTTGCCTTTTCCGTTTTCTATGTTTTTTATTATTTGCTAATGCAGAATTTACCAGTCCTTTCACAGCTGAGATTATTTCCTTATGATCTTATAACTAACTGTTGCAGTCGATTTCAGTACTGCACTTAAGTTTAACCACACAGTAGGTTTAACGCGTGACAGCCAATACTTGATCAACTTCTACATCTTCACGAATAAAAAGTTACTAATTTCGGAAGTAAATTTCGTTATAAACAATCCACAGTTCACAGTTGAATAAAACTAACACCGGAATAAGCCTATTGCGTTTCAGTGATCAACTGTTGAATTACCTAGTGTATTACTGTTATGATCGAGCTACAACGAGTTAGCAAAGATACTGCCAAAAAGATTTCTCTCCACTAACCTTTGTTTTGTGAAAATTTGAAGTTTTGTAAGGCAGCAAATCCTTGGTAAAACAAACTTCCCACCATTGAATAACATGAAGCCGATGAAGCATCCTAACGTAACTTCCGATGCCAGCGCCCTCTGTCATTTCATGACGATTGGTCACAAAACCGTGAGGGACATCTTAGGGAGCACGACACACTAATTCTTCTAGGCACTGTACCTTAACAATCAGCACATAACTCTTGAGCGCCCCCTGGCGAGCAGGGACAGTAACAGTATGTTTTTCCACGATTTTCTGCGATTAAACGCAGAAAGCCATGTTTTTTCAAACTGTTGACAGTACGGAGAGTCGTATCACCTGACTTATCATACACCGTGGCCCAGACACAAGTCCAGGTAGGAAGAATTCAGTGGTGAGAGACGGAAACCAGATATATTACATAGTGGGTATATCCAGTACCGAAGAGGATACTGAATAATAACTGAGAGCTGGGACCAATAAATCACTGGGTCACGAAAGTATACACAGGAAGCAGAGCAGCGGAGCCGGTCGAGAGTAAAAACAGGAAGAGACCAACTCAGCCTCTTCTTTTTTTTATTGGAGGTTTAGCGACCGCTGTGAGCAACTCAATGGGCTATAAGCAGTCGCCCGTCCCTAATTTAGGGTCACTGGTTCCCGGGAAGGGAGAAAGCCAGTGCCGTAAGACAAACCAACATCCATGCCTGACCGGGATTCAAACCCGGACCCCTTACGGACGAATGATCAGAGGCCAACGCCTTAGACCACTTCGCCACCGGGGCGGCCAACTCAGCCTCTGGAACACTGTGCAAGAAACTGAGTGGCAGAGTTCAGTTCTCAGGACATAAAATTAAGTCTATTATTGAAGACGAGAAATTTAGAATTTGTCCGGGCATAAGTTCGAAGCTCTTGCAAAATGTGCGGCACCTGGAGAGCAACGTCGGCTGGACGATATGTACATTGAGTGAGAAAGGTAGAATAGTCAAACCACTCATCGCGGCTAAGTGCAAAAAGACGAACAAGTTGCGGGTGACCAAGCCATGCCTAAGGTAAAGCATTTTACTTTTTCTAATATGTTCTCGTCATCATAGTTCTCTTTTGTCAATAAAAATTACCAACATTCTACAACATATATCCTTTTAAGACACAAATGCCGCCCCGGTGGCGCAGTGGTCTAAGCGATGGCCTCTGATCATTCGTCCGAAGGGGTCCGGGTTTGAATCCCGGTAAGGCATGGATGTTGTGTTTGTCTTTCGGCACTGGCTCTCTCCCTTCCCTGGAACCAGTGACCCTAAATTAGGGACGGGCGACTGCTTATAGCCCTTTGGGTTGCTCACGGTGGTCGTTAAACCTCAAAAAAAAAAAAAAAAAAAAGACTCAAATTTTCATATGCAAATCACACTTATTGAAGCAATGCAGTTTTGTGGCAAAAAGATTTGCATATTTATATTGAATACGCATGTGTCCCCAAATGAACGGCAGATTTGGGGACGACTCGTCCTTCTGTCCTTAAATCAGTGTTCCAATATCTGGTGTTCCAACACTGTACCAATATTACCGCTATTGGTACAGTGCCTAGAAGATTTAGTGTGACATGCTCCGTAAGATGTCCCTCACGGTTTTGTGACCAATCGTCATGAAATGACAGAGGGCGCTGGCATCGGAAGTTACGTTAAGATGCTTCATTGGCTTCATGCTATTCGATGGTGGGAAGTTTGTTTGCCAAGGATTTTTTTTTTTTTTATTGGAGGTTTAACGACCACCGTGAGCAACTCAAATGGGCTATAAGCAGTCGCCCGTCCCTAATTTAGGGTCACTGGTTCCAGGGAAGGGAGAGAACCAGTGCCGTAAGACAAACACAACATCCATGCCTCACCGGGATTCGAACCCAGACCCCGTTCGGACGAATGATCAGAGGCCATCGCTTAGACCACTGCGCCACCGGGGCGGCCAAGGATTTGCTGCCTTACGAAACTTCAAATTTTCACAAAACACAGGTTAGTGGAGGAAATCTTTTTGGCAGTATCTTTGCTAATTCGTTGTAGCTCCATCATAACAGTAATACACTAGGTATTCGAGCCCTGGTCCGCCGCCCCGGTGGCGCAGTGGTCTAAGGCGCTGGCCTCTCATCATTCGTCCGTAAGGGGTCCGGGTTCGAATCCCAGTCAGGCATGGATGTTGTGTTTGTCTTACGGCACTGGCTCTCTCCCTTCCCTGGAACCAGTGACCCTAAATTAGGGACGGGCGACTGCTTATAGCCCATTGAGTTGCTCACGGTGGTCGTTAAACCTCCAATCAAAAAAAAAAAAAAGCCCTGGTCCCGCGTGCTATCTAGACTGCGCTTTTTTGCGTTAATACCGGGATGGTAAATAATGTTTTTTAACTGCCGGTATGCTCACTTCCATTTTTGTTAACTACCGGTATGCCATACCGGCCCACTTCGAACACTGCATTTTTCATTCAAGTGGTATTTAAAAAGTTACTGGATATTGAATATTGCTTCTCATAGGGATGACATGGTGATGGCGGTGTATATAATAATTCTCATGCTTTGTAAATATATATATCCATATGTTCTGTATATACATAATCGAGGGCCTCGAAAAGTATGACCGCCCAGGGCCCCCAAAAACGTCAAGACGGCACTGACCTCATGCTGTCATCTGATGATGAAACCCATCGTAAGATGACTGCATGCTATTGCGCATGAATTTCTGCTGGAAAGCAATTATAACAATGTTGGCTATTACGTAGTGTTCCCTTGGCTGTGTATCAGATTTTATGATATTTAAAAGGAGAACAACTAATTAGTTTTTCCAATTTTTAAGTGGGGGGGGGGGGGGGCAATGGCCCTACTGTGCATCACCACGTTACGCCTGTGTGTATGCTACATTAATAATTTCCTTTTTTTTAAGGGTAAAAATAGTTTACAGGAACTGCATAATTTTTTAGACAGACTCCATGAACACCCACTTCTTAATTTTTACCTGATTAAACCATTTACTTAAGGTGCAAAAGAATTTTCCTCTCTTCACTGCAAACCCATTCGAATAGCAAATTTACTCACATAATTATTATAAAGGTGAAGAAAAGTAAATAAAAATGTTATAATTATTTTTCTTTAAAACAATGTCATCATATACTCATACATTCAGTTTTTGTATATTTACTTCTGTCCAGTATGATTCATTTTGTTTATCGGATCATAGACAAAAGTATTTTTAGGAATGATTTTTATAAATGGATTACAGTTGGTATATTATTAGAAAATAGACCAATTATAAAAATAGTAATCGCCGCCCCGATGGCGCAGTGGTCTAAGCGATGGCCTCTGATCATTCGCCCGAAAGGGGTCCGGGTTCGAATCCCGGTGAGGCATGGATGTTGTGTTTGTCTTATGGCACTGGCTCTCTCCCTTCCCTGGAACCAGTGACCCTAAATTAGGGACAGGCGACTGCCTATAGCCCATTGAGTTGCTCATGGTCGTTAAATCTCAAAAAAAAAAAAAAAAATGGACCAAGTGGCTAATTCTTCTAGGCACTGTATTCTTCTAGGCACTGTACTATTGGCTAGGTCTTTCTCTAATCATAGGTGGGTCCAAGGAGGTTATATTACTAAAGACACCACTGGCTCTGCCGCCATAGGTCACAGCTAATCTGAGGTGTGACATCACAAGCAGACAAAAACGAAATAAATTATACCGTTGATAAAACAGTAAGCTTGTGCATCATTGATAAAGATTATTGAATTACTCATTTTACCAGTTTATACGCTTAGAAGCTTTTGTTCCATTGGTTTCAAAACAGCTTCTTTTCTGCACGTGCCTGCTCATGACGTCATTTGCAGCACGGACGGTGACTTATGGCGGCCAATGCTGCGTGGATAGAAGTGGTGTCTCCAGTAATATAACCTCCTTGGGTGGGTCTAGTCTATGTTAGATGGAGACACCACTCCTATCCACGCAGCATTGGCCGCCATAAGTCATCGTCCGTGCTGTAAAGGACGTCATGAGCAGGCATAACGCAGCCGCAGAAAAGAAGCCACTTTGACTCTATGTTAGCTGGGGCCGCGGGATGCCTAGTGGGCAACGTTCGTGACTGCCATGGAGAAGACCCCAGGCTCGATCCCAGGCAGGTACGAACGCTCGATCCACTGAATATCCGCCGTGCGTCGGATGTGCATGTTAAGCCGTCAGACCCCGGGTACTGGCCACCCGGTAATAAAGAAGGGCGTCTTCCCAGCCCTTTCTACCTTGCTTCCGTGTCAGTTTCCTATCGGGCACTCTAGCCCAAATCTCCTAGCTTCCTATTTCTAAGGGTTGTTTAAGACCTGGGGTCAGACACTCCCTTCCTAAAATCCTCTACATATGATCATTATTATAGTCTAAGTTAGCTGGTCTTGGTTAGATATTGGCCTATCTATCGATAAACAGGCATGCCAAATGTTAGTGATTCATTTAATCGATTTTAAGTTTAGGAAACAACAGTGGCACATGCATCATCCTGGATGTTTCTGAGGCTGTGAGTTTTGTTTTATTGTTAATTAACGTACTGAAAATTGTCATTTCCTATAAAATATGAGGATATTATAGTATATGTACAGAGTTCTCTCATCATTCCAGTAAATCTTGGTAGGGTCATAAGTGGATCAACTTTTCCCTTCCTGGTTTTTGTATTGAAAGTGTGGTTAAGAAATATATATAATTTAAATACATGCTTTGAGAAAAACACGCAAACTGGAAACGTTTTCTTTCATAGTGTGGGTGTGATTTAATTAATGTAGAATAACTGACTAAATATATTATCGGTTGTGCGTATTGTGGAAAATAAAACTGGTTTGTGGAAAACAAACCAGTTTTGTTCTTATCGAAGGGACTGTAACTGCCCTGTTCCTTTTTTCTTCTTCAAATGTTATGGTATATGAGCAGTAGGATAGTAAAGCTGATTAAATTGTAAAATAACAGCCGAGCAAAGAAATGTGAGTTTATTGATGTCTTAAATTAGGATTTCGTAAAATAATTGCTTAAATCTAAAATATATGTTTTCAGATAAGTGATCAAGAGCCGATTGGGTGGGAGGGCTAAACCTGGCAGGATAATTTAATCTTGTGGTCCACTATAGCTGGGATTATACACCCCCCCCTCTGTCAATTTCCTCATACCCCCATACAAATCTCAACTCACTCCTCCCAGTACATTATTTCATGAACATTGTTATTACATGTGGCACAGTTGTCATCAGCAGTTAGCATTCCTCAGCATTACCTTTAAATATCTTTTACCGTAATGTTATTTTTTTTAATTTAATGTGAAGTTTATGTAAATAGCAGTCTAATGTGTTTTTTTTGTTTGAAATATATGTTTCAAGTCAGTCATTACAACCATAAAACATGTATGCATTTCTTCATTCTAGTCTGTTACAGATTGTGCAGATGCAGTCAAAGTGTGTTTTAATGAAAATAGGATATAACAAAACGCACGTTGCAACGGAAAAAAAAAAAAATCTTGAACTTGTTTGTTTTATTATGTGTATTTATATAAGAAATGTTAAAACGAAATACTTTACAAAGAAAAACACTTTATTACAAAGCAAAATTCTTGGAGAAAATGCTCATGCAAAATTTTATACGTAGCGAATTTATCCATCTCTTTGAAATTCTAAACGATTTTGTTGCCATGGAATGCCAACAAAAGTGACTACACGTTTCACCAAAAAACTTTGAAGAAAATGAGACTTCACCCAATGAAGATGGGAGGGAAAATCTGAACTGTTATTTTGATGTTTCTCCAGTAAAAGCAATTGAATGTTTAGAAAAGGTTGGATACTATTTACAAAACCGAGGACTTTATACTGAAGAAATTAGTAACTATTCTTCAGTATAAAGTTCTTGTAAAGTCTACTTCAGTATGTTATAAATACACTTATAACTAAAGACACCATGAGAAAATGAAAACAGACTACTTACATCCCATTCAAAACTTAATGGGTATGTTCAAAGTGTTTTACAGTTTGTATCAAAATGGAACTAAATAAATTGCTTTAATTACACTATTTTAAAATTAAAGGTATGTAATGCCAATATGTATGTACAGTACATTATTTCATGAAGTATATATGACAGTATTTTATTAAGATGTATAAAAGAGATAAGTTTTTTAATATGGGAGGGGGTTAAAATACAGTATGTGTATGTACATACATATAAGTAATATATATATATAGTACGTAATTTCATACTTATAAATTAAGTAAAGCGTATATATTTCATTACTGCTTTGGTAATAACTTCTCATTACAAATAAATTACCTTTGCTTGCTTCAATTACATTGTGCAATTACAGCTTTGCAATCTTATGGGTAATGAAAATTTCTGTAGTATGTACTAACTTGTGAATACCTCGTAAATGAAAAATCCATAACAATGTATTTTCATTAAACGTTATTTTAACGGAAATACATTGTTATGGATTTTTTTCTGTCCTCCTTGAATTTCGTTACAGGAGTTTCGACTTTAGATCTCTGAATCATTTTGGCACGCACAAGATTTATGAAAACATCAATACGTACTGTTTCAGCAACACACCTTACTACTTCGTTACTCTAGCCTTGTTTAGGGAAGCATTTAGCCAAGAGAGGTAAAAAATAAAAACAACACCAAAACAGATCAACCACGTGTAGGTTTTGGGAGAAAAGATTCTTGGCTATAACCATCTTAACTATTAAAAACCAAGCAGTTCTCCATTTTTCAGATATTTCCCCACTTTTAATCCCATAACTAAAGCTTAAGTATGTCACAATAAAAATTTTCAGCATTTGAAAAATTTCCTTTTATTCACCCCCCCCCAAAGTTTTCAGTTCCCTGTTTCCCATATAACATTCCGGAATGAACCCCTGCAGTATAGAAACATATGCATCTACTGGTGAATACCTCATAAATTCCCTTGTGAAAATGATTCTATTAGATAAACATAGAAATCGATCGAAAACACACAGTCACATATGGTAAAAATGATTCGTTTAGTGGTAGCTTTCGGTCATCCTACGACCTTGATCACCTGCAATTGACTGGATGGGCTGGTTGCCCGAACTAAAATTTGAAATTGGGGTGCTGGAACTGTTGCCAGATTTTAGGAGAGAAATCCAAATAAATGGGATTTGGTGAGTCTCTGAATTGCAGTTTTTGGGGGAAAAAATTTCAATTGCCCTTTTAAACGCTATTCCCATTGCAACTTCCTCTGGTCTCTCAGTGTATATTAGAAGCACATACCGAAGCATCAATACAGGAATTAGTGAACACAAGAAAAATGTTTTGAATGGCCTTCCAAAGACAGCATTATCTGCACTAACCCTTGAATACACCTCTGCAGTTCCCTTTGGAAAGAAACAAAAAAAGTTGCCCCATTCATCAACAAAGCATCTCTGCGTTTCCAAGAAAGCATTGAAATTTTGTCCACCAAAAACTGCAATTCAGAGACCCCTCACCAAATCCCATTTATTTGGATTTCTCTCCTAAAATCTTTCAACAGTTCCAGTACCCCAATTTCAAATTGTAGTTCGGGCAACCAGTTGATTGCGGGTGATCAAGGTCGTAGGATGACCGAAAGCTAAACGAACCTTTTTTATCATACGTGACTTTGTGTGTTTTTGCTTTATTTCTATGTTTATGTGTTGTTGTGGTGTGAGGCCTGAGTTTAAACCACATTCTATTAGGTCCTGGATGAGATAAAACTGTGTTGAAATACGCATTTGGAAACAAATTCAGTCCTGAACAAATTAAAAAAAAAAAATTTAATGGTGAAAGGATTCTTTAAACTCTCGTTTGACATGATGTAGTATCAAATCATGCTCAAAATCTGATTTTGCACTGGATAATTATTTCCTTTTAAAAAATTTGGCTTCTACAAAAAAAAAAAAAAAAAAAAAAAAAAAAAAGAAGAATATCTTGAAAACCACACATCATTATGAAGATAATTCTGAAAGTTCAAATGTACACATGCCATATTGCAATTTTCCTACACAATTAATTTTTATATTTATTTGGCCACTGTTTGCCTGCATATTGGTACCTTCTCCTTGAGTAAATGCCTTTTAAAGCCTTTCCATTTTTTTATTGTGTAAATCAGTGCTGCTGCACCGGTGGCATAGTGGTCTAAGTGCTGGCTCACGACCATTCGTCTGTGACGGGTCCGGGTTCGAATCCCGTTGAAGCATGGACGTTGTATTTGTCTTATGGCACAGGCTCTCTCCCTTCGCTGGTACCAGTGGCCCTAAATTAGGTACGGGCAACTGCTTTTAACCATTGAGTTGCTCATGGTGGTCGTTAAACCTTCAATTAAAAAAAAAAAAAAAAAGAACCAGTGCTGCTAAATCATTATTCCTTTTAAAATAAATGTGGGCATGCAATAGAAACATTTTTGTAGTAATTTTACTGATTTTGGAAAAAAAAAAAAAAAAAAAAACCCAAAAAAACATTCAAACTCCAATAACTTTTTCTTAAAATTCTTCTCTCATTAAAAGAAATGAAGTGCACCATCCCTCCAACTGAGAATGTCTCACCACCTATAAGTTTAGAATTACATATAATTTCAGTAATTATGTATGGTATAATCTTGGCGCTTTAGATACAATCCGACAGTTCTAAACTTTTGTTGAATTTTTGCAAGCATGAGTTTAGCCCCATTCTCGTTTAGATCAATTTCTGGATAAAATGTGCAGCATACTCATTGATTAATGCATTTTTTTGGCAGTACATCAGTAAAAATTTTAATTTCTTTCCCTGTCATTACATTATTGATATGTTCCAGTTTCATTACCACACCTGAAAACTGAATTACCTTCGAGTTTTTCTTCAAAATAGAATAGACAAAAATGTACATAACTTACTGAATCCCAAATCCTGCCATATACACTCTTTGCAAAAAACAACAACAACAACAACAAAAAATACACGAATGGAACAGTCAGTACGTTGCAGTGCCACCTCATGCTCATCATTCGTCCGAGATGGGTTCATGTTTGAATCCCAGTGAGGCATGGATATTGTTTGTATTACAGCGCTGGCTCTCACCCTTTCCTGGAACTAGTGGCCCTAAATTAGGGACGGGCGACTGCTTACAGCCCATTGAGTTGCTCACGGTGGTCGTTAAACCTCTAATAAAAAAAAAGAAAAGAAACCTCATGCTCAGATACATGCTCAGAGGTGGATGCACTTTAATCTTCGGCCCCCATCGTCTGCTTCAGCTAACACGCTGTTGGAATGCAGGGAGAAACGTTTCGTGATAAGTGGCGCTGCAGCTGCGTTGCCATTTTTTGCTCCTTCGCTGCGTGTATTACGTAATCAGTGTGTGTGTTGTGCGAGAGGAGTGTTAGGTACGCGAAATATGGGGGGGGGGGGGAGGGGGTATTTTTGAAAGGAAGGGGTTTATTTTGTAATATGGCTGGCTAGGGTTTATTTTGTAATTGTTAAATATTTATAACGACAGAAAAGAAGTGTTTCCTCCTCATTGAGAACCTGCCTATCTGGTACGAATATTGAAGTGGAAAACATTACGTACTAGGAAAGAACTGTTTGATGATCGCAATCATCACCTCAAAACAGTGTTCAGAGGAAAGACGACAATTTTGTCGGAATAAATATTCCAGAATGTGGTCGGCCAAGTGGTCTTTGTGAATTTCATTAGATAGTGTGTGTTTGAGGGGCCGCCAATTGCTCTCAACACCTTGCGTATGGGCCCCAGTAGTTGGATCGACGAAATCGAGTGAGTGGTTTACTGACAGATGTTGGAAACCACAGGATGAGAGATTGGTACGCAGCCCGCTGATCCGTCATTACAGTACTTCCAGGTTCAACATGTTTTTGGATGAGCGGCAGCAATGTGTGAGCAGAGCGGTTATTCTGCGGGCAGATCTCAACCCAGAATCGTTTCAAATCTCGTTCAAAGATGCCAAGAATCCAGGTGCCCTCAACGAGACGACCACGATTATACTTCCGCTTCCCAACCTTCGCCTCATCCACTTCTACAATGACACCAAGGCCTCCAAGCTGTCCTTCATCTTGTTCGTAAGCTACCATAAACTCTGCGACTAGTTCTCTGCAAGACTGATAATAGTCACTGACTGTCGCAGAGGATGTGGAAACCCCACCCTGGGAAGATTCCTCAATTGCATCATCGTAGGACAATCCTTTGGCGAAACAATATAAAAGAGCCATCACCTTATCAAGAGGAATACAAGCAGCTTTAAACCATGTCCCAAGTAAACAGGAACACTGCTCACTTTCCCCTGTAACGTGATTCTTCCTACACCTGAATTGTCCTAAACGATGACACATACCCACTCGCAAACTCATTGGATGACCTGCGGAACATCTTCGTTCGGTTGGAAGCAATCCTTTGCATGTTTCTTCATCCTCCCCAACTTCGTCGAAGAAACACCTCCAGTTCCACAATACTAATGACAGAGCTGCAACGCACGCTGAAAAAAGAACAAAGCCACGTATCGCTCAGAACAGGGCGAACAGAAGTAAGTATACGGGATTCACAGCTCACGCACTCAGCAAACAGCGATTACGTAACACACAGCACAGGAGAAAACGCCGACGCAGCTGCAGCGCCACCTATCGCGAAACGTTTCTCCCGGCATTCCATTGCCATGATAGCTGAAGTAGATGACGGGGGCCGAAGTCTAAAGTGTAGCCCAAGTGGTTACCTGGTGTGGCATAGGTGCATACAGTTCACAGGTACTGTTTTGAGGTATAGCATGCTAGAGCATGTCCAAATTGCTGGCCAGTTCGCCAACATTTTGGTAGGAGGCGTTCCTTCATGTCCCAAACATGTTCAATCAGTGAGAGGTTGGGCAATCGGACTGGCCATGGAAGGGTGTTCACGCTACGTAGGCAGGCCTGAAAAGGCATGCCATTCATATTATTCTGTTGAAAAATTACTCCGTGATGATGCAACACAACAGGTCGTAGAATGTCGTCGTCATACCATTGAGCCATGAGAGTGGTATGGAGGACTACCAAATGTGTCCAGCTATCATAGGAAGTGGCTTCCCCAGATAGTCACTTCCGGTGTGCAAGCCACAGAGTTGTATAAAACCAAAAACTTTCTGTGAACACAAATATTTGACCAAACATTTTCTGTAAAAATCTGTTGAGTCATAGACAAACAAATTTCGGAAAAAATATTTATTTTTATATAACTCCAAAATTTTTTTAAAATAACTTTATTTTCAAATGGACTAAAAATTACTCACTTCACCTGCCAAAAGAAAAGCTACAAATCCATGAAAGAAAGAGATGAATTCTTTATCTATTAGTTCGTCAACTGATTTAGAAATAGCCCAATCCTTAAGATTGTGACCTCTTCGCACAAAATGCCAGTCACTCTGCTTACAAAAATATTGTTTCATTGCTTGAGAAATAATAGAATCGCATTTTGTGGGTAGAGGTCCATTCACTGATATCATTTCATGGTGGGCTGTTTCTTCACTAACAAGCCTCTCTTATTATTATGTATTAATAGATGCATGTTAAAGATTATTTGCACACAGATTCCACTGATGATAGAATTGAAGCTACAGATATTGAGTGCATTATTAGTTGAATACTCTTATATAAAGCTGTCTTGCTGGAGAGACATTTTTTTATTAGATCCATGCTGGTTAACTCTTTAAATTCTTTTGCAGGCATGTGTTTTACAATATCTTCAATTTTAACTAGCAACCTCCTATACTGAAACTGCTGTTCAGATGGGAATACATCTTTTAAGTCATTTACCAGTTTTTGTGCTGAAATCAAAAAATTCTCCGTTTGAGATGCAGCTGTTAAAGGAACTCCTTTCAGTTTTATTTTTGTAGCTAGGAGTCTTAAGTCTGTCAAAACTTTTATATGTTCAAATATCATTACATCATTCTTGGTAAACACATTTGTTAACAGTTCTTGTATTGTGTGCAAAGACAGATCACACAATTCACTCTCAACTACCAATTTACTGGCACTGGAATAAGTTTTTGCTTTACTGCGGGTGTTATTTAAAGTCTTCAGGCTCTGTAAAAAAAAAAAAAAAGAGGAACATCTTGATATGCTTCTACAGTATTTAAAGATGCAGAGTCTGCAAGTGGGCCCAAAACACACCACTTAATTAAATTCATCTTCAAATTTTTCTGAAGTCTTACTGTTATTGCAAGGACATTTCTCTAAATCAACAGCAGAGGACATTGCTTTTAAGTAATTTACTTAACAAATAAATCTGTAATATTTGGTATGAAGGAGAATATCTACTTTCTGCAAAATGCATATAATTTTGCTGAACTGGCCATATAAGTCACATAGCCCAGAGAGTCGTAGGCAGAATTGAAAATTTTATTTATGTGCGAATTTGCATTTGTTGCCTTCTCTCTTTGAATAGAATTCCCATTAACAGATTCCACTTGCCATTCTTCTAGTTTCGTTATAATAGCTTTAAAGTCCTCTCAAAAGTTCTAATAAATCTTTTTGCAGTGATTTTCAAATCTTGTTTCACTAAAGAAACAAGGATTGATTTCTAAATTTGCCTTGTCCTCCATTAGGAACTTGTACATTTAATTGGGAACTGACATCTTTTAAATTCTCATATTCTTTCCGAAAATTGAAGTTATTGTTGGAGATATTGTCACAACCCATGAAAATTTTGATTTTTTTCTCATATGGTCATTGACTAGACCTGCTTATGGGGTCCCAGTCATAATAAAATGTTTTATTGTTTTCTTTTGTAGTTGCAAAATGTTGATTTAAATAATTAGGCACACCCAAATTAAAATACTAGCCATCAGCTATAATAAAGTGTTGAGTACAGTGTTTCCAAGTCACTTTGTCTGCTATCATTTTTAAGGGTGGCTGAAATCCAGTTTGAATTTGTCATTCATTCATAACTTTTTCAGACAGCACACTATAGAATGAGAAAATATGTTGAAAAAGTTTCTGGCAAATCCTATTGAATGATTAGTGTCCCCCATATCATAGCCATTTTGTACATTAACAGCAATTTCATCTTCAAATCAGTATATGGACGACCTTTATAATACAGTCTATAAGCGATGCGACCAATATGCAGGCCAACCTCCTTTTCTTTTCTTCGATAAGCTGCTGCTACTTTTTCAGCTTTTCCTTTTAATTCTGTTGACTTCTGATACATGTTACTCGACAAGTGGTCTTTTAAATGTCTCTTTAGACATCTAAATGTATTGAGCAAATTGCAATTTACAGGAAAATCTGTTCCATTTTCTGTATTGGCACACATGTGTGGCATATAATACATGTTGAGTCATCAAATTCAAATACATCAAAAAAAGAAGTTATGTTTGAGATGGACCAGCAGGATTAAAAAACATATGCAAAACTTGTGTTATTATCTTGCTCTTCCTCGTTACCCTTTTGGTCTTTCTTATAATTGCTGGTGGTACTTATTTCACTCCATTTTGTATTTGCTATTTCCTTCTCCAGTTTCTTAATATGCTGAAGAATAAGTTCAAATTTATCATTGACATTGCTGACAGGGGCTTCTACAGAGTGATTCAAAAGTCCCCGAACTCTATATTTCAAAACGTATTTGCTGTAAAACCATAAAAGATATCAGAGTATTGCTATTTGTGGCTGTTGTGTGTGACCTTGGGGAACGAGCTGCGCCACGTGATAGCACTATGCGACACTGCGCTTACGCGGGCGCTGGCAAGCAGTAACATTCAGTCAGCCATGAGTCTCGTGCAAGAACAGAGAAGTTTATTTTGCGGAAAAAATCTTGCCAACGTTGCATCCAGCTCTGTCAAAGGAAGTTTCCCGATGTTCCTATACCAGGGAAAACACCTGTGTATGACCTCGTGAACCGGTTTCGCGAGACAGGCAGTGTTCAGGATAAGCCTAAAAGTGGCCATCCATCCGTGGTGATGACCACATTTCTGAAGAAAATTCACGTTGCCCTGCAGCGCTGTCCCAGGAAGTCACTTTGGCGGCCGTCTCAAGAGTTACGGGCATCATACTCAGCCTGCCAGAGGGCTACTAAACATCTAAAGCTACGGCCATACAGAATTCGAATAGCGCAAGAGCTACGGCCGTACAGAATTCGAGTAGTGCAAGAGCTACGTCCTTTGTACTCGGAAAAGCGTATTGCCTGCTGCCAATAGTTTAAGAGTCTCACGTACAACAATGTGACTAACCAGCTTAACAACACTTTTTCAGTGACGAGGCATGGTTTCATTTGAATGGATATGTCAATAGCCAAAACACTCGCATATGGGCTGCGGAGAATCCACACGCATTGCATGAGGTTGGACTTCACTGTCAGAAAGTTGGAGTGTGGTGCGCCAAGTCTAGACGGCGAATTGTAGGGCCATTTTTTTTCAACACAACTGTAAATTCTGCTGTGTATGTAGACATAATCCATCAAGTTGTAGCGATGCTGGAAGAACACGAACGTTACTGTTGGTTTCAACAAGATGGGACAACGTGCCACACATCAAACGACACAATGGAGATGCTCCGTGAGCTATTCCACGATTGATTAATCTTGAAAAAAACTTTGGCCGCCTCGCTTACCAGACTTTTATTTTGTGGGGCTATCTGAAAGACACAGTTTACCACAACAACCCTAAGATGGTACAGGACCTGCGGAGCAACGTAATTACAGCTGTGAGGGACATACCAGCCAACACGCTGAAAAGAGTGTCTGCCAATATGTGTCGTCGGGTGAATTTGTGTCAACAGAATGGAGGACAATTCCAGCATCTATTGTAAAGTGATTTTCATTTCCTGTAAGTATGAGTGTCAATATAACAGTATGCAAAAATAGTTAAATACATCACTATATTCATGGTAGAAATATTTGAATTCAGAGTTCTGGGACTTTTGAATCACCCTGTATCTCTGAAGGACATATTTCAGAATTTTCTGAGAGAACATCATTGATATGAGCAACATCTTTATTCGTAAGATGTTCCTCACACATGGAAACAGTCGTAGTAGACGGAAAAACATTTTCACTATCAATACTTTCTGGTGAAGAACTAATATTTCCATGTTCACTACCTTGAGATTTCATAAAGGTAGTGATCAATGTTTGTCCAGCACTTCTTTTATCAACAAAGTTGTTTTGATTGTGTTTATGCTGAAGGTGCGCACACCTTAATTCTTTTCGAGCATTTCTTCACCACAAAAGCAGAATTTCAATTTCCGCTTGGAACTTGGGAAATTGCAGTTCATCTTAATCGGAAAAAAAATAAAAAATTATAGTTTAAAGAAAATAAAAAAATGACAGTCAAATTAGCTGGATATTTAAAAAGAATGCGATAAAAAGAACACAAACTAACCACATGAGATATCATGATTTCTTCTCCACGTGCAAGATTGTTCACTGCAACAAACATTAAGTTTCCAGATTTTGAAGTGGCCATTATCATACTGTTACAAAAATGTGCTCTAAATTCATTGGGAATAAAATATTTCTGATACGTGGTGTTAGAATATAAAATGTCACTTGTGGACAAATATAAATAAAATTATGCATAACAATGAGGTCTATTCTGGACTTGCCGAGGGTCAAGATGAAATGACATCATTCCTCTGCCTTTCCCAACTGTGGGCTATTCTAGATGGTGGATATTTGCTAGAGCGGAATTTCAAATAGCGCCGAAAGTATCTTACCTCTCGACTCCTGTTAAAGCTGCCAGTTAGCCTTGGTATAGTGAATGTGATGTTTACTACTGTGAATATGAATGTTTTTATGAAGATAGTGACATCTGATGACACTTTTTGTTTTTAATATTTACTTTGTGATTGGTTCCTGCAGGAGAAAAAAACAAACATATATTTTTTTTTTACTTCCGGAAAACTTTCTGCGAATGGCATTCTCACGTTCGTCTATATTCTACAACTAGGGTGAGCCGTGCACTGTTCCACAGTAAAGTCAGCATCCATGCGCTGGGCAGCTTGTCTTCAGACATTTATGCACTGTTCATTGACACCAAGTTCAAATTGTGGCTCATCACTAAAGACAATGCAATGCCACTGTACATTATCCCACATTGATGGGGCCCGACACCACTGCAGCCAGTGCTGGCAATGCTTGCTGGTCAGTTGTAGGTGGCAGAGTGGAGTCCCCATGCTGAAAGTTTTTTGGATGGCCACTTCCATACCTGTAGATGATGAAACATAACCATGCATAGTTGAGAGTGATGAATTTGGCCCTGTTCATGTGACTCTTACAATTGCTTGATCCTTGTGTTCTGTTTTAGCCCTCGGCAGTCGACTGCCTGCAAGCTTCTAGGTTGTGCTCTCATAGATTCGTTTGCGCCAACATCGTCCGATTGCTACTTAGCTCTGTCCCAAATGCCTGGCAATGCAACGACTTTACTATCCGGCCTCTTAACCTAATTATACACCCTCTCTCAATCTTGCTGAACTGCTTGTATTCTTGCATGGAGCTGACGTCGAGGCATAATCACATTTCATGGAGGTTAATGCAACCGCAATCCGCTGTCACAATTGTCCATGCATGTGAGCTTTACTCTTATATATCCTGCTCAATGCGTGGTTCCCATGCGCTGTGGCGGGCCACTATTTAGTCACTGGCTGTTATTTTTTAATCATTTGCATGTTTGGCCTTGAGGTACTTGCATGCTGAGTTTCATCAGGATCAAACACTTTTTCCTTTTATTTGGCAGTCTCACTTCATGCTGGCTATGGCTTTAAAATACCAGTACCACACCATAGAGACAAAAAATGTAACTACACAGCATCCTCATTATTGCCTTCTTTGAACATGCTGTCATGCCGAATATAGCAGCATTTTTGCTCTTGTCTCAAGGCAAAAGGTTAGCACTGGAGAACTACTTTGTGTTCTATGTCAGTCTGTGGCTGTGGGTAAGGGAATGGAGATGATGGGCCATAGCAATGGGTACTAATGTTTCTTTCAAGATTACAACAAAGTAGAGCACACCGGGCTCCAAGTCTATGTCCAACACTAGTTAGCTTCAGCTTAATTTATAAGAGCTTGCTTAGTGTGGTGACACTTTTCTCATGCAAATAGAGACTCTTGCTATGTCCTTTCAAAGTTATCACCCAACAAAAATAGAAAGAAACATTTCTTTTTCTTTTCTTTAAAGGAAATAACTTTTCAAGCAGAAGTAAAGGTTGAATGAAGTTAACTAAATCATTCATAAATTCCAAAATAAATATATTTATGTCCCCAAAAATTCATAAAAAAGAATACAAGAAAGTGGGCCATTTCTTAAGTGGTCCACTGGGAAATGTCCTGGTGGGCCAATCCATCCCGGTAAGTGATCTGTTTTCTTATAGTACGTTCTTTCTCATATCTTCTTTCTTTTTGGTATAGAGAAAAATTTCCTGGAAAAAAAAATTTCATCTCTGATTATAAACACTTCATTTTCAATGCACAGTAACTAATATCTATAGAAATTCAGATAAATTTGTTTAATAGCACCTCATGAAGAAAATTTGTAATCTTTCTTATGAAATATGTGTGTAATTTAAAGAATCTGGCTTAAAAAATGTTAAATTACATTTACTAAATATTGTAGTCTAAATTTCCATGCAGAAAGGGGGTGTCTGACATTTGTCCACCAGACAATTGCCCACCCGGACATTTGCCCATTGGGCACGAGTCCACTGAACTTGAGCACACTTAGCATAGTAACTTTAGGAATAATCGCTACAACATTTTTAAAATTTAAGCATCATGACCTCTTTGATTTGGGAGATGATGTACACCCACCGAAATTTTAATTTTGGATGCCGTGTGACCCAACGCACGTTTGGGACATGATGTACATCCATCAGATTTGTACACCCACCGAAATTTTAAATTTGTATGAAGTGTGACCCAACACACGTTTTGAAAATAAAATCAAATTGTCTTAACTCGAAAGGGGGGGGGGGGGATAGATCCCAAAATAAAGCACGCCGCATGCAAATCAAGAACGACACACCCAGATCTCTATAGGACATGGCAAAAACATACCCGGGAAATTGGTGCTCTTCTGTTCCTGCGACGTTACGTGGGCATATACAAATTGCATAAGTGACAACTCTTCACCACCCTCTGAGAAAGCATCCAAATGAGTTTAGGATGAATGACCACCGGATAACTTGCTACACGGATAAGTAGCGACATACACTTTAATGACAGTATAAAAATTGCACTTTCTTAGCCTCTTCTCTTACATAACAAAATTGCAGTTTTGTGTAAAACTGACGTGCACAGTAAATGTCATTGTCACTTATAAAACACTTGTATTTTCGGAAACAAATTGCCGTAAATTTGTAGATATTTTAGGGACCACATAAAAATTGCATTTTTGACCGCTTCGTGGCCATGTCCCCAGAAGTTGGTTATGTGAGTCACATGAAGTTTCCTTAATTTCGTAATTCTTTAATTGCGATATTTAATGTAATTCTTTATAAAAAATGTTTATAATCTACTACTCAACAAAAGAATTTCAGGGTTCATAAACTATAGCTGAACAAAATCCTCTGCTGAAGTGCAGAACACCTGTTCGGGTGGGGGCTTAATACCAAAAATATAAAATTTAAAGAATCTTTGGTCCGATCCGGAGATTTTCAGCATTCACAAACTGCAACTTCACAAAATTTCTGTAAGCATCTGCAATTGCAGGAAACTTGTCTGTGGGAGGGCAGAGGGGGGGGCTTAATCCGAAAAATATAAAATATAAATAATTTGTAGCACAGCCGGGAGCAGATCTTTAGTGTTTACAAACTACAACTGTACAAAATTCTCTGTGGGCATGTGCTAAATGTGTCGGGGGAGGGGGTTAATAACAAAATTTTTAAATATAAAGAATTTCTGGTCTGATCTGGAGATTTTCAAAGTTTACACACTACAACTCAATAAATTCTCTGCAGGCATGTGCTAATGCAAGAAAACTGTTGTGTTGGGCTTAATACCAAAAATATTACAGTAATGTTTTTATGAAGTACTACCATTATTTTTATCTGATTGTTCCTAATGGAATTTATTTCATAATTTTTTCTATAAATTACTTTGTTAATTTCTTTACTTTAATTTCTTTAATAATGATGCATATTCTGATGATACCAATTAAATATCTGCTGGTACTAATTGGTGCAAACATTTCTTTTGGCCAAAGATATTAATAATATATCAGTATTGCTTGCAAATAATTGGCAAATTTGTCATATAATAAGCTGCCACTGCTTTATAGGTTTGAAGACATTAATGACTACCTACTGAGAAAACCAAAAGGCTTGGGTGTTCTCAGAATTCTGCAAAGAGACTTAAATTGCAAGATGATTAGGAAGAATATAAAAATTTTGTTGATTGTCAATAAATCAGTGCCCTCCCTCTTTGCACATTAAGTGACTTAAGTGCCATTGCGGTTGAGTACCTGCCACCTAACATGGTATCAGTTCTTCAACCACTAGAACAAGGCATGGTTCAGTACTTTAAAAAGAAAAACTGAAAAAAAAATTATGTTTGACAAAATTTTGTTATGCCATGAAATCAAAACACAATCCATGATTAGCGTGCTTTTCAGGCAATTTGTAATAAAAAAGATTGCCAACTGCTTCAGTCACTCAATCGATTATGGGTAGATATAAAAACTATTCTGGATTCTTCTATAGATCTGATGTGAACAATGAGTCAACTCCATGCGCAGTTGACCATGTTACATACATATCAAATTACTAATTGCTGCAGTTCTGACAGTTGTGCAGTTTTTATTTTGATATTTTTAAACCACACTATTGTTAAAATATGACAAGTGAGATCATGTGTAATTTAGAGACACATGTTGACAAGCACTGTCAACATTTGTGTGTTATTACATCTTACTTTGGCTTAAAACTCTTTAAACACCCTCTGTATATAACATCCTGACCTACTGTAGGTATCGAAAACCTGTTTCTCTTTATTTCTAGTGCCTACCCGTAACTATCCTTATGTTTTCTGGTATGAAAAAGTGGCTCAAATGCTTTTCCAGCTGCAGTGAAGATTATGAAATTTGTGTTAGGAACTCATAAAATGAACTGAAACAGTAATCATTGTTACAACAAATTTACATGCTGTGGTCATGATACAAAGATATGTAGTCACATGGCAATTATGAATTACTTTGCTAATCATTATTTGTGCTTATCATGTTAGAATTGAAAGAAGGCATGGCAAGCAGTAACTCTGATGACGGTGGATCTGGCAGTGAAGAGTGGGTTCTTTATAAGAATCGTCCTGAGTGGAGTGACATCAAAGGTGTTCCACAGAATGATGGTCCTATTCCTGTAGTCCAGATAGCATATTCAGAAAAGTGTAAGCACTTTCACTTTTTCAATTAGTCATTAAATTCTTTTTCCATGTTACATTATTTTACATGTCCTACATTAACTGACTGTGTTGATCTAGATTTTAAAAGATGATACCCATTTTTGTGAAATTCTGCCTATTTTTGTGAGATTTAACTATTTTTGTGTTTAGAGCAATTTTAATGATCTGTAATTATTATTTTGACAGTAACGATTGTTTTCAAAATTTATTATTATTCTATTGCTAATCGTAGTTCATGCTTTCCTGGTTTGCAGCAAGTTTTCTGTTTTGATGATTGTGTGTACGCAGATACATTTTTTTATATACACTCTGATTATGCTCCAGTTGAGATCTTGAAAAAAAAAAAGTAATACTCCTGTTTGTATTAAACCAGGAAAGTTATCAAAGGTCAAAATTTTAATTGCTGGAGGAAAAGAAATAGCTCACTTCACTAACTAAAATAACAACAACAAAAAAAGTTACTGATATCACAGATGAATCTCTCATAAAGCAAACTGTCAGCACCTCTCCATCATGCTCCTCTCCTCATAATTATAAAAGAGTGGTAGGCAATGCACGTATCTAACAAACAAATTAAGAAGATGGTAGTGTAGAACACGCTAAGTTATGTATAAATGTTTTAAGGCAAATATATTTCAGCCATTACTATGGCCTTCATCAGAGCTCTGATGAAGGCCAAAGTAATTGCTGAAATATATTTGCCTTAAAACTTTTATATGCAACTTAGCGTGTCCTACACTACCATCTTCTTAATTTCCTCATAATTATAAATACATTTCCTGGAATCCCTGCTGTTACGAAAAAACTTAATCTTAGTGGAGATGGACAAAAAATATTGATGTTTTGATGCAATGATTTTTTTTGCAATTGATAATTGACATTTGAAACTGCAAAATAATATTTTCTATATGAAGTAAAATAACTTCTCTTTGCTATATTCTTTTAAAGAGGAAGGAAATATAATTTTCCGATGTCATGAATTGGCGATTTTATGTTGGTTTGTTTGTTTCAATGTTTTGTCGGTGAAAATGGGTTCTTTTCCTTGATTTTACAAGAACTGATATGTACCAAAAAAAAAAAAAAAAAAAAAAAAAAAAATCAAGGTTTTATGGCTGATGTTTAAAACTTTCTGCATGAAGTAAATGAATTTCTCTTTGTTGCATTCTTATAAAGAGAAAGGTAATGTGACCAAATTAGTGATTTTTGGCTGTTTTGTTCAATGTTTTGTTGCCAAAAATAGTTATTATCCTTGATATTACAGGAGCCGATACATCGAAGAAACATAAAGGTTTCCACCAATACATCAAGTGTTTTAACAAGTAATATTAGTTACTCAATGTTGAATTGGTAAGTTATCACTGATATATTGAACAGCAATTTTACCCATCAATGTGTCCATTACTGTTATAGCTGGAAAAGATGTAAGTTCTTCAGCTTCGTAGCACAACATTGAGGTTTTCACCGATGCATCGAAAATTTCCACCGATAACACTGATGCATGGATGTTACGGGAATGAGTATCCACTGATGTCCAACATTGATGTTTTTCACCAATATGCCAATACTACAGGGTTATCGTGGAAATGGGGAAAATTTATGTATATAATAAAACAGTGAAATATGAATATGCATTTTATTGAAGCAAAATCTTGTACAGTAGTTTATGCACAAACACACTTTGTAATTATTCAGTTATTCAATGAACCCACTGTTGGTGGTGATGATGGCCTCAATTCTTGAGCAGAATTGGTTGCAGGCCTTGTTCTTGTGGGTTATGATATTGGCAATGGCATGTCTGATGGAGTTAAGGGTGTTTAGAGATGCTTGTGGGTCACTCCTTCAACTACGCCTTACATATAGTAATCCAAGGGATTCAAGTGGGGGGGGTCAAACACAAACATCTGATGCCCAGTGGTATGGCATATTCTTTTCAAGACATTTCTGAGCCTTGTGGGCTGGGACAGAGTCCTGTTGAAAGATATAAGGCCTTCCATCAGTAATGGCATCCATCCAGGCTTCACTATATCTCTCAGCACTTTAATCTACTCGTCTGCATGTTGGGATTTCAACATCATGATGTATCGTCTTCAAAACATTGGTTTTCATGACATATCGCAATATCCACTGATGTTCAAAAGCATGCCCTTCTTTCTGTTTAGAAAATTACTTTTATAAAGTTAATTGCAGACCAATTTACCAAGTTTTTTAAAATGCCAAAAGGTAGAAATATAATATACTGGACTTAAGTGGATTGGGAGAAGAAATCCCAAAGATTTCCAATTCATTTTAGGCTAAATGCAGTAATGGTGTGAAGACCTCACTTTTATCTGAAAAATTACACATTGAAATCACTTTGTTATTCTACAAATTATATCCCTTAAGAAACTGCATAACAATTTGTTCAGCAAATCATGTCTTAAAACATATTTTGCTGTGTTCTGTCCTGTTTGCATCAAAATATGTTTTATTAGGGTATGCTGTAAATACAAAGTTAAAAATTTTGAAATACACATTAGAGAATTAAAAGCAGTTTTATAGATTATACCATCTATGTATTTACATTACCACCTTTTTGTGTAAACAAAAATTTTAAAATATGATGCTAAAACAAAGCAATTAGCAAATGAAAAAGGATGGTCATGTTTTACAAATTATTGAAATAAAAAATATCTCTCAGTTTTAGAAATTTCCTGTTGTGCAACAGATAAATGTGCAGCTCGGCATTTTCAGAAGTGAGAATGCTGTCCTGTCTGCATAATTTTTTTTGTCAAATATTTTAAGTTTCTGAATTCAATAGTAAGCTTGTGAGAAACTGTGAAATTGCATGTATCATTTATCATATTTGTTCAAGAACCTAGGTAGAATTTTTTCAAGTACTGGCCCATGGGAAAAAATTAAGCCTAAAGAGCCAATTTTTAGCCATGCTTTACATTTGATTCAAATGTAACATTTATGAGCATATTTACTGCACGTGTAGCAGAGTTTAAGCTGGCTCAGAAAATGCTAAAATGGGAAAGTAAGTTGTAGCAAAATGCTAAAAAAGTTAGCTGCTTTTGTTGTTTGGTAAATCCTAACATCAATTTAATCATTTATACCAACACTTTGGATATCAGTGGAGAACTAATTATTTTGGAAGATACTAACACATTTAAAAGAAACCTGTATTGAGCAATATAAATTGATAAACAGCTAACAGGTAAATTAAGGGTAAGAATATATTTCTAAAATCATGATTAAATAAGCATAAAATCCAAATCTCCAGAAATTTGATTTTGTGGGTTATGTTTTTCACATGAAGGATTCAATTAATGACCAGTAGAAATTGAATCAGTAAGAAATTTCAATCACAAAAGAATAAAAACACATTTTTACAATTTATTGCCATTTAGAGATTATAAACTTTTTAATCTTTCTATAATTTCCTGAATGATTTGTTCCCAGAAATTCTGGTGTTTTTCTTACTGGTCCACCTCTGAAGTGTCTGTTTAAAATCAAACTGTCTTCTTTTTGGCCCTTCAATGTTGATCATTTACATTGTTTACATTGGAGAATGAAAGCCTGTTTCTAACTCTGGCTTTCACTAAATTTAGAGTGCTGAAGCCTAAATGTAGAGCACTCTTTATGGAGTGCTCTATACTGAATGGAGGGGAAGGGGGATTGGCCAGCAGTTCTGTAGGAACATACCCTTAAGGATTAAGAAAATATATTAGCGGAGTGCGAATGACTTGCAGAATTTCGGAAACTTTAGTTTTCATAGAAATAGAAAAGCCAGAGCAGAATCTGCTAATGGGTTGATATATAAACGGCTGGCACCATTTTGCGATGGACACTAATTTTCCCCTCGCATTTTGGATTAACTAATCGCATTTTGCGAAAATAGTGACCGTGGCATAACCTCTGACGTGTAGTGCATTTGTACCGATTTCCATTACAATACACATAAATAACTTTCAGAATGTTACATTTTTGTATGTCTACTTCATGTGATGTGCATTTCTACCAATTTCCATGGCAAAATACCATCCAAAAATGCTTGTTCCTGTGGTTAAGCCTTTTTGCAGCCTATCCTAGGCCTGATTAAAACTTTTGAGAATGTAACATTTTGGGTGCAATTGACCTAAAAATGCTATAGTATAAAGTTTTTATAGCATTTTTGAGTCCCTTAGAATATTTGTATCAATTTTCGGTACAGAATTTCATTGGGAAGTACCTAAGCCTGCTGTTAGATTTTTTTTCTTTTGTGCTTAGTTTAGGCTTGATTAAAACTTTCAAAATGTAATATTTTTGTGTCTGTCTACTTTCCTGCATAGCACATTTGTTTCATGGCAAAATTCCAATGGGAAGTATCCGGGCCTGCTGTTAGGGACCTGTATTCCTAGCGTACACCTGATTAATTTTTTTTAGAATATAACATTGTGTGGTGTGGCTTCACATTTAGTACATTTGTACTGATTTTCAGGCAAAATTCCAAGGGAAAGTGCCCCAGCCTGCAGTTAGGTTTCTTTCTTTCTTTTTTTTTTTTTTTTTTTTGTCCATCTTGGCCTGAATAAATTTTTTGAAAGTGTAACACTATTGTGTCCACCTACTTCATACTTAGTATATTTGCACTGATTTTAATTACAAAATTCTATCAGAAAATATCCAAGCCTGCTATTAGGCCTTCTGTGCATAGCCGTGGCCTGATTAAAACTTCTGAGAATGTAGCATCACTTATTCATCTACTACATGATTTTACATTTGTATCAATTTTCAGGGTGAAATTCCATGGGGAAGCGCCCTATTATGTAACTGCAATGTTTACTTGAGATCGATCACTTGGCTCCAGTTTTTGAACTGAGAAGTTTTGTAAAGTCATGCATAATTCATGTATCAAGAAATCTTTTTTGGTTTAAAATATGTGCAAAGTTTACTACAGACTTTATGCTTGCATATCTTCTGTTTGCACAAAGAAGAATGTAATGTTCTATACTTAACTCTGCTGAATGCGAAACTGTATCAGCTGATGAGATCGGTTCAGCCAGAGGTCTCTTCAAACATGCATGTATATTCTTAACCTTTTTACAGCAGCACTGACAGCATTACATCTTGACTTACCATGGATTATTGCAAAAAAAAAAAAAAAGTATCTTCCTTTCAATCCAGAAAATCTTCAGTTCTTGAAAGTATAAATTTCAAAAGTATTTGCAGTTTTCTTGTGGTGTATATAGGCTGTTTAAGCTGGAATTTTTCCTCTTGTAGCAATTTGGCTATTTTATCAGCAAAAGTTGTAGCAAAATGCTATGCAGATTATCCAAATTATGGTTCTATTTTTTTTGTTATATTTATGTATGAAAATACAAACGCAATGCGTTGGCTAAATGAAATTTTGTACTTTAAATAGAATTCAAAAATAAAAACAAATAGGCTTTTACACTTTTAATTTCAATAAGAATACTTGCATTTGCTGATGCATGCAGTTTGTGAAAATATATACAAAGACAGGACTAAGTAAAGCCACAACCGATGCACACCAACCGACCAGTCGACCCGAACCGAAATGGTGCATGCTGCTGCGGTGGTACCACCAAAGAAACAAATAAAATGCCTCTTCCCTTATCCATCATAGCAAAGGACTTGTGAAAGTTGCTCTCAAGGCTCACCGGTGCTTTTCTGCAATAAGAGAAAAGACGACAATAGGGATGGAAAAGCGACAACAGGGCGAAACAGTGTGCGACAGTGAGGGTGGAAAGAAAAAATGACAGGGAAGGATACCAGCTCAGCTCAGCAGAGCAAAGCAAAGCAGCATTGATGTAATGAAAAAATGACGGGGATAACCCCCCTCCCCACACACACAAGGGTGAAACAAGGTTGGGCTCAATGACAGGGATGAAAAACAATGCAAGGGTGAACCAGTGGTGGGCGGGATGACAGGAAGAAAAATGATAGAGAAGGAAACCAGGTTGGTGGGGCGAGGCAGCAATGACGAATGAAAAACAATGCAAAGGTAGGCGGAACGATGGAAAGAAAAAATGATGGGGAAGAAAACTAGGTCAACTGGGCAAAGCAGCGATGATGGAATGAAGAACAACGTAATTAACGAAATAAAAAATGACTGGAAATATTCCCTTTTTGGTGATTCAGTGTGGACTTTTTGTTGCAAAATTAGTCTTTATTGCGATTTGGTGAAAATGCAAGCTACAGCTCAAGTAAGCACTGGCTAGCTGGCAATGCCAAAAATTTTAGATGCAGTGAAATGAGAGCACTTGCAGAAGAGCAGAATGTTATTAGTAAAAGAATGCAGTGTTTCTGGATAAAACCAATTTTCAGTCTGCTGCAGGTGAAAATGTGACATTGTCGGTCGGACATTCATGCATAATAGATTTCTTTCAATGTGATTTTGTGCAATGATTTACTATGATTTTTGAAAAAGTTTAAGTGTTGAGCGGAGTTTTGAAACACTGTTAAAGATTTTGGAGACTCTTTTCCTTCATGAGCAACAGTCTAAAACTGGTTTTGTGAATTTAGCTGGGGCTGAAATTCACTGGAAGTTAAACTTCCATCCAGGTGTCCCCACATTGCTGTAATACCTTAAAATGTCAATGCTGTAATAATTTCTCAGTGTCATCCCTCAACATCAACTAAATGGCAGTACAAATGATCACGCATGATTATTTGTGCATCAGCCAGCAATGAGCTTGATGGGAAGCCTCATTCACTGATGGACCCACAAAAGTGTACTCCTGTTGAATGGAGCCATTTTGTGTGCTTCAAGTTTAATGGTGGGTCAAGCAGAGACACTTACAAGATTGTGGCTGGTGACAAACCAGGAACATACCACACTGTGACCTAGAAATGAAATGGAAATCAGGGGTTTGGCACTTTGAAAGTGACCATCTGCTAAAGAAAGTGTGAAGGAGCCACACTGCATGGAAGAAAATGGTTGCATTTTCCTTCTCTAAAATAGGACGCATGGAGAAAGTTGTCCTTGAAAATCAATGAACAGTCACTGTGGAAAGTATAACAAAAGTGTGGCAATAAAATGCTCTAATACAATAACAGATTTCTGGACAACCAAAAATTGAACATACAAATGACTACAAAGCAAGTGTATATGCTATCCCAATGAAACACCCAGAGACTTCTGAAAAAATATGTTGGCATGACAAAATGATCAATGCAGTTACAACAAGAACACAAAAGAGATGCAAGAGAAAGCAGGAAAAGCACTGCACTTGTCAAAGAAATTCTAGGAAATACAGCTATCCCTATGTGGAATAAAACTAAGAACTTTGCCTCCTTTTCATCATAAAGAGGAACTTCAATCAGGTAAACTACTAACATTTTAACAAGACAAAATACCTGTAACAAATTTGTCCATATGAGTTACCTTCACCATAACTTAATCTCACATGATATCAATTTGAAATGAACAAACTGTAAATGTATGCATAAGTGCATCATGTAATATATTATCTCATTAATTCTATCATACCTACAAAATGTATCGTCACAATTAACCCTTGCAAACTTAATTTAACTATCTGTTGATAATATGTGATTTTTTTTTTCTTTTAGTGTTCATCTTGTTATACTATCTTAGTCTTGCACCTTGAAAAAGGCACATTAATGCTGAAAGTTTGGTGAATAAAGAGTATTTGTTGTATGAATGTGATGTATGGAGTCCTAGATCATTATCTTTTACAGTGCATGAATATTGTTTTGATTCACAGGGAATAAGTTTTTGTATGTTTTAACTATTATCCCTATTTTGCACATTCAGATTGTTTAATTTCATTTATATTTGTTTAAAATGTCTTGCATGTTTGAAAACAGCAGGCTTCATGCAACAGTACAACAATAACCACCATAGAATTAAGTGAAAACACACAGAGTTACATGTAGTAATAAAATTCTTTTAAGCAGAAATTGTCAGCTGCTCCGGGGTCTTGATCACCTGTGATTGACTCCACATCATTTTGTGTTTCTTTTCAAAGGCGAACTGCAAAAGTGTCTTCAACCGTTAGTGCAGATAAACACCATTTTCGGAAGACCATTTGACACATTCTGTTTGTGTTCACATAGTCTTGTGTTAATGCTTCTGTACGTACTTCCAGTATACACTGCTGGCCACCCAAAATGCAACGCCAAGAAGGACACGAGATAGCAAAGCCAGATTTGCTGGACACATAACAACAGATACAATGATGAAACGATTGAGCTTACCGGCCCGTGAGACTTGCGGAACACGCAGACATTAATAGTTTGTGTGGTCCCCATGGCTGGCAATAACAGCCGCTACACGCTTCGGCATCGAACGGAAGAGGGTTTGGATGTGGGCTTGGGGTATGTCGATCCAGGCTGATTCCACACGTTGCCACAGTTCATCAGGCGTAGCCGCAGGTGGTGCTTGCGGAGCCACTCGGTTGCCGATCAGCGACCAGACATGTTCGATGGGCGACATATCGGGAGAATAGGAGGGCCACGGCAGCAGTGACACCTGGTGAACCGTGAAGAATTGTTGCACAATGCGTGCCACGTGCGGGCGCGCGTTGTCCTGTTAAAACGTGGTCGCTGGCAGGTCCTGCAGGTAAGGGAGGACTACAGGCTCCAAGACGACGGAGATGTAGCGGTGGCTGTTGCGTGTACCGGCGATGCGTACCAGAGGGGTGCAGGTGTCATATCCAATTGTGCCCCAAACCATAACGCCAGGCGATGGACCGGTAGGGCGATGCATAATGGAGGCATTATACAGTCTCTCGCCATGGTGCCGCAACATGCGGATCTGACCATCGTGGTGTTGCAGGCAAAAGCGGGATTCGTCGGAGAAGACAATGTCGTGCCATTCCGTAGTCCAGGTGCGGCGCTCAACGCCCCACTGCGGCTGCACTCGCCGGTGGTGTAACGTCAATGGTAATCGGAGCAATGGGCGCCGTGTGACAAGTCCCCGCTACTGCAGACAATGGCGAACGGTACGTGCTGACACAGGTTGTTGTGCAACACACCCTAATTCCTGCGCTAACGTTCGTGATGTGGCGGTGCGAGCCGTCAATGCCCGCTGCACAACATGCCGGTCCTCTTGTTCGTTGGTGTGCCACGGTTGCGGCAATCGCTCACGTCGGTCCATCCGTCTCACCTGCACCCACTGAATCCATACTTGCCTCACTCAGGGCTGTTTGTGCTCCGGGTCTAACCCGGATTTCCGGGTTTGGGCGATCTTTCATGCCCGGAATTCTGGATGTTTAGCTTTGAAGACATTTTTAAGACTGTAAAATTTTGAGTTCTAATAAGCAACAAAGCAGAAAAAAAAAATTAAAACGATTCATGGCAGAAGTATTTACTAAAAAAAATTGCTTTTCACCAATGAATTAATGTGATAGTAATATTGTTTTCCTCGCCGATGCAGCTGACTCGAGAAGCCGGCAGTTCGTGCTGTGGTTGTCTGTTGTTCTGTGGGAAGGGCATGTGCGCAAATTCTCAGTCATTTCGTCGGCGCTTCTGCTCCTCGATGCAAAAAAACAGGTTTTCGCTCTGATGAGTGATGTGGGATTGGAACTTGGAGATGGCGGGGGAGGGAGCGAGTTAAAGCAAATAAAGTATGTCACTCACGTGTCCGCACCTACGCGTGGGAGCAGCCTGCCTCATTGTATTAGTAAGTCGGTGACGGAGAGGAGGTGTCTTTGTTTCCCTGATAAAATGTTTGTGGTTTTTTGTTTAGGCAAAAGTGATGGTTTGTGTGTGTGTGTGTGTGTGTGTGTGTGATGTATGAATGTTTTTAGGAATTTGAAAGTTTACACGGTTTAAGTCAAGTTCGTCATCAACGATGAAATTTTTAACCAAAACTGACGATCTCAAGACATTAGAGGCTTCAGTCAAAAATAAATTCCGGTGGGATTGGCTAGAAAAAAAAGACACCCAAAAGGAGAAAGCTAGGATATGGTGTTAGAAAATTGATACAGCTGGGTCATGTTTCTGCATATATAAATGGAGTACGTGCTACAGTTCAACCTCCAAAACCTGTTGAAGCAATTATTGCGGCTACTTGTAATAGTAAAGGTTCTTCTCCTCTTCGGTACACAAAAAAGACACTGCAAATAAAGGATGTTGGAAACGTAAGCGTCAGCCTGGTAGCGTCTCCGCTAAAAAACAAATGAAGATTGCACACTTTTTTTTTAAGAAATAGTGTTTTTTATTAGTAAATATAACTTTAGATTTACACCACACCAGACTGATGGTTTTTAAAATTAATAAATGGAACTTAGATCAACATCAGATTTATTAGTAAATAGAACTTTAGGTCAATACCACCTGACTGAAACTTAACGACTAAAATTTCTGTTAAAAACAGATCAATATCCTATAAAAAAGAGGAGTTGCCCTTCTAGTAACATAAAAACTTGACTGCAGATTTTCTTTTATTTATTTGCCAAATGGGTAATTTTGCAATTGGAAAGAAAGGCAACACTTTTTTAAAAGGTATGTTATGTGTGTAATTGGTTTATTTTATACAAATGCAAATTTTTTATTAACGTTCTTAGTGTGGTATATGTTAAAGACAATATCATGTAGTTGTCGAAATCAAAGTTACTTAAATTTTACTGAAGGAATTATTTTTTTTAGCAACAAATATAATACTGCAAGCTCAACCCCAAAATAATTTACTGTTGTGAGCAAAAGGTATAGGCAGGTAGTAAGTAATTCCCAAAGTGAAACCATTTTATCTTTCGAAGTATCGGTAACAGCTTTGCTGATAAGTATAATAATTAGAGGTACTAGTAGTAACGGAAATACTTTTGTTGCGGGGTGGGGGTGGGGTGGGGTGGGGTGGGGTTACCCTCACATGTTCATTTAGTCTCGAGTTTATGCATTGGCACCGTTGGGAGACGCCGATGATTTCAGGGTTTTGTGCCTTGCCTTGCAAACACCTCTGCTCACTGTGGCTGGATGTCGTCCCACACGGGCGCCGATGTCTCGGTACGATAAACCGCCATCGCGATAAGCCACTATTCGTCCTCTGTCAAACTCCAAAACGTGCTGCAATGACTGCCGTATTCTGCGACAAGGCATCAGGAAGCTTCCCACGCACAGGTCCGGCAGCACAACACACTTCCACTACTTACACCCCGCCTTCTGTGCACCCTTCTCATAGAGCTTCTCAGTGGCGTGCCGAGTGCACATGATTTGCATATGCCCTGCAATGCCAATTGTTTGCATGTCCTCTCGTGGGCGACGCATGCTGCAAATTTCAGGCCAATCGGATGCTTCCTTCTTGGTGTTGCATTTTGGGTGGCCAGCAGTGTATATACTGAGAGTCCAGAGGAGGGTGAAATATCAATGGCATAAACTCCAGGGGTAAAACAGAATTTGTCTTTTACAGACACTTTATTGTAGAGGAGTAGGTTTCACAGTGAGATTTGAGAGGAGTAGGTTTCCCATAGTTCTGAAGAGTTTGCAAATCTCATAAGAGAAGGATCCATGGAAAGGGACAGAATCGATGAATTAGGGGTTTCTCTTTTAGTATTGGTGTGAGAGATATGACAGATTTTTTCATATAGATATGGGAATATGTAGAATTTTTTTTTTTTTTTTTTTTTGTAGATGGTGAGAACTGATGGGCTTCAGCAGTTTTCTTAATTGTAACGGCTTCTTGTTTGAAAGGTGATTCACTGTTGCAGGTAATCCTGGTATAATTAATATAAGTTTTTAAAGAAGCAAATTTTTTTTAATGAGCAGTGGGAGAGTAGGTGAGAATGAGATTATGTTTGTTATTGCGAACTTCAAGCAAATCTTTTCTGTTAGTGATTCTAGGCTGGTTCTTTTGTCAGGCCAAATGGCAAAAATATAGTCAACATATCAAAGCCAAATGGAATTTGGTTGATTATGTTTTATGACTATGGTTTTCTTAATATGTTGCTTGAAAACTTCTGCTAAAAGTGGTGAGAGAGGTGAACCCGTTGGAAGTCCCTCTTATTGGCAATAATATTTGTTGTTGTAGCAGGAAGAATTTAGATCTCTCAGATTTTGAAGACAGTCATTCAGATCTTTTGTTAGAGAGCCAGAAAGTGATTTGTTTTCTTTTAACAACTGTACTAACAGCATATGTGAGTGGTACAGAGGAACTGAAGGGAAGGAAGTGAACAGTTTTTCAGAAGTTGCAATGCTGGATGGAAGTTTTTTAATGAACCCTTTAGTGAAGGTAATTGACAAAATGGCTAGAAGTGAGATGTTTGCATTTTTCCCACAATCTTCTTTTCTAGATTGCGGGTGGGGCAAAATGGATATTCCATGAGTTGTTGAAGACTAAAACTTATGTAGTTTAATTTGGAAGAATAAATGTGGAGACCAGAAATATGGTAGTGTGAAATCACCAAGGCATTTTAGAGTAGGCTTCTTGTGTAGTTTGTCAACTGCTGTTTTTTGTTAGCACGTCTTTTGTAAAAAAAGATTGTGCTTATGTTATCGGTTTGTCCGTCCGTCCCCACGATATCTCTGCAACTATTAGTCCGATTTTAAAAATTCTTTTTGCATTAGGAAGCTTGAAATATCCGAATGATGATCCTTTATTTCGTTTTTTTTTTTTTTACGATGTACAATTTCGCCGCTAGAGGGTGTAAATGCAGATGATGTCGAATTCAAAAATACGTTTTATTCCACATATTTGCTTCTAAACATCCGATTGAAAAAATTATTTTATCTTTCGATTCCATTTATGTTGAGTATTTTAGATATAGTTACTTTTTTCAAATTACGCATAGATTTTCTGCTGGGGGCGTAAAAGTAAATGACATTTTTCCCGATAATTCTTCTAAAACTCCGATTTGAAATTTTTTTTCTTCAGCGGATACACCTCCTGATGGAACATCTTTTGCATATAATTTCAAATTTTTGGTAAAGAATACTTTGGCCACCAGGGGGCGTAAGTGTTCATTTTTGCTTCTAATGTATTTGCCCTAAAATCTGAGCTTCTAAAATATCGATTGAAGAAATTATTTTGTGAACTGATGCCACTTACATAGATAAACCTTTTTGGAATATTTTCTTCTTAAAATATTCCACAGTATCTCCGCTAGGGGCGTAGATGTATATCTTTTTTTCGTCAATATCTCTACTTCTAGGAGTTCGATTTGAAAAATTTCTCCTTTGTTGGATAGTGTCTCCAGTGTGACATGTTTTTCATATAATTTGAAAATTTTCAAGTAATTCATACTTTCCGCTAGGGGGCGTAAAGGTAAATTGCTTTGCCCCATGTATCTCTGCTTCTAAATCTTCGATTTGAAAAATTCTTTCTGCACCGGATACAGCTCCTGATGGGAAATCCTTTGCACATAATTTCAAATTTTTCTTAAAAATGGTTTGGCCACCAGGGGGCGTAAGTCTTAATTTCTGCTTCTGATGTATTTACAGCAAAATATGAGCTTCTAAAATCTCGATTGAAAAAAAAAGTCGTTTGTTGACAAATACTACTCGTGTCAATGACCTTTTAGGAACATTTTCTTCTTGAGATAATGCATGGTTTCTATGCCAGGTGGCGTAGATGTATATCTTATTTTTGTCAGTATCTCTACTTCAAGGAGTCGGATTTGAAAAAATTCCTCCTTTGTTAGATAGTGTTTCTGATGTGAAATGTTTTTCCTATAAATTCAAAATTTTCAAGTAAATCATAGACTTTCTGCAAGGGGGCACAAAGGTAAATTGCGTTTTCTGCGTTATTTCTGCTTCTAAAACTCCGGTTTCAAAAATTCTTCCTGTATCGCATACATGACCTGATGGAAAATATTTTTCACATAATTTCTAAGGTTTGGTAAAGAATGGTTTGGCCACCAGGGGGCATAAGTGTTAATTTCCGCTTTTGATGCATTTGTAGCAAAATCTGGGCTCCTGAAAACTCAACTAAATTTTTTTTCTTGGAACGATACCGCTCATATGGAAAAACCTTTTGAGAATACTTTCTTCCTAAAATAATATAATGCATGGTTTTACGACCAGGGGACGTAAAGCCACATCTTATTTTTATCGATATCTCTGTTTCTAAGAGTCCGATTTGAAAAATTCTTTCAGTGTTGGAGAGCGTTTCCGGTGCGAAATGTTTCTCACATAAATTCTTGTTTTTCTTAATGCACAAATCTGTATCCAGAGAGCGTAAGCTCACGATTCTGTTTACAGCAATATTTGAAAGATTAAAAACTCGATTGAAAAACTTTTTTCCCCATAAAATGCTATTGTTTTCCATACCGATTCCGTTGACTTTGAATAGCTTTGATAAATTTAATTTGTGTCAGAACGGATTCAAAAGACGTGCTTATTATTACACCCGAAAATTCCGTGTCATCTTTTTTGTTTAGAGGTGGTATCAGATTTCTGAACGTTGCAATTTGAAGTGGAGTTGAAGTGGAGGTGAAGGTTTCCGCTTTTTCATTGAGAATAGTTTTGGGGATTATGACAATGCAGCCAGCTTTATTTTTCTTGCAAATCTCTAGATAATTTCTATTCATAAGGTTGCTAATTTCCTTGAGAAAGGAGGAAGAACACTTTAGGGGGTTTCTTTTCAACTTGTGTGAGGTAGAGTGCTGCTTTTTCACTTAAGGATAGGTTGAGCTTCTGGTGCTGTACAGAGAACTGCTGCTTGTAACGTGGAGATTGTGGCTTTTAGATTTGGATGATTTTTGAGAGTGAATTTTGGTCCTAGTGAAGAAGACACACACACACACACACACACACACACACACACACACACACACACACACACACACACACACACACACACACACACACACACACACACACACACACACACACACAGAGTTTTGGAGGTAGCGATTTATCTGAGAGGTTAACAAAGCAGGAAGATAACGATGAAATGACAGTTATGTTAGGTGAAGTTTTTTTTCTCTGTATTTCTGAAATAGATGCTGCTGTGATGGTAAACAAAACTTCTAAACACTTAAAGAAGTTACAGTTTTTGCCTACTAAACAACTCCCTCTAACTTCACCTAGCACAACTGTCATTCCATAGTCATCCCACTGCTTCGTAACCTCTCGGATACATCGCTAGAATCATCTTGACAGATCTGTTTACAGAAAACCCACACAGGGGTGTCCATATTCTGGAAAGTCAGGAAAAGTCAGGGAAATTAAAATTGATCAGGGAAAGTCAGGGAAATTAAAATTGATCAGGGAAAGTCAGGGAAATTAAAATTGATCAGGGAAAGTCAGGGAAATTAAAATTGATCAGGGAAAGTCAGGGAAAATCAGTGATATTTTAAAAAAAAGTCAGGGAAATTTCAATCACAGTTAGACTACAACTAGTTTTAACCCGGCATCAGGGAGTGACGCCCTCATCGCCCAACACACTTGCACTTGGTGTTGCAGACAGTCACTAATTTCCTCTTCCTACTAATGTAACCTTGTATTTCCTACCTATTATTGTAAGTTGTGTTACATTACTTGTTAACATTTTTCTTTTTGTTTTAGGTCAAAGGAGTAGAAGAAAATTTGTGATATAAGTTATACCTTGTTAAAAGGCAATTAAGACTGCAGCAATGTCAAAGCGTTGTGTGTTTAATGAACAATGGTTGGACGAACAATTAAATCCTGAGTTTTCTGGTTGGATAGCTGCTGTGAACGGTGACAATGAATCAGCATTTTGTAAAGTGTGCTCTAAAACTTTCAAGCTTAGCAACATGGGGTGTTGGGCAGTCTCCAGCCACGGAAATGGCCCTAATCATTTGAAAAACATCCATGCTAAAATGTCTCAGCCCAGTCATGCTTCTTTCACTTCCTCTGTGAAAAATAACTCTCTTTGTAATAACGAACTCTTGCCATCAATAAGCTCAGGAAATGTGGAATCAGTACTTCTAGAAAATATTAAGTCTAATGACTCAAATACTTATGTTGTGAAGTATGATGTGAAGCCCAGTGACCTTAATGCTTATGTAGTTAAAGATGATGTAACAAAGTCGGAAATAATATGGGCCATGGAAGTGTTGTCCAAGGGAATGTCTCTGAACTCTTGTACACAGATTAACAAAACATTTCAGTTAATGTTTCCTGACAGCGATAGCTTCAAAATTTACTTTAGGCAAAAGCAAAGCATCTTATGTGATAAACCATGGATTGGCACCACATTTCAAAGAGGGTTTAATGGACGATCTGAAGCAGTGCACTGACTTTGTAATTTTTTTTTGATGAATCACTAAACAAAATTGCTCAGCGTGGGCAAATGGATCAGTTTGCTCGTTGTTGGGATGCCAATCTGCAAAAAGTTTCCACTAGATAACTTTTGCAGATTGACGTCCCAATAATAGTAGTGTGTTTTTAGGATGAGCAACAGCTAATGACCTTTTAAAGAAATTCGCTCTTCTTTTAGATAATATGCTACAAGTGTCAATGGATGGACCTAATGTTAATCTCAACTTTCTTCAAAAGCTGAAAGATAAACTTAGAACTGAACTCCAGATGGTAAATTATTAGTTGACACTGGAGTATGTGGTCTTCACGTGGTCAATGAAGCTATGAAAACTGGACTTGAAGCAGTGAAATGGGATATACATCACTTTATGCGTAACTTGTACTACCTTTTAAAAGGTAGTCCTGCTCGCCATGCAAATTATACTATGATTACTGGATGTAAAGATTTCCCTTTGAAATTTTGCACTGTAAGGTGGTTGGAAAATGTTAATTGTTTGAATAGGGCATTGCTTGTCTATGATCATATCAAGAAATATGTTCAAAAATCATCGGTTTCCAGCAAACAGCACATGTTTCTTGCAGAATTCATGTAAAGCCCACTGTTGAAATGCAAATTGGCTGCATTTAGGACTATAGCTTCAGAGTGTGAATCTTTTTTGAGAAGGTTCCAGAGCCCAAAGCCTTTAATTCCTTTCTTACACACTGATTTGCTGGATCTGATGAAAAATTTAATGGCACAAAGCTTGAAGCCTGACAAATTTAGTGAAGCTGATAGTGTCTCAAAACTGTTAACTTTAGATGTATCAAAAAGTGAAAATCTTCTTTCAATTGAGAAAGTTGATATTGGATTTAGTGCTAAAAAGCTATTAAAAGAAGTGAAGTGCTCAGAAAGAGAGATATTAGAGTTTAAGCTTGAATTTAGGATTAGGAAACTTGTGACCAGTATGATTGAAAAACTTCGTGAGAAAAGCCCACTAAAATTTAAGTTTGTCCATGGGGTAACTTGTTTGGACCCAAATATTATAGTGCAGCAGCCGAGTCTAGGCAAGAAAAGAATGGAAATTGTGCTCGAAATTTTACTTAGTGCAAACAGGATTTCAGATGACTGTGCTGAAAAAGCTAATAAACAGTATGCTTCATTGTGTGTAGAAGCTCAATCTGCTTTAAAGTCTCAGTTTGATGAATTTTTAGACAGTCATGATGATTCCATTGGATTAGACAAATTTATTTTACAGTGCTCTACTTGAAAACAAAAAACAATTCGGTGAACTTTGGGATGTAATAAAAATTTGTCTCATTATGTCTCATGGAAATGCTTCAGTGGAAGGTGGATTTTCTGTCAATAAGTCTCTTCTTGTGGAAAATCTCCTGAAAGAATCCCTGATTTGTCAGAGAACAGTTTTTGATGCCATTAAAAATGTGGGAGGAGTAGAACACATTGCCATCAATAGATTTCTGTAAGAGCCTCCAGACGAAGATATCAGGATTATCTTGTGAAAAAGTGTTCTTCGAAACGAAAAAGAAAGAAAACTGAAGGAAAAAAGAAAAATTGATCATGAAATAAAAGAATTGAAGGAAAAAGACAAAGAGTATGGAAGGAACTAGAGTTGGAAGCAGCAGCATTGCAGGAGAAGATTTCAGATTGGGAAAAGAAGAAAAGTGGTGATGTGTAATATAAAAACAGTGACTGTGTTCCTACTGTAATATGTTTATGGTAACTGTTCTGAATATTGTGTATGGGTTTGTTTGAGTGTTTCTTCAATAAATGTAAAACCATGAACAAAAGAGTAAACTTAAAATTAAAAAGGTTCACGGGAGTTGGACAACTATGGGAAAGGTAAAGGCCGATTTAAAAAAAAAAAAAAATTAAATGAATCAGTTATTTGGGAAACTTTATATGTCAAACGGAAACACTTTTAAATAATATAAGTTTCTCAATTATCCAATTCAATTTTATTTATTATCATGGCACATATATTAAAAAACTCAGATAAACCTATTTGTGTAAGGTCATGGATTTCTTATATATTTGGTCTGGGAAAGTCAGGGAAATCAGGTTTGATAATTCTGTGGACACCCTGCCACAGCAATAACAAACATAATCCCATCCTACTTCCCCACTGCTTATAAATTTGCTCCTTTAAAAACTTACATTGATTGAGCCAGGATTATCTGCAACAGTAACTCATCTTTCAAACAAGAAGTTGCTTAAGACCATCAGTTCCCACCATCTACAAAAACAAAATTCTGCATGATTCCCATATGAAAATCTGTCAGTCCTAATACTAAAAGAGACCCCCCCCCCCATTCATTGGTTCTGTTCCTTTCCATGGATCCCTCTCTCATAAGATTTGTAAACTCTTTGGAACTGTGGGCTACACCAGACCTAATCCCCTGCAATAAAGTACATGCTAATGACAGAGATCCTGTTGTAGTTTATGCCATTGATATTTCAACATCCTGTGGACTCTCAGTATATATTGGAAGTATGTACAAAAGCATCAACATTTTGACCATGTGAACACAAACAAGATATGTCAAATGGTCTTCTGAAAGCAGCATTTATTATCGCTAACCCTTGAAGACACTTCTGCAGTGTTCCCCTTTGGAAAGAAATGCAAAAACTTGCCTCTCTTATAAACAAAGCATCTCTATATTTTTAAGAAAGTATTAAAATTTTGCTTACCAAGAACTACAATTCAGATATCCCTTACCAAATCCCATTTATTTGGATCACCCTACTAAAATCTGGCAACAGTTCCTGTACCTCCAATTCACATTATAGTTCCGGCAACCAGGCCTCTGATTCAGTTGATTGTTGGTAATCGAGACCAATAGAGCGTTTGAGAGTTTCCAATTAAAAGAATTTTATTACTATACTTAACTCTGTGTGTTCTCACTTAATTCTGTGATAGTTATTGTCTTGCCTTGTAGCCAAATAGTTCTTTCGAGTTTAGATTTTTAGATTTGAGTTCTTACTGTTGTCTAATTTTTCTATTATTATTTTCTTTTTCAGTTGCAGATATATTCAATTACTTTCGTGCAGTACTGGAAAAGAATGAAATGAGTGACAGAGCTCTTAAGTTGACTAAAGATGCTGTGTCTGTGAATGCTTCTAGCTACAATGCTTGGTAATTTCAGTTCTCAGTGCACAAAAGGGATTTGTATTCTGTTTATCATCATGTTAAATTATATTTTTTAATTTTTTTTTCTATGCTGGTGTAAAAAGTTTTTATTTAACACTTTTGGCTGCCATGTCACAGTATTGCAGATGGCCTCACACTCTGCTCCTGTGTTATTCTGCTCTAAAATACTGTTTAGTCAAATATGCTCCATGAGTAGTATGTTATTTTTCTTCAGAATTGTTGGATAATTATATTTGTTAACGTTTGAGTTTCGTTAAGGTTCATTCCATGAAAATCACCCAATTACAACAAGAAAGATGATACCGAATTTTTGGTTGTAATGTGCACGTCTTTTTAATCCTTTCTGATGCAAATACAACTTTAAAAAATTATTCAAAGTCAATAGAATTGGTTAGGAAAAAAATATATAAATCAACCAGATTTCTACAATTGATAAAACATCAGGAAGTAGAAACAGCTACTTACATCGACGACTAAAAAGCATGTTATGCATGGGGTGCAGCACAGTAACACATTATTCTAGGTAGAAATTTAGGGCATTCTGTTAAAAATTTTAGGGATATTTTAGCGATTTTTTTTTACTTCTTAAATCAGACTAATTTAATAGAACAATTTAACACATGCCTAAATAAAGACATACACCAACACTTTCAAATTTATGCAGCTAAAAAGTGTTGGCATATATATATATATATATGTCACATAAGATTACATAAAGACATGATGACACTTAAATTCACACAATTTAAAAGAGTTTGAATATATGTCTATTTAATAGTTCTATTACTCTGTTAGTTTGCTAATTATGTTTTTGATGCTTATTACCATCTTGCATATATTTTTTTCTCTAATAAACCTTAAAATTAACAATTGTATAGGTTGCCAAAAGGCTGCACTAACCAGATTTTTGCATTACGCACGATGATTGAACAGTATCTGGCTGTTGGTAAGAAAGTTTTTGCTGCCTTCATAGATTTAGAGAAAGCTTACGACTAAGTAAATAGGACACTTTTGTGGAAGGTATTGAATGAATATGGTGTTACTGGAAATCTACTTAATAGTGTAAAAGCCATGTATGCTGGTAGTAGAGCTTGTGTATGAGTGAATGGTGTTTTATCATAATGGGTTTCTATTGGTGCAGGAGTTAGGCAAGGTTGTGTAATGTCACTATGGCTGTTTAATATATTTACGGAAGCATGCATGCGTGATGCCAAAATAGATGATAGTGGTTTATGTCTTGGTGATAGCCGTGTGTGCAGATTGCTGTATGCCGATGACACTGTCCTGTTGGCAGAGAGCAAAAGTGATTTGCAGAGTACGTTGTCTCAGATGTACGAAGTTTGCATGAAATTCAAACTGAGTATAAATAAGGGAAAAACCAAAGTTATGGTGTTTGAGAGAGGAACTTGTAGCACTGAATGTAATGTAAGTATAAATGGCACTGTGATTGACCATGTGAGTGAGTTTGTGTATTTAGGAAGCATGTTTGAAAGAAAGAACGAATTGGATGGTGAAATTAGTGAGTGAATTCTTCATTGAAAGTCATAGCTGCTTTGGGAGGTTTTCACAGGAATGATGAGTTCTCTAGAGAGTCCTGCATGGCTATGTATAAAAGTGTAGTTGTTCCTACTCTGATGTATGGCAGTGAAACCTGGGTACTGCAGAAGAAACATAGGAGTCGTTTGTGTGCTGGAGAAATGTGTTACTTGCTGGAGAGACGTGTCTTTGTGGCAAGACACGGTCTGATTATGTGAGGAATGAAGATGTGTTGCAGTTATGTGATGTGAAGCAAAATGTTGTTAGCAAGGTGGAGACCAATATGCTTTGATGGTTTGGCCATGTTGAAAGAATGAATGATGAGATGTTTACTAAGAAAATCTTTTTAGCCCAAGTTGCAGGAAAGAAAGGCAAAGGAAGGCCAAGGAAGACATGGGTGGATCAGATTCAGGAGTGTCTGCATGAGAAAAAGATTATGAGTATGAAGTATAAAAGATCTTGTGTATGGCATGTAATGGATATCAGTGAAGCCCGAGTTGTATGTCAAGATCGCTGTAAATGGAAAAGTTTGATACAACAACAGTAAGTAAAAATATCTGGTAGTTTGTATTTCTTTGTGGAGCTAACCTCTGAATCTCAGAGAACAGCTTAGTGATATGTATGTATGTTCAACACCAATATTAAAATGTATCCATAACTGCACAAATATAAATTTTAAAACTCATCTGGGTGTATGTGATTAGGAAGTAATTCACCATAATTGAACTGTGCACACTTCAACAATGTAAAGCAATTTTTTTCAAAAAAAAAAAAAATAAAAAAATAAAGATAGTTTAAGGACGACACAATTGGGAATGAACTCCAACTATTTAAGACCTGTGAATTTGGTAAAAGTGTAACATACCACATGAATTAAAACAATAATATGGGAATTTTTTCCTCCTGCTGTTCTTTCACTGTATGATATCCAAAGGGAAACTGACACATCCTGTTCTTTTGTCACTGCATTAAAATTGTCACAAAAAATCATTTTGCACATTCTGTTTTGTGGTGACTTAGTTAAGAGTTTCACAAAAAATCATTTGGCCATTTTTAAGTATTTCTTTATAAGGGAATCTTTTTTATCTTCCAACACTTTTATTTTATTTTTCAACTGAGATAAAGAATCTGTTCCTTCAGTTATTAACTTTTGAGCAATTATTATTTCAGTTGCATTGTTTTTGAGTTTGCTTGCTTTGGTCACTCATTCAGTTCCTTCTTTTATCATAGACAGGGAAGCCTCTTTTTTCATTTCGTAACTCCTTTATTTCAACATCACTTGTTGAAATGCTGTCATCACACTTTAATTTACATTTTTTCAATTCCTCCTGTTCCTGTCTTTTTTTCTCAGTTTTTAATTTTTGTTTCTGTAATTTTAGTTTATCCTGCTTTCTCCTCTCAGTTTCTTCCTTGAAATGCTCATAAGCATTTGAAACTACCTTTAAAAGAGGTAGAGTGATTGACACATCCATAACATTTCCATCATAATGATAAATTGCGAATTTAATAGTGAAGATGGCACTTATTGTTGACTCACTCAAACTAAACCTGTCTTTAGTTACCAAAGAACTGTTTAAAGAAAAGCCACGCTCAGAATCTGCATTTCTGTGGGGCAGAGCCAAAGCAGACTTTATGACTTTGGCTAAATTTGCAAATTTAAACTTTCTATCAACATCAGTTAGCCTTAGTATCTTTGCCCAGTATTCACCAATAGGGGTGAGCGTTCCCTTATCACTCCAAACATCTTCAGGTAAGGTGTTATTAAATTTTCCATTCATCTCGTACTAAATCAGTCACTTCATCGAGAAAGTGTAGATATTGACACACACGTTATTGCGCACAAACAATTTTCTAACATCACATTCAACCTGTGTGGCTTTTGGCATATTCCGGCAAAGAACTTGCAGATCTTTCAATTTTTGGCTACAAAACAGAAGATTTTCTTTCAGATACTCAACATTTTTAACCAAAGCAGCTCTTATATCAAAAAGGAAATTTCTTCTTTCATTTGGTTCTAGAGCCCTCATTAGGCAATTAGTTGCCATGCCGATTTCAATTTCGTTCAAAGCTTTGAAGTGAGCCATTTTTTTAAAATCAATTTTTTCAACTCTTCACCCTCTTTGTGTGAAAGGATGTTATCATTAATGAATTTTGACATAAGGTTACACAAAAAGGAATTCATCTCAAAATACATAATGTGACTTAGAAGTTCTTCATGCTGAAATAGGGTTAGAAATTTCTTGAATGCTGGATAAATGTGTATTACAAAAGTCAAATAGCAAGGCATTATTTGACTTGTCAAGGCATTTCTGATTCTTCCATATCTCTCAATATTGTTTATACTGTTGTCAAAAGACTTTTGCTTGGGCAAAAAATCAAAAAAATATTCTTTCAAATTTGGCAGCTGTTCCAAAAATTCTCTCTGCATCAGATCCTATAGTAAGCCACCTGCTTGTAATATGCTTCATTATAAACTGTGTTAAAATGCCACTAATCTTATCCACTTCCTGAAAGTCCTCCCATCGTGCAGCACTATTTTTCAAAAATACATACAGATCGGTAGCAAAGTCGTCAAGATTGAAATCAAAATTTTTCAACATCTTGTTGAAGTTATTGTGCACAATGTGTAAACAGCAAAATTAACATCAATCATTTTATACCCAATTTCAATTTCCATCAATTCATTCAGTTTATGCATTATACTTTTATTTACATTTGGGCCATCTGTGGAGATGGTCAATAAATTACATAAACATCAGCAGATGATGTGGTACATGAAAAGAGACCAATTGATCAAGGATCTCATGTACCACCTCATCTGCTGATGTATGACCTAAAAATATGCTTCTAGCATACCGACACACTATCTTGTGTTTTTCTTCGGACTAATATCTAACATAGATTTCTTTATTTGGCTATTTGCAGTCTCATCAAATGCAAGTGTGAGAGGGTTGTTGCTTTCCCTAATGTCCCTTCTCAGTTCGCTATAAAAAAATACAGCCAACCCAGGGAATATAGTGTACGATATATATATATATTTAATTTTAGCTGCATCCCAGTAGTTATTTTTGAATCACTGAACATAACCTTAGAAATATTTAAGGTCTCACTACAAGATTTAAAAGAAATTTTTTTTGTGTGCTATGTTTAATGCCCATATCAGCTTATGCTTTAACTGCTTCCATCTCAATACCTAAGGAGGGTTAACTGGTTTCAATTGTTTTACCTCTCTGAATGTCAAACAGCTTAACAAGTGAAGTGCCAGAATACCTCGCAAGGAAACGTTCTTTGTGCTTTTTCCCATTATGATGGGATTTAAGCTGAGAAAACCCACTGTTGGATACAGCAAAACTATCATTGCACAATTCATACTTAGCTGAATATATGCCCCTTAATGAAGGGAAGATTCCTGAGGATTGGAACAATGGTACAATGATCCTGCTACATAAAAAAGGTGACATTGAGGTTCTCGGGAACTACAGACCTATCAGTAGTTTATAAAATCTTCACTAAAGTTCTTTCACACTGCTTGAAGGTGACACAGGACATGGCTCAACCAGGAGAACAAGCTGGATTCAGGAGTGGCTACAGCACTATAGATCATATCCACATACTGAGAGAACTAATTGAAAGAGCGAGGGAATATGAACTTCCATTATGCATGGCTTTTATCGATTGTGAAAAAGCCTTTGATTCAGGGAAACCATCAGCAGTTACAATGGCTTTGAAGTCCTGCGGTATTGAAGATTCATATATTAATATTATTAATAACATATATGAAAATGCAAGTGCAAAGATTTGGCTATTTGAGAATACAGCACCCATAAAAATTGGAAAGGGAGTGAGACAAGGTGACACTATATCTCCCAAACTCTTTAATGCCGCATTGGAAAATGTCTTTCAATCACTGAACTGGGAAAACAAAGGGATAAAGATTAATGGCGATTATCTAACTCACCGTTTTGCTGATGACGTCATTTCTGCATCTACCCCATCAGAGCTGCAGAGTATGACCTAGGAACTTGCTGACAAGAGTAAAGAAGTGGGATTAAAAATGAACTTTTAGAAGACAAAAGTGATGTACAATGCGTTTATGAGAAATGAAGATTTATCGATTGATGGGGAAAAGCTGGAGATAACCAATACCTACATTTATCTTGGACAGCAGATATCAGGTGAGGGTCACATTGATGAAGAAATTAATCGGCGTATAAAACTTGCCACGAGAGCTTTTGGAAGAAACAGTATAATTTTCAAGAGCAATATGCCATTATGTCTTAAAAGAAAAGTGTTTCAAGATCAATGCATCCTTCCAGTGCTTACGTATGGTGCAGAGACGTGGACCTTAACTAAAAGAGATACAAAGATTACAGACAACTGTGGGATCATGATTATTGCATTTTTTTGTCTTATACTTTTCAGTGCATACTGATTCTGAAATTATCACTTCCTTTTCATTCCTGTGGAAGGGCAGTAATTTAATTTTATCAAATTTTGGGTATTTATTTTCAATGCAATGCTAAATTAATGCTGTTTTTTTTTTCAGTTTTTGTTGTTGTTGTGGCAGTTTTTTATATGTTGGATTAGTCTGTGTTTTAATGTATTTTTTGTACTGCCAATATATTGTTGGTACTTTAATACTGTTGGAACTTTAATTGAAATTGAAATCTCACATACACCTGCTTTGTCTAGTAATTTAACTTGGTGTTTATTATTTACTAATATTTTTTTTAGGATGTCACTGATTTACCAAATAACAGTTGAATCTTCTTCGTATTTTACTCAGTTCTGTTGTAATTGTTTTAATATACGGAAAAGAATCACTGTATTTTTAATTTTCTATTTTTTGAAGATTACCTTTTTTTTATTTTCATAAATCAACTTATTATTTTTGAATTGCATCCATATTTTTTTGTTGTTGTGGTTCTTTATCCACTGGTATTCTCTGATTTTTTTTATGAGAAATATATTTTAGCTCTATTTATCAATGTCTTAATACTGTAAATTTATTGCTGTAGGGTGAGCATAATTTTTTTGGGATTAGAATGGGAATAGTAGATGTCTTTCTGTATACTTTAAATTCTATTTTTTGTTCCTTTTTAATCAGCAGTAAATCCAAAAAAGGTAAAGTATTATTTTTTTCAATTTTGAGTGTTAAACCGATTTCAGGGCAAACAGATGAGAATTTATCAGCTAAGACTGCAAGTTCAGTGTTATTCAATTTCGTCAAAATAAAGATATTGTCTACATGTCTATAATAAATCAAAGGTTTAATACTTAATTGCACTTCTAATATGTTTTTTTTTTTTTTTTTTGTCTAGGAAATATTTATTTTAAATCACAAATTATTATCAACTCTTCTCCTTCATCAATCAGGCAGTCATTTGTTGTCACCCTTTCTTTGTCACTGTTGTGGTTATGCTTATTTTTCATCAAATTTTGCCAGATGTTAGGCAGGGACAAACCTCTGCTGTTATTGATGATGGAAGTCTGATTTTTCTCAATCTGTATTTCTTCTTTTAATTTTCTTTTTGAAAGTTGCTTTGGAAACTGATGACTTTAAGGGAATTTCAGTCCATATTGTGACCAGCTTCTCTAATATGACTATCTAAACCTGTCTTGTTGGAGCAATATTTTATTGCTACTTTATGTTCTGCTATTCAAGTTTCTAAAAAACTGCAATTTAAAATAAATATTTCCTGGAAAAAAAAGCCCATATTAGAAGTAAGTATTTATTTTAAGAAACTAGGAAGCCAGTCATGAAGACACCTCAGAAAACCTGAAAATGCAGGTTTTCTGAGGTGTGTCTTCATGAATGATTAATATGGCATCTGTCTGCCAATAACATGCATTTGAATATTAGGAAGCCAGTTTTTAACCCAGACTTTATTCAAAGAATTAAAACAGTATAAGGTCAGATACTTGGCAAGCAATAAGGGAAGTTTAACATGCTAGATTGAAGATTGAAAAATCGGTAGCTGAAATCGAGTTCCTAAAAAATTGCAAGACAAATAACTTTGTTCCAAATTCATTTAGACTTAGAAGAAAACTATTTAAAGAATTACTTTCATCCAACTTTTTAAGAACAATAGAGAAAAAATCATTAAAATGAAGATTGAAGCAAAATATAAAAACATTGCTTATTATCAGAAAGTAGAAGTAGAAAATGAAATGAAATTTTCTGGAATCTTGAGTGGTGCAGGAAAAGCAGAATTGGAGGAATTGCTAAAAATCGGAATAAGAAACAAAAATAGTAATAAAAAAATATATGAAAAAGCAATCTTGAAGTTTTGTTTTTTAAGAAATACAATTCTAGTAAGAAAAATAAAGCAGCAGTTCGTAGTCATGTAAAGGAAAGTACTGCTACAGGTGTTAACTAGTGCTGTCAAAATATCTGAAATATCATAAATCCAAAATCCGGTTTGTCGCATGAAATCCGAAATCTGGATTTGAAATTCGAATTTCTGATATCCAAATTTCAAATTTTGGATATTGGAATATCCGGCTAGTGCTGTCAAAAACCGAATTGGCCGCTGAGATGGACTGTGATTAGACCACAGTGGTACAACACCTGGAATGTATGGGAAAGGTCCAGAAATTGGGATCTTGGGTGCCTCACACTCTCACCGAGGACAACAAGAATCAGCGTGTTGCCCTATGTGGTTCCTTGCTCACTCGTTATCACGAATGTTCTCAGCAACACAAACCCTTTCTGTCACGTATTGTTACTGGAGATAAAATGTGGTGCCTGTACGTGAATTTCAGGCATCGGAGGGAATGGTTAAGCCCAAACAAGACGCCCACATTACATCCAAAACATGACATCCAAACATCCTGTGAAGTTCATGTTGCGTGTCTGGTGGGACATGGAAGGCATTATCCACTGGGAAATTCTGCCAAGAAATCGGACCATTAACGCTGCACTCTATTGTGAGCAACTCTGCCATGCGGATGGAGCAATTCAACAGAAATGGCCACATTAGCGCCATGGTGTTCTTCTGCAACATGATAGTGCACACCCTCACAGTGCAAACATGACCAAAATGGGACATTTAAGGACATGAAATGGAAGGTCCTTCCACATCCGGCGTATTCCTCAGATGCCACCTCTTCAGACTATCACCTGTTCCGATCTCTGTCGAATGCACTTAGTGGCAGGACGTTTAACAATGATGTTGATCTCCAGAATTTCCTTGATAATTTCTTTGCAGCAAAACCTGCACTTTTTTCAAGAATGGCATTGCAGACCTATCCAGACATCATCGACACCATCGTAAACAATGGGGGTGGGGGATACATAGTTGATTGATTTTGCTTTCCCTTCTGATGCATTTCTGTAGTGTGGTGAAAAAAACGGAATGAACTTATGTATCAACCCAATATTTTGCATTTCTTAGTTTTTTTGTATAAGTGCTCTATAACTAACTATTGCTTAACTTAAATGCATAATTTAAAGTTATATATGTGTTCTTGCTATTGTTACATGTAAATTACACACTGTTTATTTACCTTGAAAAGTTGCAATTCTCAAACAAAAGACTTTTTCACATTTATTTTCTTTAGGTATTTTAGAAGAGTTTTGTTGAAGTCTCTTAATAAAGACTTGTATAAAGAATTGAAATTTTCTGATGAAGTTATTGAGTGCAATCCCAAGAATTATCAAGTTTGGTATGACTTAATAAAATATTTACACTCATTAGTGATGCTCTGCATGTTACCAAAAAATAAAAGCAATCAATGTTTTTGATGTAATTATAGTAGAATTAGTATCACTAGAATGTAATTTGGTTCACATTTTAAAGATAGTCACCCATCTCTGTTTTGAATTTGAATTTGCTATTTGTGTTAAACACACACTTTATTTCTGTGTTGTATATAAATCATTATTTCATTGCTCAGTGTAAATCACTTATTTCTCCTTTCCAAATATCATGTACGGAAATACAGTAGATTCCAATTAATTGGGACACATCGGAGACTAGACCACTGGCCCGGAAGCCTTTGCTAATTTGGGATGTTCTTCAAGAATTGTCCCAAATAAATGGCTGGTGGCTTAATTAACTGGAATCTACTCTATATAATAAAAAAGAAAAATTTGAATGAATACAATGTGTTAAAGATTTTTTTGTCAAGTTCACCACTGATTGAATAATACTGATTTTATCAGTTGGGATTAGGTTGTAAGCAGGAGTTTTAGAGAACCTATGTAGGAATTTAGATGATCTTTCGTAGAGGGAGAAGTCATTAAAGAAAAAATGATTGGCAGATTTTCACTTGCCTGTTACACCTATCCAATATGTAAACTTACCATGAAACATTTTTGGCTCCCTCTAGTGGTTAAATGAATGATTTATAATTTCAAATTATCATTATAATTCAGGTACTTTTTTATGACAAAAAGAACTTCTTTAAGCATAGTTTTTTAAAAAAAACCAACAACCTGTGCTTATTACAAACTCTGGGAATTTTCCTGAAAATAAACATTTCCCTTAGAGGTTGACATTGTTAGATTTCTGTGTGCTAAAGAAAAATCCTCACTAACATATTTTTCAAATGCGTCAACACTTTGGATCCACACTCATAGATTTAAAGGTGATGGCAAACTCTAGTCAGTCTTTATCAGGAAATGTACCAGAAATTACTTTAGAGGTATTATTAATTTAAAGACACAGAGTAACCAAAAATTACTGTAGAGGGATATGATTTTCTGACTCAGTGAGATGTGAATAAGGACTTGAGTGTGAGATTTGGCAAGCCTACTGCACCTGAAAAGAATGTGAGTGCAGCCCCAAGAATTGTCAAGTTTTGTCTATCATGAAACAACCTAGAAATGCTAAATTGTAAATGAGGATGAAATCACAGCAGAATGAATATCAGATTAGTATGGAGAATTAGAGGAACAAATAAATAGAATGTTAAATTAGCTAATTGACAATATGAATCAAGCATGTTGTTGTAAGTGAAAGGGGAAAAAAGTACTAGATGAATGAATAAACTGGTAAGTGTTTGATCTGAAGTTTTAGATAGAGAAATATATGACAAATTGGTGTAGGCATGATTTATGTAGGCAACTTTGTAGTTGCATTTGAAAGTAAGTTCTCAAAGAACAGCAATAATACTAGTTTATGCTGCTTGTGATTCTTTTTATATAAATTTTTTGGGGGGAAGGAATTGCTGTTTCCTTTGACAGTTTGGTGATAGAAAGTTATTCTAGTGGGGTGTTTTGGTGCTGAAGTGCTCAGAATGAGATTACTGAGAATGTTGTGAAAGAGTTTAATTTTCCTAGAGTGTGAAAACAGCAACAAAAGAAAATCACACTCAAGTTCAGCAAATATCAGCATTTTGTTTGTTGCAGGTGGTAAGGAATACCTCAAATTTCCATAAATATAAAACTTAGTATGGGTGCTTTTAATTGCACACTGCAGTCTTTTACAACCAACATCTGGAATCCAGTCTTTTTCTTTTTCAGCCTATGTTTGGGATTTTAAGTACTGTTTGTAGAAGACTGGAGAGGTACAGTTCAAAAGCTTCCTAGTAAGTTTTTTATTTATGTAACTTAAATGTGATTTCCTTTACTACTGTTTTTGTTCTCAATAGGTTCGTGTATCTGCCCAATTCCTTCATTCTCCTAGTTTGAAACAGTGATATATTGATGGACTCTGCAATTTGTATGCTACAGTGGAGCTCTTCATGATTCATACCATGACTTGTGCCTCCTCGAAAAAAATATTTGCAAAGTTGTCTTTTGGTTAGAAATAATACAGGGTGTCCCAAAAAGTGTAACCAATTTCAAATTATAACTTTGGATACAAAACTGATATCAGAATATCAAACAGAAATTAACCGCTCTTTCCACGTTTATAAATGAGTCATGAAAAAATTATCATTGGCCGCCACTGGGAATCGAGCCCAGGGTCTTCCAGTTATGCGCCAGATATGCTTCCACTGAACCACAGCAACCTCGAATTCCTCCAGACTCACATACACTAACTGCCAAGACAATTGGCAGATTGCTTCCTGGAGCCCCACACAATGCTGGGGCTTCACCAAAGATGGTAAGCAGCAACTGAACAAATAATTAGAAGGCGAATGAATAATTAATACAGACATTTGACGTAGACTAGGAACATCAAACAGAAGTTATCACTCATTCCATGTTTATAAGTGAGTCACAGGTTCTTGCGTGACTCACTTATAAACATGGAAAGAGCGATGACTTCTGTTTGATGTTCCAAGTCCACGTCAAATGTCTGTATTAATATCAGCATTCTGTTTGTTTGCAGGTGGTAAAGAATACCATCAAACTTCCTAGAAGTGTACCCTATGGATCCTGCGATGAAAGCACAGATTGTGGAGTGGTTTATTGAAACCCAATCCGAAAAGCAGGTTCAGCAGAATTTCAGAACAAAATATGGGAGCAAACTGCCCACACATAACAGCATCAGAAAGTGGTACAAGTTATTCAAGGAAGCTGGTATCATCCTTACGAAGAAAAGCCCTGGATGACCATCGCTGGTTCCAGAAAGGAAGGAGGTTGTGAGACAAACATTCACTCGTAGCCCTCGAAAGTCAATCAGACAAGCAGCATGACAGCTGGCCATCCCCAAGTCATCAGTGCACAGAGTGTTATGTCAGAGATGGGAAATACACCCATATAAACTGCAGATAACCCATCACATAATTCCAGATGATCATGTGAAACATAAACAGTTTGCTGAAGAGATGTTGGAGAACATTGCAAGTGCTGAATATTTCCCGAGACGAATCTGTTTCTCGGATGAGTGCAATTTCCATGTTTCTGGAAAGGTTTATAAACAGAATGTGAGAATTTGGGAAACTGTACACCAGCGTTGCACAATGGAACATGAACATGATAGCCCAAAAGTGAATGTTTGGTGTGGCATAATGGTCGACCGTGTTGTTGGACCCATTTTCTATCAGGAAGCAACCATTAGAGCTGATAATTGCCTGGACATGATTGAGCCGTTTGTGTTTCCCCAGTTGGATGAACTTGCAACTCCGGTCATTTCCCAACAAGATGGGGTTCCACCTCATTGGGCTTTGATTGGGAGGAGGTCTCTGCATGCCAAATTTCCAAATCTATGGATTGGGCATGATGGTCCCATTGCATGGCCCCCACGTTCGCTGGACTTAACACACTGTGACTTTTTCATGGGGATTCATAAAGGTGAGGTTTACAGCACCCCTGTTGCTGACATTGCTGACCTAAAGAGGAGGATTACACATGCACTGCAGAAAGTTAATACGGATGTTCTCGAACAAACATGGTTGGAACTGGATTATCATTTAGACTTTGTTTGGGTGAGAAATGGTGCCCATGTCGGATGTCTATAAAACTTCACGATCTGTTCTGTCATACATACATACATACAATATCACTAAGCTGTTCTCTGAAATTCAGAGGTTAGCTCCAAAAAGAAATATAAACTTCCAGATATTTTTACTTATTGTTGTCGTATCAAACTTCTCCATTTACAGCAATCTTCACAGAAAACTCGTGCTTCACTGATATCCATTACACGCCGTACACAAGATCTTTTATACTTCATACTCATAATCTTTTTCTCATGCAGACACTCCTGAATCTGATCCACCCATGTCTTCCTTGGCCTTCCTCTGCCTTTCCTCCCTGCCACTTGGGCTGAAAAGATTTTCTTAGTAAGCATTTCATCACTCATTCTTTCAACATGGCCAAACCACCGAAGCATATTGGTCTCCACCTTGCTAACGACATTTTGCTTCACATCACACAACTGCAGTACATCTTCATTCCTCACACAATCAGATCGTGTCTTGCCACAAACTCCACGTAAGTAACGCATTTCTCCAGCGCACAAACGACTCCTATGTTTCTTCTGCAGTACCCAGGTTTCACTGCCATACATCAGAGTAGGAACAATTACTGTTTCATACACAGCCATGCGGGACTCTCTAGAGAACCCATCATTCCTGTGAAAACCTCCCAGAGCAGCTATGACTTTCAAAGAAGAATTCACTCGCCTACTGATTTCACCATCCAACTTGTTCGCTCTGTCAAACATGCTTCCTAAATACACAAACTCACTCACCTGGTCAATCACAGTGCCATTTATACTTACATTACATTCAGTGCTACCCATTCCTCTCTCAAACACCATAACTTTGGTTTTTCCCTTATTTATACTTAGTTTGAATTTCATGCAAACTTCGTGCATCCGAGTCAACATACTCTTCAACTCACTTTTGCTCTCTACCAACAGGACAGTGTCATCAGCATACAGCAATCTGCACACACGGATATCACCAAGACATAAACCACTATTATCTATTTTGGCATCACGCATGCATGCGTCCATAAATGTATTAAACAGCCATAGTGACATTACCCAACCTTGTCTAACTCCTGCACCAATGGAAAACCATTTTGATAAAACACCATTCACTCGTACACAAGCTCTACTACCAGCATACATGGCTTTTACACTATTAAGTAGATTCCCAGTAACACCATATTCATTCAATACCTTCCACAAAAGTGTTTTATTCACTCGATCGTAAGCTTTCTCTAAATCTATGAAGGCAGTAAAAACTTTCTTCCCAACAGCCAGATACTTTTCAATCATCATGCGTAATGCAAAAATCTGGTTAGTGCAGCCTTTTCCAGGCATAAAACCACTCTGAACATCCCACACTTTCAATGATGTAAGACCCCGTACTTTTTTAATAACAACCTTACCAAACACTTTTCCTGGCACACTCAGTAGGCTAATACCACGATAGTTCTTGCATTCAGTCTGATCACCTTTTCCCTTATACAAGGGAACAATAATAGCATCCTTCCAATCCCGAGGGACCATTCCTAACTCCCAGCACAACTGGCAAATTTCAGTTAACCAGTCAATTATAGAGTCACCACCACATTTTAACATCTCTGCAGTTATGCCATCAACTCCTGGAGCCTTACCAGTCTGAAGAGATTTTAGAGCTTTACACACTTCTCTTGAGATCCCTCCTGTGCTTTCATCCCTCATTGTGACATTATCTGCATCAGTCTCAGAATCATTTTTGTTTTCCTGATCTAATAACTCACAGAAGTATTCACCCCATCTGTCACTTAACTCATTGGACTCCCATATCATTTCCCCAATCTCATTCTTCACACAACTTACAACTTTGTTTCCCCTATTTTTCCTGAGTCTCATGTACTTCCAGAAGGACTTTCTGTCTTTCCAAAAAGCCAGTTCATGCCTTTCCACTTTCTCCTTCCTATCTTTTGCCTTACTGTGGCGAAACAGCTTAGCAGCGTCACTCTTCTTACAGCGATATTCATCCACAGAGACTCTGCCTTGCAACATCCCCAAATAGGCTTCCTTCTTTTTCTTTACCGCCTCTTCAATCTCACTATTCCACCAAGCAAACATCACCTCTATTGTTACCCACTATTGTGGTGCCACAGACCTCTTTAGCAGCAGTGACAACACAGTTCTTAAAACATTCCCCCCACTTTTCTACATCCCTCTCACCAGACTTCAGATCCTTCAGTCGTTCTCTGAGTAAGTCAGAATACCGCTGATGATCTTCAGGGAGCCTATCAACCTTTATTCTTTCTATCCTGGGTCTCTTCCTATTCCTTTTGCTCCAACCAACCTTAAGTTTCACTCGTGACACTACCAAGTAATGATCAGAACCCACATCCGCACCTCTCATCACACGGGTGTCAACAACTAGGTGTTTCAAACGCTGATCGTAGACAACAAAATCTATCACACTCTTTTGACCAAGAGTACGATTTTCCCAAGTATATGTGTGGATATACTTGTGGTTGAAAAATGTATTAGATACACACAAACCATTCTCAATGCAGAGTTCAATTAATCTTTCACCATTATCATTCACACAAGGATCATTAAACTTACTCAGAACATTGTCAGAAATTGCATTCTGCACACCTACTCTAGCATTGAAATCCCCTGCTATTATAACTTTTTCTTTAGCACCAAACTGGCTCAAAACAGCTTTTAGCTCATTCCAGAAATCTTCTTTCTTATCAGAAGGTTCCGAGTCACAAGGAGCATACACTACGACAATTACAATTCTCCGAAGTTTCACTTTCAAACGAATCCAGAGAATTCTCTCACTTATGCAACTATAGTTAATCAAGTTGTTCTTCATCTTTTCACTTAAAATCACACCTACACCAGCCTGTCCTCTCACATTATCCAATACTCCAGACCACACACTCACCGTGCCATTCACTTCTTCTACTCCAATTTCCTTCTTTTGGTTTCACTTACACACAGCACATCCAATTTATACTTATTCATCTCCTCAATCACCTCACTCATCTTGCCATTTATACCTCTAGTATTCCATACACCAATCTTACATTCACTCAGCCGAGATCTCTTTCTCATACGCCGTTTAGAAAGTCCAGGTCAATTCCGTGGTGGACCGTCCTTTTCAAGTGTGGTAGGTCCACCATATCCCACACTTGAGTCATTCTTAATATTTCTTTTTGTCTTTTTAATCAGGTAAGTACATCAGTGTGGGGGATTAGCCCACAGCTGAGTGTTCCAGTTGGTCATTCAACCTAAGGATTCTGGAACAAAACCCAGTGAGTTGGGGTTTTTTCGCCAATGTCACGCAGAACTAGCTTGCACCTCTCCAAGATTCACAGAGGCCCTAGTTGCTGTTGTGTGTGCCATTGTTACCACAGAGCGCCCCGAGGAGGCAAACCCATCGCTCACTACGGCGTCAATTAACACAAATTGTGTATTGAGATCATTTATATTAAAACTTATGATTATTTGAAATTGGTTACACCTTTATGGGACACCCTGTACAACCTTGCCTGTTTAAGCAAATAACCTGGAATTTTTTAATGGTTTTGAATGGTGTATTAATAAAGAAAAACATATTGTTTTTGTTTGTTTGTAAAGGTAAGATTTTTTTAACGAATTTCTTGGTTTTAGAGTGTATAAAGTGGGTGGACGAAAGGGAAGCTATTCCAAAGGACTTGAAACTTCATTTTAAGGCTATATAGTGAGTTCTGTATATGTATACAAGGTTTGCACACATCCTGGGTTCCTGGGAAAGTCCTGGAATAAATTTTGGGTCCCCTTTTAAACAATCAGTGTGATGAAGCATCTGTTGCTTTTTTTTTTTTTTTCTTTTTTTCTTTTTTTACATTGTACCATTAACCAATATGTTTTTCATGTTGTATAGTCCATCATTTTTGTGTCAGCCCTTTGCACTGTTTGATGTAATGTTTGTGTAACTTGTTTTGTAGGTTTTTTTGTTATCTACATATGTGTATTTAGAGAAGGTTCTTATGATAGAGTAAACTGTGGAAGGTTCTGAAAATTTAGTGGCTAAGTAGGAATTTGAATAGGTATGTGAAATCTATATATGTTCACTCACTGTAGAGCCTATATGCAAGTAAGTGGTGTTTTATTCAATTGATTTACCATTGGTGCAAGAGCAGTACAAGGTGTATTATTTCTCCAGCATATTTATATGAATGCATGCATGATGGCAGAATTGACGTTACAGGTTTGTATGTCAAGGGACTCTTAGCATATACAGGCCATTTCATGATAATGATACACAGTTCCTAATTTTTAAAATAACGTTTTGTATCCAAGATGATTAAAACCTTACTTTTTTTTATCTGTTTTTATTACAATGTGATTTCAATTTTTGGAGCTTGGAAGCTGCAAAAATTAAGATCATAAAGCTCCTTTGACTTTCCTTCAAAATTTTGCAATGTTATTTGTAATTTTTTTTAGGTAGTTGGTGTACGTTTTTGAGTGATTATGTGTGTGTGCAATCTCTGGGACTTTTTTTTTTTTTTTAGGTGAAACATACTTTTCAGCTATGCAACGATCTATTCATTTTCGAATGATTCTGAAGACAAATTATAACTGTTTTGCATCTTAAACTTCCTTTAGCTCATAACACAAATTGTAATTCTTGCTTTAGTGAGATCTGCAATACTTAAAATTAGGGTTTATTTATTGTTATTTTTGAATATTGCTAGGTATTCTTACATTTTTAAACCATTTGTTAATCCTTTGGTTCAAATGAGCATTTTGAAAGAATGAAAGAATAAAATAAATAGATGGGTTAGTAACAAAGAAGAATCAACAAAATACACCAAATAATAAGCCTAATTACTGAGCTGGAAAGTATTTGTTCTGCTTCAGAAAAAGAAAAAGGTACATAAGTGTTGAAAGATTTTGAAGTCAAAAGTCAGTCGAAAACTGCAAACTTCAGAAAAAGTCAAAATCAGATTGTGGTGAAAAGGGGTAAAAATAAAATTTTAACCACTGTGAATGAGAAAGTCTTTAATGACTTGGGAAACATAATAAAGGAAATCTATGTGATGTAATGTAAAGAACTCTGATGTAACTTAATAAAAATTCAATAAATTCAGCAACAAAAAGTTATATTTTTCATACAAAAAGTTTCTAAAATTCATTGTAGAATGCCTTACATTTATGGTATATCTTAAAGTTACTGAAACAACTTGACAAAAAAGTTCAGTATCAAATTGGTTCCATATCTTGCTAAAACAATAAAAGATATCTTACAGAAATGAAACAAAAAGAAATACGACTGCATACATTAGTATGTAGCATAGCAAGACTGAAGTCTCGCTTGGTGGAACATAAATCAGCTATTAAAAATATCCTTTTTTTAATAAAACTGAATTAAATGTGCATTAAAATACTGATATGATATGAAGGGAAATTCAGTTAAAGTAGACAGTCAAATGCCATGAAAAAGAGGATGGAAGAAGATTTAAAAATTGGAAAAAGAATAGGAAGCACCACCAACAATCACATGGGTTCGACCCTTCCTCAAGGATTGATGAAGACTTTTATCTATAACCATGATTTACTTGAAGATGGGATCAGATTTATCCTGAAAATTTATTATACATATTTTGAATGTTTTCATAAGTAAAGTTTTTCATAACTTTTTTAGATTATTTGAATTAAGTTACTAGAAAAAAATTATGCATTTTTTTCTCTAAATTATCATAGCACATTGCTTTTGTAAGACATTTCTGTTTCTTTTATTGGAGTTTGTTTTCAGAAAAAGCAGTGTATTAATTGTTTTCTTTTAATATTTAGGCATCACCGTCAGGTTATAGTGGATTGGTTACAAGATGGGAGTTTTGAGAAGGATTTGACAGAAAAGATTTTGGCAGTGGATGCAAAATTATCATGCTTGGCAGCACAGGTTTGTAATGTGCAAATTTTTGATAATGGCGAAATTTGGCTCTTAATTATGACCTAAATGATTCAAATTGACTTCAGGCATTCTTCTTTTTATGCAGTACTGGCCCTAAAATTAGGTGAAGTTGCTGTTGCAAATTTTCTTTTGCCATTTGGTTCTGTTGTGCATTACTCAGTCTTGAAATTCTTTCCTTCATGTCATTCAAACAATCATGTGTATCATTTTAGGTATTCTTCCCCTCTACTTTTCTGCTCAATGTTCATAACTCAATATGCCATATGTACTTCATAGCTCTTCTGTTCTTTTTAGCACAAGCTTGCTTGATTGTCCTCCTAAACTTTCATCTCTTTAACATTGCTTTTATCTTTCCATTCATCATTTTGTCCTTTCTGGTGACACTGTACATCTATTTCAGTCATCTTCATGTCTGCAGTACTTAACTAATACTGTATGGATCTTTTCCTTAGCTAAATCTCCATGTTGTAATAATATTCAAAAACTATTGATCCATCGACGGACAAAGGTCTCCTCAAGTATCTTCCACAACTTTCTGTTTTGAGCTAGTCTCTTCCATGTCACTTTGGTATGCTTAAAAATTTCATTCACTTATCTCCCATGTGTTCATTTTCTGTCTCTTGGTATCCAGTCTAATATTTCAGTTGTCCGGCAGTAGTCAATTCATTTAGCAATATATCCAGCCCATTGCCACTTGAGCTTCTTTAATTTGATCATAATGTTATCAATGCTTGTCATTTTTCTGATCTATGATTTCTTCTTCCTATCTTTCCTGGTTACACCAAGCAGACATTTCTCCTTGCTTCTGTGATTTGTCTGCAGCATCTCTGTTTCTTTTATAGTCAAGGTCCAGGTCTCTGATCTGAAAGAATTGGAAGGATGCAGTGATTCAGTACTTGAAGACATGACAAATTGCTCTTGAAAATTGTACTGTTCCTTTCTAGAGCTCTCCAGCCAAGTTTTATATACCTGTAAGTTTCTTTTCTGATATGACCCTTGCTTGATATTTGTCCAAAGTAATGATAAGCATTGGTTACTTCAAGACTTGCCCCATCTACCCCTAAATATTCAGTTCTTGCAAAAGCATTGTACATCAATGTTATTTTCTGCAAGTTCATTTTTAATCCCACTTGTTAACTCTTGTTAGCAATTCCACTTAGTAGTTCTAATTCTGCCTATTATATAGCTCTAATTATTGTACTATTCTCTTTTACGTGCGATATTTCAAAGTAACTTGTACAGAAAAACTAGCGGATAATGCTTAATTTTCGGCATTTTTTCTAGCGACGTTTTCACGCACGTGAAATTTTCCGGTCTTGTTGAGGTTATTGTCCTAAAGTCCGTTGTATGCGATGACTGGCTTTACTTCTCACACTTTTCGCTGGGTATACCATTGATCTTTGTTTTAGGATTCAAACATCAATTTTTACCGTTTTTATACTCAAATTTTCGCCCATACTCTGGGCATCTCAGAGCGTGGCGACTTTACCATCGATAAATGGTTAACTTCGCGCTAATGGAGTCCGATACTTTGTTGCCATTGCCGGAAAAACTTTCCTGGATATATTTCGCTATCGTTTTCGCTATCTATGTTTCGTTAAGAACACTTTTTTTTCCCCGTATTTTTTTTTTTTTAATTTTTTTAATTTCTTCTCCTATCCTGGTTTTCTTGTCTTTTTTGCCTGTTTTTCTTTTGTTGTTGTTTTTCTTGTCTTATTAGTTCTTTCCACAGGCCCGATAATGTGCTAGGGTCGTTCTGGTTACATACCCTTGCTTTATTTTTGTAGATTAATATTGCTTCTTCCCTCCTCATTTGCCTTCCGATTTTTTATTCTTTTTTAGCATTTTAATTTCATCGAACTTTGGGAATGTCTGGTTTTCAAGCAGAATTGCACTAAAGCCGTTTTTGGCTTTTTTTTGCCAGTTAGATATGTGTTGTTTAAGTCTTTTTTTTTAATCTGTTTTTCGTACTTCCAATGTACGATATTGGGTATGTGCTATTGGAATTTATGTTCCTGATTCTTCTAGCATTTTTTCCTCTGTTTTTTGTTGACAGTCATACTTTCATGGTGTGCACTGAGTTTCCTAGTTGTAAGTCATATTTAGCACAGTGCCTATTGATTTCTCACTCCTACTTTCCAGGTATGGGAAAGCTCCAATGTATTTCAATTTTTTATTCTCATCTTCCTCTTGGTTGTGCTTTCTTGGCCTTCTTTTACTCTGAGTCATATGCTTTTTACTCTCATGTATCCATTTATAATTAGTTTGCATTGGGTCAATTCATTTTGTGATATTTTCGAGATAAACTTTAGTTCTTTATTTTTAGCCTGTTGTTAGATGCGTATGTACGCTGCCGCATCAAGTTTACTATGCTGTTTTTATGTATCACTGGATGCGCGACGAGTATGGTATCAGTACAGGTATACAAGTGTAAGTTTTTCTGAACACAGAGTATTCAAAACTATTTTTGTTTTTCTTTAGTTGAATGTCCAGGAAGGATAGGCAATTATCCTCTTCAAACTCAATAGTTGTTTATGGTGTTACAGATTTTGCTAAATTGCTGTGCTAGATCTTGTAGCTCGGTTTTGTTATTTAGACATTATAATAATGTCGTCTACATATCGAGCATAGTATTGGTTTTTCAGGTTAATTTTGAATAATTTTTTCGGTGCCATCACTTCTGCGTATAATGCCGATAATGGGGATCCCATAGTGGCCACCTGTGTTTGTTTATATATATTCCTTCAAAATGGAAGATGTTGTTTTCCTGATGAAATATAAGGTATTCTTTAGCTCAATTGTGAGACAGTTTTAGTTCCTTTGTTGATGCTTAGTTGTTGCATAATCATTTCGATGGCTAGGACAGGAGTGTTTGGGTATAACGCCTTAACATCCATGGAGGCCATAGTTATTTGCTCTAGGTCTTGATTAATTAATTTTGATTTTTTCTATAAACTCATAGTTATTCTTTAATCGTATATTGATTCCTCATGAATATTGGGATAGATAGTTGTATATCTTTTTTAGGTGGTTGATGAGTGGTGAGATTTTTTCGATAGAATCAGTCTTAAAGGTGTGTTTTCTTTATGAGTTTTAATTTTCGAGAATATTTTGCATCCCTGCTCCCATTGAGGGTTTGCATTTTTATTTCTGTTGTTGGTAACGTGCTGTGGTTCCTTATATTAGCCAGGAAGGTAAGTTGTTTGTCCACCGACAAACAACTTACCTTTGTCCACCGACAAACAACTTACCTTTGTCCACCGACAAACAACTTACCTTCCTGGCTAATATAAGGAACCACAGCACGTTACCAACAGAAATAAAAATGCAAACCCTCCAATGGGAGCAGGGATGCCAAAAATATTCTCGAAAATTAAAACTCTTAAAGGAAACACACCTTTTAAGACTGATTCTATCGAAAAAAATCTCACCACTCATCAACCTAGAAAAAAAGATATACAACTATCTATCCCCAATATTCATGAGGAATCAGTATACATTAAAGAATAGCTATGAGTTTATAGAAAAAATCAAATTAATTAATCAAGACCTAGAGCAAATAACTATGGCCTCCATGGATGTTAAGGCGTTATACCCAAACACTCTGTCGAGCTAGGCCATCGAATTGATTATGCAACAACTAAGCATCAACAAAGAACTAAACTTGTCACAATTGAAAGAGCTAAAGAATACCTTATATTTCATCAAGGAAAACAACATCTTCCATTTGAAGGAAATATATATAAACAAACACAAGGTGGCCCTATGGGATCCCCATTATCGGCATTATACGCAGAAGTGATTATGGCATACCTCGAAAAAGAAATTATTCAAAATTTACCTGAAAACCAATACTTTATGCTCGATATGTAGACGACATTATTATAATGTCTAAACTTAACAAAACCGAGCTACAAGATCTAGCACAGCAGTTTAGCAAAATCTGTAACACCATAGAGCTAACTATTGAGTTTGAAGAGGATAATTGCCTATCCTTCCTGGACATTCAACTAAAGAAAAACAAAATAGTTTTGAATACTCTGTGTTCAGAAAAGCAACTTACATACCTGTACTGATACCATACTGTCGCACCATCCAGTGATACATAAAAAACAGCATAGTAAACTTGATACGGCGAGCGTACACACACACATCTAACAACAGGCTAAAAAATCAAGAGCTAGAGTTTATCTCGAAAATATCACAAGAGTATGGGTACCCGAGCAAGCTAATTAATAAATGGATACATGAGAGTAAAAAGACATATGACTCAGAGTAAAGAAGGCCAAGAAGTGCACAACCAAAGGAAGATGAGATATAAAAAATTGAAATACATTGGAGCTTTCCCATACCTGGAAGGAGTGAGTAAAGAAATCAATAGGCACTGTGCTAAATATGACTTACAACTAGGAAGCTCAGTGCACACCATGAAAAGTATGACTGTCAACAAAAAAACAGAGGGAAAAATGCTAGAAGAATCAGGAACCTACGAAATTCCAATAGCACACATACCCCCAATATCGTACATTGGAAGTACGAAAAACAGATTAAAAAAAAGACTTAAACAACACATATCTAACTGGCAAAAAAAAGAAGCCAAAACGGCTTTAGTGCAATTCTGCTTGGAAAACCGGACATTCCCAAAGTTCGATGAAATTAAAATGCTAAAAAGAATAAAAAATCGGAAAGGCAAATGAGGAGGGAAGAAGCAATATTAATCTACAAAAATAAAGCAAGGGTATGTAACCAGAACGACCCTAGCACATTATCGGGCCTGTGGAAAGAACTAATAAGACAAGAAAAACAACAACAAAAGAAAAACAGGCAAAAAAGACAAGAAAACCAGGATAGGAGAAGAAATTAAAAAAATTAAAAAAAAAAAAATACGGGGAAAAAAAAAGTGTTCTTAACGAAACATAGATGGCTCCAGCCGGGCTTGATAACGAAATATATCCAGGAAAGTTTTTCCGACGAATGGCAACAAGGAGTATCGGACTCATTAGCGCGAAGTTAACCACGAACATCGGTGGTAAAGTCGCCACGTCCTGAAGATGCCCAGAGTATGGGCGGAAATTTCGAGTATAAAGAACGGTAAAAATTGATGTTTGAATCCTAAAGCAAAGATCCAATGAGTATACCCAGCTTAAAAGTGTGAGAAGTAAAGCCAGTCATCGCATACAACGGACTTTAGGACAATAACCTCAACAAAGACCGGAAAACACGTGCGTGAAATGTCCCCGTCGCTAGAAAGGAATGCCAAGGTAAGCATTATCCGCTAGTTTTCTGTACAAGTTTCTTGTTAGCAAGTTTCTGGATCATATGCTGCAGCTCTGAAGGGGTACTTGCAAAAATGAATATGTCACCAGCAAGCAAAGGTGGGTTAATCTTTATTCCTTTGTCCTTCCAGTTCAGTGATTGAAAGACATTTTACAATGTAGCATTAAAGAGTTTTGAAAATATGATGTCACCTTGCCTCACTCCCTTTCCAGTTTTTATAAGCGTAGCGTCTTCGAACAGTCAAACCTTTGCACTTTCAGTTTCATAAATGTTGTTAACAATATTACTGTATGCATCTTCAGTACCACAGGATTTCAAAGACATTACAACTGTTGATGATTTCATGGAATCAAAGGCCTTTTCATAATCAATAAAAGCCAAACATAGTGGGAGTTCATGTTCATTTGCTGTTTCAATTAGTTCTCTCAGTAAATGGATATGATTTATAGTACTGTAGCCACTCCTGAAAAGCTTGTTCTTTTGGTTTTGGCATGTCCAGTGTTTTTTCCTTCAAGCAATGTAACAGTCAGTACCTTAGTGAAGATTTTGTAAACAACTGGTAGGAGATTGATGGGTCAGTAGTACTCAAGATCCTCAAGATATTTTATGCAGCAAGATTATTGCAGCATTGTTTCAGTCATCAGGAATCTTCCCTTCATTGAAGCATCTAGTGAAATTTGGGGAAGTGCAATTTTAATATATTCACTACTTTCTTGTATAATATCTGCAGTAATTCCATCTCTTCCCTGTTTCATGTTCTTAATTGCACGAACAACTTCTGCTGTGAGGACTGGAGAAACTTTGGTGCTTATGTATGTGTACTTTATGTCTATAATATGTGCATCTTCATTTTCATATAGTTTTGTGTATTGGGTTGGTGCGAACGAGCAGTGGAGATATGCCCCCACCACAGCAGAATGGAAGCACCCACAGGTGTAGTAGATATTGTGTCACAGAGTTACTATAAATAGCTAGCACGTGTGTGAAGAACAAGGTTTAGGCATGGTTTGTTTGGACGTAATGTGGCTTGCAAAGGAAACATGCGGATGCCGGATTTGAGAGTCATCTCCCTGTATGAATTTAAACTGAGCCATTCTGCAGGAATTGCTAATCGAAATGTTAACAAAGCGTTTGGGGAGAATACAGCCAATGAACAAATCATTCATCTATGGTTTGTGAAGTTTCAAATCGGAGATACGGATAGGGATCTGCAAAACAAAGCACATGGTCACCGACCTGTTGCCATTTCTGACAATGTTCTGTTACATGTGGTTGAAGTGGACCCCTGAAAAATGTGTTGTGAGATAGCAGCAGAGGTAGGTGTCCACCACACGACAGTCGTTCGGCATCTGGCTGGCTCTGTGTAAGGTCAAAAAGCTGGACATGTGGCTGCCGCATGAGTTGACAACTGCCAACAAGACTAGGCGTTTGGAAGTCTGAACGTCTCTGCTTGCCAGGAATTAACAGGAACCTCTACTGCATGGAATCATCACCCACGATGAGAAGTAGGTCCTTTATGATAATCAGAAACGATCTGCACAATGGTTAAGTAAGACACAGCCTGCTGAACGGCATCCTAAGCCACCCTTACACACCAAAAAGATGATGCTCCTTGTCTGGTGGTCCACGGGATAATTCATCGGAGTTTTTGGCAAGAGGCCAGAACATCATTGCAGAAGGTTATTGTGCTGAATTACACCAGATCTACCGAAAATTTCTGCAGAAACAACCAGCTTTGGTCAACAGACATGGTGTTCTTTGCTCCAGGACAACGGCCGTCCTCATGTCGCACAACGAACAATGCTGACACTAAGTGCCTTGTGCTATGCAGCACTGCCTCATCCTGCCTATTACCTGAACTTGTCTCCGACAGACTATCATCTATTTCGTCTCCTGGATCACTTCCTGTCCGGGAAACAGTTCACGACAGACAACGAGGTTCAACGTGCAGTTGATCACTTCTTCGGGTCCCAGCCACAAGACTTTTTTGTTCCTGGATCATGTCCTTGCCCGACAGATGGCAACTATGTGTCGGTGCCGAAGGGGATAATTTTGCCTAGGTAAATTGTTCCTACTTTTCCGTTCTCGCCATCCACGTGTGCTAGTCCTTTGCTGGATATTTCATTCACACCAACCTAAATAGATTTCTTCAACTCTCCTCAAAATTTCCTTTTGTTTTTCATTACAATACCATATTGTTTTCTGAGTGCTATAGTCTGTTTTCTTCCATTACTGAGATGTATTACAGTTATGAAATTTTACTTTCCAATCTCAGAGACAACCTGTTTAATTGCAGTCCAGAATCCCCCCCCCCCAAATTTTATTGACTGTCTGATTTGTAGAACTGGACAGAAATAAACATGTTTATCAATTTCCTTGGCAGTGTAGTGAGTGTTGGACAGCATTTCTCCATATTTTGAAGTTATGTCTCTTATACTTAATACCAGAGCCTGTTTGTGATAGCATATTGTGTGTGTGTTGGTGATGTATGTATGGGGGAGGGGAGGGGGAGGCAGCCAGCAAAGATAGGCTATATATTGTGTTTCACTAGCTCACTGGCTACCCACATTATGCTATGTATATTCAACATTTGTGTTTGTGAAAGTTCAAGACAGTGTGGAACCATATATATTCAGCAGTCCATATACACTATATTGGCAAAAGTCACCGGACACCTTGAAGAGAAACACAACATAGCGTTTATTGACATACATTAGTACGGTGTCGGTTCACCTTTAGCCTTAATGCATGCACTGACCTTTCGAGACATGCTTTTGACAAAGTTTTGGAACACAATGATAGGAATGTGCTTCCATTCAGTGCATAATGCTTCCACTAACTGTTGCTTAGTAGTAGGCCTTAGTTCCAAACTTCTTATGTGGCACTCTAATTCATCCTATAGGTGCTCTATGGGATTAAGATCAGGGCTTTGTGTTGGCCAGCCCACAAATGATACGGAATTATTATCCTAGTTGTAAATGCATTTATGGCACCTCTATTCATAGTGATTGTGGAATAACTTTTTTACGGGTCTTATAGAGGTTATTTTTCATGAAAGTTGGTTGTCAAATTTTCGAACTAAAGCCTAGTTCGTCATCAGGACTATGTCAATTGGAGTAGTTGCTGCCACTCAATTGGAAGAGTCCATCCGCAATTATCGTTAATTGTGGTACTTCTTCTTCTTGCTATTTCGATCCCTTCTTCTAGTTTCCTCTTTACTAAGTTTGACTGGCTTTAGTTCGAAAATTTGACAACCAACTTTCATGAAAAATAACCTCTATAAGACCCGTAAAAAAGTTATTGCACAAACGGAATTATTGTTAAACCATGCCGTAACAGTCCTTCCTTTATGGCTCGATGCATTATCCTGCTGGTATCAACAAGGCTCGGTTCCATAGTATTGCCACACAGTTGATAGGGCATAATTGTCCAGATAGTGATATGTATGTATGTATGTATGTATGTGCTGGTTAACAGGTTTGTCCACGATAGCCAATGGGCGGGGACCATACCACGAAAAACACCCCCACACTAGTGCCCTGCAAGCTCCGAACTTGGCCGTAGGAACTGTAGTAAACAGCGTTCCTCCGGCTACCATGATACTCACACACGGCCATCAGACTGATGGATCATGTACCTAGATCGATCAGTCTATAGGGCCTGTATCCATTGCTCTGCGGTCCACGATAAATGTTCTTTACACCATGCTAAACGACGAGTAGCATTCCGAGTGGAGATGAAAGGCTTATGAGCATCTGCACGACCATGGTAACCCATGGAATGAAGTTCTCTGCAAATGGTACGTGTACATACCGAAGTTACAGCATTTTTAATCTCCTGTACACTGAAGTCTTGTGCAGTACTTCGTCGATTAGCTGTAGCGACTCTCCTGAGGCTTTGACATCCTCTATCACCGATTTTCTTTGGTCTGCCGGTATGTTTTGCTGCTTCAGGCACACCATGTGTCTTCCACTTATTCAGTACATCCAAAACAGTTGATTTGGGTATGTTTAAAGGCCTCTCGGTTTCTTTCATGGACAACCCACTAATATAACACCCAACAATTTTTCTTTTCTCAAAGTCAGTTCTCTCCCGTCGCTGCATTTTCACTCAACCTCACAGTGCAATTGGTCGCGGTCAGCTGCAGGCTTGATTTTATACCGTTTGTAGCTGTACAGCGCATCTTAACAACACAGCGGATCCATTCATTTGCTTTTGAAGAGGTGTCCGTTGACTTTTGTCAAGATAGTGTATATGTAGTGCTGAATTTGTATTCTGCTGTAATAGCATACCATATATATATAAATGGTTTGTACTATGCTTGTTGGCTATGTACAATATGTATGGTTTGCACTGTTCTTGATCATGTCCATATGTATGGTTCGGACTGTTCCTGGCCATGACCATGTAAATATTTTGTACTATGCTTAGCCATGTCTGAATATCGCCCCACTCCCTCCCCACCAGGTTGCATTACAAACTGAGCTACCAATCATGTTTTCATGCCCACTTGTTTAAGATAGTATTATTGATTGTTTAAGGATTTTTTGAAACCTACATTATGTAAAACTTACATAATCTTTACCATAGAGACAATAACTGGCAGATGGCTAACTGGCAGACAATAACTGACAGATGGCTAACTGGCAGACAATAACTGGCAGTGGGTTTTGTTCCAGAATCCTTAAGTGGAATGATCAACTGGAACTGTCAGCTGTGGGCTAATTCCCCCACTGGCGTATTTTCCTGATTAAAAAAGGCACAAAGCAATACTTTAAAGAACTCTAGTGTGGGATATGGTGCACCTACCCCACTTGAGAAGGATGTTCCACCATGGAAACAATCTGGAAATGGTAAACGGCATATGAGAAAGAGATCTCAGCTGAGTGAGAGTAAGATTGGTGTATGGAATATTGGAGGTATAAATAGAAAGATGAATGAGGTGATCAAAGAAATGAATGAGTATAGATTGGATGTGCTGTGTGTAAGTGAAACTAAACAGAAAGAAATTGGGATAGAAGATGTGAATGGAATGCTAAGTTCGTGGTTTGGATTGTTAAATAATGTGAGAGGACAGGCTGATGTAGTGTGATTTTAAGTGAAAAGATGAAGAACAACTTGATCACTATCGCTGCATAAATGAGAGAATTCTTTGGACTCGTTTGAAAGTGAAACTTCAGAGAATAGTAATTGTTGTAGTATATGCTCCTTGCGACTCGGATTCTTTTGATAGGAAGGAAGATTTCTGGAATGAGCTAAAAGCTGTTTTGAGCCAGTTTGGTGCTATAGTGAAAGTTACAATAGCAGAGGATTTCGGTGCAAGAGTACTTGTGCAGAATGCCATTTCTGATTATGTTCTGGGTAAGTTTAATGATCATTGTCTGAATTATAATAGTAAAAGATTAATTGAACTCTGCATTGTAATATAAACAGACCCACTGGCAACTGCAGTAGAAGTATGCCCTAACACTGGAAGTCTAACTCAGTGAACAAGATAAAATTTCTAATTGTAAATCACGAACGCTATTCCAAATTCAAAACAATAGTTGAAGAAAGCTAGTCAAAATCTTGCTGTAAACATAATTTAGCACTATATACGTGTAGTGCTCAATAACAGAATGGAAGCCATGGTCTGAAAAAACTGGACAGCTGCAGTGGAAGGTCACACTTTGGAAGTCTAACACAGTAAACAGCAAAATAAAATTTAAAATCATGTGCGATATGTTGAGTTCGAAACAATGGTTAAAGAAATCTAGTCAGAATCTTCTCATAGAAATTGTTTGGAAGTACTCTGCCCGAAAGAATTAGGTGATCAAGAGGTATTGTAAGGAAAATCATGTGTGACTAGCATTGTTGAAAGTAAAATATTATTTTTATGTAAGATACAGTAGAATATTTAATAATATGGTAAAAAAAGGCACATTAGGGAATTTTATGCAATGTTATCATTTAATGCACATGATGCAATATGCTATACAATAATATGCATATCTGTGTAACAAGAAAAAAATGACATTTTGAAGGTGGTAACTGACCTCTAGTAAGGTGTGTGGTTCCCTCGAGTGACTAAGACTGCTGCGCACTTGTGTGGCATGGAATTGATGAGGTTATTGAGGAAGTTTTTGGGGTATCTTTGCCACTCCTCAACGAGGGCAGTCTTCAGTTCACGAAAGGTCAATGGCGGTGCTGGTTGAGCTGCATTGCATTTGCCAAGTGCATCCCAGGCAGGCTCAAAGTCAGGGGAGCGGCCTCTCCAGATGCTCGATTTCCTTCTCTTGAAGCATGTTGTCCACTAGCTGAGCTCAATGAGGTCGAACGTTATCATCCATGAAAAGGAATGAATCGGTGACAGCGGCAGCATACGGCATGATAATAGGTCTGAGGATCTCGTCTCTACATATCTCTGGGCTGTCAGACTGCTGTTTTGGATGTCATACAGGTCTGAACATCCAGCGATCTGTGTTTAAGCAACATTTTCATCCAGTCGCGATAAAGACTATAATTTTGCAACAAAAAGTCCCCACTGAATCGCCAAAAAGCGAATGTTTCCCGTCATTTTTCTTTCATCATCCCGCCCACCCCTGCATTGCCCTTACATTGTTTTTCATCCCTGTCATTTTTTGTTCCGTCATCACTGCTTTGCCCAGTCAACTTAACTTGGTTTCCTTCCTCATAATTTTTTCTTTGCTGTCATCCTTCCCACCCTTGCATTGGGCTTTTCATCCCTGTCATCGTACCCACCCATTTCACTCTTGCGTTTTTTTATCCCCCTCATTTTTTCATTCTGTCCTTGCTGTTTCGCCCCGCTGAACTGGTATCCTTTCCTGTCATTTTTTCTTTCTATCTTCACTGGTGCATGCTGCTTCGCCCCGTTGTTTTTTCTCCTACTTCAGAAAAGCACCAGTAAGCCTCAAGAGCATTTTTCATGTGGACTTTGCCATGAGGGATAAGGAAAGAGAGGTTTTGTTTGTTTCTTTGGGGGTTCGCCGCCACAGCAGCAACCTCAGGAGCAGCACGTGCTGTTTCAATTCAGGTCGACCTGTCCGTTGGTGTGTCATAGGTTGTGGCTTTGCTCAGTCCAGTTTTTGTATATATTTTCACGAGCTGATGCAGCAGCAGATGTAAGTATTTTCATTAAAATTGAAAGTGTAAAAGCCTATTTGTTTTTATTTTTGAATTCTATTTAAAGTAAAAAAATTTATTTAGCCAATGCATAAAAAAAAAAAAAAAAAAAAAACAAAACCGCTTGTATTTTCATGTATAAATATAGCAAAAAATAGAACCATAATTTTGGCTAATCTGCATAGCATTTTGTTACAACTTCCAATATTTATGCCTGCCCAGACCATCAGTTCATGTCCACTGTAATTTGATGTTTCCTACACAAAACCTGGGTTATTTCTTGTGCCGGTTCCCTCCAGATAATAGCTCGCCGTTTATCAGACTCCAAACTGAATCTCGACTTATCAGAGAAGAGAATTTGACTCTACTTTGTGTGTCCCCAACCACGATGTTCCTCAGCCCAAGTTCTACAGGCTGTATGGTGTTGAGCAGTTAAAAGGACTCACACTATTGATCTACGCGTATAATGGCCACTTTGGTGAAGTTTGAGTTGACAACCTATGTCCTATTGACATGAGAAGCTCTTGCTGCAACTGAGTAGCATTTTGCCACCTTTTCCAGTGGACTGTTAACAATGGATAATGGTTGTCCCTTGCTGTAGTTGCTTGTGGACGGCATTGACCGTACCTTCTGTTTACACTTCTCCTATCTTGGAATCATGTCCACAGTCAGGAAATGACAGTTCATGACACTCCAATGACTTCTGCCACCACCCGCTGTGTCTGACCTGCTTTCAGGGTGTCGTAGCTCTCCATGCCCTTGATTCCGGTAAGTCATGCTGTTGAGGGATCGTTCAAACTGAAGACTTTCAAGAAACGAAATGTCATGACAAATGCAGAAGAATAAGGGAGCTCCCTGAAAATCTTAATTTTTATCCCAATCTATGTTGTATACATTCTGACATTACAGACGCTTATTTACATAATAATATGCATGATTCAGCTATCTGTCTGTCTGTCACACTTTACTTGTGTTTTCTACATCTCAGTAAGGTATTACATGATTGGCTTGTATAATGTCTCCAAAGTCGTATGCTCCCCTAATTATTTTCAGCAGTGTATTTATAGCAAGTAGTAACACATGGAGAGATGTGGTCTGAAATGTAAACAAACCTGCAGTCAGCTGTGGCAAAAGGATACTCGTAAAACCGTAGGTTACCATTTCCATCTCAACTCAGGCAGGCATGGCCAACATGTGTCAGTTGACCACCTCCAATTCTTTTGAAAAAAATATGGTAGCTACTCCTAACAGAGGTATAAATTACTGCAAAAGGATTTTTCATAAAACAAATTTTTGATCGAGCTACAGCCTTTTGAAAATAGGCAAAAAAATACAATCGTGACGAAAATCATGTGAAATGCCAAATTTTTAAATGCACACTGCTCCTGGTCGCTCACTCGCAGTCATAGTGAGCGATGGGTTTGCCTCCTCTGGGTGCTCCGTGGTAACAATGGCACACACAACAGCAACTAGGCCTCTGTGAATGTTGGAGAGGTGCAAGCTAGTTCTGTGCAACATTGGCGAAAAGACCCCAACTCACTGGGTTTTGTTCCAGAACCCTTAGGTTGAATGACCAACTGGAACTCTCAGCTGGGGGCTAATCCCCCACACTGATGTACTTACCTGATTAAAAAGACAAAAAGAAATATTAAGAATGACTCAAGTGTGGGATATGGTGGACCTACCACACTTGAGAAGGACGGTCCACCATGGAATCGAACTGGACTTTCTAAACGGCATATGAGAAAGAGATCTCGGCTGAGTGAATGTAAGATTGGTGTATGGAATACTAGTGGTATAAATGGCAAGATGAGTGAGGTGATTGAGGAGATGAATAAGTATAGACTGGATGTGCTGTGTGTAAGTGAAACCAAAAAGAAGGAAATTGGGGTAGAAGAAGTGAATGGCACGGTGAGTGTGTGGTCTGGAGTATTGGATAATATGAGAGGACAGGCTGGTGTAGGTGTGATTTTAAGTGAAAAGATGAAGAACAACTTGATTCACTATAGTTGTGTAAGTGAGAGAATCCTCTGGATTCGTTTGAAAGTCAAACTTCAGAGAATTGTAATTGTTGTAGTGTATGCTCCTTGTGACTCGGAACCTTCTGATAAGAAAGAAGATTTCTGGAATGAGCTAAAAGCTGTTTTGAGCCAGTTTGGTGCTAAAGAAAAAGTTATAATAGCAGGGGATTTCAATGCTAGAGTAGGTGTGCAGAATGCAATTTCTGACAATGTTCTGAGTAAGTTTAATGATCCTTGTGTGAATGATAATGGTGAAAGATTAATTGAACTCAGCATTGAGAATGGTTTGTGTGTATCTAATACATTTTTCAACCACAAGTATATCCACACATATACTTGGGAAAATCGTACTCTTGGTCAACAGAGTGTGATAGATTTTGTTGTCTACGATCAGCGTTTGAAACACTTAGTTGTTGACACCCGTGTGATGAGAGGTGCGGATGTTGGTTCTGATCATTACTTAATGTTGGTTGGAGGAAAAGGAATAGGAAGAGACCCAGGATAGAAAGAATAAAGGTTGATAGGCTCCTTGAAGATCATCAGCAGTATTCTGACTTACTCAAAGAACAACTGAAGGATCTGAAATTTTGTGAGAGGGATGTAGAAAAGAAGTGGGAATGTTTTAAGAGCTGTGTTGTCACTGCTGCTAAAGAGGTCTGTGGCACCACAATAGTGGGTAACAATAGAGGTGATGGTTGGTGGAATAGTGAGATTGATGAGGCAGTAAAGAAAAAGAAGGAAGCCTATTTGGGGATGTTGCAAGGTAGAGTCTCTGTGGATGAATATCGCTGTAAGAAGCGTGAAGCTGCTAAGCTGGTTCGCCACAGTAAGACAAAAGATAGGAAGGAGAAAGTGGAAAGGCATGAACTGGCTTTTTGGAAAGATAGAAAGTCCTTCTGGAAGTACATGAGACTCAGGAAAAATAGGGGAAACAAAGTTGTAAGTTGTGTGAAGAATGAGATTGGGGAAATGATATGGGAGCCCAATGAGTTAAGTGAGAGATGGGGTGAATACTTCTGTGAGTTATTAGATCAGGAGAGCAAAAATGATTCTGAGACAGATGCAGATAATGTCACAATGAGGGATGAAAGCACAGGAGGAATCTCAAGAGAAGAAGTGTGTAAAGCTCTAAAATCTCTTCAGAATGGTAAGGCTCCAGGAGTTGATATCATAACTGCAGAGATGTTGAAGTATGGTGGAGACTCTATAATTGACTGGTTAACTGAAATTTGCCAGTTGTGCTGAGAGTTAGGAATGGTCCCTCGGGATTGGAAGGATGCTATTATTGTTCCCTTGTATAAGGGAAAAGGTGATCAGACTGAATGCAAGAACTATCGTGGTATTAGCCTACTGAGTGGGCCAGGGAAAGTGTTTGGTAAGGTTGTTATTGAAAAAGTACGGGGTCTTGCATCATTGAAAGTGTGGGATGTTCAGAGTGGTGTTATGCCTGGTAAAGGCTGCACTAACCAGATTTTTGCATTACGCATGATGATTGAAAAGTATCTGGCTGTTGGGAAGTAAGTTTTTACTGCCTTCATAGATTTAGAGAAAGCTTACGACCGAGTGAATAGGACACTTTTGTGGAAGGTATTGAATGACTATGGTGTTACTGGGAATCTACTTAATAGTGTAAAAGCCATGTATGCTGGTAGTAGAGCTTGTGTACGAGTGAATGGTGTTTTATCAAAATGGTTTTCCATTGGTGCAGGAGGTAGACAAGGTTGTGTAATGTCACCATGGCTGTTTAATATATTTATGGACGCATGCATGCGTGAGGCCAAAATAGATAATAGTGGTTTATGTCTTGGTGATATCCGTGTGTGCAGATTGCTGTATGCTGATGACACTGTCCTGTTGGTAGAGAGCAAAAGTGAGTTGCAGAGTATGTTGACTCAGATGCACGAAGTTTGCATGAAATTCAAACTGAGTATAAATAAGGGAAAAACCAAAGTTATGGTGTTTGAGAGAGGATTGGGAAGCACTGAATGTAATGTAAGTATAAATGGCACTGTGATTGACCAGGTGAGTGAGTTTGTGTATTTAGGAAGCATGTTTGACAGCGAGAACAAGTTGGATGGTGAAATCAGTAGGCGAGTGAATTCTTCTTTGAAAGTCATAGCTGCTCTGGGAGGTTTTCACAGGAATGATGGGTTCTCTAGAGAGTCCCGCATGGCTGTGTATGAAACAGTATTTGTTCCTACTCTGATGTATGGCAGTGAAACCTGGGTACTGCAGAAAAAGCATAGGAGTCGTTTGTGTGCTGGAGAAATGCGTTACTTACGTGGGGTTTGTGGCAAGACACGATCTGATTGTGTGAGGAATGAAGATGTATTGCAGTTGTGTGATGTGAAGCAAAATGTTGTTAGCAAGGTGGAGACCAATATGCTTCGGTGGTTTGGCCATGTTGAAAGAATGAGTGATGAAATGCTTACTAAGAAAATCTTTTCAGCCCAAGTGGCAGGAAGGAAAGGCAGAGGAAGGACAAGGAAGACATGGGTGGATCAGATTCAGGAGTGTCTGCATGAGAAAAAGATTATGCGTATGAAGTATAAAAGATCTTGTGTACGGCGTGTAATGGATATCAGTGAAGCACGAGTTGTATGTTGTCAAGATCGCTGTAAATGGAGAAGTTTGTTACTCCAGCAATAAATAAAAATACCTGGAAGTTTGTATTTCTTTTTGGAGCTAACCTCTGAATCTCAGAGAACAGCTTAGTGATATGTATGTATGTACACTGCTCCTGAACTACAAACAGGTAGGGACTCAAATTTTTTTTTTTTTTTTTCAAGTTATTGAATCGGCCTTTCTTCAAATTCACAGAAATTGGTCAAACGAATGTTGCCAGATGGCAAAAAAAATTATACTTATTACAAAAAAAAAAAATTAATTTTCCACAAATTTAGGATTTTTTTTTTTAAGAAAAAAGACTTATCATGTGGGTAAGTGTGCCAACCTGCACCCCTACTAGGGTTGTCTCAGCAGTAATTTTTTTTTTATCCTGTGATGCTTGTAACTCATAAAATTAATTTTTAAAATACACAAAATTTCAAAAAAATGAACATTTTTGAATTGCAATGTCTGAAAAACCTCATTTTTAAAAATTCTTAAATTTTGTCCAGACAATGTCCTAATGGTAGGTAGTTTACTGGGGGAGTCAGGTTACTGGATTTTTGCCTTCAAATTTTCTTACATATTTTTGAAAGTGACAGTTTTTTTTTTCAATTTTTGAAAAATGGCACTATTTTTTAAAATTTTTGAATTCATGTCCAAAAATGTAGTGGATAATGCTTACCTTGGCATTCCTTTCTAGCGACGGGAACATTTTACGCGCATGTTTTCCGGTCTTTGTTGATGTTATTGTCCTAAAGTCCGTTGTATGCGATGACTGGCTTTACTTCTCACACTTTTCGCTGGGTATACTCATTGGATCTTTGCCTTCGGATTCAAACATCAATTTTTACCGTTCTTTATACTCGAAATTTTCGCCCATACTCTGGGCATCTTCAGGAGCGTGGCGACTTTACCACCGATGTTCGTGGTTAACTTCGCGCTAATGGAGTCCGATACTCCTTGTTGCCATTCGTCGGAAAAACTTTCCTGGATATATTTCGTTATCAAGCCTGGCTGGCGCCCTCTGTGTTTCATTAAGAACACTTTTTTTTTTTCCGAATTTTTTATTTTTTTTTTAATTTCCTTCTTCTATCCTGGTTTTCTTGTCTTTTTTTGCCTGTTTTTCTTTTGTTGTTGTTTTTCTTGTCTTATTAGTTCTTTCCACAGGCCCGATAATGTGCTAGGGTCGTTCTGGTTACATACCCTTGCTTTATTTTTGTAGATTAATATTGCTTCTTCCCTCCTCATTTGCCTTTCCGATTTTTTATTCTTTTTTAGCATTTTAATTTCATCGAACTTTGGGAATGTCCGGTTTTCCAAGCAGAATTGCACTAAAGCAGTTTTGGCTTCTTTTTTTGCCAGTTAGATATGTGTTGTTTAAGTCTTTTTTTTAATCTGTTTTTCGTACTTCCAATGTACGATATTGGGGGTATGTGTGCTATTGGAATTTCGTAGGTTCCTTATTCTTCTAGCATTTTTTCCTCTGTTTTTTGTTGATCGTCATACTTTTCACGGTGTGCACTGAGCTTCCTAGTTGTAAGTCATATTTAGCACAGTGCCTATTGATTTCTTTACTCACTCCTTCCAGGTATGGGAAAGCTCCAATGTATTTCCATTTTTTATTTCTCATCTTCCTTTGGTTGTGCACTTCTTGGCCTTCTTTACTCTGAGTCATATGCTTTTTACTCTCATGTATCCATTTATTAATTAGCTTGCTCAGGTACCCATACTCTTGTGATATTTTCGAGATGAACTCTAGCTCTTGATTTTTTAAGCCTGTTGTTAGATGTGTGTGTGTACGCTCGCCGTATCAAGTTTACTATGCTGTTTTTTATGTATCACTGGATGGTGCGACGAGTATGGTATCAGTACAGGTATGTAAGTTGCTTTTCTGAACACAGAGTATTCAAAACTATTTTTGTTTTTCTTTAGTTGAATGTCCAGGAAGGATAGGCAATTATCCTCTTCAAACTCAATAGTTAGCTCTATGGTGTTACAGATTTTGCTAAACTGCTGTGCTAGATCTTGTAGCTCGGCTTTGTTAAGTTTAGACATTATAATAATGTCGTCTACATATCGAGCGTAAAGTATTGGTTTTTCAGGTAAATTTTGAATAATTTCTTTTTCGAGGTATGCCATAATCACTTCTGCGTATAATGCCGATAATGGGGATCCCATAGGGCCACCTTGCGTTTGTTTAAGTATATTTCCTTCAAAATGGAAGATGTTGTTTTCCTTGATGAAATATAAGGTATTCTTTAGCTCTTTCAGTTGTGTCAAGTTTAGTTCTTTGTTGATGCTTAGTTGTTGCATAATCAATTCGATGGCTAGCTCGACAGGAGTATTTGGGTATAATGCCTTAACATCCATGGAGGCCATAGTTATTTGCTCTCTAGGTCTTGATTAATTATTTTGATTTTTTCTATAAACCTAGAAGGAGTGAGTAAAGAAATCAATAGGCACTGTGCTAAATATGACTTACAACTAGGAAGCTCAGTGCACACCGTGAAAAGTATGACGGTCAACAAAAAAACAGAGGAAAAAATGCTAGAAGAATAAGGAACCTACGAAATTCCAATAGCACACATACCCCCAATATCGTACATTGGAAGTACGAAAAACAGATTAAAAAAAGACTTAAACAACACATATCTAACTGGCAAAAAAAAGAAGCCAAAACTGCTTTAGTGCAATTCTGCTTGGAAAACCGGACATTCCCAAAGTTCGATGAAATTAAAATGCTAAAAAAGAATAAAAAATCGGAAAGGCAAATGAGGAGGGAAGAAGCAATATTAATCTACAAAAATAAAGCAAGGGTATGTAACCAGAACGACCCTAGCACATTATCGGGCCTGTGGAAAGAACTAATAAGACAAGAAAAACAACAACAAAAGAAAAACAGGCAAAAAAGACAAGAAAACCAGGATAGGAGAAGGAAATTAAAAAAAAAATAAAAAATTCGGAAAAAAAAAAAGTGTTCTTAATGAAACACAGAGGGCGCCAGCCAGGCTTGATAACGAAATATATCCAGGAAAGTTTTTCCGACGAATGGCAACAAGGAGTATCGGACTCCATTAGCGCGAAGTTAACCACGAACATCGGTGGTAAAGTCGCCACGCTCCTGAAGATGCCCAGAGTATGGGCGAAAATTTCGAGTATAAAGAACGGTAAAAATTGATGTTTGAATCCGAAGGCAAAGATCCAATGAGTATACCCAGCGAAAAGTGTGAGAAGTAAAGCCAGTCATCGCATACAACGGACTTTAGGACAATAACATCAACAAAGACCGGAAAACACGCGCGTGAAATGTTCCCGTCGCTAGAAAGGAATGCCAAGGTAAGCATTATCCGCTAGATTTTTGTACAAGTTACTTTGAAATATCGCACATAAAAGAGAATAGTACAATAATTAGAGCTATATAATAGTCAGAATTAGAACTACTAAGTGGATTTTTTGAATTCAGTGAAAAAATGAGAACTGTAAACATTATTTAGTAAATTTTTAATAGCTGTAGAACACAATTCGCGGCAGGGCTTGCACTAAGCATTCACCAAGTCGCCAAATATGACTAAATCCAAAAATGGCGAGAAAAAATTAGTAACAGTGAAAATGGTGGTGAATGATTTTATGAAACTTGGGCAATTTTTGACTCATGGGTAAACTGCAATTTGCTGTAATTTTTATGCTAAACTGCAGCTGATGTGATTTCAAAGTGTGATTTTCCAAAGCTGTGGCACTGAAAATGGTGCTGCCTGGTGCAATTTTTTATGGAGTACTGTGAAACACCTATTAAGGCTGCTTGAGAGTCATTGGAGGAGTCGATGAAAATAAGAACTACTGAAGGTGGGGGATATCGAGACGGAAGAAACTCTTCTGTAATTTATAATGAGCAGGTCCAGAGAAATGGGATGGCAGAGGTTAAACAGTCTGCAGCACATAGTCCAGTGTTGGTGTTGCACATTGACTTTGCTCAGAACTGATCTGTAATTCTACCTGATGAAGTGCAAAGGTACTACTGGCAAACAATGTCCAGATCCCACTCTTTACTGCATTGCACACTTTCCAAATGAGACTAAGTCTTCTGTGGTAGCATGCAATGATATAAGCCATGACACAGCACATGCTCTGTGTGCCATTCTGCTCATAAAAAGTGAAATTGCTAAGACTTGTCCTTTGGAAGAATTTAAAACAATTGTTTACATCTCAGATGGAGCAGCCCGGCACTTCGGAAACAAATATCAGTTCTATGAACTTATGAAGGGGGACCCAAATGTAACAAGGAAGTGGGTCTTCTCAGGCATAGGCCAATGCAAGAGTGCATGTGATGGTGTGGGTGGCCTGTGCAAACATTTTGCTACTAAATTCAACTTACAGAAAGAAGCTTCACAAGCTATATGAGATGCACCTTCATTTGTTGAAACTGTCTCCCCCTTGATCCCAAAGACTAAACTTCTTTCTACTCCTCACAACTCATGAAGTTCAGTCATATCGAACCAGCAAAGTAGAAGAGTGGGATACAGTAAAATCTGTTGTTGGAATACAGTCACAGCATTCCTGGTTAGTACAAGGTAATAAACCATCAATGGCCAGAACAAACCGGCACCCACATAAAGCAGTGCAATTTTAAAGCCAACCAAAAAGGAACCCATTTTCTGTGAATGATTTTCAACTATGAGAATTTATAGGATGCATTTATGACGATAACTGGTGGATGGATGGAACAGATTACAAACATATCTAAAGAATTTATTGCATAGTCCAAAAAGCTACATTCGCTATTAAACGAAAAATATGTGTGGTACGTTACTTATTGTATTTACTACATTCAATGTGTAGCATGAAATTACTGTTACCCACGTTTTTATTACAGAACAATGACTCGAGCGCAATTCGTATCCATCCCAAGAAATACTGAGCTTCCAAGGCCGTATGGGGTTAGTCCGAATTTCTTATCAAATACAACAATAGCGTAACCCTAAACGCATCCTCGTCCAACAACCACTACATTTTTAATAAAAGCATGTGTAACAGTAATTTCCTGCTACACATTGAATGTAGTAAATAAAATATCTAAAGAATTTGAGGACATAAGAGTATCTTTGATGCACCCTCATGGACCAGCCAGAGGTTTTTGGTGGCCAGAAGAATGTGGCAATAAAGCAGGTCAAGTGTCCAGTGCCCTTAAAAATGCACTTCTAAAGGTGAATGCCCCAACTCCTGTTGGATGTTCTGCACGACTTCATACCTTTGATGAGAAGGAAATCAATAAAATCCAGCAGCTTTTCTCAGTTTGAATAATTTGTAGTTATGTTGGTAAGCTCATAATTTTGTTTTTTTGAGGCCTTTTTTCTTATGTAAATAGAAATTGAATCTTAACTGCAACTGAGATAATGTATTATATGTGTACAGACTATGGATTTAAAAAAAAATTAAACATGTACATAGGTGACAATTATTAAAAATCATAAAAATGACTTTAAAATATAGATTGACACTGTAATTTGGAATATATACTCAGGTAAACTTTTCAGAAATATCTTTTGAAGTTTTTTTTTTTTTTTTTAATAATAACCCAACCGCGAGGTTCGAACAGGTGAGAAGTGCATTTTCAAAAATTTGTAGGAAAATTTCAAGGCAAAAATTCAGTAACCTGATTCCCCCAGTTAACTACCTACCAGTAGGACATTATTTGGACAAAATTTCAGAATTTTAAAAAATGGGGTTTTTGAGATATTGCAATTCAAAAATGATGATTTTTTGAAATTTTGTATATTTTAAAAATTAATTTTACGAGTTGCATGCATCACAGGATAAAAATAAAATTACTGCTAAGACAACCCTAGTAGGAGTGCAGGTTGCACACTTACCCACCTGATAAATATTTTTCTTAAAAAAAAAAAAAAATCCTAAATTTGTGGAAAATTAAAGTTTTTTATAATAAATATAGACTTTTTTTTGCCATCTAGCAATATTCCTTAAAAATTTTTTTTGTGAGAAATCCTTTTGCAGTACTTTATACCTACCTCTATTAGGAATAGCTACCATAATTTTTCAAAAAAATTGGAGGTGGTCAACTGACACCCCCTGCCTGAATTAAGATGGAAAGGGTCATATCTATAACACAATAAACAGAAAGATAAAATTTCTAATTTTAAATTGACCAGGTCAGATTTGAAACAATGGTTGAAAAACTTGGTCAAAATCTTCTTGTAAAAACAGTTTGGAACTATATCTGGTGTGCAGTTACACCGTAGGAGCTGCAGTGTGAAACATAGACAAACTTGCATGCACTGGTGGAAGGACCCACTTCAGAAGTCTAACACAGTAAGCCTCAAGATCAAATTCCAAATCGTGCGGTGTGTCAGATCTAAAACTGATGGAAGAAATGTAGGCAAATTCTTCTTGCAGAGGTAACTTAAAACTACCGTATATACTCGCGTATAAGTCGCCCCCACTTTCAGAGGAAAAATCGTAAAGAAATCGGAAACTCGCATATAAGTCGATCCTGGAATGAGAAAAAAAAATTTCAATGAATTTATGCAAAATCATTTGAAAATGAAAAAAATTACATATATAATACTAAATTTAATTTGCATACCCAAAAACTTCATTGGAACCCTTCAAAATCCGATTCCGAGCCAGACTCGCCAAACAGTTAAAAAAAGTCTTTCTCCGTCATCGGCGCGTCATCATAAACATCAGTATTTCCATCTATGCCTGTGTCATCAGAATCACTGTCATCATCACTCATAAAAATCTCATCATCCTCTGTGTCATCAAGTTTGTTACTAATGCAACATTTCTTGAATGATTTCACGACCATTTCCACAGGTATCGCATCCCAAGCATCCTTGACCCATCGCACAATCAAAACAATATCCGGCTTTTTTAGATTTCCGCCCTTGGTTTCAATCGGCAAATCGGAACATATCGAATCTGCCCAATATCTCCGCGCATTGTCCTTGAAGGGCTTATTAAGGCAGACATCTAGTGGTTGAAGAACAGATGTCAACCCACCTGGGATGACAGCAAGAGTTGGTTTTGAATTTTCTGCAGTTTTTTTCACTTCTGCACAACGGTGTGCAACAAACATATCCCACACCAAAAGAGAAGGTTTCCTCAAAAGTGCACGTGGCCTTTTGTTCTACACATTCTTTAACCAGTCGATTGTTCCGGATTTGTTCATCCATCCTTTCGATTGTTCCGGATTTGTTCATCCATCCTTTTTCATGGGCACGAACGAACACACTAGACAGAAAGACAACGCTTTTCGGCAGAGTTTTGCATTTGAAAATAATTACCGGAGGTAGCTTACTGCCGTCGGCCAAACAGGAAAGAACAACCGTGAAACTGGAATTTTCGTGGCCAGTCGTTTTGATCAAGATATTTTTTTCGCCCTTTTTGGTTCACCGTCTTATTTCCAGGAAGGTCGAAACACATGGCGGTTTCATCCATGTTCCCTATTTGGGAAAGTTCAAAAGCAGTCTCTTTTCTCTTTTGAATTACATTCTTTTGAAATTCCATTACCTTTGCTTCGAGGTCACGAGGTAACTTTTGTGCAATTTTAGTGCGCTGGCGTAGACACCACACATAGCGGTTCATGAACCTTGTGCACCAACCTGGTGAGGCACGAAAAGTGTTATTTGCGGCTGCAAACTTTTCATCTTCTGCGAGCTTCATTGCTCGCAAACGTATACCAGTTCGCGTTACAATGTAACCATTTTGTCTGCAGCCCACAATCCAATCATTCAAGACACTTTCCAGTTCTGGGAAAGATGCCGTTCCACGGCGCAGCGCCTTTTGCGATTTTGGGATTTTCACCAAGTCCGGTTTTTTTTACGCCAATCTCGAATCAGTTTTTCGTTAATGCCAAATTGACGTGAAACAGCACAGTTGTTAGTATTTTCTGCAAAAGAAACCACTTTCAACTTGAATCCTGCGTTATAGGACATCCGTTTCTTTACACAATCCGTGTCACCCATAATAGGAGAAGCGAGACACGTGCGATTAAGAACAAGAAAAACACGTGCGATTAAGAACAAGCAACACCTAACACTGGCTGTTGCATGGCTCCGTTACGTCGAAGGTCAGCGCAATCAACTGGTAGTCGGAAGGGCGGAGCTTTCTTTGCGCGGCTGTGACTGCGCTGTGGATACGCAAAGCCAGGAGAGAGGAGACTTTTCAAAGCGCGGAGAAATTCGGCGGGTCACAATTTCGTAATTCTACCACATCGGTGTTTTTTCTTTCTTTCTTTCTTTTTTTTTCTTTCGGAGGGTTGCGATTTCGTAATTAATACCGCATCAGCATTTTTATTTCTTTTGGGATGGATTGCCTTTTGCCTCACGGGAAGAACTTTTGGACTTACGATTTTTTTAGACCCCGCGTATAAGTCGACCCCATCACTTTGAAGCTCTCATTTTGTCCCAAATTTCTCAACTTATACGCGAGTATATATGGTACTTATATTTCATAGTAGCATGGAGAGCTATAGTCTAATACATAAACTAACCTACCTGCAACTGTGGCAGAAGGATTCATGTCACATTTCAGATGTGCATCCCAAAACATTTTGGCACAACTATTGATATCATTGCTTTAATTCTCCCATAGGTATTCTCCCACATAGGTATTCTCCCACATAGGTCTGTAGTATTAGTTGTCCTCAATAAAGCCACACGTAAATGTGAAAAAGTTTGGCATATATAAGTTTGTTATATCAATATTGTGTACATTCTTGATTCATAAAGGCACTTACCATTGATATCCACACTGCTTGAAAACATTTCTTGCACGTAATGTTATGCAACCGAGAGAGGTACCGTACACGTCCGTCCATGACACTTGACATAAAATACATAAAAGTGACTATAATATATCTTGGAATCCAATACATCAAATATACAACTGTGAACAGTCAATGAAACACTTCAACTAATATTAAAAACCTTCCAACTATTGTTAAAACCTTTCAACCAACATTAAAAACCTTTCTTTTTTCTGAAAGGTTTTTAATGTTAGTTGAAGGGTTGATTGTTCTTAGTTGTATGTTTCATATATTGGGTTCCAGGATATAGTATAGTCACTTTTATGTATTTTATGTCAAGTGTCGTGGACGAACGTGCACCTCTCTCGGGTTGCATTACATTTTGTGCAAGAAATGTTTTTAAGCAGTGTGGATACCAATATAAGTGCCATTACGAATTGAGTATGTACACAATATTGATATATCTGTTACTTAGTGCACGTTTTTTATCGATTATTAGCACGGAACATTGTTCAGTAGCTAAAGTCAGTGATTTAGAATATATAAGTTGCTTCACCAGTATAGAACAGATTTTTGTAATAGCTTCTATCATGTGTTTAGTGTTAGATTTTAGTAATCTACCACAGAATGCAATGAGATATTATTGCATTTATGTAAAATGTAGTGAAGTATTGCTGTGCAGCAGTGTAATTAAATAATATTGCATAGCAATGATATGGACTATTGTTGAGTGAACTCATGGAATATCATACTGCATCATTAAATTTTAACAATATTTGAAAGCTTTAAAAACTTAATAAATTAATCAAAAATCTACAAATTTGAATTTCAGAAATAAGGCTCTGAGGTGCACACCCCCATGTTTCCCTGCTGGGTTGTGGCAAATTTCAAGTGTATGTTCAGTAGTTTCTTCTGTAGGTGACAGTAAGACAGGCAGACACAATAATTTTATTATTTAGATGTGTTTTTTTCTTTAATATGATTTGTGTGATCACAATTTTCAAATGTGTAAACTCTTGCTAGCTTTCTAAAATTTTTGATTTATGCTGATGGAATAGAAAGCTGGATTTTTTATATATGAAATTGGCTGGAAAATATAGTGTGGTAATGTTTTAAGGGCATTTTTACCTCTGAAATGTCTTAAATGATTTCCAACAGCATAATCTTTTATTTCCAGGCAATGGGTGATCCAGAAATTCAATTTATGGGATGGAGAAATAGAATACATTAACAAACTTTTAAGGGAAGATATACGAAATAATTCAGCTTGGAATCAGCGCTATTTTGTAATTAATAACACTTCAAAGTTCATTGGTGAAGTTTTACAGCGAGAAATGAAGTAAGTGTAAATCACACATAACTATGCTACTCAGCTTATGTATATTTAGCTAATTTTGTTTTTTCATAATTTTTTTAACAGCTGTTTCTTTCATTCTTGTTCCATTTAATTTTTAAAGAAAAATTGTATAATGATCTAAAATTATGTCAACCCATTTTGTAGACATATAATTAAGATTAGCATGTTTGACCTTTGTGTTGCTGGCGCATTGTCATATTGTGAATTAATGTTCATTAATTTGGCTTTATCATCTCATTTACTTTGCTTCATCCTTGGCAGAATGGCCACACAATGGAAAACCAGCAGTTGTCACGGAATTTTGTCAACCTGGGAAAAGTTGGGATAGTTTGCCTGATACCTGGGAATTTTTCTTGTTTTCTAAAAGTGCCACCTGTTGAGAAAACCCTGCAATAATTTGTTAAGTTTATGTTCATAAAACTTTCTCCATCATGAGTAGATTTATACCCCAATGTGAGGTTAGGAAACAGATAAAGAAAGAACTGCCTAGATTTGCACCATGACGAGAGGCTAGCAAATAGAGAAAGAAGTGCCATAGTGAAGTTTTTCAGAGAGAAGGTACTGTTTGTGAAATGGTGTAGCTGGTATGCTGATAATATGTTTTCAAATCTGTTGTTTTCCTTCCCTCAAAAATTATCAAAAGTACGGTAAGTTTATTTTCTCTTCACTGACAAAATATAATCAAAGCATTTTCAGCAACCCTGGTGGCATAATGATCTAAGCCCCAGTTTCTGATCAACACTTAATATTCAGAGCAGTGTTTTGTTGCTGATTTTCCTGAGTTTGGGAGGAACTGGCCATTTCTCTTAGATGGCTGGAAAATCAATGTGACAGATCCACGCATTCCCTTCAGGAACGATGAATGGGGAATCCTGCGCAAATTCTTTTATTCATCATCCCTGAAATTAAACATCCTAAATTAGTTCAGTAAAGAAGTTGAAGGAGTTCTTCCCATTCATCCATTTCATTTTCATGATGTAATTATTATTTTTTCTGTGTGTGGAATGAATGCTAGTACACGTGAAAAGCTCAGAAGCAAAAATAAAAAAAATGCATAATTAACTAAAAAATCACAAGTGCATAATTGCACGAGCGGATACTAAGGAAATGTATCAATGTATCTAATTGTATCTAAGGAAATGTATCAATAACTACCATTTACAGTAGCAAAATACTGTTCATCACGGGTTTAACTAACAATTTTAAACAGAAGTCAACAGGTTCCTGGTAATATTAACAAAAAGCAAACTACAAACAGCATATTCAAAAGGACTTACCCCAACTGTGAAAAGTAGGCCTACATCCATTGTCATCCGGCTTCCTCTGCTAGTGAATGTATATCAACAGTCGAAAAGACAAATATCACAACGAACAGTAAAAACTTCCTCTGCTAGTGAACTTATGTCAGCAGTCGATAGGACATATCACAATGAACGGTAAAAATGACAAATGTAGTAAAACATGAATGAAACGGCACTAAACTGCGTACGAAATTGTGAAATTCAAATGAAATGAGAACATTAAAATCGATTGAAAAGTAAAATCAACAAAGTTAAAAGCTGAAAATGACAAAACCACGGAACCTTTACATTCTACCCATGCTACAGCATCCATACATGTTTTGGCAAATATTAAGCCTTCATCAGTGGAAGAGTTCACAAGTGTATGGTCCTCCGTAATCGACTAAATGTAATATGATATGCCTGAATGAAAAGACAGTATGTTAACTTCGTGGCATTAGCTATGAACACCTATACCCTATCACGCATTTCTTGTATAGCGCCATCTGTGGGGATTCCGCCGACTTATTCGTCCTGCTGATCAACTAAGCCAAGCAAGCAGAGTTTATCTAACTTCCGTTTAATATTACGTTGATTTTCAGAATGTAACAGGTATCTCCATGCGTGTGGAATATTGATAGGTGAATTATTGTTACAGCATTTCCCTCTTTATATTTTTCAATAATTAGAGCCTCAGAAGTGAGGATTTGTTTATGAGATTGAAGTGATGTTAGAATTTTGACATTTTCCCAATCGGGTACAGCATTGTGTTCGATGCAATACTGAATGAGTGCTGTTTTGGGTCTTTTCTTTTCCCAATCGTATACATGTTCGATTAAAAGAGCATGTATACGATTGATCGAGTAATTATTCGATAAAAGAACATGTATACGATTGGGAAAAGAAAAGACCCAAAGCAGCACTCATTCAGTATTGCATCGAACACAATGCTGTATCCGATTGGGAAAATGTCAAAATTCTAACATCACTTCGATCTCATAAACAAATCCTCACTTCTGAGGCTCTAATTATTGAAAAATATAAAGGGAAAAGTTGTAACAATAATTCACCTATTGATATTCCACACGCATGGAGATACCTGTTACATTCTGAAAATCAACGTAATATTAAACGGAAGTTAGATAAACTCTGCTTGCTTGGCTTAGTTGATCAGCAGGACGAATAAGTTGGCGGAATCCCCACTGATGGCGCTAACAAGAAATGCGCGATATGGTATAGGTGTTCATAGCTAATGCGACAAAGTTAACATACTGTCTTTTCATTCAGGCATATCATATTACATCTAGTCGATTATGGAGGACCATGCACTTGTGAACTCTTCCACTGATGAATTTGCCGAAACATGTATGAATGCTGTAGCATGGGTAGAGTGTAAATAGGTTCCGTGGTTTTGTCATTTTCAGCTTTTAACTTTGTTGGTTTTACTTTTCAATCGATTTTAATGTTCTCATTTCATTTGAATTTCACAATTTCGTACGCAGTTTAGTGCCGTTTCATTCATGTTTTACTCAATTTGTCGTTTTTACCGTTCATTGTGATATGTCCTATCGACTGCTGACATAAGTTCACTAGCAGAGGAAGTTTTACTGTTCGTTGTGATATTTGTCTTTTCGACTGCTGATATACATTCACTAGCAGAGGAAGCCGGACAACAATGGATGTAGGCATACTTTTCAAAGTTGGGGTAAGTCCTTTTGAATATGCTGTTTGTAGTTTGCTTTTTGTTAAATATTACCAGGAACCTGTTGACTTCTGTTTAAAATTGTTAGTTAAACATGTGATGAACAGTATTTTGCTACTGTAAATGGTAGTTATTGATATGAATGCATAATTTTTGGAAGAAATGTTAAGAAAGTAATGTGAATAATTAATGATTTGCAAATTTTTATATATTTGTGTGTGTACGAAAGCAGCTTCATAACCAATAGATAGACAGGAAAATAAAGTATACCTATTTTAAATTAAGGAATTCAAATAACTTAAAAACCTGAGAATCAGAGTTAATAGCTAATTTTTAACTTCCACATCAGCTAGCTGATTTGCTCTCAATCTGGTCCAACAATTCTGTTGTCATGTAACAACAGTATTAGAAATTTGTGACACGTTCCTGTGTGAAAAAATGTTGAAATTTGTAAATGTATGTTGTGTATAAATTATGTGCAAGCGATAGATGAAAGGAGAAATGAAATACCATAAAATGGTCTATATTTGAATGTAATAATTTAATTAAAATTTCTAACAATGTGAATTTATTTATCAAACTTCCAGCATTAACATGAATCAGTTTTAATCCACTATGTGAAAAAAATTGAAAACATGTATTCACAAAGAATCTCTTTCAGTGTAAGTATGTATATTCATTTTTCTGCTTCTAGGTTACCACAAATAAATATTATTTAGTGAGTTATATTATTAATTAGTTTCAAGACATCTTCATGTGTTGAAATAACATGTACTCTGTCAGAATATGTTTTCTTAATAAGAATTTTTCCACTTGAAAACCCCTTGCGCCAATAAAACCCATCAACCAACCAACCAACCATTTGAAAACCAAACATATTTAAAGTAATGTTCAACTGCAAAATTTTTTACTCTCCAGAATAGTTCTCTGTTAAATGGAGACATGTTTTCATTAATGTAGACTGTGGACGAACTGTGAGATTCTCCAATCGTTGAATCTGTAATTTCTTTTTTCCTTTCCATCAGCCACTTATCACATTTTGTCCTTGTTGTGAATTGAACTATTATTTTCTTAAATTTCTTCCCCTCCTGTTTTGACAGTATCTCATGAACAACTTCAACATCTGAAGGTTGATAATCATGAATTTCCAATTTTTGTGCTAATATGGTAACAGCCTCTCAGAGTTTTCCTTCAGTAGTTTTGGGCTCCAAATCCAATCTTATGATTTCAATATTTCTGCTTCGGTTATATTGATTTAACAGATTTTGATTTTGTATTATTAATTTTGTCATAAAGTTCAAAGTTTGCTTTTTCAACTTTCTCCATTTTAAAATTCAATATTTTATTTTCATTTTCTAGCTCAGTATTTTTTTTTTAATCAAGTCATCATACCTAGTACTTAAAAATTTCATACCACATCTCAAGTCATTTAATTCTTTTTTTTATTTCTGGTGTGATATTTTTTTTATTATTTATTTGTATAGGTGCCATATTAATACCTTCATAGTCAGTATTTCTATTTCTCTATTATCTGACTCAGGTCCAGAAAACTGCAAAATCTGATCTCCACCCATCTGTTTGATTTCATCTTCCTTATCATTCATATCAGATGTTTGATCTTGCTTATTTATACATTTGTAATATCAATATTTCTTTTTCTGAACATTAGACATAGTCTAAAAATTTTTTTTTTGGCTCTCCAAGACATGAAGGATGATATTTTCTATCACAACCTGAACATTTAAAATGCTTTGGGATCATGGTATACTGAGACTCAAAAGTCTTTGAGACACACACACATCACATTTACGTTTTGAAGATGTATTATTCCTCTCCCAATTTCAATGAGCAATATATTGTAATTCAAGTAAGGTAAGCGAAATATACAATGCTACCAAGAAACAGTTCTTAAAACAGAAACAGTTTCAAAAACAATAATAATAATGATTATTAGCTTACTTTTTGTAGGTTAGCTTCCGTTAAACATTTTTCTTGCTCGTTAGGATTCTGAGTTTTCTGTAGGTTCTCCCAGCCAGGTGTGGTCTTCTCATTTCAGCATTGTTGTTCTTCACACGTGCAAATAAGCAGATTAAACGACTCAAAGCAATTTTGTAATAGCCCGAAATTCACCATGACTTTAAAAATATTTTACACTCCCTTGAAAATCTTTTACTAACACATACATCCAAACTAAGGCAACTCAGGAAACCTATTAAACATACATGCACTTCACAAAACTACAGTCGTATACCACCAAATTCACACACACATCCAAACCAGGTACTAAAAGACACAGAAAATTGTAACTAAACTCTAAAAACCTATTTACATGTAGACCGGCTATTATTGCTATTTATGCCATCCTATCCTATTTAAACACCTCGCCGCAACTCAGTGCTCACGACACATGCTGGCCAATTCATTTACCACACCTCTGCGTTCCCCACACAGATTGCTTCAAGTGCTTTCTGCCACCCCGTGGCCGTTCTCAGGAAGCATTAGTGATGTCAATCCATCTGCTGCCACAGAGTGAGTGAGCGAAAAAATCCACAAGTGGTCCGATCTCGATGTCATCGATACCCCTCTACTGTGGCTCCATCTATTGCACAATCTGGAAAAACTTTCATTTACTTCTTCTGTTGCTTTGATTTTTATGTTCTATTTTAATTAATGCTTTCCATTTTTCACTTAGGGTAATTAACATTACAAATTTTATTTCTATTTTTCTCTATCAAAACTGTCTTCGCAATACTCAGGTGTCTTTCATTTTTACATGATTTTATAATTTTAATCACATCAAATTTTGGGTATTTATGATTATCCAGGCAGTATTGGATGAATGCTGTCTTTGCTTCTTTCTTTTTCCAGTTCGTTATATGTTGTTTAAGACAATGTTTTAGTTTATTTTTTGTACTCCCTATATATGACAAAGGTGGCATTTTTGTGATTGGTATTTCATATATGCAAGCCTTTTCCAATTTACTGCAATTATCCTTGTTATTAATAATCATATTTTTAATTGTCACTACCTTATTACCCATTTGGATTCCATATTTGTGACATAATTTATTAATTTCTATAGATATTCCAGAGAGGTAAGGTAATGCTCCGACATATTTCTTCTGTATTTTATTTTTTGTTGTAGCTGTGTCATTCATCTTACATTGCACTTCATATATCCATTTTAAAATTTTTTTGTTGTTGTGGGTATCCATAATTTCTTGCAATTTCTTTAATATAATTTATTTCTTCTGAAAAAAGTTGTTCATTTGAGGAATGTGTAATTGATCTTTTGATTAAAGTTTTAATACTGTTACATTTTTGTGAGTATGGGTGAAATGTTTTATGATTGTGATTATAAGAAATGTAAATAAAATTACTTTGATTGTGTACCCGGCATGTCTGTGATGTTACACCATGTATGCTGGCAGTAGAGCATGTGTACGAGTGAATGGTGTTTTATTGAAATGATTTTCTATTAGTGCAGGAGTCAGACAACATTGTGTAATGTCACCCTGGCTGTTGATGTGTGCATGCGTGATGCCAAAATGGATAATACTGGTTTATGTCTTGGTAATATGTATGTGTGCAGATTGCTTTATGCTGATGACACAGTCCTGTTGGCAGAAAGGAAAAGTGTGTTGTAGAGTATGTTGTCCCTGATGTACGAAGTTTGTATGAAACTCAAACTGAGTATAAATAAGGGAAAAACCAAAGTTAGGTTTTTGAGTGAGGAGCTGTTTGTACTGAATGCAAGATAAGTCTTAATGGCACAGAGATTGGCCAGGTGAATGAGTTTTTATATTTAGGAAGTCTGTTTGTGTGTGACAGGGAGAACAAATTAGATGGCAAAATTAGTAGGTCAGTGAATTCTTCACCTGTTCCTACTCTGATGTACAGTAGTGAAACCTGCGTACTACAGAAAAGACATATTAGTAATCTAAAGCATTTTTTATGGGAATTTTACTAGGAAATTTTTTACATTAATAGCAAATTTTCGGAGAAAACTCTTCTCCTTCTTCAGGCTGTCTTGTTGTTGTCACTTTTTACTCGTCACTATCACGGTTACCTGACGAGTAAAAAGTGACAACAACAAGACAGCCTGAAGAAGGAGAAGAGTTTTCTCCGAAAATTTGCTATTAATGTAAAAAATTTCCTAGTAAAATTCCCATAAAAAATGCTTTAGATTATTAATTCAATTAAACTAGGAAGCCATTTCTCAACATGAGCTTTATTCAGAGAATTAGACATATTAGTTGTTTGTGTGCTGGCAAGATGCGTTACTTACGGGGTGTGTGGGTGTGGTAAGACATACTCTGATCATGTGAGGAATGAAAATGTGTTGCAGATGTGTAATGTAAGGCAAAATGTTGTTAGTAAGGTGGAGACTAATATTCTTAGGTGGTTTGGCCATGTTGAAGGAATGAGTGATGAGGTGCTAACTAAGAGAATTTTTTCAGCCCAAGTGGCAAGAAAGAAAGGTAGAGGAAGGCCAAGGAAATCATGGCAGGACCAGATTCAGGAATGTCTGCTTGAGAAAAAGATTATGAGTATGAAGTACAAAAGGTCTTGTGTGCAGCGTGTGATGGATGTTAATGAAGCTTGAACCCTGTTGCCAAGGTTGTCGTAAATGGAGACATTTGATACACCAACAGTAAGTAAATTCTAGTTCTATCAGTTAATTATGTACTTGGCACAGGGTCTTTCTTTGAGGAGCTAACCTCTGAATCTCAGAGGACAGCTTAATGATATGAATGTATGTATGTACCAAAAAACAGAAGAAATTATAAGTTTCAAAAATTTCTCATCAATAACTCATCCAAGCCATATTCAGCGAATAAATGATTCCTTGTCCTATAAATATTTAGTAAACAGTATATCCACTACATATCGTCCATAATCAATAGGCATGTATTGTTACCACGTACAATAAGTTATCAAGGACAAGTATCATAAAAACAAGTATTGAAAACCAGATGAATAATAAAAAAGGACTATAATCTGCTTGTATTGCTAGAAATAATTATGTTATGCTCTTGTTGCACTATTATAAATATAAAAAATGAACAAAACTGGTATCACACATGGTGACAAACTCATGTTTTTCTTCACTATATTTTTTGTGTGTTCTCATTTATTGACTGAACATTTATTAGTGAGAGTAGATGTTAACAGTGGTGAAAACTGCAGCGTTGATGGTAGATGTATACTCATGCTTATTGCGTTAAAGAAAATTAAAAAACACAAACTTTCAACACCATCTTGGGTCTTCGTCACCTGTAAACATTCCAAAATGCTGATGTTTACAGATGATCAAGGCCCACAACAGTGGAAGTTTTCTGTGTTTTTCAATTTTCCTTAATGTAATAAACATGACTTCACATCTACCTTTAGTTATTTTTTTATTTACGTATTGTATATTTCGTATTACTATAGTGTTTACATGCCACAGAAATACGATAGCTCAACCAAAATAGGTAATTTTTTCATGTTGTACACCAGTAAACAAAAAAACAGAACAAAAAATATATTAATTTGCTTCTATCTAACTCTTATAAGAGTCATATCTTCAATGTGTTGGATTGCTGTATACAATTAAAACATGCTAGAAACAAAGTCAATTTCTGTTTGCTTACTTGTCATCAAGGCAAGGTGTTCCTTCCCATAGAAATTAATGTTTGATAATTAACCTCATTGATTAACCAGTGGTGTTTGGCATGGATTGTTAAGAGATTGTTATATGATGTGTGATATATGATATATAATATTTGTCTTTCGGTCTTCCACACTGTTTTCAAAAATAGACTTTCTTTACATGCCCCAATTGAGTGCATTAGATGTTTAACCTATTGTGCGATAATGGACTGCTGGGGAGGCCCAAAGTACAGTGTCTCATACGGGGGTTATTTGCCCATGCAGTTTACCAGAGTTTTATTTTAAAGTGAATCTATCACAATACTCCTTGAAAGGTCCACTTTGTTTTCAGTCATCTGATTTCTGCCATCCACCCTCGCAACATTAAGTAATTTTGCTTAAACAAATAAGTTCCTTAAAAGAAAAGGTGTGCTAGCTGTTGACATATATTATTTTCTTCAATTTTACTTCATTATCACTTCAGTCAAAATTTCACTGAAAAACCTGTGTGAAGTTTAAAATACACAATTATGATATGGCATATACTCTGATTTAACTTTCATTTTTAGTTTCTTTCATATGTAAATTTTTAGTTCATTCTTTCAGTGCATTTCAACCATAACGTTATATTTTTCTCACTCACCTAATGTATTAGGTGTGCAACTTAATTCTCGGCCCCTAACCACAAGCGATCATAGAACGTCGGCAAATGCAAACAGCTGTGTGCGATAATGGCTGACTGCAGCACCATCCGACAGCTTTCCAGGCAACCGTAAGCGCTCACAGCTCTATTGACAGAAGGGACGAAAGTTGACAGTGAAAGCAGTGACGTTCGAGAAGCAACATTTGAGGCACCGCCTCCTGTTCGCGTTTCAGCTGAAAAAAAGTGCCGCGGAAGCCCAGCAAATGATCTGTGCTGCTTTGGGTGAGGCTGTTGTGTCCTACAGTACATGTAAGAAGTGGTTCCAGCGGTTTAAGCATGGAAATTTCAATCTCCTTGATGCAGAACATCCGGGACAGCCACAGAAAGTTGACGACTAGGAACTGGAACAACTGTTGTACCCGGATCCCTGTCGTACAGAGTCAGAGCTCGCCCAGAAACTCGGAGTAACATGGCAAGCCATTGCAAAAGCACCTGTACAAGCTTGGACGGATTCACAAGGAGGGCCGTTGGGTGCCCCACCAACTCACAGCTGCGAACAAGTCTAGGCACTACGACGATGTTGCTGTGTCCTTGCTCTCCAGATTCAAGAAGAATTTCCTCCACAAGATTTTGACCTGTGGTTGATAAGTGGATCCTCTACGATAATCCTAAGCAGCGCAAATCGTGGGTTTATCCAGGTCAGCCTACCTCCAAACCGAATATCCATGCCAGGAAGTTGTTGCTGTGCATATGGTGGGATCAGTGCGTTGTCGTACACTATGAGTTGCTCAAACCTGGTGAAACGATCAATGCTGAGTGTTATTGTCAGCAACTCATTCGTGTGAGTGACGCAATAGAGGCGAAAAGGCCATACACTGACAAGGGCAGAAGGTCGGTCCTGTTGCTTCAGATAATGCGCATCCTCACACCGCGAAAACGACTTTAAACATGATCACCGACCTGGGATGGGAAATTTTGTCCCATCCGGCGTTTTCTCCAGACTTCGCCTTGTCGGATTATCACCTCTTTCACTCCCTGCAACATCACCTGAGTGATATGCACTCCACTTCACTTTTGTTGAGGAGGTCCACACAAATATTGATGACTTTATCAACTCGAAATAGCCCCTCTTTTTTTTGCAGTGGCATTCGGCAGCTCCTGACCGATGGCTCAAATGTATTCAACACGACGGGGATTATTTCCTTGATTAGGTACGTATTCGATTTGCTATAATTTGTTGTCAACGTGTCGTGCTTGTGGCCGAGAATTAAGTTGCACACCTAATATATTGGCTGCAGTTTTGAGGCCAGGGTGCGTGATGTGTGTGTGGACTTGATCATAAGGAGCTATATAATGTTGGAGCAAGCAGCAAAAAATTGTGATGCGTTAGTGGCAGTCGTTGAGGCTGTTTAAATCTGTAAACTGTGTTCCGTCATGCAGATAACATCTGTTGATCTGTGGTTTATGTATGTGCTTTGTGTTAGTCTTGTCTTTTAGAACTACTGCTGTGTTCACTAATTCAAGATCATTCGACTAAGTGTCTAGTGTGGTAATTGGAACTATGATTTAGTGAAGTGCGGCTGAATAAAAAGTGAACTGTAAGTAAATCTTTTGTTAATTTTATTTGAGTGACTTTGTTCAGTCACATGAGTGAATAAGGAAAATAAGCTTTAAGTAGTGTTCTCAAAAGCTACATACACACATTGTAAGAACATTACAACCCATATTTTCCAATTAAAACTCCAGCTATAAACAAAACAACAGTGGTTCAGTTCAACTTTAATCTGCTTTGTGAATACAGTTTAGAAATATACTCAGAAGAGCAAAATTATTATGCACAATGACAGAAGTAGGATGACTGTTTGATGAAAGAGAGGGATTCAGGAACCTTTTGTTACATACTCTTAGCCTCTAACACTTTGACTAAAAGCAGCAAACATTTCTTGCTTTAAAAAGGGAAAAAACATTTTCCTGCTGATGAGCAGAAGTATTACTTAAACATGAATTGTGAAGTCATGGTATTTTAACCTTGATATTTATTGTGGAATTGCCATTATTTTTCTTGCTGATTGATAAAATATATGTTTTAATTGTAGGTTTGCGTTGGAGTGTGTCAGGAGAGTTCCTCATAATGAAAGTGCTTGGAATTATCTCAGAGGGTAAGCACATCGTGTATTTATGACTTACGTAAATTATGTTACTTTATTTTAACTTGCATTCCATTTGTAAATTATGTTACTTAATTTTAACACATTTCATTTTCAGTTCTCTTTAATTGTACAATCCAGTTGTCACTATATAAAATGCCATCAGTGTGATGAAACTAATTTATTTTGGCCAAATAAATTTTTCAAGATATCAGTATCAATCAAAGTAAAATCCCTGAAATGGCAATGAGCTGGACATATTGCTAGAAAAATGGACCACCAATGGACAACTGAAATATTAGACTGGATGCCAAGGGACAAAAAGAAGACCATGTGGGAGATGGGTGGATGAAATCTAAAAGCATGCCAGAGTTATGTGGAGGAAACTGGCTCAAGACTGACAGTCGTGAAAGAAACCTTCATCTAACAGTGGATTGGTAATGGTTGACAGTGATGATGATATAGGCATAAAGTGGTTTCCCCCTAATACCATCATATCTGGCACTTATAATCTGTGTTATAATATGTGTTGGGGTGGTAACAGAAAAGAGGCTAAAAGTAGAAATAATCATTAAAGGTCACATTTGTCTTTACTTTTGTGTGTGTGTGTGTGTGTTTAAAAAAATCATCATAGGGTCATTCCACATCAATTCATCCAATTTTTTGGGGGAATGTAACCCACCATCTCAGATTTTGATGAAATTTAGCATGGAGGTATACTTCACCAAGATATAGAAAATGACCAGATTTTTAACTTCCTACACCACATAGTTTCTGAGATACAGTGCTCCAAAGTTTCACTGAACACCAATCGCACACGTAGAGTGACGAAGTACCACTTTTTACAAAATGCTGCATAACTGTACTGCTATTTAGTTTAGAAGAAAGAAATTTTGTACCCTTATGCAAAAGAGCTTCCAGAATAAGAAATCATTTTAAATTTAATTGAAAACACTGAATAAATAAATTAAATATAGTGGTAAAGTGAAAATTTAAGAAAAAAAACTTGCTATTCTATGTTAGGCTCTACAGCAAATAGCAGAGGTATGAGGGAGCTCTTTTTTATTGTATATTGGTCTTTGATGTATACTGTCACATAACAAGAAAAAAAAATAGTGGCTTTCAGCTTGCTTTTGAAGATATGTGTAAATATCTTAAATGCATGTGGAGTTCCACTTGGTCAATTCAACCACTTTTTTTTTTTTATTAATTATAATTCATCTCTGAAATTCAAGAAATTTCACAAGGAGATAGAACTAACTAGGACACAAAAATGTAAAAAATTATGTTTTCTTATACCATATAGTTTCAGAGATATACCATATTAACAAGTTTGACAATATGGCTAGTTCAGCTGCACCCCACAACAAGTATGGTGAGGTTTTAAAGTTTTTCCGTCATTTCAAAATATGTTGTTCTCTTATTGCAGATTGCAAAAATTCCTGGAAAAAAAAAAAAAAAAAAAAAAAAAACACTTACTCTGACAAATCTCCCTAAAACAGAAAAAACAGAATTTTGGAAAATTTACCCCCCTCCTCCAAATGTAAATATTTCCACAAAAGATATAAGCAGGTTTTATATGTGCATGACTGGATAATACACTAAAGTAAGCTTGCAATGGATGGGCACTAGGAAACAATTGCAACTTGTCAGAGAGCACTTTTTAAAAGAAAATGTGGCATTGGGCAAAATGATACAGCACGATTCCTAAGGTCATGAGAATTTGTTTTGACTTCATCCCAGATCCTGTGCTCAACTGACCACAAGTTCAAATGGGGTAAGTTTTATGACATTGTAAAACTCCCCAAGTGCTGAGATGAAGGTGGAGGTCAAAAAGATTTCTCTGTTCTCATCTCACCCTCCTGGGGATGTCCTCCAGCTAAAGAGAAATAAGGTTTCAGTCCCTCATTCCCAATTAAGGAAGCAGTGGTTCAGATGCTCATGCTGATTTCACTGTGGGCTGGCTATCCAGAAGTCTCTTAAACTTTGCTGTGAAATATATTGCTTCCAATATTTTCTTTTTTGTGCATTGGCTGCTCTGTGTTAATCTGGCTTTGGGACAAGTTTGTCAACCTCAATCATGGAAAAAAATTAATGGACCAGTGTAGTGTTGGATCACTTGCTAATACAGAATGCAGTAAATCAAGTTATGTGAAGACAAAAGGGTTTCTCAGTAGTGAAGAACTTTCTGTTGCTGACAAGGAACTTATTTCTTTAAGACCTAATATTCCACATAATGATATAATCTCAGTATGTTTACATCACAAATGTTATTATCTGAAGAAATATGAAAGCTACCTAGTAACTCGTTGCAACACTTTTGGTGACCATGATGTGAAAAAACCTGTTAAGAGGTCCCTGTATCAAGTCAGTATACAAATAGCCCAAACAGCTGTAATCTAAAAATATCAGTGTATGCCCAGGTAAAAAATTATCTCCTTAGTGTTGTGGAAAAGCATCTAAATTAGGACAACCTGTAGAAAATGAAGTTTTAAGTGAGACTGATGATAGTGAAATGGCCCCTGATGATTTTATTATTAAAGAATGTGCTGTTAAAGAAGTTTTGAAAGTTTATCTGATTTCGGATTGTCCCTTTTAAAATTACATTTCCTTGCCATCCCATAGTAAACCAGCATATGGGAAAAAAAACTTCTTCAAGCAAAGTTAGCTATGCAGAGTAAAATATCTTGTGCTCTAGAGTATGGCTTTACAGCTCAGTCTTCTACTAGGGACAGTGATGATGAACATTCCATAGATGAATTAAAACTTTTAAAAGCTCATCATTTGGAAAAACTTGTTGCTTTAATGAAAGAAAAGATACCTACTGTTAGTTGTCAAAAAAATAAAAATAAATAATCAGATACAGATATTAACAATGGCTCTCCCATCATGGTCCAAAAAAAAAAAAAAAAAAAAAAAAGTAGCACAACAGTTTACAGTGTCAGGATACACAGTACATCAGGCAAGAAAATTAGCAAAATATTAAAGGCATTATATCAGTTCCTGAACCCAGCCATGGTAAGAAACTTTAACAAGATACCATGAAAAAGATTATAGGATTTCATGAAGATAACTATTCTAGGCAAATGCCAGGAATGAAGGACAAAGTAAGTGTCTCTAGAAACGTTCATGCTCAGAATAGACTTATTCTGTACAATTTGAAAAGAGTTATATCAACAATTTAAGCAAAGATATACTAATGAAAAAGTAGGATTTTCTAAATTTTGCGCTCTTCGTCTGAAATGGTCCATTCGTGCGGGCTTCTCTGGAACCCATTCTGTATGTGTGTGCATTATACATCAAAATGTCTAACTTTTGATTAGTGCAGCACACTTTGAAGAATCACATCAGACTTTATCAATAGTCTTGTCTGCAGCAGTAAGAATTCAAAGTGCATGCTTTTGTGCTGTTGAGTGTCCAAAAAGTACAAATCTGAATCAGTTATAGTTGCATAAATTGAAAGATTTGTGATCCCACTGATGAAATTGAATATCACTAGTGGGTGTCTACAGACAGAATGGAGCTTCAAAAGTTATCTTCTCCAGTTGAGGAATTCATTGAATCATTTTTGTCAAAAATTGAGAAGCTCATTCCGCATTCATACATTACCAAAGCACAGTCTTCATTTTTCAGTAAGTTTAAGAGGAACAATTGGTCCAGAGTCTGCCATTATACTGATGGACTTCAGTGAAAATTATGCATTTGTAGTTCGAGAAGAAGCACAAGGGTATCATCATTGGACCCGCCATGCCTGCACAGTTCACCCTGTTGTTATTTACTGTAAAAGAAATTCTGAATCTTTGAACTCTGCATCAAGTCAATGTTTCATTTCTGATGATTTTGATCATGATGTTGCAATGGTGTATAAGATTCAGAGTGAAATAATAACTTTCTTAAAAAAGAACTACCAACAAGTAAAAGAAGTACATTATTTTACTGATGGTTGTGCTGCTCAGTACAAAAACTATAAAAACTTCATAAATCTATGTCATCATATTAATGATTTTGCAGTGACAGCTTCATGGTCTTTCTTTGCCACCAGCAACGGGAAGTCTCCTTGTGATGGCATAGGTGGGAATGTCAAACGAATCACTGCAAAAACAAGTCTCCAATGTCTACTGAAAGAGCAAATAACCACTCCACAGGAGACGTTCGGCTTCTGTCAAAAGAATATCATGAAAATAAGAGTTCCATTTTATTTTGAAAAGTGATATGAATGCTGTGCGCAATGAGTGTCAAGTAAGATTTTCTCATGCTCAAACAATACCTGGTACATGGAGTATCCACAGCTTGGATGAAAATTACTCTTTGATTTTGGCTGTACAAATCTAGGAATATAAAGGCAGTTATATACACATTGTTATGTAGCATGTGTATATGTTTCTAACTGGTTTCTAGGAATAATAGAGAAAATCAGTTGTAAAGAAGGTGATGCATCTGTAAAATTTATGCACCCAAATGGCCCTGCAGTTTCATTTTACTGTCCTTCATTTAAAGATGAGTGCAATATTCCATTTGGACACATTTTATGTCTAATTGACACTCCCATGACAACAAGTTCTGGAAGAACATATGTGTTTTCCAAGTTGGATGAATTATTATAAGGACTCCATCCTCAGGAGTTGATCATGGCATATTAATAACATCAATGTAAATATTTGTAAACAGTGCAAAACAAACTACTTGCTTGCGTTTCTTTTTTTCAAGTCAAAACTAATTATGAAAAAATAGATCTATGCACCGTAGGTAAGTACGACTAAGCAGTTTGTTGCATATGCTCACCTAACTTGTCGGGTACAGCTGAACTAGCCATTTTGTCAAGCTTGTTAATATGGTATTTCTGAAACTATACATTTTAGGAAAATATAATTTTTAATATTGTTGTGTCCTTGTTAGTTTTATCTCATTGTAAAATTTCTTGAATGTCAGAGATGAGTTATAATTAATAAAAAAAAAAGTGGTTTTATTGACGAACTGGAACTCCACACGCATTTCAGATATTTGCACATATCTTCAAAATCAAGCTGAAAGCTACTATTTTTTTTTCTTGTTATGTTACAGTATATGTCAAAGACCAATATACATTAAAAAGAGCTCCCTCATATCTCTGCTATTTGCTGTAGAACCTAATATAGAATAGCAAGTTTTTTCTTAAATTTTCACTTTACCACTGTATTTAATTTATTTATTCAGTGTTTTCAATGAAATTTAAAATGATTTCTTATTCTGGAAGCTCTTTTGCATAAGAGTACAAAATTTCTTTCTTCTAAACTAGATAGCACTACAGTTATGCAGTATTTTGTGAAAAGTGGTACTCCGCCGCTCTATGTGTACGATTGGTATTCAGTGAAACTTTGGAGCACTGTATTTAAGAAACTATGAGGTGTAGGAAGTTAAAATTTGGTCATTTTCTATATCTTGGTGAAGTATGCCTCCATGCCAAATTTCATCAAAATCTGAGATGGTGGGTTACATGGCCTGGATGAAGTGACGTGGAATGACTCCATAGCAAAAGAATCATAATCTATAATGTTGTCTTGACACGACTTTCTTACCACAGTGGCACTTGAACACTCTTCTTTCAACTTCAAAATCATCTTACACCAGACCAGTTGACACGTCTCTGGATCACATTTTTTATGAAATAAATGCAGCAGATGTCTAGTTCTTCCAGGGTAACATGTTTCCATTGTATGTTCTTTACATACACAAGACCAGTTGACATGCCTCTGGATCACATTTTTTATTACCATATTTTTTGTTGTATAATCTGCTAATAATCTGCTAAAAAGTTTAAAATATAGGTGCTGTGGATTAAATGCCGATTAAAAATAAAACCCCCCTTTCTGCGGCCCTTTCATTTTTTTTTTAAATTCACAGGGTAACTATGCAAGAGAGGAGCTATAATTCGAAAAGGAACTTCCTCGGAAATTTTTTTATCTCAGTTCGGGGGTTTGTATGGGGAAAGGTGTCATGATGAAAGATTGGGGAAGTTGTGAGGAGGGACGACGGGGGTCATTTTGTATTGTTGAGAAAGACAACTCTGCCTGTTGTGCAGTCTCTGTTTATGAAATTATACACTGCTTGTTGCATGAATTTAGGCATTCTTCCTTTCAAAGTTCCTTGTTTTGGATCTCGCATGAATTTAGGCATTCTTCCTTTCAATGTTCCTTGTTTTGGATCTCGTGTGTGCCGTACCTTGTTTTTAGTTTGTCCTTTGCCTTTTTGACCAATGTCTTTGCTGCTGATATTTTCCTTCATTGCTATTTATGATGTCTTCGAAAAGGGAAATGTTTTGGTTACACTGCCGAATTTAAACTTAAAGTTGAGGATATGATCATGTCACTGCATGATAGTTTTTAGGTGAGAAAACTATCGTGCAGTGACACGCGAAAGCCTCTGTGCTGCAGTCCAGAACATAAACTGATCCGTTGGTAAATTCCACAGGAAAATTCATGGAAGTCCAGCCCTGGTTTTTATTGGCCCACGTATAAGTTACCTTCCGCAACTTTGATAGCGGGATTTGTTCCATAAACTTTCGTCTTACATTCAAGTATACATGGTGTTTCTATTACTTGTTCTGTCTGTATCAGCGTTTCGTCATTGGTAAGGTGTAATGCAATACTCTGGAGCTGCATCGGTGTGATTAAATTTTGTGCTCTATGGATGCCACGCCACTGAGCTTTATTTGTCCAGAGATAAAAATATAAAAAGTAACCTTTAAAAATGAATTTCTTTATGTAATAAGACCGTTTTTTCTTATTTCTTCGGACTCCTGGGTCATTATGTGACCGACTTTTCTGTTGGAAATTCTGCTTCCAGATCAATATCTGTGATGTGCTGATTATATATGGCGATATTTTTTTTTCTGAATGTCATGCTTTGCAAATTATATGAAGGAAAAAAAAAATTGTGTGAATTTCACATCTGGGGATTATACGCTGGTGCGGATAATATAACAAAAATTATGGTATTATTTTAATGAGGTATGAACTTGTTAAGAGGAAGAATTAGTTTGCACTTGATCTGCAAATTATATGTCAGAAATTATAGTAGTCAGTGTTGATATAATACCCACATGAAATCATCTGTTAAGGCACTGATTTGGTCATAATATTTGTGCTTCCCATCATCCAAGCTGTCTGCCACTAGGAAACGGATTTTTAGGTGAAATTTTTTTTTTTATAAATACTAATTTTCGAAAATTCCATATGAACATATATATTTTCCAAAATTCTGTAATAAATATGATACATACATTTGCATGTTTCCTTAATTTTTTTATTTTGTAGTGCAAATAAATTCATAGTAAAAATTCAGCACAAAAAATAAGAAAAGAAAGAAAAAAGGAACCATATTGTAATGAGCAGGTGGAATTCACACCCCATCTTCCTCTCCAAATTGTTCATGAGCTCCAGTGCTTAGGCAAATGATGTCTTCTCTTTCCAATCGAAGAAGCAAAACCGGAAGTGCTCTCGTACCCATGAAGGCTTAGGTAACACATGTATAGGTCTCAATGTCCAACATGGAGAGTATATACACTATATTGACAAAAGTCACCGGACACCACTTCAAAAGCAAATGAACGGATCCGCTGCATTGTTAAAACGCGCGGTACAGCTGCAAATGTTATAAAAACCATCCTGCAGCCGACTGCGATCATATTGCACTATGAGGTTGAGTGAAAATGTTGCAGCGGAGAGAACTGACTTTGAGAAAGGAAAGATTATTGGGTGTTATATTAGTGGGTTGGCCAAAAAAAACAACCCCAAGAGGCATTTAAACATACCCAAATCAACTGTTTTGGATGTACTGAATAAATGGAAGACAAATGGCATGCCTGAAGGAGCAAAGCGTACCGGCAGACCAAAGAATATCAGTGATAGAGGACGTCGAAGCCTCAGGAGAGTCATTACAGCTAATCGACGGAGTACTGCGCAAGACCTCAGTGTACAGGCGAGTAACAATGCTGGAAACCTCGGCATGTACAAGTACCATTTGCAGAGAACATCATTCCATGGGTTACTGTGGTCGTGCGGCTGCTCATAAGCCGTTTATCTCCACTTAGAATGCTACTCGTCATTTAGCATGGTGTAAAGAACATTTATCGTGGACCGTAAATCAATGCAAACGGGTCCTATGGACTTATGAATCCAGATACATGATCCACCAGTCTGATGGCCGTGTGTGGGTATGGTGGCAGCCGGGGGAATGCTATTTACCACAGTGTACTGTTCCTACGGTCAAGTTTGGATCTGGCAGTGTACTCGTGTGGGGGTGTTTTTCGTGGTATGGTCCTGGCCCATTGGTTATCGTGGATAAACTTGTTAACCAGCACGTCTACCTTGATATTCTGGACAATTATACCCTACCAACGCTGTGGCAATACTATGGAACTGAGCCTTGTTGGTACCAGCAGGATAATGCCCCGAGCCATAAAGCAAGGACTGTTACAGCGTGGTTTGACAATAATTCCGTATCGTTTGTGGACTGGCCAGCACAAAGCCCTGATCTTAATCCCATGGAGCACCTATGTAATGAATTAATGCGCCACATAAGAAGTTTGGAACCAAGGCCTACTACAAAGCAACAATTAGCGGCAGCATTATGTACTGAATGGAAGCTCATACCTATCACTATGTTCTAAAACCTTGTCGAAAGCATGTCTCGAAGGGGCATTAAGGCCAAAGGTTGACTAACACCATACTAATGTATGTCAATAAATGCTATGTTGTGTTTCTCTTCTAGGTGTCTGTTGACTTTTGTCAATATAGCTATGCTCAGTAAGTTCCAGGACTGGCCGCATAACTCACGTAACAGTAATGGGATAAAAATATCATGCGTATGCCAGAAGACAGCAGTCTCCTTGGCCAATCAGCAAACAGCTGGAAACCGGTTATATGGTATTTCCAGGCTGCAGACTGGCACTAAGGGGATCATAGCAAGAATTTTCATCCCATTATATTTTAGTCATGGAAGAGCAGAGAGTAAACATCCGTTTTGTTGGAAACTTGGTAAATGAGCTACTGAAAGTTACAGAATGTTAAAAGAAGCATATGGAGACTCCCAGCAGAGTTTTTGAATGGTATGCACGGTTTCGTAATGGCAAGAATCCTTTGACGATAATCCAAGATCTGGGCATCCCTCCAGTGTGCGGACAGTGAAAAAAAAAATCGAAGAGGTCAGAATCAGTTGAAGAAAAGATCACTGAATTACAGCAAGACTTGTGGCTGAGTCAGTGGTCATCAGTAAGTCTATCTGTCATGAGATTCTATGCGAGGATCTCGGAAAATAAAAACTTAATGCCAGATTGGTACTCTACATTCTGAGTGATGACCGAAAGGAGACTCGTTCATCGATCTTCTCTAATCTGCTGGGCACTGCAGCTGAGAATCCTGATATTTGCTCCAGAATTATTGCAAGAGATGAAACATGGTGCCTGTAGTATGATCCACAAACCAATTGACAATATGCTGAATGGAGAGGTACCCACTCACAGTATCATGTAAACATTACATCTATCCAAGTAGCCATGACAAAACAACTTGCAGACGCCTTCCAGAGCTGTTTTCAGGATCTTCAGAAATGCTAGAAAGTGTGTGTTGGTTCAGAAGGTCGTTATTTTGAAGGTGACCAGCATTAATTATAAGTATAGTGCTTTTTTATATTCTTTATTGCATCAATTCTGGAACTTTTTGGATGTAGGTTGTGTATGCCACTCACGTTATTGTCGTTGTTGAATTGCTGCTAGGAGCTGTATAAATGTGCTGAAAAAATTTCCATGTTTAGTTGTAACAAGTGTTCTGCTTCTTCATTGCAAGTTTCTGAGTAGGATCGACCCTTTCAATCTGAGACCCCCCATCCCCCCAAAAAAGCAACAAAATATAACATCATACTATAAAAAAAGAAGTGTATATGTGACACCAAGTGGCATTATTATCTGGAATGACTGCCATATTCTGCGACGAGGCATCAGGAAACTTCCCTCGCACAGGTCCGGCAGCACAACAAACTTCCACTACTTACACCCTGCCTTCTGTGCACCCTTCTTATAGTGCTTCTCGGTGGCGTGCCGGGCGTACATGATTTGTATATGCCCTGCAATGCTAATCGTTTGCATGTCCTCTCGCGGGCGATGCATGCTGCGAATTTCAGGCCAATCGGATGCTTCCTTCTTGGTGTTGCATTTTGGGTGGCCAGCAGTGTATATAGAAAGAGGGAGCAAGAAGGTGTGTGTGTGTCAACATTTTGCTAACAGGCTACTGTGCTAACGTACTAGATTTTTGTTGCCCTAGCTGGATGAAAAGAACGAGCAGAACTTTTATATATTTTAAAGGAGCAGAGGTGCTTGTAAACTTCAAAGCAAATATTTATCTTGTAAGTATAATGATTGAGTAATTTATTTTGTCTTTTCTTCTATAATGTGCATTGCTTTTGTAAAAACGCATGGCTGGTTTGGTCCACATGAAAAAATACCCCACCTAGTGCGCTCCTGACAGCCCCTTTTGAAAGTTGGCAACTCTGGAGATGTATCATCCCTCTCATACAGTTTTGAGTAGAAATCTTTCACCCTTGTCAAAATTTTGCTTCTATTTCTTGTTGCAGTCCCATCTTCTTTTCTCAGTGCTATAATCTGTTTTCTTCCCTTAGTGAGATATCCCCTTGCTCTCTTCAGGCTTTAGTTGTTTTCAATTGCTTTTCTCACTAGTTCACAATTGAATTTCCTTATGCCTTCAGTTACACTTTTCCGTACTGTCTTGCATAGCTCTATATATTCCACCTTGGAAGTTATGTCTTCTTTATTTGTCCTCATCTCCCTTCTCTTTTGCATCAACATTTTTGTTTTTCCTGAAATTTTCTTCATATGTAACTAGATTTTAGTTTCTGGGTATATCTGTGTATATCTAGTATTATTCATTGTTGAATATTCACTACTTTTAAACATGCATATGATCCTGATATTATCTGCCTGGATTAGATATGTATATTCAGGCATTCTTTTAAATTAACAGGGAAGACAAATAAATGATGGCAACAACCTAAAATTCAATGGGATATTTTGATGCCATCATTAATGCTAGTGTGTATGGGGAAAGGCAGGACCACATGTTAATTGCCATGTGTGCACATCATTAGTCATGACTGTACGGTTGTTTAATTTTTTTAGTTTTATGAGTGTAAAATGTTTCACAAATTTTATTCCTGAAACACATTTATTGTGAGACTCGTTTATTTTTTAATTTGAAAGTTGTAATAGATTAGTTAATAGCACATTTTTAGATTTTCATTATGTGAATCTGTAAGCAGTTCTTATTTCTATGCAATTACTAAGATATAATACCTATAATGTAGTTCCGTCATGCAAATGATTTTATCATTTTTTTATGTTCTTCTCATAAGACTGTCTTATCATCTACTTTAACACCTCTAAGTGAGATATATATATCATCATAATCATTGTCAACCATTATCAATCAGCTGCTGGACTAAGGTCTCCCCAAGTTTCCTCCACAACAGCCTGTCTTGTGCCAGTCTCCTCCATGTCACTCCCGCATACTTTCGAATTTCATCCACCCATCTTCCATGTGGTCTTCTTCTGGGTCTTTTCCTGTCCCTTGGAATCCAATCTAAAATTTCGGCTGTTCATCGATGGTCTGTCCTTCTGGCAGTATGTCCAGCCCATTGCCATTTCAAGGATTTAACTCTGATCATGATGTCTTCCACTCTCGTCATTTTTCGGATTCACGAGTTCCTCCTCTTATCTCTCCTGGTTATACCAAGCATGCACCTCTCCATGCAACTTTGAGTTGTCTGCAGCCTTTGTATGTCTCTTTTAGTTAAGGTCCACGTCTCTGCACCATGCGTAAGCACTGGAAGGATGCATTGATCAAACACTTTTCTTTTAAGACATAATGGCATATTGCTCTTGAAAATTATGCTGTTTCTTCCAAAAGCTCTCCAGGCAAGTTTTATACGCCGATTAATTTCTTCAATAATGTGACCCTCACTTGATATCTGCTGTCCAAGATAAACGTACGTGTCTGTTATCTCCAGCTTTTCTCCATCAATCGATAAATCTTCATTTTGTGTAAAAGCATTGAGCATCACTTTTGTCTTCTGAAAGTTCATTTTTAATCCCACTTCTTTACTCTTGTCAGCAAGTTCCTGGATCATACTCTGCAGCTCTGATGGGGTAATTGCAAAAATAACTATGTCATCAGCAAAACGAAGGTGGGTTAGATAATCTCCATTAATTTTTATCCCTTTGTTTTTCCCAATTCAGTGATTGAATGACATTTTTCAATGTGGCATTAAAGAGCTTAGGAGATATGATGTCACCTTGTCTCACTCCTTTTCCAATTTTTATGTGTGTTGTATTTTTCAAACAGCCAAATCTTTGCACTTGCATTTTCATAGATGCTGTTAATAATATTAATGTACACATCTTCAATACCGCAGGATTTCAGAGCCATTGTAACTGCTGATGGTTTCACCGAATCAAGGGCTTTTTCATAATCGATAAAAGCCATGCACAATGGAAGTTCATATTCCCTCGCTCTTTCAATTAGTTCTCTCAGTACGTGGATATGATGTATTGTGCTGTAGCCACTCCTGAATCCAGCTTGTTCTCTTCGTTGAGCCATGTCCAGTGTCACCTTCAAGCGGTGTGAAAGAACTTTAGTGAAGATTTTATAAACCACTGATAGGAGGCTGATAGGTCTGTAGTTCCTGAGATCCTCAATGTCACCTTTTTTATGTAGCAGGATCATTGTACCATTGTTCCAATCCTCAGGAATCTTCCCTTCATTAAGGCATCGAGTGAAAATTTGAGGCGAGTACTGTTTTGATTTCCCCACTTGCTTGTATATGTCTACAGTAATTCCATCTTCTCCTGGAGCTTTTCCCCGCTTCATGTTCTTGATTGCATGTGCAACTTCTGCTGGGAGGATTGGAAGAACTCTGGTACTGGTACCTTTCATAATGTCTGGAGTACATGTATCATCCCTTTCATCTAATTGGTCTCCGGCAGCTGGAATGTACCTGGCCGAGGCAGCGGCCAGTGCGACATGAAGGCAGAGGGTGCTAAGAATCCCCGGAGGACAGGACTAGGCTGCCATCTGATGCTGACCTTGGCTACGTATAATGGACGCTCCCTATCTTCTGATTCAAGGCTTCTTGAATTGGAAGAGGAACTACAAAGGATCAAGTGGGACATCGTCGGGCTAAGTGAGGTAAGGAGAAAAGGAGAAGATCTCATTGAACTGAAAAAGTGGACATCTCTTCTACTATTGTGGGAAAGATACTGGCAGAACTCGTGGTGTTGGATTTATAATAAACAAGAAACTGAAGGATAAAGTTGTAGAAGTTGAAAGTTCCTCTGACAGAACTGCACGACTCGTTATCCAACTCTCGAGAAGATACCAGGCTCAGATTATTCAAATTTATGCACCCACCACAAGTCATCCTGAAAAAGGAATTGAAGAATTTTATGAGGAAATTCGTCAACTAAATAATAAGGGTAAGCAGCACTTAAAGATAATTATGGGAGATTTCAATGCAAAAATAGGGCAACGACAACAGAATGAAACTTCCGTAGGTAAATTCGGCCACGGCAACAGCGTGGAAATACTCTCTTAGAGTTTGCAGAGGCAGAAGGGTTTTTCATCTTGAACTCCTTTTTAAAGAAAAAGCCACACAGAAAATGGACATGGAGACATCCAAATGGGACGACAAGTGAAATTGATTTTATTATGTGTAACAAAAAATTCGTCATAGAAGACTGCAGTGTGCTAAACAAGTTCAACACAGGTAGTGACCATAGATTGATGAGATGGAAGATGCACCTCAACACTAAACTTGAACGTAGCAAGCTCATAAGACAAACAAAATGTATTGACATAACCAACCTTAAAAAACACCATGAAACCTTCAAGTTGGAACTGAAGAACAGATTCTCTGCTTTAGAAGGCCTAACATCGGAAGAAGTGGATATTTCTGAAGTTAACAGAAAAGTAACCAAAGCTCTTATGGAAACAGCAACAAAATTAGCTGGGTCTAAGAACAAGTTGCATGTGAACAAATTATCAAGAAAAACCAAAATGTGGATGCAAAAAAGAAGAGAGATAAGGACAACTAAAGAAGATGTGACTTCCAAAGTGGAATATATAGAGCTATGCAAGACAGTACAAAAATGTATCACTGAAGACGTAAGGAAATTCAACTGTGAACTAGTAAGGAAAGCAATTGAAAACAACCAAAGCCTAAAGATAGCAAAGGGACATCTCAGTAAGGGAAGAAAACAGATTATGGCACTGAGAAAAGAAGATGGTTCTGTAACAAGAAATAGAGGCGAAATTTTGACAAGAGTAAAAGATTTCTACTCCAAATTATATGAAAGGGATGATACATGTACTCCAGACATCATGAAAGGTACCAGAGTTCTTCCAGTCCTCCCAGCAGAAGTTACACATGCAATCAAGAACATGAAGCGAGGAAAAGCTCCAGGTGAAGATGGAATTACTGTAGACATCATACAAGAAGCAAGTGGAGAAATCGAAACAGTACTCGCCCAAATTTTCACTCGATGCCTTAATGAAGGGAAGATTCCTGAGGATTGGAACAACGATACAATGATCTTGCTACATAAAAAAGGTGACATTGAGGATCAAAGGAACTACAGACCTATCAGTCTCCTATCAGTGGTTTATAAAATCTTCACTAAAGTTCTTTCACAACGCTTAAAGGTGACACTGGACATGGCTCAACCGAGAGAACAAGCTGGATTCAGGAGTGGCTACAGCACAATAGATCATATCCACGTACTGAGAGAACTAATTGAAAGAGCGAGGGAATATGAACTTCCATTGTGCATGGCTTTTATCGATTATGAAAAAGCCTTTGATTTGGTGAAACCATCAGCAGTTACAATGGCCCTGAAATCCTGCGGTATTGAAGATGCGTACATTAATATTATTAATAACATCTATGAAAATGCAAGTGCAAAGATACGGCTCTATTGAAATCTCCCAAGCTCTTTAATGCCACATTGGAAAATGTCTTTCAATCACTGAACTTGGAAAACAAAGGGATAAAGATTAATGATGATTATCTAACCCACCTTCGTTTTGCTGATGACGTAGTCAGTTTTGCAACTACCCCATCAGAGCTGCACAGTATGTTCCAGGAACTTGCTGACAAGAGTGAAGAAGTGGGATTAAAAGTGAACTTTCAGAAGACAAAAGTGATGTTCAATGCTTTTACAAGAAATGAAGATTTATCGATAGATGGAGAAAAGCTGGAGATAACAGACACGCACGTTTATCTTGGACAGCAGATATCAAGTGAGGGTCACATTGAAGAAATTAATCGGCGTATAAAACTTGCCTGGAGAGCTTTTGGAAGAAACAGCATAATTTTCAAGAGCAATATGCCATTATGTCTTAAAAGAAAAGTGTTTGATCAATGCATCCTTCCAGTGCTTACGTATGGTGCAGAGACGTGGACCTTAACTAAAAGAGACATACAAAGGTTGCAGACAACTCAAAGTAGCATGGAGAGGTGCATGCTTGGTGTAACCAGGAGAGATAAGAAGAGGAACTCGTGGATCCGAAAGATGACAAGAGTGGAAGACATCATGATCAGCGTTAAATCCCTGAAATGGCAATGGGCTGGACATACTGCCAGAAGGACAGACCATCGATGGACATCCGAAATTTTAGATTGGATTCCAAGGGACAGGAAAAGACCCAGAAGAAGACCACATTTAAGATGGGTGGATGAAATTCGAAAGTATGCGGGTGTGACATGGAGGAGACTGGCACAAGACAGACCGTTGTGGAGGAAACTTGGGGAGACCTTCGTCCAGCAGTGGATTGATAATGGTTGACGATGATGATGATGATGATATATATATATATATATATATATATATATATATATATATATATATATATATATATATATATGACATTTGTCAAGTAGAGGCTGTGATGTTATGCATCACCTGACCTTACATCCCGAGAGACATATATATATATCTCGGGATGTAAGGACATTTGTCAAGTAGAGGCTATGATGTTGTGCATTACCTGACCTTATATTTTTATATCATCATCATCATCATTGTCAACCATTATCAATCCACTGCTGGACGAAGGTCTCCCCAAGTTTCCTCCACAACGGTCTGTCTTGTGCCAGTCTCCTCCATGTCACTCCCGCATACTTTCGAATTTCATCCACCCATCTTCCATGTGGTCTTCATATATATATATATATATATATATATATACATATAAGGTCAGGTAATGAGCAACATCATAGCCTCTACTTGACAAATGTCAACCCCGCCTTCTTGTGGTGCATCCTGTTCCCGCTAAAGGGAGCTCTGACGACCGCCAATAGTGGTATAACTATACCATCTGTATTAGAGGAAACGCTATCCCACTCTCACCAAACAGCTTGGCCAGCATAGTAAATTGTGGCTAAATCCCTCCAAAATTACTCCACAACATAAATCTTGGCCCTCAGTCTCCGGCAGCTGGAATGTACCTGGCCAAGGCAGCGACCAGGGCGACGTGAAGGGATAGGGTGCTAAAAATCACCGGAGGATTGGACTAGGCTGCCATCTGATGCTGACCTTGGCTATGTATAATGGACGCTCCCTATCTTCTGATTCAAGGCTCCTTGAATTGGAAGAAGAACTACAAAAGATCAAGTGGGACATCGTCGGCCTAAGTGAGGTAAGGAGAGAAGGAGATCTCATTGAACTGAAAAGTAGACATCTCTTCTTCTATCGTGGGACAGATACTGGCAGAACTAGTGGTGTTGGATTTATAATAAACAAGAAACTGAAGGATAAAGGTGGTGAAGTTGAAAGTTCCTCTGACACAACTGCACGACTCTTTATCCAACTCTCAAGAACATACCAGGCTCAGATTATTCAAACTTATGCACCCACCACAAGTCATCCTAAAGAAAACATAAAAAGAATTTTATGAGGAAATTTGTCATCTAAATAATAAAGGCAAGCAGCACTTGAAGATAATTATGGGAGATTTGAATGCAAAAATAGGGCTACAGCTACAGAACAAAACTTCAGTAGGTAAATTCGGTCACAGCAACAGAAACCAGCGTGGAAATACTCTTGTAGGGTATGCAGAGGCAGAAGGATTTTTCATCATGAACTCTTTTTCAAGAAAAAGCTGCAAAGAAATGGACATGGAGGCATCCCAATGGATGGACAAGTGGAATTGATTTTATTATGTGCAACAAGAAATTTGTCATGGAAGACTGCAGTGTGCTCAACAAGTTAAACACAGGTAGTGACCATAGAATGGTAAGATGTTAGATGCACCTCAATGCTAAACTCGAGCATGGCAAGCTCATAAAACAAACAAAGTGTATTGATGTGACCAACCTTAAAAAGCAGCATAATACCTTTAAATTGGAACTGAGGAACAGATTCTCTATTCTAGAAGGTCTAACATCAGAAGAAGTGGACATCTCTGAAGTTAACAGAAAAGTAACCAAAGCTCTTATGGAAACAGCAACAAAATTAGCTGGGTCTAAGAACAAGATGCATGTTGACAAATTATCAGGAAAAACCAAAATGTTGATGCAAAAAGAAGAGAGATGAGGACAACTAAAGAAGATGTGACTTCCAAAGTGGAATACATAGAGCTATGCAAGACAGTACGAAAAGGTATCATCGAAGACATAAGGAAATTCAACTGTGAATCTGTAGCAAGAAATAGAGGCAACATTTTTGACAAGAGTGAAAGATTTCTACTCCAAATTATATGAAAGGGATGATGCATGTACTCCAGACATCATGAAAGGTATCAGTGCCAGAGTTCTCCCAGTTCTCCCAGCAGAAGTTGCACATTCAATCAAGAACATGAAGCGGGGAAAAGCTCCAGGAGAAGATGGAATTACTGTAGACATCATACAAGAAGCAAGTGGAGAAATTGAAACAGTACTCGCCCAAGTTTTCACTCGATGCTTTATAAAGGCAGAAGGAAGATTCCTGAGGATTGGAACAACGCTACAATGATACAATGACACTGCTTGAAGGTGACACTGGACATGGCTCAACCAAGAGAACAAGCTGGATTCAGGAGTGGCTACAGCACTATAGATCATATCCACGTTCTGAGAGAACTAATTGAAAGAGCGAGGGAATATGAACTTACATTGTGTATGGCTTTTGTCGATTATGAAAAGTCCTTTGACTCAGTGAAACCATCAGCAGTTACAATGGCTTTGAAATCCTGCGGTATTGAAGATGCTTACATTTATCATTATATTTGCACTTTTAAGGTATGAAACACCAGCAAAGTGTGCATATGTACATGCAATTCCTTAATGATATATTATTAAAAATAACCAATCAATTACCCTAAAGATCATGGTCACTTTAACATTTATAAATAAGTGATTGGTTATTTTTAATAATATAGCATACATTTATATTATTAATGACATCTATGAAAATGCAAGTGCAAAGATTTGGCTGTTTGAGAAATACAACACACATAAAAACTGGAAAGGGAGTGAGACAAGGTGACACCATATCTCCCAAGCTCTTTTAATGCCACATTGGAAAATGTCTTTCAATCACTGAACTGGGAAAACAAAGGGATAAAGATAAATGGAGAATATCTAACTCACCTTCGTTTTGCTGATGACGTAGTCATTTTTGCAACTACCCCATCGGAGCTGCAGAGTATGATCCAGGAACTTGCTGACAAGAGTAAAGAAGTGGGATTAAATATGAACTTTCAGAAGACAAAAGTGATGTACAATGCTTTTACAAGAAATGAATATTGATCGAGTGATGGAGAAAAGCTGGAGATAACAGATGCGTATGTTTATCTTGGACAGCAGATATCAAGTGAGGGTCACATTGATGAAGAAATTAATCGGTGTGTAAAACTTACCTGGAGAGCTTTTGGAAGAAACAGCATAATTTTCGAGAGCAATACGGCGTTATGTCTTAAAAGAAAAGTTGTTTGATCAATGCATCCAGTGGTGCTTACGTATAGGGCAGAGACGTGGACCTTAACTAAAAGAGACCAACAAAGGCTGCAGACAACTCAAAGAAGCATGGAGAGGTGCATGCTTGGTGTAACCAGTAGAGATAAGAAGAGGAACTCGCTGATCAGAAAAATGACAAAAGAGTGGAAGACATCATAATCAGAGTAAAATCCCTGAACTGGCAATGGGGTGGACATACTGCCAGAAGAACAGACCATCGATGGACAGTTGAAATTTTAGATTGGATTCCAAGGAACAGGAAAAGACCCAGAAAAAGACCACATAAGAGATGGAAGGATGAAATTCGAAAGTATGTGGGTGTAACATGGAAGAGACTGGCACAAAACAGACCATTGTGGAAGAGGCTTGGAGAGACCTTCGTCCAGCAGTGGATTGATAATGGCTGACAATGATCATGATGATGATGATCATCATTATGCTCATTGTCAACCATTATCAATCATGATCATCATCATGATCATTATGATCATTGTCAACCATTATTAATCCACTGCTGGACGAAGGTCTCTCCAAGCCTCTTCCACAACAGTCTGTCTTGTGCCAGTCTCCTCTATGTTACACCCACATACTTTCGAATTTCATCCTCCCATATCTTATGTGGTCTTCTTTTGGGTCTTTTCCTGTCCCTTGGAATCCAATCTAAAATTTCAACTAATCATCGATGGTCTGTTCTTCTGGCAGTATGTCCAGCCCATTGCCATTCCAGCGATTTTACTCTGATCATGATGTCTTCCACTCTTGTCATTTTTCTGATCAAGGAGTTCCTCTTCTTATCTCTCCTGGTTATACCAAGCATGCACCTCTCCATGCAACTTTGAGTTGTCTGCAGCCTTTGTATGTCTCTTTTAGTTAAGGTCCACGTCTCTGCACCATACCTAAGCACTGGAAGGATGCATTGGTCAAACACTTTTCTTTTAAGACAACATATCATATTGCTCTTGAAAATTATACTGTTTGTTTCTTCCAAATGCTCTCCAGGCAAGTTTTATACGCTGAATAATTTCTTCATCAATGTGACCCTCACTTGATATCTGCCGTCCAAGATAAACGTACGTATCTGTTATCTCCAGCTTTCTCCATCAAATAAAGGTAACTTGATCACGCTAGTTACGTTAACTGAAAACTTTTACAAAAAGTTCGTAAATTGGAAGCTTTCGACCTTATCTTAGGTCTTCATCACGCCAATGGAGGACTAAGATTGTTGCCAGATTCTACATTTGAATTTTTCCTATTTTTGTTGCCAAAACTTAGAATTGATCTCCAGATCAACGGAATGTAGAGAGGAGATTCGGAGTTGCAAGTCATTGAGTTGAAAATAATTTCTATGCTTTCACGGTAACGGAGGGCAAAACAATTGTCAAAAGAAGCAATTCGTTTTGCTTCGTTCCAGTGGGGAACTGCAGATGTGTCTTCCATTGTCAAAATAGACAAAGCAGTATTAGGATTGGCTTTCGAAACATCTTTTCTATGTTCTAAAATTCTATGGTTAATGCTCCTGTATGTGCTTCCAATGTATAAGTTATCCCCAGTAGAAGAAGAGATAGGAATGCAGTAAACTCCTGGGAGGTTCAGGCTTTCAACTTTGTCCCTATCCCTTTGTAGAAGTTTCAAGATGTTTGGGGTAGATTTAATGGCAAGATGGTAACCAAAACTTCTAAAAAGAATCTGTAACTTATAAGCATAGGAAGGATGGTAAGGAACAGAACCACAGAATTTCAGGTCTTCTTTCTTTCCTGCTACATTAGCTACCAATCACTGGCTGCTACCACTCATCCTGCTTTGCTTGATATTTTCATGGTTCGCATCAACCAAACCCTCACAACAATTGAAGTAAATGAATATGCTCGCCATACAAAGAAATTCAATTTTCTACTCTCCAAACAAAAAAGTCAAGCAACATCTCCGTCATCAGCCTCTACTGACAAGCCAAAGTATGTAAATCTTTCTTCTGTCACTATTCCTCCTAGCTTGGATAAATTCTTATCATTAGGCCCAAAATTTTCACCTGCTCTTCCTATCAATCTTCCACAAACTGTTTCTGTTATAGAATCAGCCATCCACAGAACTGAGACTGTTCAGCAGCCTATCCTTCGTGCCAACGCTGCTGTTATCTTATCCAAGCAAAATTCTGTGCCAATCAAGTACTCTTCTTGTTTAAAAGAATTCAGGTCATTTATTCAGGAAAATGACCTAGCCGTATGCAAAGCAGATAAAGTTGGTTGCCCAGTCATCATTGGTAAAGAAACTCTAAACCAAAAAGTGCTTTCTTTTCTTACATCTGCTAACTGCATCCCTTTACAGTCAGACACCACCAACTCACTCAAAAACTCAGTTGACAGATTAGCTAAGAAAGAAACTCTTCAATCCTTCCTTGGTGATATATCACCCCTCCTTACTTTAGAACTCCCAGGCTCTTCCTGCAAGTGAAACTGCATAAAGCTGGTAACCCCATCAGACCTTTAGTGGAATATTCTTTTTCTCCAGCAGTAAACTTTGAAAAGAGATTGGTCCTCAAATGCAAATCCCTGGCAGCCAACCACCCTCATACAGTTGTCTCTACTTCAAACTTCATCCACAACCTTCCTAATTCCTTTTCTCCTTGTGATAATCTGTATACTCTTGATGTAGAATCTTTGTTTCCCTCTGTACCATATTTTGATTCCTACATGCTCCTCATGAAGAAATTGATTCTTCATTTTGAACCCCCCGGTCCTCTTATCAAAGATCTTTATGATTGTTTCCACACTATTCATCAACATAGTTGTTTTGTTTTCAACAAAATTGTGTATAGGCAACAATCTGGTCTCCCCATGGGCTCACCTCTTTCCCCTCTGCTTGCTGAAATCTACATGCAACATATTGACGTTTCCATCATTCCTCTACACCCTTTTCAACCTTCCCTATGGTTAAGATATGTAGACGACATTTTCATTAGCTGGCCTCATTCTGAGTCTGAACTACAGATACTGATCAACTCCATTACGGAAAAATTTCCTTCCATTAAGCTCACTATATCTAAGGAAGTAAATCACAAAATTGATTTCTTGGATGTATCTATCTGCAGAAACGCTGATCTCTCCATTACTCGTTCCGTCTATCGAAAACCTTCTGCGGCCACTAACATCATTCCCTACAAATCTTGCACCCTGCATCTCTCCAAGCTTGCAGCATTGAAGTCCTACATTCACAGGGCTCATATCATTTGCAACAACCAACTCTCTCTTCAAGAAGAACTCTCCAAAATTTCTACAATAGCCCTCTCCCATGGTTTCCCTGCTGTTACAGTCAACTCCCTCATAAAGAAATATGAAAACCATTCGAAAATCAAATGCCTCTTTTTTCACAAGAAAAGAAGACCTGAAATTCTGTGGTTCTGTTCCTTACCATCCTTCCTATGCTTATAAGTTACAGATTCTTTTTAGAAGTTTTGGTTACCATCTTGCCATTAAATCTACCCCAAACATCTTGAAACTTCTACAAAGGGATAGGGACAAAGTTGAAAGCCTGAACCTCCCAGGAGTTTACTGCATTCCTATCTCTTCTTCTACTGGGGATAACTTATACATTGGAAGCACATACAGGAGCATTAACCATAGAATTTTAGAACATAGAAAAGATGTTTCGAAAGCCAATCCTAATACTGCTTTGTCTATTTTGACAATGGAAGACACATCTGCAGTTCCCCACTGGAACGAAGCAAAACGAATTGCTTCTTTTGACAATCGTTTTGCCCTCCGTTACCGTGAAAGCATAGAAATTATTTTCAACTCAATGACTTGCAACTCCGAATCTCCTCTCTACAATCCGTTGATCTGGAGATCAATTCTAAGTTTTGGCAACAAAAATAGGAAAAATTCAAATGTAGAATCTGGCAACAATCTTAGTCCTCCACTGGCGTGATGAAGACCTAAGATAAGGTCGAAAGCTTCCAACTTACGAACTTTTTGTAAAAGTTTTCAGTTAACGTAACTAGCGTGATCAAGTTACCTTTATTTGTTAATATTGTTACGTGTTTTACCCATCATCGTCACTTTTCTCCATCAATCGATAAATCTTCATTTCTTGTAAAAGCATTGTACACCACTTTTGTCTTCTGAAAGTTCACTTTTAATCCCACTTCTTTACTCTTGTCAGCAAGTTCCTGGATCATAATCTGCAGCTCTGATAGGGTAGTTGCAAAAATGACTACGTCATCAGCAAAACGAAGGTGAGTTAGATATTCTCCATTAATCTTTATCCCTTTGTTTTCCCAGTTCAGTGATTGAGAGACATTTTCCAATGTGGCATTAAAGAGCTTGGGAGATATGGTGTCACCTTGTCTCACTCCCTTTCCAGTTTTTTATGTGTGTTGTATTTCTCAAACAGCCAAATCTTTGCATTTGCATTTTCATAGATGTTATTAATAATATTAATGTATGCATCTTCAATACTGCAGGATTTCAAAGCCATTGTAACTGCTGATGGTGGTTTTACTAAATCAAAGGCCTTTTCATAATCAGTAAAAGCCATGAACAATGGAAGTTCATATTCCCTTGCTCTTTCAATTAGTTCTCTCAGTACGTGGATATGATCTATAGTGCTGTAGCCACTCCTGAATCCAGCTTGTTCTGTCGGTTGAGCCATGTCCAGTGTTACCTTCAAGCGGTGTGAAAGAACTTTAGTGAAGATTTTATAAACCACTGATAGGTTTGTAGTTCCTGAGGTCCTCAATGTCACCTTTTTTATGTAGCAGGATCATTGTAGCATTGTTCTAATCCTCAGGAATCTTCCCTTTATTAAGGCATCAAGTGAAAACTTGCGCAAGTACTGTTTCCATTTCTCCATTTGCTTCTTGTATGATGTCTACAGTAATTCCATCTTCTCCTGGAGCTTTTCCCCGCTTCATGTTCTTGATTGCATGTGCAACTTCTGCTGGGAGGACTGGAAGAACTCTGGTACTGGTACCTTTCATGATGTCTGGAGTACATGTATCATCCCTTTCATATAATTTGGAGTAGAACTCTTTCACTCTTGTCAAAATTTCGCCTGTATTTGTTGTTACAGAACCATCTTCTTTTCTCAGTGCCATAATCTGTTTTCTTCCCTTACTGAGATGTCCCTTTGCTATCTTTAGGCTTTGGTTGTTTTCAATTGCTTTCCTAACTAGTTCACAGTTGAATTTCCTTACGTCTTCAGTGATACCTTTTCGTACTGTCTTGCATAGCTCTATATCCACTTTGGAAGTCACATCTGTTTTAGTGGTCCTCATCTGTCTTCTTTTTTGCATCAACATTCAGTTTTTTCCTGATAGTTTGTTTACATGCAATTTGTTCTTAGACCCAGCTAATTTTGTTGCAGTTAACAGAAAAGTAAGCTTTGGTTACTTTTCTGTTAACTTCAGAGATGTCCACTTCTTTTGATGTTAGACCTTCTAGAATAGAGAATCTGTTCCTCAGTTGTAATTTGAAGGTATTATGCAACTTTTCAAGGTTGATCACGTCAATACACTTTGTTTGCTTTATGAGCTTGCCATGCTCGAGTTTAGCATTGAGGTGCATCTTACATCTTACCATTCTATGGTCACTACCTGTGTTGAACTTGTTGAGCACACTGCAGTCTTCCATGACAAATTTCTTGTTACACATAATAAAATCAATTTCGCTTGTAAATTCATTGGGATGCCTCCATGTCCATTTCCTTTGCAGCTTTTTTCTTGAAAAAGGAGTTCATGATGAAAAACCCTTCTGCTTCTGCAAACTCTACGAGAGTATTTCCGCACTGGTTTCTGTTGCTGTGACCGAATTTACCTACTGAATTTTCATTCTGTTGCTGTTGCCCTATTTTTGCATTGAATTCTCCCACAATTATCTTCAAGTGCTGTTTGCCTTTATTATTTAGATGACAAATTTCATAAAATTCTTCAATTTCTTCTTCAGGATGACTTGTGGTGGGTGCATAAGTTTGAATAATCTGAGCCTGGTATCTTCTTGAGAGTTGGATAAAGAGTCGTGCAGCTCTGTCAGAGGAACTTTCAACTTCTACAACTTTACCCTTCAGTTTCTTGTTTATTATAAATCCAGGACCACTAGTTCTGCCAGTATCTGTCCCACGATAGTAGAAGAGATGTCCACTTTTCAGTTCAATGAGATCTTCTCCTTCTCTCCTTACCTCACTTAGGCCGACAATGTCCCACTTGATCCTTTGTAGTTCCTCTTCCAATTCAAGAAGCCTTCAATCAGAAGATAGGGAGCATCCATTGTAAGTAGCCAAGGTCAGCATCAAATGGCAGCCTAGTCCGGTCCTCTAGTGATTCTTAGCACCCTATGCCTTCATGTCGCACAGGCCGCCTTTGCCAGGTACATTCCAGCTGCCGGAGACTGAGGGCCAAGATTTAAGTTATGGAGTCATTTTTGAGGGGTTTGGCTGTAACTCACCATGCTGGCCAAGCGGGCTGGTGAATGTGGGATAGCGTTTCCTCTAATCCCGATGGTATAGTTACACCGCTATTGGCGGTCGTCAGAGCCCCTTTAGTGGGAACAGGTTGCACCACGAGAAGGCGGGGTTGACATTTGTCAAGGAGAGGCTGTGATGTTGCGCATCATGTGACCTTATATATAAACTGGCTTGCAAAAATTAAGGATGAGACTTTTTTTTAAATGTAACATCATGCAGAAGTGCTCCACATCGACTCAAATCATACCATAAGATCCCCAAGATGTAAGAATATAGGACAAGTGAGCAAAACCATCCAAACAAGGAATCCAAAGGATACAAAATCACTTTATTGAAAAGGTAGCTTCGAGCACAACTGGACAGAAGACAGAAACGTCCATGTGACAGGCGACTGCCAAGAAAAATCCAGTCTTTAGTAGGGGCTATGATCACCCCTGACTGCGTTGCAGGAATTATGTCTGTCCATGCTGAGGACGAGTTTGTCAAGGTGCTATTGAGGCATCGCAGTCCATTCCTCTTGTAGCGCCAATCGCAGCTGCGGAATCGTTGCTGGCGACTGGTGATGTGCTGCCAAGCATCTCCCATGAAGGTCCCACACGTGTTCAATTGGATTTAGGTCCGGGTACCTTACGGGCCAATCCATGCGTTGAATATCGTCACTCTCCAACAGCTCTGCAACAGCCACTGTACCATGAGAAGTAGCGTTGTCGTCCATGAAGAGGAACTCAGGACCTACAGCAGCTCTAAACAGATGCGCGTGATGCAGGAGAACCTCAGTACAATAGCGGACACCAGTGACTGAACCTCTTTGGAAGATGTGGAGATCAGTACTGCTACCAAGCATGATAACGCCCCAAACGAGAACTCCGCCACCTCCAAACCGGCCCCTTTCGATGATGTTGGAGGGGTGATTGCGTGTTCTCTGCTCTCTCCAGATGTGTATATGTCCAGAATCACTCGTCAGACTGAATCGTCTCTCAACCGTAAAGAGAACTCGACCCCATTGCTGATGTGTCCAGTTCTTGTGTTCCTGTCACCACAGAAACCACCGTTTCCGATGAGCAGGGGGTTAATGTCACACACCGTACTGGTCGTCGTGCAAATAGACCACCTCTGTGCAGCCTCCTGGCCGCAGTAAGACGCGATAATGTACGTCCAGTTGTCTGTTTCGTGTGCCTTGCGATTTCTCCCGCTGTCTGCCATCTGTCTCTTCTCGCCTGTAGGACAATATACCAGTTGTCCGCCGCCACCGTGGTTGCTCGTGGACGACCACTGCCGAACTCTCAGACAGCTTTTCCTGTTTGAAATGCTCTCCAAGCTCGTGAAACGATGCTGTGAGCCATCCCGAACTCCTCGGCCACACTAGTCACACTTCCACCTTCTTACAATTTCCCAATGACACGACCTCGGGTAAAGTCATCCAGATGTCGTCTACTGGATTGCCTGTTGGCTATATCACACGGTGGCAGCAATTCGACATCGCTCAAACCGATGTACACTGTGTAATAGCTTTCACTGAATTACTGAGCGTACACCGCCCGTGTGCTTTATACCCTTCCACCCCCACATCATGCTGCATATATGTGCATGCCCTACTGTACCCGACCGTAGTCTATCTCCTGAGTGGTCTTTCGGTCTGTTCTGCCTGCTCGTTCCACTGTTATGCTAATTTCTCCTCTTCGTCCTTAATTTTTGCACAGCAGTGTATAAATATTATATATATATATATTTTTTTTTTTTTGAAGAAAATAGTCTTGTACAGCAGATACGATTGTTTGCTAATTCTATTGTCCAATTTCTTGTGAAGCTTCTTTGACCTTGCCACTAGCAGAAAATTCATTTACCTGTTTTGCAGTACATGCTCCTAAGTTGTTGTTTTACTAATATCTTTTGCATCTGAACACAAATCTGTTGATTTAGATTTTTAGCATTTATCTTCACTCAAGATTCTTTGTGCATCTTGTTCAGCTTACTAATGTTATACTGCAGTGCAGGCCTTTAACTCTTAGAAATTAAATTATAAATATAAAGTATGTTGCTTGTGGCAGAATTATCCATCATAAAATGGTTTTTTTTTTTTTAATAGCCAGCTTACCTATGTAAGTTTAAAACAAAAGCAAAGACAACATTCATTTCTGTTATATCCCAGAATTAATGACGAACAACTTGCCAACATATCTCTTAATCATGGCTGTAGACAAGACCTTTGGAATAAGCATTTTTGACTTCAACAGTTTTTCCCAGGAGACTTTGTCAAAGCACCACATACAAATCCCACGTCACTTTGTGGAACTTTCTAGAAAGTTCTTTGATCATAAAAGTATCCTAACATTCTTTACCATTCTTTAAATCACATTAAGAATGTTTAAGGAAATTATGCAAGTGTTCTAATTAAGTAGATGAAAAAATTTATTACCACAATTCGTAATGTCCTTTTATTGTTTTTTTTTTCAAACTGATACAGGGTCTTACTGCTTTCTCTCTTAAAGAAATAGGCTTGTTTTTCTTGCCAACTGTGAATGGTCCTTTGTAACCAAAGGGCGCCTCTTATTCAAAATTAACCTTCAGTGATTTTTCTTCCCAAAAGTCCTGCATGACTTGGTATTTAATTTCCCTACCCTCAGGCATTTTAATATCTTTGATGGTTTTTTACTCCTTAGCAGTTTATTTGAAGTGCTGTAGATGTCACTAGAAGGATCACTACTGATTTGTGGCTTATTGGTTATCACACACACACAACTTGAGGCCAGAGTGACTCCAGTTTATTTATGATGCCACTAATCACCATAAACACTTTTCATGATCTCGTGACTTAGAAATCATGCTAAGTCATTGGCCCTGAGACTTAGGAGTCCTCTGTAACTAAGAAGTTTACCCACCGCCTATTTATTCTTGTGGTTCTTGCCTGGGAAGTAGTAATGAATTGGGGGTTAACACCAAAACCATCTGATTTGAAAAATGTAGTATTCTTAAGTACACTCCTTAAGACCTTTCTTACAGTGACATAGTTACCATAGTTATACTGTCATTGCTTTTTTTTTTTTTTTCAAACATTTTGCTCCAAGTGAATTTTAAACATGTAAGATGCAAATGAAAACCAAAAACCTTGAGAAATTGAATTAGTTTGCCACAAGTAAAAGGTCATATATTATTTATTTGACCTTCAAAATGTAAGTGATGTTTCATGAAACTTACTGAAACCACATTTTACAGAATTCTGCAGGATCCTGGATTAACAAAGTTTCATGTGGTATATGAGTTTTGTGAAAATATGCATAAAGATGGTTGCAGGTCTCTGTACTTATTAGCCTTTATTATCGACTGCATAGAGGAGAAATTACTTGCTGGGGAAGATGATGGTCTTTTGCTAAAAGCACTGCAAGTAAGTAATACAATTTGCTTGCTAATTCAGTGTAATTATTGTTTTGTTGAATAAGTTTTTGTTCTGATGAATTATATCAATCACAGCACTTAAGCACAAAAAATGATGATATAATGTATGTTATTTTAAAATGTTCTCTTTATTTACAAAATAAAACTTCTAAGTTATCTTCATTTTGTGGCTAGTAATGTGCCATCTACGTATGCGTAAAACTGTATTTGCAGAAACACAGTTAAAAACTAACACTATGAAGTGAAAGACATGTCCGTATAAATAAACCTCACTTCATGGTATCTACAGGCTATTTCTGGAATAATCAGTAACTTTTTTTCTCTATTGATAAATTTATTTTCAGAAGTATGCAGTTACTTTTTAGTTTAGTAAGGCAGCACTTGCCCATCTTCAGAGCATCCAAAATGTCTTTGAAATGAGAACAAGTGCACTTTAAAGGATGTCTAGCTATTTCAAATTAAACCAGTTTTTAGAATGTCAACACTGAACACAATTTAAATGTATGTTGCCAGATTCCACAGAAAGATGCCCATGCTAAATAAAATATATGCAGTTGATAGTGCTTCCTGAATATATTAAACAATTCTTAAAAAAAGTTATTAAACAATTCTTTAAAAATATGACTTCTAGTTTTTGTAGGCTCATTTATCTGATCTTTGTCCTTCATTATGTAGTAGCTGTCTTTAAAGTTTTGTATCATTATAAGGTTCACAACCCAAAATTTGTGTGCTGTCCCCAAGTGGCATGCATTTGCATGTTTCCATGTGTTATTGCACTGATTTGATATCTTTTTTCAACAGCAGTGGTGTTCTCTTTAGTGGCGGCTCGTGGTTGGAAAAATAGTTGAAGAGGTACAAGAGCAGTATGAAAAGATATATACTGTCTACAATGAAAATCACTTAATGAGAACTAACCTATTTTTTGTACATTAATTCAATTTTTTCTTTCTTTTAAAGCTGCAAATTTGTCGATTATATCGTCATACGATGGTTGTTTCTTCGTGAGCATCAATAAAATGTCTTCCTGAATAGAAATATTTGCCAAAGAAGCAAGTATATCTTGGGAACTAGTGTTTCTTGAGCAAGTTTGTATTCTTTCAAGAAAACTTCTTTCCACTGACACACTTGTAGATTGAATTGTTGAAATGAGTGAAACCAATTCAGAATCTTCTGTGAAAATGTCTTTGTCTCCATGAAACACCCGAAGAAGTTCTTGAGCCAGTATATTCCTTAATTTTTCATCGGCATATACAAGACTCAGTTCATTTTTAAGGCGCTGGTGTTTAGTAAATATGTTTCAGTAAAAATGTAGATTTTCAAGAGCGTGAGAGGAAAAGCATGCATTAAATTATTTGAATTTAGTTGTGTCAGAAAGTCAGACAAATTGAAGTTTCTTACAGTCTTGAAATCTTATATCCATTTCCATAAGAATGTGGTCCAAAATTTCAAAATACAATTGTTTATAATTTTGAAAAATTGTTTCCTGTGTAAGAGCAGCTTATTCCCGTGCTGATTTCTGTAATTTTGCTAGCTTTTCCAAACTGTGTCTCAAAAACCTCATCGTTCCTTTTATGGCTCAAAATTTAATGAGTTTTTTTTTTAATTTGAGTTACACAGTAGTTTATGTTCAGTGAGTTTTTCTTCAAAAGTTCGAATACTAGATCGGTGGAGCCAAAAATGTAAATTCAAAAATGTTCATATCATTCAAAAAACCCCTTGGCAAGATGAATTGTTTTTTTGTCTGATTGTTCGCTATTCGTCAGAAATATGCACACTTTCTTCAATTTATCCCAATCTTCAACAATTACACTTACTAATTTCGAAGTGGAGGACCATTGGGTTTCTGTTATGGTTGGTATGCATCTTGAGGTTGTTGATGTAAGTGTATAAGACCAATTTGCAGAATGGTGAAAAAAACAGAAGCAATTCCATTGAGGCTTGCAAAAGTATTCGACACTTAGAAATTTTAGAAAAACTCTGCTGTAATACATATCAAATCAGTACAAGATTCAAACGATGAACTAAGCAATGAACAAAAACAGCTTGATAAGCTTTATCCTTGACTTTTTTTCTGTAGCCCATTTAAGTGTCCAGACATTATCCCCATCGTAATATTGTCCTATTTATTTGTGTTGGTAATCAAACTGTTCCAAAAGTTTGTCTAGCATTTTGTATAAAGCTCCTGATGGTCTCTCTTTACTCACATCATGAAAACTTAAAAAAATCCCTCAACCAAATACACCTTTCGAATCAACAATAAAAAAATATTTAATTTTTGACGTGATTGTTCATATATTCAGGAATACATTCAATTAATTCATTTTGAATAGTTTTCGAGTTCCCAGTGAAGACATTTTTTATCCTTTCATATTGATTTTGAATTTGTAAAGGACTTCTTGATATCAACAATGAAAGTAATTCAATAAAACTTCCACGATTTATCGAGTCCATGCTTTCGTCATGGCCACGGAATGCTAGTTCTTGTTTGCTCAAATACAGTATAGACTAATACTGCATCAATCACTGTCTGCAAGAAAACTCTATTTAAGCAAACATTTCCGTTAAAATGCATTTTCAAAAGCCTAGCATTTCTTTTTCAGGGCATCAGCAACGTGTTTTGATTTTTTTCAAAATTCCCTAACATTAATTCGCATTTCAGGTGTTTGCTAGAATCACGATGTTTATGAAGTGACCGTGTTATGCTTAATAAATCTGAGAATCTGTCTTTATGCCACGCTGAATGTTTATTACTAAAAAGTAGGCAGGGCAAAAAAAAAAACAAAAAAACTCAGAAGTGCTGCAAATCCATTTATATTCAGTAAAACAATAATTTTTAATATTAATATTATTAGATTTACCGCTCTTCTTGATTTCTTTCTTGGCAGCAATTGTCAGTGAATCCGTCAGTCGTCCTTGAAGCAAAATGCCTCTTTTATCTTCTTTTAACTGATTAAATTGAGTTCGCAATAAATTACGTCGTCCACAAGATGCATACTAAAAACTATTCATCATCATCATCATCATTGTCAACCATTATCAATCCACTGCTGGACGAAGGTCTCCCCAAGTTTCCTCCACAACGGTCTGTCTTGTGCCAGTCTCCTCCATGTCACCCCTGCATACTTTCGAATTTCATCCACCCATCTCCCATGTGGTCTTCTTCTGGGTCTTTTCCTGTCCCTTGGAATCCAATCTAAAATTCCGGCTGTCCATGGATGATCTGTCCTTCTGGCAGTATGTCCAGCCCATTGCCATTTTAGGGATTTAACTCTGATCATGATGTCTTCCACTCTTGTCATTTTTCGGATCCACGAGTTCCTCTTCTTATCTCTCCTGGTTACACCAAGTATGCACCTCTCCATGCAACTTTGAGTTGTCTGCAGCCTTTGTATGTCTCTTTTAGTTAAGGTCCACGTCTCTGCACCATACGTAAGCACTGGAAGGATGCATTGATCAAACACTTTTCTTTTAAGACATAATGGCATATTGCTCTTCAAAATTATGCTGTTTCTTCCAAAAGCTCTCCAGGCAAGTTTTGTACGCCGATTAATTTCTTCATCAATGTGACCCTCTTGATATCTGATATCTGCTGTCCAAGATAAACGTACGTGTCTGTTATCTCCAGCTTTTCTCCATCAATCGATAAATCTTCATTTCTTGTAAAAGCATTGAACATCACTTTTGTCTTCTGAAAGTTCATTTTTAATCCCACTTCTTTACTCTTGTCAGCAAGTTCCTGGATCATACTCTGCAGCTCTGATGGGGTAGTTGCAAAAATGACTACGTCATCAGCAAAACGAAGGCGGGTTAGATAATCTCCATTAATCTTTATCCCCTTGTTTTCCCAGCTCAGTGACTGAAAAACACCCTCCAATGTGGCATTAAAGAGCTTCGGAGATATGGTGTCACCTTGTCTCACTCCCTTTCCAATTTTTATGTGTGTTGTATTTTCAAACAGCCTAATCTTTGCACTTGCATTTTCATAGATGTTATTAATAATATTAATGTATGCATCTTCAATACCGCAGGTTTTCAGAGCCATTGTAACTGCTGATGGTTTCACCGAATCAAAGGCTTTTTCATAATCGATAAAAGCCATGCACAATGGAAGTTCATATTCCCTCGCTCTTTCAATTAGTTCTCTCAGCACATGGATATGATCTATTGTGCTGTAGCCACTCCTGAATCCAGCTTGTTCTCTCGGTTGAGCCATGTCCAGTGTTACCTTCAAGCGGTGTGAAAGAACTTTAGTGAAGATTTTATAAACCACTGATAGGAGGCTGATAGGTCTGTAGTTTCCGAGATCCTCAATGTCACCTTTCTTATGTAGCAGGATCATTGTAGCGGTGTTCCAATCCTCAGGAATCTTTCCTTCATTAAGGCATCGAGTGAAAATTTGGGCGAGTACTGTTTCGATTTCTCTACTTGCTTCTTGTATGATGTCTACAGTAATTCCATCTTCTCCTGGAGCTTTTCCCCGCTTCATGTTCTTGATTGCATGTGCAACTTCTGCTGGAAGGACTGGAGGAACTCTGGTACTGGTATCTTTCATGATGTCTGGAGTGCATGTATCATCCCTTTCATATAATTTGGAGTAGAAATCTTTCACTCTTGTCAAAATTTCGCCTGTATTTGTTGTTACAGAACCATCTTCTTTTCTCAGTGCCATAATCTGTTTTCTTCCCTTACTGAGATGTCCCTTTGCTATCTTTAGGCTTTGGTTGTTTTCAATTGCTTTCCTCACTAGTTCACAGTTGAATTTTCTTACGTCTTCAGTGATACTTTTTCGTACTGTCTTGCATAGCTCTATATATTCCACTTTGGAAGTCACATCTTCTTCAGTTGTCCTCATCTCTCTTCTTTTTTGCATCAACATTTTCGTTTTTCCTGATAATTTATTTACATGCAACTTGTTCTTAGACCCAGCTAATTTTGTTGCTGTTTCCATAAGAGCTTTGGTTACTTTTCTGTTAACTTCATAAATATCCACTTCTTCTGATGTTAGGCCTTCTAAAGCAGAGAATCTGTTCTTCAGTTCCAACTTGAAGGTTTCATGGTGTTTTTAAGGTTGGTTATGTCAATAGATTTTGTTTGTCTTATGAGCTTGCCACGTTCAAGTTTAGTGTTGAGGTGCATCTTACATCTCACCAATCTAAGGTCACTACCTGTGTTGAACTTGTTTAGCACACTGCAGTCTTCTATGACGAATTTTTTGTTACACATAATAAAATCAATTTCACTTGTCGTCCCATTTGGATGTCTCCATGTCCATTTCCTGTGTGGCTTTTTCTTGAAGAAGGAGTTCAAGATGAAAAACCCTTCTGCCTCTGCAAACTCAACGAGAGTATTTCCACGCTGGTTTCTGTTGCCGTGACCGAATTTACCTACTGAAGTTTCATTCTGTTGCCGTTGCCCTATTTTTGCATTGAAATCTCCCATAATTATTTTCAAGTGCTGCTTACCTTTATTATTTAGATGACAAATTTCCTCATAAAATTCTTCAATTTCTTCTTCAGGATGACTTGTGGTGGGTGCATAAGTTTGAATAATCTGAGCCTGGTATCTTTTCGAGAGTTGGATAACAAGCCGTGCAGCTCTGTCAGAGGAACTTTCAACTTCTACAACTTTATCCTTCAGTTTCTTGTTTATTATAAATCCAACACCACTAGTTCTGCCAGTATCTGTCCCACGATAGTAGAAGAGATGTCCACTTTTCAGTTCGATGAGATCTTCTCCTTTTCTCCTTACCTCACTTAGCCCCACGATGTCCCACTTGATCCTTTGTAGTTCCTCTTCCAATTCAAGAAGCCTTGAATCAGAAGATAGGGAGCGTCCATTGTACGTTGCCAAGGTCAGCATCAGATGGCAGCCTAGTCCGGTCCTCCGGGGATTCTTAGCACCCTCTGCCTTCATGTCGCACTGGCCGCTGCCTTGGCCAGGTACATTCCAGCTGCCGAAGACTGAGGGCCAAGATTTAAGTTGTGGAGTCATTTTGGAGGGGTTTGGCCATAACTCACCACGCTGGCCAAGCGGGTTGGTGAGTGTGGGATAGAATTTCCTCTAATCCCGATGGTATAGTTATACCGCTATTGGCGGTCGTCAGAGCCCTTTAGTGGGAACAGGATGCACCACGAGAAGGCGGGGTTGACATTTGTCAAGGAGAGGCTGTGATGTTACGCATCACCTGACCTTACATCCCTAAAAACTATTACTATCAGTTAAATTGTACACAAACCTAAAATATCAGCTAAACCTTTCTACAAATAATCACAAAACACGAAATAACAAATTCCTTTCGGAAAATAATGTACCACAGCACCACAAGGAAAAAGCCCTAGTAGATTGCAAGGTTCCCTGGTAGTCCGCCAGCTCCACCGTGATCTCTCACAACTTCACGCTCAAAAACTTAGAGATGCAGAGCTAAGGTGCCTGAAGCTGAAACACTTCACTTGAGCGAGCAGATTGGGGAGGGTGACATCACGGTTACCATGACAACTCGGCCGAAAATGCAGGCTTCCAAGCATTCTCATTTCGGCTCTTCCCTTGCACTGTTTTGCGTATAAGGTTTTGTTTTCTGTATTGAGCGCGCCATGTGAATTAATATCTATTCAAAATTTTGAGTATTTTGGATCTGAATAAAGGCAAAAAAGAATATATTATAAAAAATTACTGAATAAAACTTTATTTTAAGTAAATTAGGTGAAGAGGCACTTTACCTGTTTCACCTGAAAAGCCGCCACTGGTTCTCTTTTATTCACTATTTCAGTTTCCTTGTTTGTCCTATGTACCTTTTAGTGCAGTCCAGTGGAATATGATGTCATATTCTGCACCCATGATGTCTTGTGTGAGTGTTACCCAATTTCTATTTGCTGTTTTCACTAACCTGTTTTGTGTTATAGTTTCTATCTTTCATTGGAATGTTCTTGATTGGTTGTTTGTACCACTGCTGAGTTTTCCACATTTTTCTATTCTGGTCTGTGTTTTATTATTTACTTCTTTATAGGTTCAAAGTTGTGTTGTGATTTTTCCTCCTTTATTTCCTGTAATTTATTTATGAAAATTCTTTTGGGGAAATTCTTATCAATTTAAGTTTTGCTCATTTCTGTTGTTACTTTCTGTTGATTATGTGTTGACAGTAGCATCTTAACTCCATTTAAATTTCTTGGTGTGCTAATTTTCACTAACCTTGTGTGATATATATAAAACAGCATTATATTGGATTTTTCTTCCTTGAAACTATGAACAAAATTCAGGTGATCTCCTTGCCTTAGAATTTTTACATCCAAAAACTGCAGATCACTTTCCTTTTTTTCTTCTACTTTAAACTTGATGTTGTGATCCAATTCACTGAACTTATCCAAAATATCTCTTGTATATAAAATTTGGCAAGTTTTGGTGATTTACTTGATTGAGTTGTCTGTCTATGTTGCCATTAAATTTTGAGACAATGGAACTGTAGTATATAAGTTCAGCAAAAAAGTTATTTGTTAAAATCTCATGTTTTGTTACGAAATATTTTTTTCTTTCAAAGAAATTGTTTGTAATGGCAAACAACTTTCTGAGTGGCATAGAAGGAAGCATATTATGTCCAAATTAAGCATTCTCGTGTGTTCGTTTATTGATGCATCTTTTACCTTTTGAACTATTTCAAATGAACTCTTTATGGAACAGGAGCTACACTAAAGAGCAATTGAATTAGAGATACCTGTCTAGTAATGTTTAGCACCACCTTTCGCCCTGATGACGGCGGCGATTTGTCTCAGCATGGACTCGACAAGACACCGGAAGCGTTGGGAAGCCATACGGATCCATGACTCCTGAACAAGCTCCCACAGTTCATGAAGATTTGATGGAGGGGGGTCAGAGCCTCAAACATCTCTCTCGATGGCATCCCAGATGTGCTCGATGGGATTGAGGTCAGTTGACCTAGCTGGCCAAGGAAGTGAGGTCATGTTGGTGGAGTGTTCATCCAACCATTCGGATACAATTCGGGAGCGATGGCATGGTGCATTGTCTTGTTGCAGGATGAGATCCCCAGCGGGATGTTGAAGACGCACAAACAGGAGCAAATGGTCGTCCAGGATATCCCGGTAACGTTGACCTGTGAGGGATGATGTCACACATACCAAGGGTCCCATTTCAGTCCACGTAAACAGTCCCCAGACGAGAATGCCACCCCCACCAGCTTGAAGAGTACCCTGCTAGCAAGAAGAATTCATCACTTCACGTGGTTTGCGCAGTACTCGTATCCTGCCATCCGCATGTATGATCGTGAATCTCAACTCATCAGTACAGGCAACATTTCCCCACATGTCTAGGGTCTAGTGGCGATGTTCTCGCGCCCATGCTAATCTTTGAACCCTGTGATGTGCGTTCAGCTGCTGTACCCTCGTGGGACGATGGCTTCTGTACCCCATAGCAAGGAGATGGTTCTGGATGGTGTGGCTGCTTAAACGTTTTTGTGCACCAGCGTTAAACTGCCAAGTGACTTCTTGCACTGTGGCCCGTCTATCCGCTGTTACAAAGCGAGCTAGCCGATGATGACCCCGCTCATCCACACGCTGTTGTCCACAGCAGTTGGCCCTTGCAGGGATGGTTTATCAGATTCGATGTACTTACGGTGCACCTGTGACACAGTGGCACGTGAAAATCCCAGTGCCTGCACGAGTTCCGAGATGGAGTGACCCATTCATCGGGCCCCGACAATTTGCCCACGATCAAATGCGCTTAGATCCTTCATCTTACCCACTGCGTCCGATTCTTACTACTGATTCCCGTCGCATCACTCCTTATATTGTCGGATCGCTGCATACGTCATGTTGTTTCCGTTTACAGGGCCGCCCACAGCGCCACATTTGCATAATGCCAGCTGTCTCTACTTCAATTTTTCTTCGGTGTATAATCCAATTGTATTAAGTAAACATCGCAATTCATGAAGTGGGTTTTCCTTTTATAGTGTTGACAGGCTGTGTTGGTTGGTCTTGCTTGTGAGTTTTAATGAACCCAAATAATTCTGGATAGAAAGTTCAATACATAATTTGAAAGAAGCAGAAGGACTATTGGCAAAGACTTTAAAGGATGTTTTAATAAAGCAGTTGAGATATGAAATATTGGGTTCCCACACAACCTGGAAAACAGGGAAAACCTGGAATTCTCTGGGAATTCAAAAAGGGTTCTAAAAATCAGGGAAAGCTCCAGGAAAATTGTGTCTTTTCATAAAAGTATTTAAATTTTTTATCAGAGAATTGATATATCAGGAGTTTTTTTTATTGTGCCAAACTTTTTTCAGATTTCAGACTTATGTTTGTAATTACTGCCTGCCTAGAATTTGATAGATTCTAATATATTATATTATTCCTCAATCACTTTAAAAATTATCAAAGTTGAATTTAAAAAATTGCCTGTTATTATGTTTTTATTTTTTTTTTTTTTTTTTTTTTTTGGAGACAGTTTGCTTCATCATGTCTTTACTTGAAGCAATTAGGCACACAATGGCCTGATAAACTGCTGCTTGGAAAACCACATCACACAAGAGAACCAGCTTACCAGTGGATCAAACCCCTTTGTTGATTGATTCTCTTTCGACATGTTTCTCTACACAGGTGCCCCACTGGTCATTAAGCTTAGCTGCATTGTATTATCAAGAAAAGAGAAACGAACTAATCAGCTGACAAATTTTTTTCATCCATATGAGCCATTTCTATGTGAATGTATTAACAAATTCTTTGTTGGCATTATATTCACTCAATTTCACAAAATGTCTTGGAATTATGGTACTAAAAACAATGTACCAGGTGCATTCAGGTGTTATTAATGGAAAGCAGGTACAGTAATTTTCAGACTAAGAGCCACATCAGCGTAAGGGCCGCAGGCAAGAAATTTTGTGATCTTGGAAGCAAAAAGTTGCTGTAAGGGCCCGCACCTATGAAATGGTGCTGCTCAGGAAACTAAATTATCTTCCTTATTTTCATAAGTTAACAAAAATTTGAGGTTGACATACCTCGTACCTGGGAACATAGGGTATTGAGTATTTTTAAATTAAAGCACACAGTATCTCATCAAAAAATTCGGATATTGATTTCCGTTTTCTTAGGAGAAAAAAAGTGTACTTACCAATTCTTGAATTCAGAGACTACAGTCTTGTGATGATTATATATATTAAGTCAATGTAACATTTGTCACAAATATTTATTTTTCAAGTCGACCATGGTTTCACTGGGTATTGAACTAGCTTCATCAGGATGAATGGCACATAAATATTCAAATTCTATCATCATCATTGTCAACCATTATCAATCCACTGCTGGACGAAGGTCTCCCCAAGTTTCCTCCACAACGGTTTGTCTTGTGCCAGTCTCCTCCATGTCACTCCCGCATATTTTTCGAATTTCATCCACCCATCTCCCATGTGGTCTTCTTCTGGGTCTTTTCCTGTCCCTTGGAATCCAATCTAAAATTTCGGCTGTTCATCGATGGTCTGTCCTTCTGGCAGTATGTCCAGCCCATTGCCATTTCAAGGATTTAACTCTGATCACGATGTCTTCCACTCTCGTCATTTTTCGGATTCACGAGTTCCTCTTCTTATCTCTCCTTATTGTACCAAGCATGCACCTCTCCATGCAACTTTGAGTTGTCTGCAGCCTTTGTATGTCACTTTTAGTTAAGGTCCACGTCTCTGCACCATACGTAAGCACTGGAAGGATGCATTGATCAAACACTTTTCTTTTAAGACATAATGGCATATTGCTCTTGAAAATTATGCTGTTTCTTCCAAAAGCTCTCCAGGCAAGTTTTGTACGCCGATTAATTTCTTCATCAATGTGGCCCTCACTTGATATCTGCTGTCCAAAATAAACATATGTATCTGTTATCTCCAGTTTTTCTCCATCAATCGATAAATCTTCATTTCTTGTAAAAGCATTGAACATCACTTTTGTCTTCGGAAAGTTCATTTTTAATCCCACTTCTTTACTTTTGTCAGCAAGTTCCTGGATCATACTCTGCAGCTCTGATGGGGTAGTTGCAAAAATGACTACGTCATCAGCAAAACGAAGGTGGGTTAGATAATCATCATTAATCTTTATCCCTTTGTTTTCCCAGTTCAGTGATTGAAAGACTTTTTCCAATGTGGCATTAAAGAGCTTCGGAGATATGGTGTCACCTAGTCTCACTCCCTTTCCAATTTTTATGTGTGTTGTATTTTCAAACAGCCGAATCTTTGCACTTGCATTTTCATAGATGTTATTAATAATATTAATGTATGCATCTTCAATACCGCAGGATTTCAGAGCCATTGTAACTGCTGATGGTTTCACCGAATCAAAGGCATTTTCATAATCGATAAAAGCCATACATAGTTCATATTCCCTCTCTCTTTCAATTAGTTCTCTCAGTACGTGGATATGATCTATTGTGCTGTAGCCACTCCTGAATCCAGCTTGTTCTCTCGGTTGAGCCATGTCCAGTGTTATGAAGATTTTATAAACCACTGATAGGAGGCTGATAGGTCTGTAGTTCTTGAGATCCTCAATGTCACCTTTTTTATGTAGCAGGATCATTGTAGCATTGTTCCAATCCTCTGGAATCTTCCCTTCATTAAGGCATGGAGTGAAAACTTGGGCGAGTACTGTTTCAATTTCTCCACTTGCTTCTTGTATGATGTCTACAGTAATTCCATCTTCTCCTGGAGCTTTCCCCCGCTTCATGTTCTTGATTGCATGAGCAACTTCTGCTGGAAGGACTGGAAGAACTCTGGTACCTTTCATGATGTCTGGAGTACATGTATCATCCCTTTCATATAATTTGGAGTAGAAATCTTTCACTCTTGTCAAAATTTCGCCTGTATTTCTTGTTACAGAAGCAACTTCTTTTCTCAGTGTCATAATCTGTTTTCTTCCCTTACTGACATGTTTCTTTGCTATCTTTAGGCCTTGGTTGTTTTCAATTGCTTTCCTCACTATCTCACAGTTGAATTTCCTTACGTCTTCAGTGATACTTTTTCGTACTGTCTTGCATAGCTCTATATATTCCACTTTGGAAGTCACATCTTCTTTAGTTATCCTCATCTCTCTTCTTTTTGCATCAACATTTTGGTTTTTCCTGATAATTTGTTCACATGCAACTTGTTCTTATACCCAGCTAATTTCGTTGCTGTTTCCATAAGAGCTTTGGTTACATTTTAATGTTAACTTCCGAAATATACACTTCTTCCGATGTCAGGCCTTCTAAAGCAGAGAATCTGTTCTTCAGTTCCAACTTGAAAGTATTATGGTGTTTTTTAAGGTTGGTTATGTCAATACATTTTGTTTGTCTTATGAGCTTGCCACGTTCGAGTTTAGTGTTGAGGTGCATCTTACTTCTCACCAATCTATGGTCACTACCTGTGTTGAACTTGTTCAGCACACTGCAGTCTTCGATGACGAATTTTTGTTACACATTATAAAATCAATTTCACTTGTCGTCCCAATTGGATGTCTCCATGTCCATTTCCTGTGTGGCTTTTTCTTGAAAAGGAGTTCAAGATGAAAAATCCTTCTCCCTCTGCAAACTCAACGAGAGTATTTCCACGCTGGTTTCTGTTGCCGTGACCGAATTTACCTACTGAAGTTTCATTCTGTTGCCGTTGCCCTATTTTTGCATTGAAATCTCCCATAATTATTTTCAAGAGCTGCTTACCTTTATTATTTAGATGACGAATTTCCTCTTAAAATTCTTCAATTTCTTCTTCAGAATGACTTGTGGTGGGTGCATAAGTTTGAATAATCTGAGCCTGGTATCTTCTCGAGAGTTGGATAACGAGTTGTGCAGCTCTGTCAGAGGAACTTTCAACTTCTACCACTTTATCCTTCAGTTTCTTGTTTATTATAAGTCCAACACCACTAGTTCTGCCAGTATCTGTCCCACGATAGTAGAAGAGATGTCCACTTTTCAGTTCAATGAGATCTTCTCCTTTTCTCCTTACCTCACTTAGCCCGACGATGTCCCACTTGATCCTTTGTAGTTCCTCTTCCAATTCAAGAAGCCTTGAATCAGAAGATAGGGAGCGTCCATTATACGTAGCCAAGGTCAGCATCAAATGGCAGCCTAGTCCTGTCCTCCGGGGATTCTTAGCACCCTCTGCCTTCATGTCGCACTGTCCTCTGCCTTGGCCAGGCACATTCCAGCTGCCGGAGACTGAGGGCCAAGATTTAAGTTGTAGAGTCATTTTGGAGGTGTTTGGCCATAACTCACCACGCTGGCCAAGCGGGTTGGTGAGTGTGGGATGGCATTTCCTCTGATCCCAATGGTATAGTTATACCGCTATTGGCGGTCGTCAGAGCCCTTTTAGTGGGAACAGGATGCACCACGAGAAGGCGGAGTTGACATTTGTCAAGGAGAGGCTGTGATGTTACGCATCACCTGACCTTACATCCCTTCAAATTCTATCATCATTGTCAACCATTATCAATCCACTGCTGGACGAAGGTCTCCCCAAGTTTCCTCCACAACGGTCTGTCTTGTGCCAGTCTCCTCCATGTCACCCCTGCATACTTTCGAATTTCATCCACCCATCTCCCATGTGGTCTTCTTCTGGGTCTTTTCCTGTCCCTTGGAATCCAATCTAAAATTCCGGCTGTCCATCGATGATCTGTCCTTCTGGCAGTATGTCCAGCCCATTGCCATTTCAGGGATTTAACTCTGATCATGATGTCTTCCACTCTTGTCATTTTTCGGATCCACGAGTTCCTCTTCTTATCTCTCCTGGTTACACCAAGTATGCACCTCTCCATGCAACTTTGAGTTGTCTGCAGCCTTTGTATGTCTCTTTTAGTTAAGGTCCACGTCTCTGCACCATACGTAAGCACTGGAAGGATGCATTGATCAAACACTTTTCTTTTAAGACATAATGGCATATTGCTCTTGAAAATTATGCTGTTTCTTCCAAAAGCTCCCCAGGCAAGTTTTGTACACCGATTAATTTCTTCATCAATGTGACCCTCACTTGATATCTGCTGTCCAAGATAAACGTACGTGTCTGTTATCTCCAGCTTTTCTCCATCAATCGATAAATCCTCATTTCTTGTAAAAGCATTGAACATCACTTTTGTCTTCTGAAAGTTCATTTTTAATCCCACTTCTTTACTCTTGTCAGCAAGTTCCTGGATCATACTCTGCAGCTCTGATGGGGTAGTTGCAAAAATGACTACGTCATCAGCAAAACGAAGGTGGGTTAGATAATCTCCATTAATCTTTATCCCTTTGTTTTCCCAGCTCAGCGACTGAAAAACACCCTCCAAAGTGGCATTAAAGAGCTTCGGAGATATGGTGTCACCTTGTCTCACTCCCTTTCCAATTTTTATGTGTGTTGTATTTTCAAACAGCCGAATCTTTGCACTTGCATTTTCATAGATGTTATTAATAATATTAATGTATGCATCTTCAATACCGCAGGTTTTCAGAGCCATTGTAACTGCTGATGGTTTCACCGAATCAAAGGCTTTTTCATAATCGATAAAAGCCATGCACAATGGAAGTTCATATTCCCTCGCTCTTTCAATTAGTTCTCTCAGTACATGGATATGATCTATTGTGCTGTAGCCACTCCTGAATCCAGCTTGTTCTCTCGGTTGAGCCATGTCCAGTGTTACCTTCAAGCGGTGTGAAAGAACTTTAGTGAAGATTTTATAAACTACTGATAGGAGGCTGATAGGTCTGTAGTTTCCGAGATCCTCAATGTCACCTTTCTCTGTCCAAGATAAACGTACGTGTCTGTTATCTCCAGCTTTTCTCCATCAATCGATAAATCCTCATTTCTTGTAAAAGCATTGAACATCACTTTTGTCTTCTGAAAGTTCATTTTTAATCCCACTTCTTTACTCTTGTCAGCAAGTTCCTGGATCATACTCTGCAGCTCTGATGGGGTAGTTGCAAAAATGACTATGTCATCAGCAAAACGAAGGTGGGTTAGATAATCTCCATTAATCTTTATCCCTTTGTTTTCCCAGCTCAGGACTAAAAAACACCCTCCAAAGTGGCATTAAAGAGCTTCGGAGATATGGTGTCACCTTGTCTCACTCCCTTTCCAATTTTTATGTGTGTTGTATTTTCAAACAGCCGAATCTTTGCACTTGCATTTTTATAGATGTTATTAATAATATTAATGTATGCATCTTCAATACCGCAGGTTTTCAGAGCCATTGTAACTGCTGATGGTTTCACCGAATCAAAGGCTTTTTCATAATCGATAAAAGCCATGCACAATGGAAGTTCATATTCCCTCGCTCTTTCAATTAGTTCTCTCAGTACATGGATATGATCTATTGTGCTGTAGCCATTCCTGAATCCAGCTTGTTCTCTCGGTTGAGCCATGTCCAGTGTTACCTTCAAGCGGTGTGAAAGAACTTTAGTGAAGATTTTATAAACTACTGATAGGAGGCTGATAGGTCTGTAGTTTCCGAGATCCTCAATGTCACCTTTCTTATGTAGCAGGATCATTGTAGCGGTGTTCTAATCCTCAGGAATCTTTCCTTCATTAAGGCATCGAGTGAAAATTTGGGCGAGTACTGTTTCAATTTCTCCACTTGCTTCTTATATGATGTCTACAGTAATTCCATCTTCTCCTGGAGCTTTTCCCCGCTTCATGTTCTTGATTGCATGTGCAACTTCTGCTGGAAGGACTGGAGGAACTCTGGTACTGGTATCTTTCATGATGTCTGGAGTGCATGTATCATCCCTTTCATATAATTTGGAGTACAAATCTTTCACTCTTGTCAAAATTTCTGCCTCTATTTCTTGTTACAGAACCATCTTCTTTTCTCAGTGCCAAAATCTGTTTTCTTCCCTTACTGAGATGTCCCTTTGCTATCTTTAGGCTTTGGTTGTTTTCAATTGCTTTCCTCACTAGTTCACAGTTGAATTTTCTTACGTCTTCAGTGATACTTTTTCTTACTGTCTTGCATAGCTCTATATATTCCACTTTGGAAGTCACATCTTCTTTAGTTGTCCTCATCTCTCTTCTTTTTTGCATCAACATTTTCGTTTTTCCTGATAATTTGTTTACATGCAACTTGTTCTTAGACCCAGCTAATTTTGTTGCTGTTTCCATAAGAGCTTTGGTTACTTTTCTGTTAACTTCAGAGATGTCCACTTCTTCCGATGTTAGGCCTTCTAAAGCAGAGAACCTGTTCTTCAGTTCCAACTTGAAGGTATTATGGTGTTTTTTAAGGTTGGTTATGTCAATAGATTTTGTTTGTCTTATGAGCTTGCCACGTTCAAGTTTAGTGTTGAGGTGCATCTTACATCTCACCAATCTATGGTCACTACCTGTGTTGAACTTGTTTAGCACACTGCAGTCTTCTATGACGAATTTTTTGTTACACATAATAAAATCAATTTCACTTGTCGTCCCATTTGGATGTCTCCATGTCCATTTCCTGTGTGGCTTTTTCTTGAAGAAGGAGTTCAAGATGAAAAACCCTTCTGCCTCTGCAAACTCAACGAGAGTATTTCCACGCTGGTTTCTGTTGCCGTGACCGAATTTACCTACTGAAGTTTCATTCTGTTGCCGTTGCCCTATTTTTGCATTGAAATCTCCCATAATTATTTTCAAGTGCTGCTTACCTTTATTATTTAGATGACAAATTTCCTCATAAAATTCTTCAATTTCTTCTTCAGGATGACTTGTGGTGGGTGCATAAGTTTGAATAATCTGAGCCTGGTATCTTTTCGAGAGTTGGATAACAAGTCGTGCAGCTCTGTCAGAGGAACTTTCAACTTCTACAACTTCATCCTTCAGTTTCTTGTTTATTATAAATCCAACACCACTAGTTCTGCCAGTATCTGTCCCACGATAGTAGAAGAGATGTCCACTTTTCAGTTCGATGAGATCTTCTCCTTTTCTCCTTACCTCACTTAGCCCCACGATGTCCCACTTGATCCTTTGTAGTTCCTCTTCCAATTCAAGAAGCCTTGAATCAGAAGATAGGGAGCGTCCGTTGTACGTAGCCAAGGTCAGCATCAGATGGCAGCCTAGTCCGGTCCTCCGGGGATTCTTAGCACCCTCTGCCTTCATGTCGCACTGGCCGCTGCCTTGGCCAGGTACATTCCAGCTGCCGGAGACTGAGGGCCAAGATTTAAGTTGTGGAATCATTTTGGAGGGGTTTGGCCATAACTCACCACGCTGGCCAAGCGGGTTGGTGAGTGTGGGATAGAATTTCCTCTAATCCCGATGGTATAGTTATACCGCTATTGGCGGTCGTCAGAGCCCCTTTAGTGGGAACAGGATGCACCACGAGAAGGCGGGGTTGACATTTGTCAAGGAGAGGCTGTGATGTTACGCATCACCTGACCTTACATCCCTCAAATTCTATATGATATCATAAATGGTGTTTACAGTCACCAGTTTTGGTTAGTTTCTTCCATGCACTTGATAGAAATGGTGTGGATGCTATGCCATTAACAAGTTGTGAAAAATTCTGATACATGTGGAAATCTTCCAAAATATCAAGTTTGGTGGTTGAATCTAGCTTGTCAATTAGTTTTGCTTTTTCAAAGAGAAATTTATGGTCCTTTTTGTAACAGTGTTTAGCCACTGAAGACTTCTTTAGGTCACAGTTCCAATCAAGGTCTTGTGCTCCTTGAATTGAAAACGCAAGGCCATGTAAATGTGGCGCTTCGTATATAGTCTGTCCTATATATACGAAGCGCCACATTCACATGGAATTTGATAAATTCCCCATGAGTTTTTGCCTTCAGCATAGTCCTTTGATCCTAAAAAGTTCACTTTGTTTATAGGTTTAAGAATCACTTTGAAATTAAAGGTTTTGAGAATTTTTGAAATTTTGAAGGCAATGTCACGGGAAAATGGAATAATGGCAAAATTCCCTTGTAATGGGCGCACCACAAGAGGTAACGTGGAGATAGGCTTCAGTTTCTGGAATTTTGTTACAGCCTTGTCTATAATGAAAGGGTTGTATCCTCACTGTACTGCAACACATTTAAGGAAATCAAGTAGTTTTTCCAAACTGTCTTTATCTGAATATATATGTATCGCGCGATATATGCTACTGTAAAAGGCACTGAGTTTTTGTTGCCAAAGGTGATTGAACTTGGCATGTGGAGGTGAGAAAACAGCGAAAGGCTTCCGATATACTGTGGTTGTGAGAGATCCATTTGAGGGAGTTACCAGGACATCAAGGAGTGGTAGGCATATATTATTTTCAGTTTTGTAGCTGAATTGAATGTGAGGATCAATGGAATTTATGAGTTTAATTAATTCTGGAATTTCAGAATTTTTTCCTTTCCATAGAATGAAAGTATAGTTTACATATCATATCCATAAATCAAATTTCACGAGTTTGAAAAGTTTTTCTTCAAATCGACGCATGTAGATTTAACATAATATAGGTGACAGTGGGCTGCCCATGGCTAGGCCTTCCGTCTGTTCATAAAATATTCCATGGAAAGTAAAACTGTTCTGCTTTATGCAAATGTCACTAAACAGAGAATGAAGCCCAAAAACAATATTTATTACAAGTTGTAGAACAACATAGGTGTTATTATTTTAACTGCAGGGGAAAAAAAAAAACTTAATCTCAGAAGAGTCAAGTTACAAGGAACTCTGATTTAAGTGATTTACTGATTTTCTCAGTGTTAACAATGAATATTACTTCAAGTGGAAATAATGTTCTGTTGTCTTTGATAGGCATAACTAATTTAGATAAGAATTTGTGTTTTGCAATTTTTCTGAGTAATTAATAAATCAGTATTTTTGCACTAATTGATGTATAATTTTATTATGTACAATATATGCAACCACAAGTAAAACTTTGAGCATGTTGAGCTACCATTAAATGTTAATTAAAATGGTAGACATTTTACACACATTATTTTTTTACACCGAGGAACACTTTTGGGGGTCAGAGCATATAAATTGTTGAAAAAAAATTCATAATATTTTAAGGACCACCCTAATATTTATGCATCGGTATAGTCTGGAAGTCCATTAAACTAAAGATTCTTGAATTCAGAGACTACAATCTTGTGATGATTATATATATTTTAAGATAATACAACGTTTGTCACAAATATTTGTTTTTTCAAGTCGACCATGGTTTCACTGGATATGACCTAGCTTCATCAGGACAAATGGCACGTAAATATTCAAACTGTATATGATATCATAAATGGTGCTTACAGTCACAGGTTTTGGTTAGTTGCTTCCATGCACTTGATAGAAATGGTGTGGATGCCATGTCATTAACAAGTTTCGAAGGATTCTGATATATAGGGAATGCTTCCAAAATATCAAGTTCGGTGGTTGAATCTGACTTGTCAATTAGTTTTGTTTCTTCAAAGAGAAATTTATGGTCCTTTTCGTAACAGTGTTTAGCCGTCGATGACTTCTTTAGGTCACAGTTCCGAATATATGTCTTATGCTCCTTCTATCGAAAATGCAAGGGTCTGTCCTATATATGAAGCACCACATTCACATGGAATTTGATCAAGTCCCCACGAGTTTTTGTCTTCAACATAGTCCTTTGATCCTAAAAAGTTCATTTTGTTTATGGGTTTAAGAATCAGTTTAAAATTAAAGGTTTTGAGAATTTTTGAAAGTTTGATGTCAATGTCACGGGAAAATGGAATTATGGCAAAATTCTCTTGTAATGGGTGCATCACCGTAGTTAACGTGGAGGTAAACTTCAGTTTCCAGAATTTTGCAAGAGAGTCCCGCATGGCTGTGTATGAAAGTGTAATTGTTCCTACTCTGATGTATGGGTACTACAGAAGAAACATAGAAGTCATTTGTGTGCTAGAGAAATGCATTACTTAGGGGGTTGGGGGGGGTTGGCAAGGCACGTTCTGATTGTGTGAGGAATGAAGATGTGTTGCAGTTGTGTAATATAAAGCAAAATGCTGTTAGCAAGGTGGAGACTAATATGCTTCGAGGGTTTGGCCGTGTTGAAAGAAAGTGATGAGATGCTTACAAAGAAAATTTTTTTTAGCCCAAGTGGCAGGAAGGAATGGCAGAGTAATTAATGCCAAGGAAACCATGGGAGGATCAAATTCAGGAGTGCGTGCATGAGAAAAAGATTATGAGTATGAAGTATAGAAGATTTTGTGTATGATGTGTGATGGAGGTCAGTGAAACCCAAGTTGTATGTCAAGATCGCTGTAAATGGAGAAGTTTGATACAGCAACAGTAAGTAAGAATTATCTGGTAGTTTGTATTTCTTTTTGAAGCTAACCTCTGAATATCAGAGAAGAGCTTAGTGATGTGTGTGTGTGTGTGTGTGTGTGTGTGTGTGTGTGTGTGTGTGTGTGTGTGTGTGTGTGTGTACACTGAAGAGCAATTGAGTTAGAGATACCTGTCTAGTAATGTGTAACACCACCTTTCGCCCTGATGACAGTGTCGATTCGTCTCGACATGGACTCGACTAGACACCGGAAGTGTTGGGAAGCCATACGGATCCATGACCCCTGAACAAGCTCCCACAGTTCACAAAGATTTGATGGAGGGATGGGGGTCAGAGCCTCGAACATCTCTCTCGATGGCATCCTAGATATGCTCAATGAGATTAAGGTCAGGTGACTTAGCTGGCCAAGAAAGCGAGGTCTCGCCGGTGGAGTGTTTATCCAACCATTCGGATACAATTTGGAAGCGATGGCACGGTGCATTGTCTTGTTGCAGGATGAGGTCCCCAGTGGGATGTTGAAGACGCACAAATGGGAGCAAATGGTCGTCCAGGATATCCCGTTAACGTTAACCTGTGAGGGACGATGTCACACGTACCAGGGGTTCCATTTCAGTCCACGTAAACACGAGAATGCCACACCCACCAGCTTGAAGAGTACCCTGCTAGCAAGAAGGATCCATCGCTTCATGTGGTTTGAGCCTTACTCGTATCCTGCCATCCGTATGTACTAACGTGAATCTCAACTCACCAGTCCAGGCAACATTTTCCCACATGTCTAGGGTCCAGTGGCGACGTTCCCACGCCCATGCTAATCTTTGCACCCTGTGATGTGCGGTCAGCAGCGGTACCCCCGTAGGACGATGGCTTCTGTACCCCATAGCGAGGAGATGGTTCTGGATGGTGTGGCTGCTTACACGTTTTTGTGCACCAGCGTTAAACTGCCGAGTGATTTCTTGCACTGTGGCCCGTCTATTCGCTGTTACAATGCGAGCTAGCAGACGATGACCCCGCTCATCCATTTTTCTTTTTTTTTTTTTTTTGTCTTTTCGAATCCGGTAAAACCATCCCTTGCAGGGGGATGGTTTTACCGGATTCGATGTACTCACGGTGCACCCATGACACAGTGGCTCGTGAAAATCCCAGTGCCTGCGCGACTTCCGAGATGAAGTGACCCATTAGTCGGGCCCCGACAATTTGCCCACGATCAAATGCGCTTAGATTCTTCATCTTACCCATACTGCGTCCGACTCTTACTGATTCCCATCGCATTACTCCTTATATTGTTGGATCGCTGCATACATCATGGCGTTTCCGTTTACAGGGCCGCCCATAGCGCCACATTTGCGTAATGCCAGCTGTCTCTAATTCAATTGCTCTTCAGTGTATGTATGTATGTATGTATCTATCTATCTATCTACTTACTCTCTCTCTCTCTCTCTCTCTCTCTCTCTGTCTGTCTGTCTGTCTTTCTTTGTCTGTCTGGAATTCTCAGGGAATTTGAAAAATGGTCTCAAAACTCAGGGAAAATTACCCTTTTTTTTTTTTAAATCAGTGGATACTTTATTTTGCCAAAAAAAAAAAAAAAAAACAAAAACAAAACTAATTTTTCCAAGATTTCAAACTTTTGCTTGCAATTATTGCCTGCCTAGAATTTGGTAGATCTTACTTTCAGTTATATTAAGTATTTCCTTTATTCTCTAAAAAAAGATGAAAAATTGAATTTTTAAAATTGCCAGTTATTAAGCCTTTGTTCAATTTCTGCAGGCAGTTGTTATAACATGGAACAATTAGGCACAATGGTTCCTGCTTGCAGAAACACTTCACAAGAGAACCAACCAAATGACGGATCGAAGTCCTTTCTCTGTTGGTTCTCTTGAAACATGTTTCTTTGAACAGAGCCATTCCATCATTAAGCTTAGCTGCATTGTGTTATAGAAAAACTGAAATTATTCAACTGACAGATTTTTTTCTTACATATGACCTGTTTCTGTGGGAATGTATTTACAAATTCCGTGTGGGTAGTATTCACAAAAGTTCAGGGAACTTTGGTACAGAAAATAATGTGCACAGTTAGTTGTTATTAATGAAAATCAGGTAATTTTATAAAGACAAATTACGTAAAGAATTTGCAAGTGTCTGCTTTGGTGAGAAAAATGAATGGAATGGAATGAAATGTAACAGTTCTTTGCAACATCCATGCCATTCTGGAAAACTTTAAAAACCACCTGGAGAACCTGGAAAAGTCGGGGAATTTTTTTATTACTTTTGAGTGGGAACCCTGTGTATGTATGTATGTTAATGACATGGCATCCACACCAGTTCTATCAAGTGCGTGGAAGCAACTGACTAAAACTCGTGACTGTAAACACCATTTATGATATATGCAATTTGAATATTTACATGCCATTCATCCTGATGAAGCTAGGACAATACCCAGCAAACCATGGTTGAATTACAACGTTTGTCACAAATATATATATATTTTTTATTATCTTAATATGTACTTACCAATGTAAATCCTACATAGGTATATTAAGATCATATAAAAACTTAATTTCACTTGGCACAAACTAAGCTATTGATATTTTGAAGAACATTTCCTTTATTTATTGAAACCGTCAAAATCGGAATTTTCAGTTTTGGAATTGAACAAACATGAAAGGTTTTCCTCTAAATTTTTGCTGTTCGAATCACCTGTCTCTTCATTAATATCACCCTCCTGCACAGTGTTTAAAATTGCAGCTGCTTTGAATCCTGAAATTATAGTTAAAGGTTTCACTGCTGCCCATGATTCTTCCACCCACCTTAAAACTTTTCTGTAACTCTCCTTTCGCATTCTTCCTGATTTTATGAATGAATGGAGCCCATACCTGCCAAGTTTTACAGTTTACCCATAAAATTTATGGAAACGCGACCTGTTTTATGGGCAAAATGTTAACTTTACGGATTTGTTGATTCTCCCAGACATTTTTTTTTTTTTTTCTGATGATTTTGCACCCAGCATTAAAACCATTTATTTTACTTAATCCATTTAAAATGAAGCACCGATGTAAGTTAGGGCTAAACTTTTCAGTTACATGTGTTTATGTGCGAACATTTGTCCGCAGTTTTTCCACATTTTTTTTTTTTTTTTTTTTTTTTTGCATTGTTTCAAATGCTAAATCTTGCGCCACACATAAACTGAACCTCCCCAGCTGGGCTTGTTTATTTCTTTCAAGCCTCCCTCTCCCCTTCCCCTTCTCAGTAGGCCAGCATGGTGTTGTGTTGCATTGGAGCACAGAGCATGTATGTGTGTTTATTACTCCCAGTTCGAAATGCTATCTCAGAACGTAGTTATCGTTGAAAAAAAATTCAAACAGATTTTAAATCTGTTAAATTTTTAAGCCTAGATCAATACCCGACACAATGAAATTAAACAAAAGCTGCCAGTTTTGTGAAATTAAAAATGCATTTGGGCCATGGTTTCGTAACTTCTCTTCTCTGGCAATAAATTTGACCTAACGAAAAAATGCGGTATAATAGGAAGTTAAAAAAAAAAAAGTCCAATGTTCATTCGACCCAGTGCTTCTCCAGCAACGATTTATTTTACTGGTTGGTTAGTAAGTTTTCTATGCTTTCCAACCGTGCTTTGTCCATCAGCACGATAACGCATGAAAATGTTTTGGTTTGATTCGACGAAATTAATATGTTGGGGTCCACACTAATTTGTCAAATACCTATTAAAAATGGTCAAAGGTCAGGACATAGGAGCAGGATTAATTCTTCCCCCTTTTGCGTGATGACCACTCGTTGGTGATGACTTACGTAAAATCAAAGCATGATTGCGATGAAGTTTTGCTATGCTGTTCAGCACCCCTAGTGGACCTATCCTATCGAAAATGGTTATTATCAGCATTCACGGGGCAGTGCGTACATGTGCAAGATTTGTTCGTCAGAATTTTTGCACAATAACTTCCATGAAAATTAACCGATTTGGATGGAATTCTTAATTATAAAACCACGCGTGTGTGGTGCCTTTTTTAGAAATTAACAGGCACAAAAGAAAAAAAATGATGTTCTATAATTAAAGCAAAAACACTCAAAATATACAGCCTATCAATTAGTTCATACTAAGGGATTCATTCGTAAAGAAAACAAAGAATCGTAGAGAACACTGTTGCTTTTGCAAACCCACACATTTTGTTGTCATGAAATTTTGGGCTTTTAGAAAACAACTCTGAATTTTCAAATATCTGGATTTTGACAGCATGAGTTTAATTTAGGAAGGGAGTAGACTCTTTTTTTTTTTTTTTACTTTATCTGTTTGAAAAAAAAATACACCATTGATTGGTTTTATAACTTCTATCAAACCGAATTGCGGGATATTTAGAGATTTACATTTTCTAAAACCAATACATGCATTCTAAATTTTGTCATGTTAGGCCATTTATTTTATTTTATTTATTTATTTATTATTATTATTATTATTATTATTTTTTTTTTTTTTTTGCAGAGATGTAAGATTAAATGAAAGCAACAGTTCCAACGTTTTGTGCTGTGGCTATGCCTCAAAGGGAGGAAGGGAGGAAGGGACGAGGTGTAGAGGAAATCGCCGACGAAGTGGCTGTATCATTTTCCATAATGCCTGGTGTAAAAGACAGCGTTGGTTTTGTTCCGGTGACACATATTTTGTTGGTTTACTGCAGGAGAGAGGGGGGGGATCGAGAGGGTGATAGGTCCAGATGATGCTGCTAAAGGGGTCGAATTTGGCAAAACTTTTAACGCTGCTGCAAGGCATCGATCGGCCTGTTAGAAATGATGGAAGGGGTGCGGTGGGGGGACCCTGAGGATGACGTTCGTTACTAAAACTAAACCTTTTTTTCTAGATGAAAGAGCCTTTCAGTTGGTCCCTGCTTTCCTAGCTGACCAGCTCGATCGGATAACTCTGTAATCATTATTTTTCCCTCTGCGAAATGCAGCTCTTTTAGCTCTTACTGTTTTACTATAGTATAGTTTTACTTGCATTTTTTTTCAAGTGTTAGTAAATTCAGTATTAGTGATTCGCTATGAGCAGCAATATATAAAAGGAGTAAAACAGTACTATCAAACATTCCGGGATGCGTATTTTGCGGAGTTCCTGTTCTTTGTAAAATCTTCAAAAAATGAAAAATATGCATTTTGCACTATGTGTCGATGTAATTTCAGCGTTTCGCATGGTGTAAGAAATTATGTTAGTAAATCGTATTCTAGTGCCAAGCATAAATCTAATATTGACTGCGTGAGAAAAAAATACAAAATTAACTTCCTTTGTTAAAAGTTATAATGACCTGGATGCGATTTGTGCAAAATGTTTGTTCACTTCGTTTTTAGTTGAACATAATTTATCAATTGGTGTCCCTCATTCTTATTTATTTCATTTTTTTTTTTTTATTTGACCGTCTCATCGTCCGTCTCTCCACAAGATAAACCTAGCCTGAAAATGGTTTGGTTTTGAAAACATTTTAGTATGTTCCATGACCGCGTGGGATACAATCCTATTGAATTTGAAGGAAAGGGTGGAACATCCTTTCTTTTAGATGCAAACTTCCATAAAAATAAAATTTAATATCTTTGTAGATCATAATGATAGCACAATAATGAGAAATCATCTATAGATTCTATTTTAATCGATATAAATTTGCCGATAAATTCAAACATCTGTGGTCATATCAATTAAAAGTTTGATACTTGATTGGAGTAACATATTGTTTTTAATCGATAATTTTGGTGCATTTAATCAATATGAGCGACAAGTAATTTAATCGAACATATCGATTAATTTTTTTTTGTGGATTCCGGTTTCTGAAAGTTGGCAGGTAGGTGAGCCCTTCTGCCATCCAAGCTTTCCACTGTTTCCACACTTCCCTTTTAAAGCATTTATTAACTGTGAGATCCAGAGACTGAAGTTTCTTGGTAAGACCACCAGGAATAACTGCCAAAGTAGCAGACACCTTTCTGCCGTCTTCTTTAACTGAAACAATTGTGTGCACCCTCATTGAATCGAATACCAGGAGTCCCTCGGGTTTTTAAATTCCACAACATATTGCTGCAGATGGTAACTTACACTTGATTTGACTCTTGGCATTATATTTCACTTCATATTTTTCTAAGCAATTGGTTATGTAACAAATGAGTGAGACTACTGAGTACTAAAACTAAAGGACTGATATGGCCAGACCAAATAAAAACTTGTAACTGGTGAAAATCTTTATTTGGAAACTACAGTTCACAGGTGCTGCTAATATTCATGGGAAATAAGAAATAAAACTGCAAACTCAGCAAAATATTTTTGTTTTGCTTTTCATCTTATCTTATTTTTGTCATGGACTACAATGTCACATGATGTCACATCCACCCTTGTTTTTTTGATAGAATTCTCTTATGTTTTTTTATTTTTTTTCATTATTTTTGGGCTTTAAATTCAAAGGATCCCTTTTCACTCACAGTGAAGAGGAAGAATATTTGTTAAAACTGAACACAGAAATTTATTCAGCACAGTTATATATCTTCAAGAAATAAGTGATAAATGTTTTTGTGCTGAGAATAGCCATAGAATTGGAGAATGAAGGATTTCTCTCCTACCTTGACTTGAGCATCAGATGGAACATGATCACCCACTCAATTCAGTTTTCCGTGTATCATAAGCCAACCAGCTCTACTGAGATTGTCCCATATAACTCTTGCCATCCACACAAGCATAAAGCTGTGACTTTTAGATTTCTTACAAGCAGAGCATTTTCACACTCGTCGAATGCCAGATGGCGGAGAACTGAACTTGAAAAAATAATGCAAATCACTACCTAGAATGGGTACAGTAGGAACTTTGTGAATGCTCTGATTGCTCAACACAAGAAAAATGTCCGCAACTTAAACCAACAATAATAAGACTATTAAGTATGTTGGTACTATAGAATACCAGCCGCAAATCTCGCACATCTTGCACAACATCTGCAAGAAACACAGTAACAAATCTCACACATCTTGCACAACATCTGCAAGAAACACAGCCTTACATTTGGCGAGTCCTCCAGTAATCTTTTTCAGCTGATGCGCAGGGATCGGGACAACAAGCCTGAGAATGAAAAATGTGGTGTGTATTGCATACCATTAAAGGGTCTGAACTCAAGAGTACAACAATAGGTGGCATAAAGACTCGACCCTTCGGAGCCTAGGAATTCGTACAGCCGAACAACGATATTCAACCCGAACAGGTGCCTCTAACACTGCTTTGGCCTGCAGTCCCGGAGAGAACCACACCCCTCATGGAATGATACTTATATTTTGCTACGCACCAAAGAAAAAAGATCTACTTTATTTGCAGAAGCACTGTTTATCCAAACCACTGAAGCATATTAGTCTCCAACTTGCTAACAACATTTAGCTTCACATTACACAATTGCAACACATCTTCATTCCTCACACAATGAGAACATGTCTTGCCCCCCCCTCCCCATAAGTACCACATTTCTTCAGCACACAAATGACTCCTGTGTTTCTTCTGTAGTGCCCAGGAACAATTACGCTTTCATACACAGCCATGCGGGACTCTCTTGAGAACCAATCATTCCTGTGAAAACCTCCCAAAGCAGCCATGACTTTCAATGAAGAATTCACTTGCCTACTAATTTCACCATCCAGTTTGTTCTCTCTGTCAAACATGCTTCCTAAATACACAAACTCACTCACCTGGTCAATCACAGTGCCATTTATACTTACATTACATTCAGGGCTACCAGTTCCTCTCTCAAAAACCATAACTTTGATTTTTCCCTTATTTATAGTCAGTTTGAATTTCATACAAACTTCGTACATCTGGGACAACATACTCTGCAACTCACTTTTGCTCTCTACCAACAAGACAGTGTCATCAGCATACAGCCATCTGCACACACGAGTATCACCAAGACAAACCAGTATTATGTATTTTGGCATCACGTATGCACTCATCCATAAATATATTTAATAGCCATGTTGACAATACACAACCTTGTCTGACTCCTGCACCAATAGAGAACCATTTTGAATAAAATACCATTCTCTCGTACACAAGCTATACTGCTAGCATACATGGCTTTTACACTATTAAGTAGATTCCCAGTAACACCATATTCATTCAATACCTTCCACAAAAGTGTCCTATTTACTCGTTCGTAAGCTTTCTCTAAATCTTTGAAGGCAGCAAAATCTTTCTTACCAACAGCCAGATATTTTTCAATCATCATGCGTAATGCAAACATTTGGTTAGTGCAGCCTTTACCAGGCATAAAACCACTCTGAACATCCCACACTTTCTCTGTACTTTTTCAATAACGACCTTACCAAACACTTTCCCTGGCACACTCAGTAGGCTAATACCACGATAATTCTTGCAGTCAGTCTGATCACCTTTTACCTTATACAATAAGGGAACAAGGATATCATCCTTCCAATCCCAAGGGGCCATTCCTAACTCCCAGCAAGTGGCGAATTTCAGTTAACCAGTCAATTACAGAGTCACCACGATATTTCAACATCTTGGCAGTTATGCCATCAACTCCCGGAGCTTTACCATTCTGAAGAGATTTTTAGAGCTTTACACACCTCTTCTCTTGAGATCCCTCCTGTGCTTCCATCTTTCACTGTGACATCATATGACTGCTTCTGCCCCAGAATCACCTTTGCTTTCCTGATCTAATAACTCACAGAAGCATTCACCCCATCTTTCACTTAACTCATTGGCCTCCCGTATCATTTCCCCCAATCCTATTCTTCACACAACTTACAACTTTGTTTCCCCTATTTTTCCTGAGTCTCATGTACTTCCAGAAAGTCTTTTTATCTTTCCAAAAAGCCGATTCATGCTTTTCTATCTTCTTCATATCTTTTTCCTTACTCTGGTGAACCAGCTTAGCAGCTTCATGCTTCTTACAGCGATATTCATCCACAGAAACTCTACCTTGCAACATCCCCAAATAGGCTTCCTTCTTTCTCTTTACTGCCTCTTAAATCTCACTGTTCCACCAAGCATCACCTTTATTGTTACCCACTATTGTGGTGCCACAGACCTTTTTAGCAGCAGTGACAACACAGTTCTTAAAACATTCCCATTTCTTTTCTACATCACTCTCTCACAAGACTTCAGCTCCTTTAGTCATGCTCTGAGTACATCAGAAAAATGCTGATGATCTTTAGGGAGCCTTTCAACTTTTTTCTTTCCATCCTGGGCCTATTCCTTTTCCTCCGACCAACATTCAGTTTTACTTGTGACATTACCAAGTAATGATCAAAACCAACATCCGCACTTCTCATTACACGAGTATCAACAACTAAATGTTTCAGACGCTGATTGTAGACAACAAAATCTATCACACTCTTTTGACCAAGAGTACAATTTTCCCAAGTATATGTGTAGATATACTTGTGGTTGAAAAATGTATTAGATACACACAAACCATTCTCAATGCAGGGCTCACTTAATCTTTTGCCATTGTCATTCACACAAGGATCATTAAACTTACCCAGAACATTGTCAGAAATTGCATTCTGCACACCTACTCTAGCATTGAAATCCCCTGCTATTATAACTTTCTCTTTTTTGCACCAAACTGTCTCAAAACAGCTTTTAGCTCAATCCAGAAATCTTCTTTCCTATCAGAAGGTTCCGAGTCACAAGGGGCATACACTACAACAATTACTATTCTCTGAAGTTTCACTTTCAAACGTTTCCAAAGAATTCTCTCACTTATGCAACTATAGTGAATCAAGTTATTCTTCATCTTGTCACTTAAAATCACACCTACACCAGCCTGTCCTCTCACATTATCCAATACTCCAGACCACACACTCGCTGTGCCATTCACTTCTTCTACCCCAATTTCCTTCTTTTTGTTTTCAGTTACACACAGCATATCCAATCTATACTTATTCATCTCTTCAATCACCTTGTTCATTTTGCCATTTATACCTCTAGTATTCCATACACCAATCTTTCACTCAGCCAAGATGTCTTTCTGATTTGCCTTTTTCCAGTTCCAGGTCGATACCATGGTGGGCCATCCTTCTCAAGTTTGGTAGGCCCACTATATACCACACTTGAGTCAGTTTTTGCATTTCTTTTTGTTTTTTTAATTAGGAAAGTACATCAGTGTGTGGGGGAATAGCCCACAGCTGACGGTTCCAGTTGGCCATTCAACCTAAGGATTCTGGAACAAAACCCAGTGATAAAAGATAAAAAATGTTCATGCAGGTGAAACAATTTGAAGAGTAAGTAAGCTGTCGATGCACAATAATCAACAAGCCATGAGAATTCAATTGCAGAAAAAAGACAAGCTTTATATACTATTAAAAACACTAGCTACAATGGGTTAAAATGACACATGCAAGATTTTTCTGGCTTGCCTCTAGCCTATCATCAGGCAAAACACAGACAGCACCATGCTGACATACCGCTAAATACAAGGGGACGAACACCCAGGATGCATCAGTTTAAAGTTTGGAAGGCATAATATACATATGTCCATAAGACACTGTTTGTTGGCGGTTACAGGTTTAGCTTTAGCAGGGTTATATACATTTTTGACATAAGACCTCCATAACTGTGGTAGTATATATGGAGGGTCGTCATTACAGCAAATGGTCGACAAACTGCAAATGTGTAAACTTTCAGTAAATAAAACAGTAAATTTATTAGAAGCAGGAGCAATAATGTTAGTCTCTTTCCAAAGAGGAGAGACTAAGATATTTACTGAAAGTTTATACATTTGCAGTTTGTCAGCCATTTGCTGTAATGATGACTCTCCATATATACTACCACAGTTTTGGAGGTCTTATGTCAAAAATGTATATAACCCTGCTAAAGCTAAACCTGTAACTGCCAACGAATAGTGTCTTATGCATATCACTTACATATCACTAAGCTGTTCTCTGATATTCAGAGATTAGCTCCACAAAGAAATACAAATTACCAGATAATTTTTACTTACTGCTGCTGTATCAAACTTCTCCATTTACAGCGATCTTGACATACAACTCGGGCTTCACTCACATCCATCACACGCCGCACACAAGATCTTCTATACTTCATTGCTGATTTCTTTGAGCAATGAGGAAGAATACTACAGGGGTTTCTTTTCCACTTTTGCAAGATAGAGTACTGCCTTGGCACGGAGGATTGGTTGAGCTTCTAGTCTGTCATTATCTCCAAAACTGTTCTCAATGAAAAAGCTGAATCATTCCTCTCAACTTTAAATTGCAAGGTTCTAAAATCTGATACCACCCGTAAACTTAAAACTGCAGTTGAAAGACTCAACAAGAAACCCATTCTAAAGACCTTTCTCGGAGATTTTACACCACCACCATATTTCTGAATTGTTGGAGGTGAGATGTTTGCATTTTTCCACAATCCTCCTTTCAATGTTACGGGTGGGAGAGAAAGTATACGACCTTGATCACCCGCGATTGACCGCTTATTCTTCCAGATTGAACTTCATAAAACTGGTTTCCTCTTCGACCTCTCATGGAATATACTTTCTCTCCCACCCGTAACATTGAAAGGAGGATTGTGGAAAATTGTAAACATCTCACCTCCAGCCATCTTTGTCAATTTCCTCCACTAAAGAGTTCATTAGAAAACTCCTCCTAGCATTGAACATTCTGACAAAATGTTCACTCTGGATGTAGTCTCTCTCTTCCCTTCAGTCTCTCTTTTCCACTCTCATATGCTGCTAGTACAATTGCTAAAAGAAAACCAATCACTCTCTGGCCCACTAACAAAAGACATGTACGACTGCCTTCGAACTCTGAGAGATCTTAATTGTTTCAAGTTCCAACAACAAATACTACTGTCAGCAAGAAGGACTTCCAATGGGTTCACCTCTCTCTCCACTTCTGGCTAAAGTTTTCATGCAACATATTGAAAAAAACATAGTCATGGAATGCAATATACAACCTTCCATCTCCCCAACTGCTCACAAATTTGCAGCCTTTAAAACTTATGTCTACAGAAAACACTCTGCAGTAGCAAACATAATCCCATTTTCATCCCACTCCCCAACTGCTCACAAATTTGCAGCCTTTAAAACTTATGTCAATCGTGCCAGGATTGTCTGCAACACTGAATCTTCCTTCAATGAAGAAATTGACACCATAAAGAAAATTGCCGAAGCCCATCAGTTTCCACCTTCTACAATTCAAAAATTCCTCCAAAATTCCCACTTGAAAAATCTGTCTGCTCTCTCACCAATAATAATGAAAAAACCACCATTCATTGGTTCCATCCCTTTCCATGGATCCTTCTCTTATAAGATGTGTACACTTTTCAAAAACTATGGACTACACTCTCACAGTGAAACCAAACCCTTCTGCAATAATGTGCCTACTTAAAGACAGGGATCCTGTCTCACCCTTGGACACCCCTGGAGTTTATGCTATTCCTATTTCAACTTCCTCTGGTCTTTCAGTGTATATTGGAAGCACATACCAAAGCATCAAAACAGGACTTGGTGAACACAAAACAGATGTTTCCAATAGTCTTCCAAAGACAGCTTTATCTGCACTAACCCTTGAAGATACCTCTGCAGTTCCCATTTAGAAAGAAACCAAAAAAGTTGCCCCCTTTCATTAACAAGGCATCTCTGCATTTCCAAGAGAGCATTGAAATTTTGTTCACCAAAAGCTGCAATTCAGAGACCCCTCACCAAATCTCATTTATTTGGATCTCTCTTCTAAAATCTGGCAACATTTCCAACACCCCAACTTCAAATTGTAGTTCTGGCAACCAGCCCATCCAGTCAATCGCGGGCGATCAAGGTCGTAGAATGACCGAAAGCTACCGCTAAACGAACCTTTTACCGTACGTGACTGTGTGTTTTGCTCGTTTTATATGTTTATGTGTTATTGTCACGTGAAGCCTGAGTTTTAAACTATTATATTATAAAGTATGATATAAATAATTAGATGAAAGTTTGGTATTAGCATAAATCTAAAAATCGTACAAAAGTGACCTAATGTGTTATACATACCTGTACATAATTCTAAAATAGATATTAAGTGTTTTATTGTTATGATAATTTTGTGTTTGAAAAATTGGGAGTTTTGAACATACAGAAAGAATTAATGTGATGCATATAGATGTTTTATGAAGAAAATGAGTATCATAATACAACACACATAATTATTGATATATTCATTGTGGTTTAGGACATTGAAAAATTCATCCTTGAATTTTTTCCTGAAGGTCCTTGAATGTCCTCAAAGTTTTCCCCTGAAAAAGAGTGGGCACCCTGCTTGTAGAACACTTTAGACTAGTAGATGAGGAATTTTGTAGTTCACAGTTCTGTCGCTAAGTGGTGTTTTTGTACTGGTCATTCTATGGGCATAGAGAATTACTTCTTTGAGTAATGAAACATTTCTTTCTAAACAAAGGTGAAAGTGCTCTCTCTTTTCATTTCTCAATATGGCAAGAAGTGATTAAGCAATGAGAAACCATGCATTTTCAATGAAATTAAAATTTCAAAAGTGATAATTTTACTCCTCACTCTGTCATGAAAACAACTGTACAGATCTTGGAAATGCTGCAGTTTCTAGCAAGGACAAGGCAAGTAACGATTTTCAATTTTAATTTTGCTTTAATGAAAAAAATAATGCTTGCTCCATTGATTAATGTGCAAAAGCATAGTGCCATTGAACTACTTCCGACGTGATTGTTTGAACTACTTCCTAAGTGTGAAAGCATTTGCTATGCTTACTGTAGGTTTTCTATTGGAATATCCACTGGTTTTTGAGGAAAACTAGGGAAAATATTGTTGCTTCCACTTAATTTTTCCCATAGCAAGTCCTCAATTTATGGGCAGTTTTTTAAAGCAAAAATTGACTTCATGAATTGACACTGTTGTTTTGCTGTCCCTACAAATTGTTTTATTACAAAGCATGTAATACAGTGTTATTCATTGCTATTGACAAAAAGCTTAAAACTAGTGATTTTTTTGGTTCTTGCTTCTGAAAATTTCCAATGAGGTTTGGAGTCTCTGAATACAGTGCCTAAATCAGAATTGCATGGTCAAATTATGAGAAATTAATATATCTATCCACTGATTCTGTTTCACCAATAAAAAGTCATTTTCCAGTAAAGTCTCTGTTAGCAACAAGGAGCCATATATTGGTGCATATTTGTACCTGTGTACTGTAATAAAACCTTACTTTCAAGTATACTTTGATTATTAGTATGTTCATTTTTCATAATTTCACCATGCGCTGCCAGAGTGAGTGTATTTGTACTGTACTTCATTAAACATTACATATTCAAGGATGTCAGTTTTAACAAAACAATGAGTGGTAGAATTAAATTGGTAGATATCCAAATTTCTGGAATGAGGAACAAACTTTGTGAATTTGTAGAAAAGACTGTGGAAAGCATATAGAACTGCATCAGAAAATGATAAACCCACATTTTCTAATGCAGTTCTATAAATTTATTGCTCTAAAGTATTTTGTACACCTTTCTGATCATGTCTTCAGTTACCTTGTGTGAAAAAATATTGTAATACATTTCAAAATCTGAAATTTGTAGGGAAAATAATAAATGCAGCTGTCTACTTCTCAAAAGAATGTAATCAAACTTTTGCAGGAGAATTAATTTTGTGTCACTTAAGAATTTTCTTCAGCAATCATAATTACAGTTATTGGTTAACCACAAAATCTCAATCTATCGTTGGTGATATACTATGAGACTATTATTAATCTGTCAGATAACCCAAAACTGATGGTAATTCCTGTATATTGCATCTCTATTTAATTTCAAGAAGTTCTTGCCCCACACGGGGATAACTGGTTTTCCAGTTATTTGGGGAGCAGCGCCCCCACGGCCCGAGCTAACCTTGTGGCGCGATTTATCTTGCTTTCTGGTATTTGCGCAATTACATCACCTCAGGAACAGCTGTTCATCCAGCTGATGGGGAGTGGCGACCCCACGGCCCATACCGACATATACTATATGATATTTTCCCATTTTTTAGCTTTTGTTATTCTCTTGAACTGCCCCGCCTCAGTTCTAGGTTGCTGAGGTTGTGATTATGCACCAGCGCTGAAGTTTAGTTTCTCGTTCTTTTTCCTTTATTCTCCGTTTTATGTTTCCTTCTTTGTTTTTTCGAGCTGGTTAACTAGATCTAGCTGCACATTTGCCAGGTGACCCGTAAGGTGGAAAAGGGAAAGCTGGAGGCTGCGGTTTCTGGGGCCAGGGTGTAGTTGTCGCCAGCTACCAACACTCCTATTTGCCCCCTGCTTCATCTTAAACGGGCAGCTAGGAACTAACCCACTCTCAGTCAATGAACTCTTTGGCCGAGTGATGTCCAGACTTCTAACGGCTTGTTGTTCGGTATGACCAGGTGAGTCTGGGGATAGTGTGGGCATGTCGAAGGGGTGTTACTAAGACATGGGAAAGTCGTGGTTAACTTGCCGCTAATGGAGTCCGATACTCCTTGTTGCCATTCGTCGGAAATACTTTCCTGGATATATTTCGTTATCAAGCCCGGCTGGCGCCATCTATGTTTCGTTAAAAACACTTTTTTTTTGTATTTTCTTCTCCTATCCTGGTTTTCTTGTCTTTTTTTGCCGGTTTTTCTTTTGTTGTTGTTTTTCTTGTCTTATTAGTTCTTTCCACAGGCCCGATAATGTGCTAGGGTCGTTCTGGTTACATACCCTTGCTTTATTTTTGTAGATTAATATTGCTTCTTCCTTCCTCATTTGCCTTTCTGATTTTTTATTCTTTTTTAGCATTTTAATTTCATCTAACTTTGGGAAAATCCGGTTTTCCATGCAGAATTGCACTAAAGCAGTTTTGGCTTCTTTTTTGCCAGTTAGATATGTGTTGTTTAAGTCTTTTTTTAATCTGTTTTTCGTACTTCCAATGTACGATATTGGGGGTATGTGTGCAATTGGAATTTCGTAGGTTCCTGATTCTTCTAGCATTTTTCCCTCTGTTTTTTTGTTGACAGTCATACTTTTCACAGTGTGCACTGAGCTTCCTAGTTGTAAGTCATATTTAGCACAGTGCCTATTGATTTCTTTACTCACTCCTTCCAGGTGTGGGAAAGCTCCAATGTATTTCAATTTTTTATTTCTCATCTTCCTTTGGTTGTGCACTTCTTGGCCTTCTTTACTCTGAGTCATATGCTTTTTACTCTCATGTATCCATTTATTAATTAGCTTGCTCGGGTACCCATACTCTTGTGATATTTTCGAGATAAACTCTAGCTCTTGATTTTTTAGCCTGTTGTTAGATGTGTGTGTGTACGCTTGCCGTATCAAGTTTACTATGCTGTTTTTTTTATGTATCACTGGATAGTGCGACGAGTATGGTATCAGTACAGGTATGTAAGTTGCTTTTCTGAACACAGAGTATTCAAAACTATTTTTGTTTTTCTTTAGTTGAATGTCCAGGAAGGATAGGCGATTATCCTCTTCAAACTCAATAGTTAGCTCTATGGTGTTACAGATTTTGCTAAACTGCTGTGCTAGATCTTGTAGCTCGGATTTGTTAAGTTTAGACATTATAATAATGTCGTCTACATATCGAGCATAAAGTATTGGTTTTTCAGGTAAATTTTGAATAATTTCTTTTTCGAGGTATGCCATAATCACTTCTGCATATAATGCCGATAATGGGATTGATTATGCAACACCTAAGCATCAACAAAGAACTAAACTTGTCACAACTGAAAGAGCTAAAGAATACTTTATATTTCATCAAGGAAAACAACATCTTCCATTTTGAAGGAAATATATTTAAACAAATGCAAGGTGGCCCTATGGGATCCCCATTATCGGCATTATACGCAGAAGTGATTATGGCATACCTCGAAAGAGAAATTATTCAAAATTTACCTGAAAAACCAATACTTTATGCTCGATATGTAGACGACATTATTATAATGTCTAAACTTAACAAAGCCGAGCTACAAGATCTAGCACAGCAGTTTAGCAAAATCTGTAACACCATAGAGCTAACTATTGAGTTTGAAGAGGATAATCGCCTATGTTAAAGAAGAGGATAATCGCCTAACTATTGAGTTTGAAGAGGATAATCGCCTAGTTTGAAGAGGATAATCGCCTATCCTTCCTGGACATTCAACTAAAGAAAAACAAAAATAGTTTTGAATACTCTGTGTTCAGAAAAGCAACTTACATACCTGTACTGATACCATACTCGTCGCACCATCCAGTGATACATAAAAAACAGCATAGTAAACTTGATACGGCAAGCGTACACACACACATCTAACAACAGGCTAAAAAATCAAGAGCTAGAGTTTATCTTGAAAATATCACAAGAGTATGGGTACCCGAGCAAGCTAATTAATAAATGGATACATTACATAAGAGTAAAAAGCATATGACTCAGAGTAAAGAAGGCCAAGAAGTGCACAACCAAAGGAAGATGAGGAATAAAAAATTGAAATACATTGGAGCTTTCCCATACCTGGAAGGAGTGAGTAAAGAAATCAATAGGCACTGTGCTAAATATGACTTACAACTAGGAAGCTCAGTGCACACCGTGAAAAGTATGACTGTCAACAAAAAAACAGAGGAAAAAATGCTAGAAGAATCAGGAACCTACGAAATTCCAATTGCACACATACCCTCAATATCGTACATTGGAAGTACGAAAAACAGATTAAAAAAAAGACTTAAACAACACATATCTAACTGGCAAAAAAGAAGCCAAAACTGCTTTAGTGCAATTCTGCATGGAAAACCGGACATTCCCAAAGTTCAATGAAATTAAAATGCTAAAAAAGAATAAAAAATCGGAAAGGCAAATGAGGAGGGAAGAAGCAATATTAATCTACAAAAATAAAGCAAGGGTAGGTAACCAGAACGACCCTAGCACATTATCGGGCCTGTGGAAAGAACTAATAAGACAAGAAAAACAACAACAAAAGAAAAACCGGCAAAAAAAGACAAGAAAACCAGGATAGGAGAAGAAAATACAAAAAAAAAAAGTGTTTTTAACGAAACATAGATGGCGCCAGCCGGGCTTGATAACGAAATATATCCAGGAAAGTATTTCCGAAGAATGGCAACAAGGAGTATCGGACTCCATTAGCGTGAAGTTAACCACGAACATCGGTGGTAAAGTCGCCACGCTCCTGAAGATGCCCAGAGTATGGGCGAAAATTTCGAGTATAAAGAACGGTAAAAATTGATGTGTTAGAATCCTAAGGCGAAAGATCCAATGATTATACCCAGCGAAAAGTGTGAGAAGTAAAGCCAGTCATCGCATACAACGGACTTTAGGACAATAACATCAACAAAGACCGGAAAACACGTGCATGAAATGTTCCCGTCGCTAGAAAGGAATGCCATGGTAAGCATTATCCGCTAGATTTTTGTACAAGTTACTTTGAAATATCGCACATAAAAGAGAATAGTAGAATAATTAGAGCTATATAATAGTCAGAATTAGAACTACTAAGTGGAATTGATTTATCGTTTTGTTTCAATATTGGTGTTTCTTACTTTTTAATACTCTGACGTGGCGCTCTTTGGCCCTTTGAGGCCCTTGCACCAGAAAACGTGAACCAACCAACTAACCAAACAACCAAGAAGTTCTTGTTATGTGGACTAGTGTTTCTGGCTGACTCTGTGCAGGACTGAAAAAATCATTTGCTAAGAAATTAATTTTTGTATCTAATCTTTCTTTTGCTTTACTCACCTGATGGTTGTTTTGCTTCTCCAGATTCAAATAATGTTATTGTGTGTTGCTTCTTTCTTAATCATATGGTTGTACAATATTGAGATAGGCTGTAAATTTTCCTTGCTACTAGTAATTAAGTATTTGCAGTTTAGAAATCTCTTCCTTCAACAGATATTAATGCTGATTTTAACAACTGTCCATATATTGTAACAGAAGATTGAAAGAGAAACATACTGTTAAGAAGTATGCAAGTATTATGTTGTCTTTTGAAGAAAATGATTTTCTCAATATCTCTGTCAATTAGTTAGTTTCTCAGTGAAAAGTGATGTTTCTGTTTTAATTTTAAGATTTAAAGGGACAAAGTACCTTATGTATTTATTTATTTTTCGCATTCATTGTCCTTAATTGCTTTTCCTGCATAATTTTGTTGTATTATGACTGAACTGAAATAAATTTTCAATTGTCCTTGCTACACTAACATAATGTGACATATGAGATGTGGTGGCTACATTCTGAAACTTAATGAGTTGAACTGATCTCTGAGTCCGAGTAGAATTGCATATTTGTACTTTCAATTTCATGGGTTTTTGTGGTAAAGATTTCTTTCTTTTCAATTCATTACCCAGCATTATCTTTTCCACTGAGAAACTATGACTAACTTGCTTTGTTTTTGTGTGCATGTGAAGATATTTTCATCTCTTTCAAAACAAATATAGTGCTGCATGCCAAAATATAACTTCGTAGTTTTTTAAGTGTTTTCACAAACATGTGCACACGTATGTTTTCCTCACCAACTTTGACTTTTATTTTTCAGCTCTGTGAATCTTTAGCGACAGAACATGATGTCATAAGAAAAGAATATTGGAATTATGTAGCACGGAACTTAGGTGACTTGTACGGTCCTGAAGAAGCACGTTCTCGTGTTGTGACTGATGCAGAGATAGTGGCAAACTATTAATTCCTTTTCATGTTTTATATAGGTACCATTCATACAAGACAAAATGTGCACATTTTCTTTTTAAGAAGCTATTATTTGCACAAAATTGCTGTGTGAGTATGAATGATATTGTGTGCAAGTCATTACATCAGTGTTGACCACCTGAAGAACCTGAAGAACATGAAGTGACAACTGGTAGGTAGTACTGTACAAATAATTTAGGTTGGTGATGTTACTTTCATTACTCTGCTACTTCTAAACCAATTTCTTCAGTATCAGTATTGTATGCAACAGTACATTATTCAGCTCATTCTGATTTTTTTTCTTTTTCTTTGTAATGATAATTTAGTTTAATTGTTACGAAATGGATTGTTTAAACAACAACAACAAAATAAAAACTTAATTGACAAAATTTCAAGTGAGTAAGAATATTCTTCCATATACATGCTAACTTGTTATGACTAACTTGTTTTACTTTTATATTTAAAATTGTGTGCAACACTGTTTTATTCTTAAACAGTCTGGATATGATTTTAAGACTGCACCTCTACTTAATGTTGTTGCTATTTTTTTTGCCGCCCTGGTGGCTTAGGGTTCTAAGCGATGGCTTCTGATCATTCGTCCGAAAGGGGTCCGGGTTCAAATCCCGGTGAGGCATGGATGTTGTGTTTGTCTTATGTCACTAGCTCTCTCTCTTCCCTGGAACCAGTGACCCTAAATTAGGGACAGGTGACTGCTTATAGCCCATTGAGTTGCTCATAGTGGTCATTAAACCTCCAATCAAAAAAAAAAAAAAAATGTTGCTATTCTGCTCATCAAAAGTGTCTTTATTTTATTTTATACTGTGTTGTAAAAAGTGCAGTACAGTAAAGGATGATTCAGTTTTTGGTGTAATGTAATTTAGATAAATCTAAGATGTAGCAAAAATTGGTTTTGCATCTAATCTCATTGTTCTACCTTGTTGATGAGCTATATTGGTCATATATTCTGATTTTGCAAGCATATAACTAGTTTGATGTTCATTTGGACAAACATTATGACGATCTTTATCATAAAAGATGGTGGCATCCTGTTAAAAAGGAAGAAAGCTAGGAGGCTTATGGTCACATATTCAATCTCACAGAATATATTCTGTCAATGAATAAATTTACTGAGCTTTTGCACTATTTATGTTGATATCCACATTAGGGACCACATTGCTGAAACACTCCATCAAAAAATATTTTGTTGACTGTTTTACATCTTGTAGTTTAAATCTGAGTGACTTTTTTTTTTTTTTTGCACAATCATGTATGCGTCTTCAGACACTGTGGTCAGCTATTTGTGTAGTTACTTAAAACTTCCTTATGTATTTTTTTTATTTGGTAGATAAATTATTCTGACACTGAGTTTAGCTGTAGAGAAAACCTATTGTACAGTGTGGGTTCATATACCAAATATTTCCATGAAGTCTGGTTTCCTTCATGGCCATACTAGGTACATTTGTTGCCCTTGTGGCTGAGTGGTCAGAGTTGCAGCTTCTGGCTAATCTTCTGAGCTGAGCAAGGTTCAAGTTCTGGATGAGAGATAAGCATTATGTTTGTCCTATGGCACTGGTTCTGCCACTTCCATGGAGCCAGCAGCCCAAAGTTAGCGGTAGGTGACTCTTTACAGCATTACATATTCATGGTGCTTGTTAAGCTCCAAAACAACAACATCGAGTATGATGAACTCATATCGTACAATAACTGTCACTACAGCTAAGCTCAGTGTGACAAGAGTTGATCCTCCAATGGAAACAGCACATGAAGAAGCTTCAAGGCACTGGGCAAATAATTGACCACAGTATCTGTTAAAAGCACACACAGTTAGGGAAAAGTGCATCCACTCATATTTAATGACTAATGAAACAATTCACAGAAATGTTTTGATTTCCTGTTAGAATTTAAAAATAAATCTGGCAAAATAATCGATCACATTGTCCATTAATTATTTTCTCAGAAAATTTTGGAAGTTCATAATTATTTTGCCAGAAAATTTGTAATATACTGTGACACGCATTTTGAGAGCACAGAACACAGCAAGTGCAAACGAGAAATGCAAGTTTTCACAGGAGCTAATAGTTTGTTCTTTGTGTTTATTGCTTAACAGCTTTAGTTTATTCCTATGTGACTGGCCTCCTGGGTTGTTTGGTGAAAGAACTGTGGGATTTGCTGAGATGTCTGATGTTCTCATTATACCAAGATTGATAACCATTACATAATTCTGGAGTCAGCATTTTCAGAGTCATTGTGTTGTTGGAAATAATGGGCAGTTTGGATACTTGGTTCTTGGGTGAAGGCTGTTTCATTAGCAGTTGCCATGGGTAGGTTGAAAGCCAGTAGGCTCATTGCAGTGTTTGAGGCTTTGTCATCATCAATACTAACACTGATTTTTTTTTTTTTTCCTTCTGGGATAATTTAAAAGTCAATGACCTTTTGTTGACTGTTTAACTAATGAGACTTTCTTTCTTTTTTTGCCATTTGCTCCATTTACTGTTTTCTAAAAAGCAACATGGATGTGGGTATGGATGAAAAAAATAAAATACTTTTACTGTTTTCTAAAAAGCAACATGGATGTGGGTCACTGTATGAAAAAAAAAAAATAAAATCCTTAGTCATAAAAAAAGAAACACTTTCACAACTAGATGTATATCATATTCCAGTAATTAGGGATAGTAAAGCATTCATAAGCACTATAAGAAAATATTCCTAAAATTATTGAAGTACTATCTCAATAAAGTAGCTCAAAAAAGAAAAAAAAATGAGCATACTTCTTAATTGAATATTGTATCTCATTTGTAACCGAATACAAAAAAAGAGCAGCAAATCAGATTTTTAGAAGCTAAGTATTTAAAACTTCAAAAGTAATAACCAAAATGAAGCAAAAGGGAGGAATTCCTTCCCCATAGCTTTCAAAGTTTTTGTTGTTTGCAACAATAGATGGCTTCTTGTCCTGCAGTTCATCCAAACGCTGTCTTCTGGGCTACACGATGATCACCTAGCTCACTACAATGAAGATGTCACATTGTTTTCTCCAGTAAGCAGCAGCATCCAAAGAAATTAATTGCTGAGCTGTTTTCTGGTTATGAGCATGGTTTCAAATTGTCATCAAAATTGATTTTTTTTTATTTTTTAAACAACTAACCAGTAATGTGGTTAGTTGGTTACCTAGTATGGCCATGAAGGAAATCAGACTTCATGGTAATATTTGGTATATGAACCCACTTTAATGTGTATATAAATGAAACTAGTTTTTGGCTTGTTGCCCTACATTTGGTTTTCTAAATAAATACCCCACTCTGCTTTTTAGTTACCAAATATTTATGACTTGAAATATAATAATGGCATAAAATCATAGTTTTTGTTCTCTACATTTCATCAGAGAACGTACTGATTTCCTGCCTCCTACTTTTGTTAGTAAGTGGATACAGTTTCGTCACGTCACAGTAGTTTAAACATTTGATTGGATAAATCCAAATTTGCATGTGATTCTAATAACAAATGAAAAACAATATGCATATCCCTCCTCTTCAGTACGAGTACTTGGCAGTTTGTTAACACATTTGGAAAAGTTTTTAAATGTGTGGAACAGATCATTATATAGTATAGAGGAAAGGAAAGGAAGATAATAAATATCCCAAGATAATGAATTTTTAGTATGAGAATTGTGGTTTCTTGACATCAACAGGAGAAAAGATATATTTTCACTTTGATTTTTTTCAAAATAGGTACAGTTATTAATAGTACTTTCATAAAAGATGTAGTATCTTAAGTGGTATAGTCATTGACTTTTATACCAATTTCTCTCCCTCTTTTGTATTGCTATTATTATTAACTTCCATAATGCTCAATAAAAGGGAAAAAAGGGCAAAACATTTTTTTTACAAGTTTGACACAGATGTGTGTGTGTGTGTGTGTTGTGTGTTGTGTGCGAGTGAGCGAGAGAGAGGATTTAGGAAATGCAATCTTTACTAGATTGACTATTTGGTATTGCAAGTCACTTTGTTTCTTCTAGAAACAAAACTATGGTATCTTCAAGTCAAGTGCCAAATGTGCATAGTGCTATGAGCCCATTTAAAACTTGCAGTGATGAGAATATACTGATGTGAAGTGTAATCATTATTTTTGTTCAAGCATCTAAATGAAGCATATGTCAAGATATGTATAGGTTTGGACTATACTAAGAAGGTTGGGCTAGATTTTGAGTAGTAATCCTGAACATTTTGAAGAAGAGAACATTGTCATGTGTAGTTTTTTTTTTTAACAGAATAATAGGCTGATGTATAATACAGTGAAACCTGTCTAACAAGGTCATCCACAGTTCTGTTAAAAAATGATCGTCTTGACAAGTGACCTGCAAATACAATGGTTCAGTTTGCTGAAATATCTCCCTATATATATGTCACCATTGTCAATCATTATGGATGAAGGTTTCCCCAAGTTTCTTCCACAATAGTTTATTTTGCTCCAGTCTCTTCCATGTAACTCCTGCATGCTTTCAAATTTCATCCACCCATCTCCCATGTGGTCTTCTTCTGGGTCTTTTCCTGTCCCTTGGAATCCAGTCTAGAATTTCGTTTGTCCATCAGTGATCTGTTCTTCTGACTACGTGTCCAGCCCATTGCCATTTCAGGGATTTTATTCTGATCATGATGTCTTCCACTCTTGTCATGTTCCTTATCCATGAGTTCCTCTTATCTCTCTTGGTTACACCAAGCATGCATCTCTCCATGCCTCTTTCAGTTGTCTGCTGTCTTTTGTATGTCTTTTTTTTTAGTTAAGGTCCGTGTCTCTGATCCATATGTAAGCATTGGAAGGATGCATTAATTAAACACTTTTCTTTTAAGATATAATGGCATATTTCACTTAAAAATTGTACTGTTTCTTTCAAAAGCTCTCCCACCAAGTTTTATGTGTTGATTAATTTCTTCATCAATGTGACCTTTGCTTGACATCTGCTGTTCAAGATAAATGTTGGTATCGATTATCTCCAGCTTTTCCCCAATCAATCAAAAAATCTTCATTTCTTGCGTACATCAGTTTTGTTTTCTGAAAGTTCATTTTTAATCCCACTTCTTTACTCTCATCAGCAAGTTCTTGGATCATACTCTGAAGTTCTGAAGGGCAGTTGCAAAAATGATTAAGTTATCAGCAAAACAAAGGTGAGTTAAATAATTATAATCTCCATTAATTTTTATCCCTTTGTTTTCCCAGTTCCGGTTATGCACTCAAACACATTAAAAGTGCTTGTATGACCACATTTGCATTTCACATGTGATTTGTTTAGTCATTTTGAGTTTCTTGCACAACTATGGTATTTTCGATTTCATGCTCAATTAAACCCAAACTGTTATAAGTACGGTTGTTTTTCAATTCAGGAACATATACCTGCAATGTTGATCTTAGATGGGCAAGCATGGATTTAAGGTAACATTCAACGGAAAAGGTGGAGGTAGTTCTTTGTTTGATTGTTCCTCATCGTCAGCAACACCGTTTTCATAATCATCAGTACTGCAGATTGCAGTTTCATATTTGCAGCACTGCACATCTTTATTTGTGATACAGTTGCTTATGTGTGCTGTTTCACAGAGACTATTAAATTCCTCTAAGTGAGAATTATCTTTGGGGATTGCTTCATTTTCTGTCAACATTGAATCTGTTTCCTGAGCAGCATTAATTCCACATCTCTGGAAACATTTTTGAATTGTTGTTACATTAATTTTATTCCATGAGCTCTTCACCTATTGTACAGCATCCAAAACATTTACAGTTTTTATGAGATCAGACAAATTTTGGTAGGTATTCGTACAGGCCACCAGCATTCTCATCAACTTCTTGAGGTAAATAAGTTTAAATTGCTGGATAACACCTTGATCTGCAAACAGCTTGTTGTGTTTGGAGGGAAATACTCAAGTTGGATGTTCGAAAATCCTGCGCTAGGAGAATGGCATACTGCATTGTCTAATAAGAATTTTTCTGTTTTGGATCTTCCTTTTTTTCATTTAGTTTCTTTAACTATTCAATAAATAATTTAGTGGTCATCCAAGCTCTGTGAGCTTCTTGCTCTCATTTAGGATAATTAAAGATCAAACATATGCAGCCTAGTTGAAAAAAAAAAAAAAAAAGCATCCCTTCGGCTAACCAAATACTGAGAACTTGACAGATCAACCCCATGGAATACCCACCATTTACGATCTCCTGAAGAGTGGTTGATGACAGAAAGAAAGAGAAAAGGTGTTTAATTATTTTTTAATTCACGGTCTTTTTGTTATCATTCAGAACTTTTGAAACAAGATTTTTCTATATGTTCGTGACCACGAAATGCAGGTACACTCTCATATGCGTTTCAAAAATAGTGGCCCGTGGTCTTGTCTTGCTGGTGGCCACCAAATAAAGGTATCTTTTACATTGTTTCTATATGTGATAGCATCTGTGCCATACAAAACTGACTGTTTTGGCAGGTAATTGCAGAATGTGGGTCACTGCCAAGACAGGTTTCACTGTAATATAAACAGACTGCAAAGAAATGTTGAGATGTATTAATAACAGAAATATTGTATGTACTGTGTATTATGAAAAATAATAAATTGAGTTAGCATCCAAATTGTAGTAAAGCCCAAGTATGTGCTCTAGTTCAGACCTATTTCATTGCTGAGAAAGTGTTGAAATTAGCAATTGAGTGATTTTAATTTAGTATTGTTAGTTAAACTAAGCTTCATGTAAATTTCCTCAGCTACAAAGGAACAAAAACACAAATGTTTACTGCCACCCACAAATCCCTCATATTCCATTTCTGTACTGACTCATGAACATGTAATCAAAAATTAGAGATAATGAATCATCATGGAAATTAATTTCCAAGGCATATGGTAATTCAAAAATCATTATTATTATTATTATTATTATTATTATTATTATTATTATTATTATTATTATTATTATTATTATTTTTTGCCATAAAAATGCTCTCTGCTACTGTTAGTCATGTGGAAACTCAGCAGAATTGAAAATTTTTGGTCCTGAAGGTGGGAATTGAACTTCCATCTTCCAATTTTTAACTTTCTGAAGAAACTTGTGTAATGAAGAAGAAATGCTGCTTTAGATTACCATATGTTTTGAGGTCAAAGTAAGTACTGATTAATTTCCAGGTATCTCATTGAAGTTGTGTGCCTGTTATCAAAATGAATGATGACTGCTACAGATACACATAGACAAGAAACTTCACTATTGCATTCTGGTTGTTTAGTTTCAGAAACTTCAGATGTTTGAAAATGCTTTGTTTTGAGTGATATAATGGCTTGCATACCTGTATAGAAATCAGATGCAGCGTAAGTTGCTTGTCCAGGACACCACAATTTTCAAGTTATCTGAGAAGTCTCCACATGGATAACAGTTGCGGATGGCATTTTTGTGCTGAAGATAATGTGGTGAATTATTGTTATTTATATTTATTTTCTGTGATCCATGTTTAAAGTGTAAACTGCCATATGAGCTCATAATTGTTGTGCTGTTAACATGTTGAGCAAAATGTGGTTATCAATATATAATAGTGTCTTACATGAGGAATATGCATTCCTACAAACTTGCGTTTCGTATAAAATATATTGTTGCCATGCATAAACTTTGTTTCTTGAGTGCATAGAACTAATGTACAGCTTGATTTTTACTGTGAATATATTAAACAAATATATATATTTTTCTTTATGTTGTTGTATTTATAAGAAACTGCAAAAAACTTCTTCAGAAAATAGAATGATATTGGACATGCATACTTGTACAAGGTATGAATTCTAACATTGTTAGTAATGATTTGAGAGGATGAGTTCTTTTTTGTTTTTGTTTTATGTGAGTGAAGGTTACTGGGGGAGACCTGAATAGATTTTTCATAAAAACTTTCAAAAATATCTGAGAATCAACATATTTTTATATTTTAGTATCTTTTCAGATCCAAATGAACGTAGTTCACTTCGTAGAAGTTTTTTTTTTTTAGATCATTTCAGCATAACTGATCAATTAGCATGTTTAGTCACTTCACAAGTTTATGTAATTCGGTACTTACATTTTAAACAAGATTTATGTGAAATTTTAAATAAATTAATAAATTCCATGTTGAAATATTCCAGTTTAATTGTGACTAAAGAATTTCTTTTTCTATTGATACTTTTAAATTTTTATTACATTTTATACATTCATTTCAAACTGACCTAATGTTTTTTTTTTTTTTAAATTGCTGTTTTTTTTTTAAATGTAACATTCAAGAGAAGAATAAAGTTTTGGTGCTGAGACATTTAACTTTGTTGTGCAGTGCTCTGCATGGTGCCATAGGCATTTTTTAGCTGTCAAATAAAGCTCAAGTGTTAATTCGAATTTGTGATTGGTAAATTGATAATTTTTTTCTAGAAATTGTGCATTAATGGGATTCATAAGAGAATTGTGTGTGTATATATATATATCATCATCATCATCATATATATATATATATCGGGCAAATGTTTGGAGTGTGCTAGGTGTGCGGTGCACACACACACACACACACACACACACAGGCGCAATTTATTTAACCTATACTAACAATATTACATTTTTTGATTTATTTCTAATAAAACTGGCCAGAATTTGTCCTAAGGCTTTGAGTGGTGGTTAAAATTAATTCCCTTACACAATGTTTTCATTAGGATGAGAAGGTTAGTTCAGCAATCATATCACATTTGTGCTAAGATCATTGAGTGTGCTGTTTCTCAACAGGGCATCCGACATGCTCAAGCAACTGTGGTACAAGTGTTCCCTAGATGGCACAGCAGGTAACGTTTTTATTTCCCTGTGGCTTCAAACATTACAGCTGATCTCTCGGGGTGTGCTAGCCAAATAGAGCACTGCTTGCAATCCCATGGAGCAATGCAATTCAATGTTGTGATACAAGTTGCTGTTATATTATGTTTTTGGATAACAAAACCCACCAAAGTTTGTTTTTAGGCTTCGCGTGGTGACTAAAATTATAATTCCTTTATACAGTGTTTTTGTAAAGTGAAGAAAGTTCGTTGCTTCATTGAATAAACAAAACATAGCAAGTGATATTTGCATCCGTAGGTGTGCTGTTTGGCCAGTGAACACCCGAGGTGTGTAAAGCAACTGTGATACAAAGCTCTCCAGATGGTGCTGCAGGTCCCGTTTTCGTCTCCTTGCGGTTTCAATGAAAAGGCTAAAAACTTTCCCGGGTGTGCGCGCCTAAAAAAGTATTACTGGCCATACGTGTGCATATAGAATCGCGTGGAGTCATACATACAATTCAATGTTCTGCCAGGAATTCCAGTTTTTCTGTCTTTTTGTTGCAGTGCGAATCAATGTGTGTATGAGCACAGATTTAAAAACAATTTGAATTTTAGTTATCCATATACACTGAAGAGCAAGTGAATTAGAGACAGCTGGCGTTATGCAAATGCGGCATTGTGGGCGGCCCTGTAAACGGAAACGACATGACATATGCTGCGATCCGACAATATAAGGAGTGATGCGACAGGAATCAGTAAGAGTCTGATGCAGTATGTGTAAGACGAAGGATCTAAGTGCTTTTGATCGTGGGCCAATTGTCAGGGCCCGACGAATGGGTCACTCCATCTCGGAAGTCGTGCAGGCACTGGGATTTTCACAAGCCACTGTGTCACGGGTGCACCATGAGTACATCGAATCCGGTAAACCCATCCCTGCAAGGGCCAACTTCCGTGGACAACAGCGTGTGGATGAGCGGGGTTATTGTCGGCTAGCTCGCATTGTAACAGCGGATAGACGGGCCACAGTGCAAGAAATCACTCGGCAATTTAACGCTGGTGCACAAAAACGTGTAAGCAGCAACACCATCCAGAACCATCTCCTTGCTATGGGGTACAGAAGCCATCGTCCCACTAGGGTACCGCTGCGGACCGCACATCACAGGGTGCAAAGATTAGCATGGGCGCAGGAACATCACCACTGGACCCTAGACATGTGGGAAAATATTTCCTGGACTGATGAGTCGAGATTCACGTTGGTACATGTGGATGGCAGGATACGACTATGGCGCAAACCACGTGAAGCGATGGATCCTTCTTGCTAGCAGGGTACTCTTCAAGCTGGTGGGGGTGGCATTCTCGTCTGGGGACTGTTTATGTGGACTGAAATGGAACCCCTAATACGTGTGGCATTGTCCCTCACAGGTCAACGTTACCGAGAGAGATATCCTGGACGACCATTTGCACCCGTTTGTGCGTCTTCAACATCCCACTGGGTGGGGACCTCATCCTGTAACAAGACAATGCACCGTGCCATCGCTCCCGAATTGTATCCGAATGGTTGGACACTCCACTGACATGACCTTGCTTCCTCGGCCAGCTAGGTCACCTGACCTCAATCCCATGGAGCACATATGGGATGCCCTTGAGAGAGATGTTCGAGGCTCTGAACCCCCTCCATCAAATCTTCGTGAACTGTGGGAGCTTGTTCAGGGGTCATGGATCTGTATGGCTTCCCAACGCTTTCAGTGTCTTGTCAAGTCCATGCCAAGACGAATTGCCGCCATCATCAGGGCGAAAGGTGGTGCTACATGTTACTAGACAGGTATCTCTAATTCAATTGCTCTTCAGTGTAGAATGGGATAACATTCTGTGTGGATAACAAGAATTATAATTTGACCGCTAAATTAAAAAAAAAATGCTTTCGTATATTCAAAATCAATGCCTGAATTTTTCAGCTCGTTACGTAATAACATTTTTGCATGTTGTTTTCCCCGTAGCAGTGCACACCCAACCTAAATAAGCACACGATGCCACTGATACATTGATATACTATTAGATGTTTACATACAATTTGGTGCTTATTATAAAGTTAGGAGCTTACAAAACTTACAAACCAGCCTATGAAAAAGTATCATGAAAATGATTTGACACTTAGGAAAATAACACTTTCATTAAAAGTGCTGAAGTTAAGTTTAAAAGTTGAGGTGTCTATATTTTAGTATTTTACTCTCAGTCCTTCATTTTTTCTACAATTGTATGAAAATTTAAAATTGTACAGGCTGATTTTTTTACCTGCTTGAACACAAAAATTCATTGGACCATTGTATATATTGTTCCATTTCCTTGCATTTTAAATTGGTGGTCAATAAATAACCTCTATTTTTGTATCTTGATATAAGCATATACATAAGTATTTAATATAAGCATATATTAAATTTGGATGCTTAAGATTGATTTTGCTTTAGAAATATTTATTCTTTTTGCTTAGTTATAGCCTTGGAAAGAAGTTTGTGTTGTTGGATTGTGTGCATGTGTTCTGGGATAAATATGAGATTTTAATTAAATTTATGTACACTGCCGGACAATTGCTAAGGACAGATGACAATAGCAACGATAGCAACCATAAAATGGAAGGCAGGAAAATGCGGAAATTAACATAAGTGTGGGATACAGTAAGACGTGTTGTGCGTATGCAAATTTTGGATTGCCGAACTTGTTCGTGACGTCATAGCGCTGATAAGAGATATAAAGGATTTGACGCATATTGATCGTTGTTGTTCAAACGCAAAGTTGAAAGGGAAAGAATCAATTGACGAACTTGCAATTTTCAGTATGCCTTCCTGACATCACCTAGATGGTTTTACGCGTGGCCGTATTATTGGCAAGATTGAAGAAGGGCGAAAAATAACAGATGTTGCCAGGGAGTTCGACGTCAGCCACAGTGTTGTTTCAAGGCTTTGGAAATCATTTCAAACAAATTAAGAGTGTAGCAAACGTCACGGGGGAGGTCGTGTTCGCAGTACGACACCTGCAGAAGATCGGTACATAGTGCTATCAACAAAAAGACGCCGGCGCAGCACAGCTAGTGAGGTAGCAAATCAGTTTATGGCTGCTACTGGCAAGCGGATCTCCCGAAAAACTGTCGCCAGACGTTTGCATGAAGGAGGACTATACGCCCGCCGTCCTGTTGTGTGCATCCCATTGTCCAGACGTCACCGTACCGCCCGTTTGCAATGGTGCCATCAACATCGCAATTGGACTGATAACGACTGGTCTGCTGTCCTCTTCTCAGATGAGAGTAGATGCAGTCTTATCGTCTGATCGTCGACGACAACTGATCTGGCGTGATAGTGGTACTGCATATTGTCCAGAAAACATACAGGAAAGGGACCGATATCCGACATGTAGTGTCATGGTATGGGCTGGCATCATGATCAATGGCCGTACGTCCCTCTATGTGCTTCCAACTGGGACTATGACTGGCCAACGATACATTAATGATGTTCTGCTACCTCATGTTTGCATGTTCCGTGGTGCTGTCGGTGATAGATTCATTTTCATGGACGACAACGCAACATGTCATCGAACAGTCGCTGTCCAGGAGTGTCCTGAGAGCGAGGATATTCAACGCCTCGTATGGCCAGCACGTTCTCCAGATTTGAATCCCATTGAAAATGTGTGGGATGCTTTGGGGAGGAGTCTTGCTGGTCGCCAATGCCCTCCAATAAACATGGACACCCTCATCCGTGCACTGACAGAGGAATGGGATAAATTACCCCAACAACTGCTTGATAATGTCGTGCAAAGCATGACACGACGTGTGGAATCTTGCATCGCCCTCCATGGTGGCCATATCCCGTATTGACATCTTACGCCAGAACGCCTGTGGACGGTAATTGCATTTTTTTCACGTTTACGTATTCTGCACAAAATGGCCTGTTTGTCCCTTGAACACGTTCCAAAGCCTTCTGGATTTCAGAGCACAATAAATTGTCTTTCTTGTAATGTCCTGGCATTCTGACATTATTTTATTTCACTTGGCATCCAACCACACTTACTGTTTTATGCGCTATATAGCTGTTTATGATCCGTCCTTAGCAATTGTCCAGCAGTGTAGTATGATGCTATATTAGGAAATGACGCTTACTGAAAACATTAGATTAGTCTAAATGCAAATGCAAAGTGTATTGCATGATTTCTTGTGTTGCATAGTATAGTTTGCTTTCTTACAGTGTACGGGGTCTTAAATCTTGAATTAAGTTATTCTTGTAACTATTGTAGATGGCAGTTTGTGTGAATGTCCATGAATGTGAAAAAAGGAAAAAGGGAGGGCAGGTATGAGGAGCTTCAGTGTTAGGCAGCCCCAGAGAAACCCGTTAAACACCAGTTTGTTTGACATTTTATTTCCTAGTTGTTAAACATTTTGAGCCAACTCTTTTTTTTTTTTTTTTTTATCCTGTTGCATAACTTGCATACCACTTCATCATCATGTTTACTTTGCAGAATTGAACCTGATCAGCTCAGCAAACAGTTGTGCTTGTTGTTTCTGGTTTGACTGGTTGTAACTGTTCTGTATGCCTTATCAAGAGCAAGCCACTTCAGGCTGTTGTACCAAACCTAATGCATTTTGGAAAAGGGATGCACTTTGGACTGTTTTTGTAAGGAAAGGATCAGTTTATTTTCATGGACCAATGGAAAAACAATAGGAAAACTAAATGAATAAGAACTAAAACAATTTGTTGTGGTTGCCTATAATCTGTTTCCTTCCATTTAATCTCTTCTACTTTCCTCTTTTTGCTGTTTTAATGCTTTCTTTCCTCTTTTCCTCCATGTTTTTCTTCCCCCTCTCCTTCCCCACTGCTACACCACTATATGGTCTTAATTTCTAATCTTAAATATTAGGGTACTGAACTGTGTAATTCTTGAAGACCTATCAGACGTGTGTGTGTGTGTGTGTGTGTGTGTGTGTGTGTGTGTGTGTGTGTGTGTGAGAGAGAGAGAGAGAGAGAGAGAGAGAGAGAGAGAGAGAGAGAGAGAGAGTACTTTCTGTTTTATGTAAAATTATCCTAACAAAATATCAACAGTCAGTTGAATGCAATATATAATTCAAAAATATTTATAATTTCAAAACATTTATTTGAAGTTTTAATTTTAGCTTATTGCAAGGTAGATGCATAAAATACTTAACTCCTTTGTTAATCTGACAAATTGTCAGTTTTTCTGTTAATTAAATAACATCTTCACAAATTCAGTTCTATATTTCTAACTTTTTGAGCAGTATTCAGGCAGTTCCTGTAAAGATCATGGATATTTTCCAAAGTAAATAAATAATTCAGGCTCTTTGCTATTTTTAACTAATTTGGGCATACTAATCACGAACACTATGAACTTAAACATCACGAATTAGCCCTAGTGTTCAAGATTGGGGGGGGGTCTGCACCAGAAGTCTGATATGTCCAGCATGTGATTCCCCATGAGATGGATAACCTATAACACCAATTGGCAATCTGTAGTAGTCATTGCAGCCACATTTCCTTCTTGTCATCATTTGCATTGTGAATTCTCTTGAGTGTGAACATGTCATTCAAGATGACTCGTGAATGTTTGAGCAATGTGGATTATTTTTGTTATATTTGTGGACAAATTATTTTGCTATCACAAAGGCAACCCTTAAACTGATGATAAAGAAAGCTTACAGCCTTTATTTTGGTTGTGAGATTGGTGATCAGGACCAGTATTGGGCCCCACACATATGTTGTCAATCCTGTGCAACGAATCTGCACTGCTGATTGAACTTAAAAAGATGATCGGTGCGTTTTGCAGTTTCAATGGTGTGGAGGAACCTGACAAACCATCTTAATCATTGTTACTCTTGCATGACTCCTTCAAGCGGACATGGTATGTCTAAGAAGAAAAAGTGGCCTTTCACCTATTCGAATATTCCCTCTGCTATGTACTCAGTGCCTCACAGGGAAGGACTTCTTGTTCCGGACCCACCACATTCTTATCCTCTGGATGATGAAGAAGAAAGTAAGGCCAGTGAACATCTGTCACCTGTAAAGGCATCTACATCAAGATATCCTTATTTCAGGCCTATTGAAGATTCTGCACAGCCACGCAAAATTACCCAGAGTGAATTGAATGATCTAGTGAGAGATCTGGACTTCTGCAATGGAACCTTCTAAAAGAGCATGTGTGAGTGTTTCATGTTCTGCAAAAAGGTTCCATTTTTCAAAATGACAGATAACATCATTGCTTGCATTGATATAATGGGTCTAATGGCTGTACTACAAATTGGCTATAAAAACGACAATTGGAGGTTCATTAATTCGTTCAAGTTAAGCTTAATACAATATGGCCGTGATTGGGGAGGCCAAGGAAGGTGTGAAAAAGCTGTGCTTCTCCATAATGGTAATGTTTTACCATCTGTTTCACTCTGGTATGCAGTCCACATTAAAGAAACTACAACACCATGAAACAACAGTTACACACCAACAACTATGACAAGTGGCAGATTTGTGTTGACCTGAAGGTCTTTGTCATATTGATTGGGCTGCAGAAGGGTTACACAAAGTTTTGCTGTTTCCTTTGTCTTTTGGACAGACATGCCAGGATTTCCCACTACAAAAAAAGGACTGTTGGCAATAATTTGAACTTGGAAAAAAAAAAAAAAAAGAATATACGTAATGAACCACTTGTAGAATCCAGAAAGATCTTGCTCCCTCCCCTGGACATCAAACTTGGACTAATGGAGAATTTTGTAAAAGCCATGGATTGAAATGGTAAAGGATTTTTGTACCTTCGTGATAAATGTTTGTCTTAGTGAAATCTAAATCAAGGAAGGTGTATTTGTTGGTCCACAGATACATCAGCTCTTTTGAGATAAGCGTTCTGATGATATCCTCACAGGTGAAGGAAAGTTAGCTTAGAATGTTTTCCAGCAAGTGGCCACAAACTTTCTAGTAAACATTACGGGGAGATTAACAATTACAAGAAGCTTGTAGAAACCATCTTGTGGTGATACAAATGACTAGGGTGCAACATGTCATTGAAATTACACTTTTTACTTTCTCATCTGGATTTCTTCCTGGCTAACTGTTGTACTGACAGTGACAAGCACAGGGAGCGGTTTCATCAGGGCATTACTACCCTAAAAAAAAAAAAGGTACCAAGGGAAATGGAATGCAGCAATGCTAGCAGACTATTGTTGTACCATTGTGAGAGATGCTTCAGAAACTCATTACAAGTGACAGCCAAAGTGGCATCACTGTGAATCATTTCCTCTGAGGAATTATCATAGGGTGTGTACAAGGGTTGGACAGAATAATGTGAATGCCTAGAAGAAGGTTTTACCTACCTAGTATGGTGTGGGACCACCTTTGGCATTCAAAACCACCTGAATACCCATTGGAATGGAGGCATACAAATCCTGGGTGGTGGTTAGTGGGATGTTACACCATTCTTCATGCAGGAATTGCCCCAGATCCTTGAGAGATGCAGGAGGAGAATAACAAGATCTTACTTTGTTTTGCAACACAGACCTCAGTGGCTTGATGATGTTCAAAAGTCTGGCGATTGGGGAGGCCAAGGAAGGTGTGAAATTTGTTCTCATGTGTCCTCAAACCATTATTGTACATTCTAAGCTCTGTGAATTTGGGCGTTATCATCTTGATAGATGGCACCCCCTGCAAGAAACGCCTGAGGCATTGGATGGACTTGGTTTGCCAAAATGGTTTCATACGCCCTGCCAGTCATCAGTCCTTTCAAGATGATCAGGGGATCTGCTGAAAACCACGATATGGCCGCCCAGAGCCTGACAAAACCACCACCAGCTGCCCTGTTGGGAACAGAAAGTCTGAGTTCTAATCTTCTGACGGTGTTCTTCACATGTAAACACTTCCTGCAGTGGGGAATAGTGTGAATGTGGATTCATCTGCCCACATTACACGCTTCCATGCATCGGCAGTCCACATTGCATGCTCCTGGCTCCATTGCCATCGCCGTTGTGCATTCACCCAAGTCATCGGATGTTTTGCAATAACAGCTCGGCCACGAATATCTTGTTTATGCAGTTCCCTGCTCACTGTTTTTGTTGGTACTGGGGTCTGGAGATGCAAATTGAATTCCGCTCTAATTTTCGGCGCTGTGGTCTTTTTACAGGTAACAGTTCTCTTTAATGCTCTCCTGTCTATCGGTCATAGTCGTTTTCCAGTCGCTATTCTGTTTCGCAGAAGAGTTTTTGCCACAAACACGGTATGCTGTCATGACGCTAGACGCAGTAGCTCTCGATACCCCCGCACTACGCTGGCAGCTGTTTTCACAGAGGTACCAACTGGCCAGCCACTAACAATTATATCCCTCTTTCGAAGTCCGTTAGGTTGCTCATTTCATCTTCACCCTGATAGAAATTTTGCAACAAGACACTTTAAATGCACTTAAATAGGACCTTGAAGTTCTAAACAAAGTTATTACAACCAAAAAGTGGTGGATACCTTTTCGTGTTACGACGTACGCAGCTGCATTAAAAGTCACGACTCTGCGTGTGGTGTTCACATTATTCTGTCCAGCCCCTGTGTATGCAAATGTGTAAAACTTGTTTTATAGATATTTCAAAAACAAGAACTAATCTGGTTTTTAAAAAAAAAACAACATAAAAGTAACTTTGTTTGATCTCAGAAACAAAAAGGCAAAATTTGTTGTTCAGTGTAATTCATGTATTTGAAAGCAAGTGTTATGAATTCCTGATGCAGCATTTCCAATTTTTAAATTTGCAATTCCTTAATCCATAATATAGTTAAAACTTTCTTTGTTTATAATTCCATGATACTGTGGTTTCCCCATATTCTGTGTTGAAAAAGTGGCTTCCGAGAGTATAAAGCTGCACTGATTGTACAAGGGTCGATCAGAAAAAAAGGTTGCACGTTCGAGTGAGAGAAAGGAAAATTCATTAACCAAGAAGTGTTTGTGCGATGTGACAAAGGATATGAACTAGTTCTCGACAAAATCACCATGACGATTCAGACATTTGTTGAACCGCGCAACCAAAATCGTCCATCCCAAACTGAAAAAAATCATGTCCCTGCTGATGTAGCCAGTTTGTTAGCACGTCTTTTGTAAAACAAGTTAGTAAAATCATGCAATGCATTGATTATGATATGCTTTCCAACATACCAGATATCATTACTCAAGTTATGAGGATAATGGCTGTAGAATAAATCTCGCTCCTGTGCCCTGACCTTTTATCCCATTTTGATGATATTCAACAGAACTGGTCCAGTATACCTCCGAAATAACATGATAAAGTTTTGTCGCAATCGAAGCAATTTTACGCAAGTTATGATGCATAGGGCTATGGAACAGATCCCGCTCCTGTGTCCTAACCTTTGACTCCATTTCGCCCATTTTCAATAGGATTCGTCCCTAGGCAGGCCCCTACAACATACTAACATTTCATCCAAATCGAAACATTTTTACGTAAGTTATGACGCATAATGGCGATGGAAGTGATTCCGCACCTATGTCCTGACCTTTTACCCTATTTCGCCCATTTTCAATAGGGTTTGACTCCAGGTGGTCCCCTACCACATACTGAAATTTAATCGAAATCAAACCCTTTTACGTTAGTTATGATGCATAAGAGCAGTGGAATGGCTACCGCTCCTATGTCCTGAGCTTTGACCCCATTTCGTTCATTTTCAATAGGGTTCCTTCCCAGATGTTCCCCCTACCACATACTAAAATTTCATCGAAATCGAACGATTTTTATGTGAGTTTTCATGCAGACGAATATGCGCACACAACGCGTGACGTAATGAGGCAGATGGGAATCGCGACCATCTGCTCGCAAGAGTGTGATGTCATAAAACTTTAATAGGATCACACACAACGTGTGACGTAATGAGACAGATGGCGTGACCGCACCCCAACATCTGAATTGCGAGAGTATGACGTCATAAGATTTCTAAGCATGGATAACATTAATGGGACGCCGCCACACTAAAAACTTGGTAATTCGGGGTGGTTATTTAACCCACTAAACGAATTTTCCTAAAGTCGAGATCAAGCTAAATCGATTTCTAGTACCAGAAAATGGTAGGTTAACGACTTTCATCAAAATCCTTAAAGCCGTTTTCAAAATAAAATTTACATACATACAAGAATTGCTCCCTAAGGTGAACGTCAAGTAATTTTGCTTCCTGTACTTCGAATGGAAAAATTTCTGTACACATTTTCTCCTCGATTAATGCGTTCCCAAGGATGAAAATTTGAACATCGATTAAAATATCTTCATTTTATAACTTGGAATACTTAATATTTTCTAAAACATAACCATAATTATGCCATCCAACATTTGTTTGTCTACTGACGTCATCAAAGTACAGGTCGCACCATCTTTTTTCTGGACAATTAATGCGTTCACAAGGATGAAAATTTGAACATCGATTAAAATAGCTTCATTTTATAAGTTGGAATACTAAATATTTTCTAAAACATAACCATAATTATGCAATCCAACATTTGTTTGTCTACTGACGTCGTCAAAGTACAGGTCGCCCCATCCTTTTTCTGGTTTCAACACCACCAAAGGAAAAGTTATTGATTTTTAATATAATTATGGTTATATTTTAGAAAATATTAAGTATTCCAAGTTGTAATATGAAGTTATTTTAATCGATGTTCAAATTTTCATCCTTGGGAACACATTAATTGTGAAGGAAATGTGTACAAAAGTTTTTCCATGGGAAGTATTGGAAGCAAAATTACTTGACGTCCACCTTAATAATACGTGATAAGGGCGATGGAATGGATCCCAATCTTTGACCCCATTTCAATAGATAGGGTTCGTCCCCAGGTTGTCCTCTCCCACATACTAAAATTTCATCGAAATCTAACCATTTTTACACACGTTATGACGCATAAGGGCAATGTAATGCATCCCGCTCTTATGTCCTGACTTTTGACCCCACTTCACGCATTTTGAAAAGGGTTCGTCCCCAGGCGGTCACCTACCACATAGTAAAATTTCATTGAAATCGAACCATATTTACGCAAGTTATGACGCATAAGGGCAATGGAATGGATACCGCTCCTACGTCGTAACCTTTGACCCCATTTTCAATAGGGTTCGTCCCCAGTGGTCCCCTACTACATACTAAAATTTCATCGAAATCGAACCATTTTTATGCCAGTTATCGTGCGGACGGACGGACGGACGGAAGAAAAAAGCTGGAGCATATACGCTTCTTCAACCTACGGTTGGAAAGCGTTAAAAAGATCGTGCTTGTGTTACCGGTTTGTCTGTCTCATGATATCTCTGCAACTATTAGTCCGATTTGAAAAATTCTTTTGGCATTGAGAAGCTTGAAATATGCGAATGATGGTCCTTCATTTCGTTTTTTTTTTTTTACAATGTACAATTTCGCTGCTAGAGGGCCTAAATGCAGATGATGTCTAAATTCAAAAATAGGTTTTATTCCACATATTTGTTTCTAAACATCCCATTGAAAAAATTCTTTTACTGTCGATTCCATTTATGTAGAAGCATATTTTAGATATAGTTACTTTTTCAAATTACGCATAGATTATCCGCTGGCGGTCGTAAAAGTAAATTACATTTTCCCCGATAACTCTTCTTCTAAAACTCTGATTTGAAAATTTTTCTCTTCAGAGGATATACCTCCTGATGGAAAATCTTTTGCATATAATTTAAAATTTTTGCTAAAGAATACTTTGGCCACCAGGGGGCGTAAGTGTTCATTTTTGCTTCCGATGTATTTGCCATAAAATCTGAGCTTCTAAAATATCGATTGAAAAAATTATTTCGTAGACTGATGCGACTCACATCAATAAACCTTTTCGGAATATTTTCTTCTTAAAATATTCCAGTTTCTCGGCCAGGAGGCGTAGATGTATATCTTATTTTTGTCAATATCTCTACTTCTAGGAGTCCGATTTCAAAAATTCCTTCTTTGTTGGATAATGTTTTTAGTGTGATATGTTTTTCAGGTGATTTAAAAATTTTCAAGTAATTCATAGACTTCCCGCTAGGGGCATAAAGGTAAATTGCGTTTCCCCCTATATCTTTGCTTCTAAATCTCCGATTTGAAAAATTCTTTCTGCACCGGATACACCTCCTGATGAGAAATCGTTTGCACATAATTTCTAATTTTTGTAAAAAAATTGTTTGGCCATCAGGTGGCGTAAATCTTAATTTCCGCTTCTGATGTATTTTCAGCAAAATATGAGCTTCTAAAATCTCAACTGAAAAAAAAAATCGTTTGTAGACCGATACTACTCATGTCGACAAACGTTTTAGGAACATTTTCTTCTTGAAGTAATGCATGGTTTCTATGCTAGGGGCGTAGATGTATATCTTATCTTTGTCCATATCCTTACTTTTACGAGTCCGATTTGAAAAATTCCTTCTTTGTTGGATAGTGTTTCTGAAGCGAAATGTTTTTCCTATAAATTCAAAATTTTCAAGTAAATCATAGACTTTCCGCTGGGGGCACAAAGGTAAATTACGTTTTCGGCGTTATTTTTGCTCCTAAAACTCCGAGCCGCCCCGGTGGCGCAGTGGTCTAAGCGATGGCCTCTGATCATTCGTCCGAACGGGGTCCGAGTTCGAATCCCGGTGAGGCATGGATGTTGTGTTTGTCTTACGGCACTGGCTCTCTCCCTTCCCTGGAACCAGTGACCCTAAATTAGGGACGGGCGACTGCTTATAGCCGAGTGAGTTGCTCGCGGTGGTCGTTAAACCTCCAATCAATCAATCAATCAAAAAAAACAAACAAACTCCGATTTGAAAAATTCTTCCTGTATCACATACAAGACCTGGTGGAAAGTATTTTTCACATAATTTCTAATGTTTGGTAAAGAATGGTTTGGCCACCAGGGACATAAGTGTTAATTTCTGCTTCTGATGTATTTGTAGCAAAATCTGGGCTCCTGAAAACTCGACTAAATTTTTTTTTTCTTGGACCGATGCCGCTGGTTACATGTCAAATTAAAACCCGGAAAGAATAACCCACGTCAAAATAACCCAACGTCAATAACCCATTAGCAAAATAACCCATGGCAAAAATAACCCATAGTTAAAATCTGGAAAAACTCGTTTTTTTTTTTTCTTCTTCTAATAGCAACGAAAAGCAAAATGAATTTTTTTCACTTGAGACGTTTGTTTTTTACTTTAGTATTGGATTAAATTTCAAATCCTCAGGAAAAAATGTCTTACCAACCCAAGAAGAGAATACCAGTTAAGTGACATGGCAAAGTGAGTGAAGGAAGCATTTCTTTGCATTAAATAAGGTCCCGATTTTTAAAGTTCTCAAAATTTAGCGATTAAAATATGACGAAAAGAAAGGAAAAGAATTTGAAAATATATAATTTTAACTTTTCTATTAAGCGATTTATTACAAATAATAACGGAGCATTTAATAAAATTAATTTCCAGCTTTTTAATTAAGCGAGTTCCTTAAATGTTGCTGAAGTTTTGATTTGTTCGGCATAAAGGGATTTCTTTATGAAGTGCTACTAACATAATGTTATGGTGGTTTTTTTTTTTCTTTCTCTCGAATTTATTTGAAGAAGACAGTGCTACAGTTTCATATAATTAAATTTACAAACTATGATCACTATCCTTTCTCTTTTCCTTAATGCCAGTAAATATCCTGTTTAGATTAAATAGATTTGAAAAAAAAATATCCTTATTTTCTTTAAAATCTTGGTTTACAAAAAAAAAATATTCACATGGATGTCAGTTTTACCTGTGTGTGCTGTTGACGTTTTTAGCACGTCTTTTATAAAAAGAGATCGTGCTTCTGTTATCGGTTTGTCCGTCCGTCCGTCTGTAAAAGAGATCGTGCTTCTGTTATCGGTTTGTCCGTCCGTCCGTCTGTACCCACGAAATCTCTGCAACTATTAGTCCGAATTGAAAAATTCTTTTTGCATTCGGAAGCTTGAAATATGCAAATGATGATCCTTCATTTCGTTTTTTTTACGATGTACAATTTAGCCGGTAGAGGGCGTAAAAGCAGATGATGTCGAATTCAAAAATACGTTTTATTCCACATATTTGCTACTAAACATCCGATAGAAATTTTTTTTTTATCTTTAGATTCCATTTATGTCAAAGAGTATTTCAGATATAGTTACTTTTTCAAGTTACACGTAGATTTTCCGCTATGGGGCGTAAAAAGAAAAAGGCCGCCCCGGTGGCGCAGTGGTCTAAGGCGTTGGCCTCTGATCATTCGTCCGTAAGGGGTCCGGGTTCGAATCCCGGTCAGGCATGGATGTTGTGTTTGTCTTACGGCACTGGCTCTCTCCCTTCCCTGGAACCAGTGACCCTAAATTAGGGACGGGCGACTGCTTATAGCCCATTGAGTTGCTCACGGTGGTCGTTAAACCTCCAATCAAAAAAAAAAAAAAAAAAAAAAAAAAAGTAAATTACATTTTTTCCGATAACTCTTCTTCTAAAACTCTGATTTGAAAAAAATTTCCTTCAGCGGATACATCTCCTGATGGAAAATCTTTTGCATATAATTTCAAATTTTTGGTAAGAATACTTTGGCCACCAGGGGCGTAAGTGTCCATTTTTGCTGCTGATGTATTTGCCATAAAATCAGAGCTTCTAAAATATCATTTGAAAAAATTCTTTCGTGGACTGATGCCACTCACATCGATAAGCCTTTTCGGTATATTTTCTTCTTAAAATATTGCACAGTTTCTCCGCCAGGGGCGTAGATGTACATCCTGTTTTTCTCAATATCTCTACTTCTAGGAGTCCGATTTGAAAAATTCCTTCTTTGTTGCATAGTGTTTTCCGTGTGACATGTTTTTCATATAATTTAAAAATTTTCAAGTGTTTCAAAGACTTTCCGCTAGGGGCGTAGCAGTAATTGCGTTTCCCCCTATATCTCTGCTTCTAAATCTCCAATTTGAAAAATTCTTCCTGCACCGGATACAGCTCCTGATGGGAAATCGTTTGCACATAATTTCTAATTTTTGAAAAAAAAATTGTTTGGCCACCAGGGGCCGTAAATCTTAATTTCAACTTCTGTTGTATTTGCAGCAAAATATGAGTTTCTAAAATCTTGATTGAAAAAAACGTCTTTTGTTGACCGATACTAGTCATGTCGACAAATCTTTTAGAACATTTTCTTCTTAAAATAGTGCATGGTGTTTCTACGCCAGGGGGCGTAGATGTATATATTATTTTTGTCAATATCTCTACTTCTAGGAGTCCGATTTGAAAAATTCCTTCTTTGTTGGATAGTGTTTCTAGTGTGACATGTGGTTCATATATTTTCAAAGTTTTCAAGTAATTCATAGACTTTCCGCTAGGGGGCGTAAACATATATTGCGTTTCCCCCTATATCTCTGCTTCTAAATCTCTGATTTGAAAAATTCTTTCTACACTGCATACAGCTCCTGGTGGGAAATCATTTGCACATAATTTCTAATTTTTGTAAGAAATGGTTTGGCCACCAGGTGGCATAAGCCTTAATTTCCGCTTCTGTTGTATTTGCAGCAAAATATGAGCTTCTAAAATCTCGATTGAAAAAAAGTCGTTTGTTGACTGATACTACTCATGTCGACAAAACTTTTAGGAAAATTTTCTTCTTGAAATAATGCAGCTACGCCAGTGGGCATAGATATATATCTTACTTTTGTCAATATCTCTACTTCTAAGGGTACGATTTGAAAAATTCCTTCTTTGTTGGATAGTGTTTCCGATGCGAAATGTTTTTCCTATAAATTCAAAATTTTCAAGTAAATCACAGACTTTCCGCTATGAGGCACAAAGGTAAATTGCGTTTTCTGCGTTATTTCTGCTACTAAACTCTGATTTCAAAAATTCTTCCTGTATCGCATACAAGACCTGATGGAAAATATTTTTCACATAATTTCTAATGTTTGGTAAAGAATGGTTTAGCCACCAGGAGTCATAATTGTTAATTTCTGCTTCTGAAGTATTTGTTGCAAAATCTGGGCTCCTAAAAACTCGACTAATTTTTTTTTTCTTGGACCGATACCTCTTATATGGATAAACCTTTTGAGAATACTTCTTCCCTAAATAATGCATGGTTTTCCCACCAGGGGACGTAAAGTCACATCTTATTTTGTCGATATCTCTGTTTCTAAGCGTTCGTAAGCTCACGATTCCTTTTGCAGCAATATCTGCGGGATTAAAAACCTGATTAAAAATCTTCTTTCTTTCGTCAGATCTACTGTTTTCCATACCGGTTCCATTGACTTTGAATAGCTTTGATAAATGTAATTTGTGTCAGAACGGATTCAAAAGACGTGCTTATTACACCCGAAAATTCGGTGTCATCTTTCTTGGTTTTTTTTTTTTTTTTTTTTTCATTCCATCTTGGCTGTAAGTTTTTAAATTCGAAACGAATTTGAATTTAAAATTGTTTACAACACTTCTCCCACAAGTGCTTCAGTTGTATCAACCAAGTATCGACGGTCTACCTGTCCTTTACAGTGACGTCCCTACGTAAGGGACCGATACTTCCGCTGCGAGATAGGTAGGGTGAGCAAACATTTCTGTCTATTAACCTTGCTTATGCGGTGACGGTCATAATGTAAACACCATAATGTCGACATGGTCCAGAAAATGTCCTCATGGTACTCCCATTTAGACAGTAGACGGTTTTGGAAGGGGTTGGGGCACGGGGTCAACAGCCCCCCATAAAATGTTTTCTTAAAATCTACAGTTTTCAATTAGAACCACCAAATTTGATATACTATCTCGCGGTACTCTAACTTAGACGGTAGGTGGTTTTTGGAAGGGGTCGGAGCCCGGGGACAAGGAACCCCCATACAAAATTCTCCTAAAATCAACAGTTTTCAATTTAGAGCAACCAAATTTGGTATACTAACTCATGAAACTCTAACTTAGTCCGCAGACTGTTTTTGGAAGGAGTCGGGGGTCATTCGTCCCCCCACACAAAGTTTTCGTAAAATCTACAGTTTTGAATTTAGAACCACCGAATTTGGTACACTGTCTCATTGTGCTCTAGCGTAGACAGTGGACGGCTATCGAAAGGGGTCGGGGTCAAGGGGCCCCCATATAATGTTTTTTGTAAAATCTACAGTTTTTAATTTACAACCACGAAATTTGCTTATACTATGTATCTCATGGAACTCTAACTTAGACCGTATCTGGTTTTTGTAAGGGGTTGGGGCACGGGGTCAAGGTGCCCCCATACAAAATTTTCATAAAATCTACAGCTTTCAATTTAGCACCACCAAATTTGGTATGTTATCTCATGGTACTCTAACTTAGTCCGTAGATGGCTGTTGGAAAGGGTCGGGGTCAAGCGGCCTCCATACAAATATTTTGTAAAATCTACAGTTTTTAATTTAGAACCACGGAATTTGGTATACTATCTCATGAAACTTTTACATACAATGTAGAGGGTTTTTGAAAGGGGTCGGGGCCCGGGTCAAGTGGCCCCCATACAAAATTTTCGTAAAATCTACAGTTTTCAATTTAGAACCACCAAATTTGGTATATTATCTCATGACACTCTAACTTAAACAGTAGGCGGTTTTTGGAAGGGGTCTGCGCCCGGAGACAGGAGCCCCCATGCAAAATTAGCGTAAGATCTATAGTTTTTAATTTCGAACCACCAAATTTGATATACTATCGCATGGTACTCTATAACTTAGACTGTAGGTGGTTTTGGAAGGGGTTGGTGCCCCCACCCATACAAAATTTTAGTGAAATCTACAGTTTTCAATTTGGAACAATCAAATTTGGTATACTATCTCATGAAACTCTAACTTAGATTGTAGAGGGTAATTGGAACGGGGCGGAGCCCGGGGGCTCAGACCCTCCCCCTCACACACACACACAATTTTGGAAAAATCAACTGTTTTGAATTCAGAACTACCAAATTTGGTATACTATCTCATGGCACTCTAAAGTAGACAGTAGACTGCTTTTGGAAGGGGTCGGGGTCATGAGGCCACCATGCAAATTTTTTGTAAAACATACAGTTTTTAATTTAGAGCCACCAAATTTAGTATACTATCTCATGGAACTCTAACTTAGACCATATGTGTTTTTTGTAAGGGGTCGGGGTCGGGGTCCGGGGTCAAGGTACCCAATACAAAATTTTCTTAAAATCTAAACTTTCAATTTAGAACCACAAAATTTGGTATACTATCTCATGGTATGACATGGTCATATTGATAATCTGTGTTGATAAGTCAGGTTAATAATGTTGTGCTTATTAAAGATTTTTAAAAAGGGGTAGAGGCTAATAATTATTGTTTGAAGCCTAAGTAAAAGCTCATTATTAACTTGGCTTGTCATGCAGTCCTTATGAATATGGCATTTATTTTATTTTGTACATTTTACATAGCATATGAATTTTTTTTTATGTTTCGGCATTTGTTTTATTTTGTGTTGTACTTGTTACATAGCATTTCGCATTTTTGTTATGCTTGTGACTTGTGATTGCGTTTTGAATTTTTATTTGTTTCACATTTTGGATTAGCTTTTGACATGCTATTTCGTTGTGTTTGCGTTGTGTTTTACATTCTTTCATCTTCGGTAGAATTACATTCTTGAAAAATTCAAATACAAGTTAGTAAAAGGTATAATTCAATTAGTGAAAAATACCAGCACATTTTAGAATTATAAGAAATTCCTCTTAAAAATTCTAGCACATTACCATTGTCTCTGTGCGCCAAAGAAGTTCGAATTCCTTTTTATCTTGCCAGCGTTTCTCTTCTGGGTGGATTTGTTGGAATCTGTGATATCACTCTTTCGATTTTAGCCATAGTTGTTCTCTGCTCTTTCTCAATTTCACTGATTATTTTATACAGTCCCAGTTTTTCTCTCCCAGAATTGTATTCCAGCGTCTGTCCCATCCTTCAAGTTTGTTTTGTGTTCTGGGAAAGCCAAGTAAATTGTTTTCACTTACTGACCAAATTGTTGGTGGGAAAAGCGGAGGGTTTCTGCTCGGATTGTTTCTTCTGCTTCCACAAAATTTTCAAAGAACATAATTTCCCCCAAACCACTGAACTACAGAATCTGCATATTCTAGTAAAATTGATTTCACTTCTTCAAAAGCAGCTGGAATTTCATCAGATGAAAGAAATGCGAGTGCTTGCAAATGTCTGACTTTGAGAGCAAACTCATTGTTTTCCCCATATTCCGAGGCTATGCCAGAGGATGGATATTCCTGCGCACATTTTTTCCAAGATGAAACCAACAACATTTGTGTGTGCTGCTTCCAAATTCCTTTTTAGCAGCATTATAATGGTAGCTATTTCAAAATCTATCATTATACGTATATTGTGGTGCAAGCTGAATATCATAGTCTGATGCACAGTCATGTAAATCCTGTAAAAATCTTGTATAATATAATATTCTTCATTCTTGTTGGAAGGTAACCCATAAACTAGTGGGACAAATCTTTGCATCTCTGGATTCGTTCCAACTATAGCACGAATGGTACATAATTGCCTAAATAGGGTTGGACAAGTTTCAAATGTCTCATCCATAATCCAGAGGGGTGCTTCTTTAAGCTTTTTGTAAATTACTTTCTGTTAAAAATAAAATAATTATTTGATCTCCAAATGCGCTGTCTCTGCCAAGAAATTTTGCACCATCTCTTTCCTGTAAATCTATTGGGGCATCGATGCTTTTTAAAGCGTAGGCTCCGCAGGCATTTTTTCTCTTCGTATTCGTTTTACAACTTGCCTTAGTGCATCAATATTAGGCACGTAAGCTGTATTTACTGTAGCGATTGACGTTGTCACAGTTTGAATAATTTGTGCAGGGGCTTTGTCCATATTTCTCGTTTGTTCTTTTACTTGCGCTCGTGCAACAGCAGCAGCACGTTTCTCCGGTCTTGGAGCGTCATTATGTGGTTTCTCACTGCGCGTCCTGTTTTCATCTCCAATAAGAATAGTACTAGCAGAGCCAGTACAGTTTCCATAATTTTTTCAATACAGTGCCAATGCCATAAATCACCCCGCACCCTGTTATGGCAAAATAAATACCCTTTCCATTTCAGCAAATAATTTCCTTGTTGTGAGTTAACTATGTTGCATACTTCACCTGCATAGTGCCTTCGGAAAACAATGCTTTCTCTTTCCAAAATATTTAGAATGATATATTTCCACTATTATCAGTTGACAACAAGCAAGTTCTTTGTTCGCCAGTCAACTACGAACTGATGAGCAACCATTCAATAAAACACTCAGAATACAGACGATCACATGAGGCCTGTTCCTCCAGTTAAGGTTTAGGAGAAGTTCAAGATTTTGGTACCTGCGGTCACAAAAAGAGGTTAAGTTTGGGGATCGGCATCTTATCTTTTGTTTTTCCAAAACGCAGAGGTGCATGTATTTTACAGCATGGACGTTTCAAGTAGGGGATCAACGGATGCGAAGCATCCGGGCGCCAGGTTACGGGGGCGGCAGCAGGCGCGGACTGGGCCGCTGGGCACGGGCCGGTAGACGCCATGCTAATTCTCAAAAATAAATTCAATTTTTGTTTCTGTGCTGCACCATGCGTATGAAAGAAAACTGTTATACTGAAAAAACAATTTGTTTACCCCGTAACGCATTGAAAAAAAATACCTACGTCCCTACGTGCCAAATGGTCTGTGAGCCAAACACAGTTTTTCATGCAACACCTTCCCCCGACTTTCTGAGTTCAGATCCGTCTCGTTTAACTTATTTCCTGTACCGCACCTCGCTTTCCCTAATTGTTGTTAATTGCCGTGAAACGGGTGTTTTACGTTGGAGCGTATTCCCGTGTGTCCTGAAGACTATGCTTAAAGCGGTGAACCCCAGGGGAAAGGTATTTCATCAAAAGCAACCGAAATCCAATGCCAGAGCAAAACTTTGTTCGTTGGTATACCATCCAAGCAATTTAAGCGAAGTAGGAAGTGTGTTTTTTACTACGACACCAGAAGATTGTCACGGATTCTCAGGCAATTACGATTCAGATGTGTCCTTAAGACTTCTCTTTCAAAATGTCCAAAGGCCGGCACTAGGGGATGGGGAGGGATACAGTGTGGTTATTCTTTTTAGTTGGAGTTAGAAATTCCTAAGCTCATTCTTTCTCAAAACTTTGCCTGGTTACTAGTAAGTACTGTCTGATGCTTCAACCATTGCCCAGATTTGTTGTTTTTGTTTTCATTCTTTGAGTTAACATAGGGAAAATATCTGAATTGCGTTGTTTCAGTTGGAAATATTGTTTTACTTCAGCAACAGGGCTTCATATATAATTGCAAAATCCTTCGATAGAATAGCATACTTTACATAAAGAATTTACATGAGAAAATAGAGTAATAATAAGGAAAATATTCCAAAACCAAGAAAAGAAATTGTGGAGCCGAAAAAGCTAGGTAGAGGAAACAGAAGGCTCTGAGAAAAAGTTCATATTTAAATAAACCTGTAGTCGCTTAAGGAGTAAGTGGTATAAATCAATACAAAAACATGTGCTGTATTTAAAAAAAAAAAATGTAAACAAGTAGACATTGTGAGTGTCCAGTTTCCCCCTTTTCATTCTGTCGACATTACAACCACCAGAGAAAATAAAATAACCAAAACATACCAAAAATACCCATACAAAGTAAAATGCCCAAAACATAAAAACAAGTAACCACGCAAAATGAAATGCCCAAAACATTAAAACAATGTAACCACACAAAATAAAATGCCCAAAACATGGTAAGAAATTCTGTTAAAAGCACAATAAAGATAAAAAAAATAGGTAAAATACATGTTTTCAGAACTTAATACAAGTGTCAGAACTGAAATAAAAGGAAAGAACAAATAAATATTCCAAATTTCATTGTTACTTTAGATATTTTGACCTGTCGACATTTCGTAAATTGCACTTGGACTCGGTCAAAAAATATTACTTACAGGGACTCTTTAGTAACTTTTAATCGCTGTGCTCATATTTATAAGGTTTGCATAATAAATAAAGTTAATAATGTTGCGTTTTCACTTAGGCACCAAATATTATTTATTAGCCGCTAGGCCTAGGCCTTTTAAAGAATTTTTAATAGGCGTAACACTCTTAAATTGATTTGTCACGAAAACCTCATATGATCACGGCATTATAAAAATTGCTAAAAAAATGCATATGCCTAGGCCTCGGGCGTATCTATTAATGTCTTGTGCTCGAGTAAAATTTCAACATAATTAATTTGATTTTCTATGAAAACTATATATATGTCAGCTCGGAGGACTGAAAACTATCAAAAAGCCCTAAGCCCAGGGTCTGCTTAATAATTTCAACCTCAGTAAAGCACATTGCTAAAATCTTGGACTTCTATGCAAACCTCATGAAAATTAGCACGGCGGACTGAAAATTGCTAAAAAGGCTCAGGCCTAGGGTTTATAATTATTGTTTTGTACCTGACTAAAAGTGTAACATTATCTTTAGTTCTTACTAGCACGAGTACCCGGTATTTCCCGGGTAAATATTACTATTTGTAGAATCACCAAGTTCAGCGGGTGAAAGTTAATGAATGAAAAAGATATTTCCGTAAATTTCCAGTAAACTTATCTTAATTTTTTTAATTTAGTTAATTTAATTATACGAAACAAAAAATAATTTACATTATTTACATTACATTGTATTTCTGCCTGATAAGGCACCCGTTGGTGGTGAAAGCTAACGTTTATTAATTTGTGTTTTTAATGCACCATTAAATGGATATGTTTGTACTTTATTGTTATCTATAGCCACTAACTTAGACCGTAGGTGGGGTATTGAAGTGCTGAATTAGGCTGCAGTTTTCAAGATTAAAAAAGGTAATTTTTGGATTCATTTTCACCCCGGCCTCTGACACTTTCTCTCTACGTTAGAATACAATGAGGTAGTATACCAAAATTTGGTCGTTCTAAATTGGAAACTGTAGATTTTACGAAAATTTGTATGGAGTTCCAAAGACCCCTGGGACCGACCCCTTCAAAAAAAAAAGTCCACTGTCTAAGTTAGAGTACCATGAGATAGTATACCAAATTTGGTGGTTCTAAATTGAAAACTGTAGATTTTACGAAAATTTTGTGTCCTTGACCCCTGGCCCCAACCCGTTCCATAAAGCATCTTCCTTCTAAGTCAGGGTACCAGGAGGTAGTACCAAAATTGGTGGTTCTAAATTGAAAACTGCTGATTTTACGAACATTTTGCATGTGTCCCTACTTGTTCTAAAATCCATCTACCGTCTAAGTTAGAGTGCCATGAGGTAGTATACCAAATTTGATGGTTCTAATTGAAAACTGTAGATTTTACGAAAATTTTGTAGGAGGGGGGGGGGGTGTCTAGTCCCCGACCAGTTCCAAAAATAGAAAAAAATCTACCATCTAAGTTAGAGTACCATGAGATTGTATACCAAATTTGGTGGCTCTAAATTGAAAGCTGTAGATTTACGAACATTTTGTATGAGGGCTACTTGTTCCAAAATCCATCTAGCGTCTAAATTAGCGAATTAGAGCATCATAAGATAGTATACAAAATTTGGTGGTTCTAAATTGAAAACTGTAGATTTTACGAAAATTCTGTTGGGGGGAGGGGGGGGGTTAATCCGACCTGTTCCAAAAACTACCGTCTAAGTTATAGTACCACACGATTGTATACCAAATTTGGTGGTTTTAAATTCAAAACTAGATTTTATGAGCATTTTGTATGGGGCCCCTTAAGCCGAGGCCCTTACTTGTTCTAAAATCCATCTACCGTCTAAGTTAAGAGTACCATGAGGTAGTACACCAAATTTGGTGGTTCTAATTAAAAACTAGATTTTAGGAAAATTTTGTATGACGGGGAAGGGGGAGGGCTTGTCCCCGACCCATTCCAAAAATCAAAAACTATCTACCGTCTAAGTTATAGTACCATGAGTTGCCGCCCCGGTGGCTCAGTGGTCTAAGCGATGGCCTCTGATCATTCGTCCGAACGGGGTCCGGGTTCGAATCCCGGTGAGGCATGGATGTTGTGTTTGTCTTACGGCACTGGCTCTTTCCCTTCCCTAGAACCAGTGACCCTAAATTAGGGACGGGCGACTGCTTATAGCCCATTGAGTTGCTCACGGTGGTCTTAAACCTCCAACCAAAAAAAAAAAAAAATAGTACCATGAGATTGTATACCAAATTTGGTGGTTCTAAATTGAAAATTGTAGATTTTACGAAAATTATGTATGGTAGGGGGTAGAGCTTCACCCCGACCCGTTCTAAAAAACCATCTACCGTCTAAGTTAGCATACGTACCATGAGGTAGTATACCAAATTTGGTGGTTCCAAATTGAAAACTGTAGATTTTACGAAAATTTTGTATGGGGATCCCCTTAACCCCGGGCCCCTACTTGTTCCAAAATCCATCTACTATTTAAGTTAGAGTACCATGAGGTAGTATACCAAAGTTAGTGGTTCTAAATTGAAAACTGTAGATTTTACGAAAATTTTTTATGCGAGCCTCCTTGACCCCTGGCCCCGACTCGTTCCCAAAGCCATCTACCTTCTAAGTTAGTGTAGCATGAGGCAGTGTACCAAATTTGGTGGTTCTAAATTGAAAACGCCGCCCCGGTGGCGCAGTGGTCTAAGGCGCTGGCCTCTGATCATTCGTCCGTAAGGGGTCCGGGTTCGAATCCCGTTAAGGCATGGATGTTGTGTTTGTCTTACAGCACTGGCTCTCTCCCTTCCCTAGAACCAGTGACCCTAAATTAGGGACGAGCGACTGCTTATAGCCCATTGAGTTGCTCACGGTGGTCGTTAAACCTCCAATCAAAAAAAAATAATAATAATTGAAAACTCTGGATTTTACGAAAATTGTGTGTGTGAGGGGCTTGACCCCGACCCGCTCCAAAAAACTATCTACCTTCTAAGTTAGAGTACCATGAGATTGTATACCGAATTTGGTGGTTCTAAATTGAGAACTGTAGGTTTTACGAAAATTTTGTATCGGGGGCCCCTTGACCACGGGCTCCTACTTGTTCCAAAATCCATCTACCGTCTAAGTTAGAGTAGCATGAGATAGTATACCAAATTTGGTGGTTCTAAATTGAAAACTAGATTTTTCAAAAATTCTGTGTTGATGCCGACCCGGTACAAAAACTACCGTCTAAGTTATAGTACCATGAATTTGTATGCCAAATTTGGTGGTTCTAAATTGAAAACTGTAGATTTTACGAAAATTTTGTAGCGGGGAGGGGGGGGGATGACCCCGGGCCCCAACCCATTCGAAAAACCATCTACCCTTTAAATTAGAGTACCCCGAGATTGCATACCAAATTTAGTGGTAAAAATTTTTGTATGGGGGACTCCTTGACTCCGGATCCCGACTCCATCCAAAAACAGTCTATGGACTAAGAGTTTCATGAGATAGTATATCAAATTTGGTGGTTCTAAATAGAAAACTAGATTTTACGAAAAATTTTTGTATGGGGAATTACGAAAAATTAGTAGGCTTCACCCCTACCCGTTCCAAAAACTATTTACCGTCTAAGTTTGAATACCATTAGATAGTATTTGACGCTGGTTATTAAATCGTGGGTTATTATGACGCGGGTTATTCTGACGTACAATAGTTGTGACTTGGGGTTGTTATGACGCAGGGTTGTTTTGTAACGGGGTTTTTCACGTTGGGTTTTTTTGTAAAGAGTTTTTTTTCACGCGGGGTTATTGTGACGCTGGGTTATTTAGACGCCGGGTTGTTTAGACGCGGGTTGTTTTGACCGGGTTATTTTGAAGGTACACCATACCGCTCATATGGAAAAACCATTTGAGAATACTTTCTTCCTAAAATAATGCAAGGTTTTCCCACCAGGGGACGTAAAGTCACATCTTATTTTTGCCGATATCTCTGTTTCTAAGAGTCCGATTTGAAAAATTCTTTCTATGTTGGGGAGCGTTTCCGGTGCGAAAAGTTACTCATATAAATTCATGTTTTTCTTAACACACAAGTCTGCAACCAGAGAGCGTAAGCTCACGATTCCGTTTACAGCAATATTTGAGAGATTAAAAACCCGATGGAAAAACTTCTTTCTTCCGTCAGACACTATTGTTTTCCATACCGGTTCCATTGACTTTGAATAGCTTTGATAAATTTAATTTGCGTCAGAACGGATTCAAAAGACGTGCTTATACACCCAAAATTCGGTGTCATCTTTCTTGTTGGAGCTGTTTTCACTTCATCGTCACACGTGAAGCGAGTACCAGCCAGGTACTGTTTCAGGAAAGAGGTCAAAGTTACTAGAAGTCCAGGCTGTAGGCTGGGTGGTCCCACACCTCTCACCGGAATATGTGCAGCAAGCGCTGTGTGGTTTCGTCGGTGCGCGGCGTTGTGTTACCGTGAATGAGAATGACACCGTCGTCCATCAGACCTGGTCGTTTTCGTCGGATGCTCTCGTGCTATTTTTTTCAGGATTGTAGGTGCATCCATGCTCTAAGATGTCCACCAAAAGCACTCCCAAGAAATCCTAGAAAACGGATGTCGTGATTCTTCCAGCAAATCGGTGTGAAGTTAAACTTTCTTCTCGGCGGTGAAGCGTGCTTCCATTTCGTGGAAGCTGGTGGGAGCGAAGTAGTGGAGCCACATCTCGTGCGCAGTCACAATACGGTCAAAAAAGCTCTGTCCGTCTTCAGCGTAATGCTGCAGGATCGTCAAAGATGCCATTATTCGTGCTGCGGATAATGAACGTGGCACCCATCTGGCACAAGCTTTGGAGTACTGCAAAACATCCACCACAAAAACGCCATAGCTCAATCCCAGCTGGGGCGTCATATGGCGCAAAATTACCCTTCGGTCGTTTTGAATCATTTCGTACACACGTGCAGTGTTGATATCTATCGTCGACGAACTTGAACGTCCAGTGTTAGTGCGGTGTGAGTTCCCTACATCATCTCTGCCGGACTGAAATGAACTGAAGCCACGTGTTGTTGAGACATCACGTTGTCATCGTAAACTTCGACAAGCTACCGATTAATTTCGGCTGCAGGCACGTCACGTTCTTGGATCATAAAAACCTTACCGCTAATCTCACTTCGACATGAAACCATGTTTCCAACCGCGTCGCCATTTCGAAATGTTACTGCGCATCTCGCGCTTGGTGCAGGAGTTCACACAGGTGCCTGGAGCACTAGTGCCATCTCTCGAATGTACACTTCATCTATGCCACTCGTACGACATCCCGCATTTACTTTAGAAAAGCACATGTAAACCCCCTCCCCCCCCTTTTTTCCTGATCGACCTACGTATTTTGAGCATTACTTCAAAATTCAGATTGGAAACTTTGAAAGCTGTTACCAAGGGAAGAAATTTACAAAGCCTCCAGCTGGAGATTCAAACTGAATGAAGCTGACAACTTCACAACCAACTGCTGAACTGACTCCTTCAATGAGAAGCTGCAGCACTTTTGCGTACACCTATCAACCAAAACATTAAAATCACCTCTGCGTTATACAAATAAGCGCGCGTGCAGCTAATCAGAGAGTCACGTGGCAAGGTCGCGCATGATATACACTGCTGGCCACCCAAAATGCAACACGAAGAAGGACACGACATAGCGTGGCGCAGTGGTCTAAGCGATGGCCTCTGATCATTCGTCCGAACGGGGTCCGGGTTCGAATCCCGGTGAGGCATGGATGCTGTGTTTGTCTTACGGCACTAGCTCTCTCCCTTTCCTGGAACCAGTGACCCTAAATTAGGGACGGGCGACTGCTTATAGCCCATTGAGTTGCTCACGGCGGTCGTTAAACCTTCAATCAAAAAAAAAAAAAAAGACGACATAACAAAGCCAGATTTACTGGACACATAACAAATACAAAAATGAAACGATTGAGCTTACAGGCCCGTGGGACTTGCGGAACACGCAGACATCAATAGTTCGTGTGGCCCCCATGGCTGGCAATAACTGCCGCTACATGCCGCGGCATCGAACGAAAGAGGCTTTGGATGTGGGCTTGGGGTATGTCGGTCCAGGCTGCTTCCACACGTTGCCACAGTTCATCAGGCGTAGCCGCGGGTGGTGCTTGGCGGGCCACTCGGTTGCCGAACAGCTACCAGACGTGTTCAATGGGCGACATATCGGGAGAACAGGCGGGCCACAGCAGCAGTGACACCTGGTGAGCCGTAAAGAACGGTTGCACGATGATGCGTGCCACGTGCGGGCGCGCATTGTCCTGATGAAACGTGGCCGCCGGCAGGGAAGGGATGACTACAGGCTCCAAAACGTCGGAGATGTGGCGGTGGCTGATGAGTGTACCGGCGATACGTATCAGAGGGGTGCGGGCGTCATATCCAATTGCGCTCAAAACCATAACGCCAGGCGACGGACCGGTATGGCGATGCATAATGCAGGCGTTATACAGTCTCTCGCCGTGGCGCTGCCACACGCGGATCCAACCATTGTGGTGTTGCAGGCAGAAGTAGGATTCGTCGGAGAAGACAATGTCGCGCCGTTCCGTAGTCCAGGCGCGGCGTTCATCGGCCCACTGCCGCCGCACTCGCCGGTGGTGTAACGTCAGTGGTAATCGGAGCAATGGGCTCCGTGCGACAAATCCCCGCTCCTGCAGACGACGTCGAATGGTACGTGCTGACACAGGTTGTTGCGCAACACACCCTAATTCCTGCGCTAACGTTCGTGATGTAGCGGTGCGAGCCTTCAAAGCCCGCCGCACAACATGCCAGTCCTCTCGTTCGGTGGTGTGCCGCGGCTACGGCAATCGCTCACGTCGGTCCGTTCGTCCTTCCTGCACCCGCCGAATCCATACTCGCCTCAATGTGGCTGGATGTTGTCCCACACGGGTGCCCATGTCTTGGTACGATAAACCGCTGTCGCGATAAGCCACTATTCGTCCCCTGACGAACTCCGAAACGTGCTGGAATGACTGCCGTATTCTGCGACGAGGCATCAGGAAGCTTCCCACGCACAGGTCCGGCAGCACAACACACTTCCTCTATTTACACCCCGCCTTCTGTGCACTCTTCTTATAGTGCTTCTCGGTGGCGTGCCCGGCGCACATGATTTACATATGCCCTACAATGCTAATCGTTTGCATGTCCTCTCGCGGGCTACGCGTGCTGCGAATTTCAGGCCAATCGGATGCTTCCTTCTTTGTGTTGCATTTTGGGTGGCCAGCAGTGTATGTAATACCTGGGTCGAAGCTCTCTCAGGCAAAGGGATCTTTCTAGGACCAATTTCTTTTTTACAACTTTACAAAAAATATTTTTCTAAAAATATAGTAATCACACCAACAACTGGAAAGTAATATATCCGTCACAGAGAGACTAAAATAAAAAATCTCAGGGCATTTTTTCAGCACTTATTTAGAAAAGTGTGAAATAAAAAAGGCCCTTTTTAAGGATCAATTTCTTTTTTACAACTTTTCAAAAAAATATTTTTCTAAAAGGATACTAATCATACCAATAGTTAGAAAATAATATATTTGTCACATGAAAACTAAAATAAAAAATTTTAGTACATTTTATCAGCACTTATTAAGAAAAGTTTGAAATAAAAAAGGGCTCTTTCTAGGACCAATTTCTTTTTTACAACTTTACAAAAAATATTTTTCTAGAAGGATACTAAACATACCAACAGCTAGATGTTAATAAACTGGTGTGCAAAAATTAAGGACGAGGAGGAGAAATTAGCATAACAGCAGAACGAGCGGGCAGAACAGACCGTAAGATCACTCAGGAGATAGACTAGGGTCTGGTACGCAAGGGAATGCGCATATATGCAGCATGACGTAGGGGGGGGAGTGTCGGATGGGTATAGAGCACACGGGCGGTAAGAGCTGTTGCACGGTGTACATCGGTTTGAACGACGTCGAGTTGCTGCCACCGTGTGATATGGCCAACAGGTAATCCAGTAGACGACATCTGGATGACTTTACCCAAGGTCGCGTCATTGGGAAGTTGGAAGAAGGTCGAAGTGTGACTAGTGTGGCCGAGGAGTTCGGGATCGTTCACAGCATCGTTTGACGAGCTTGGAGCGCATTTCAAACGACAGGAACAGCTGTCCAAGAGTTTAACAGTGGCCGTCCATAAGCAACCACGGTGGCGGCGGACGACCGGTATATTGTCCTACAGGAGAGAAGAGACAGACGGCAGACAGCAGGAGAAATCGCAAAGCACATGCAACAGACAACTGGACGTCCGTTATCGCGTTTTACCGTGGCCAGGAAGCTGCACAAAGGTTGTCTATTTTCACGACGACCAGTACGGTGTGTGCCATTAACGCCTGCTCATCGGAGACGGCGGTTTCTGTGGTGCCAGGAACACAAGAACTGGACACACCAGCAATGGGGTCGAGTTCTCTTTACGGATGAGAGCCGATTTGGCCTGACGAGCGATTCTGGACGTATGCACATCTGGAGAGAGCAGGGAACACGCAATCACACCTCCAACATCATCGAAAGGGACCGGTTTGGTGGTGGCGGGATTCTCGTTTGGGGCGGTATCATGCTTGGTAGCCGTACTGGCCTATACATCTTCCAAGGAGGTTCAGTCACTGGTGTCCGCTATTGTACCGAGGTTCTCCTGCCTCACGTGCGTCTCTTTAGAGGTGCTGTGGGTCCTGAGTTCCTCTTCATGGACGACAACGCTACACCTAATCGTACAGTGGCTGTCGCAGAGCTGTTGGAGAGTGAAGATATTCAACGCATGGTTTGTCCCGCAAGGTCCCCGGACATAAATCCAATCGAACACGTGTGGGACCTTCTCGGGAGACACTTGGCAGCACGTCATCAGCCGCCAGCAACGATTCCGCAGCTGCGATTGGCGCTACAAGAGGAATGGGCCGCGATGCCTCAACAGATCCTTGACAACCTCGTCCTCAGCATGAACAGACGTTGTAAATCCTGCAACGCAGTCAGGAGTGATCATATCCCCTACTAAAGACTGGATTTTCTTGGCAGCCGCCTGTCACATGGACGTTTCTGTCTTCTGTCCAGTTATGCTCGAAGCTACCTTTTCAATAAAGTGCCTTTGTATCCTTTGGATTCCTTGTTTGGACGGTTTTGCTCACTTGTCCCATATTCTTACATCTTGGGGATCTTATGGTATGATTTGAGTCTATGTGGAGCACTTCTGCACGACGTTACATTCGAAAAACCGTCTCGTCCTTAATTTTTGTACGCCAGTGTATATCTGTTACAGAGAGACTAAATTAATTAATCACAGTGCATTTTCTCAGCACTTATTAAAAAAAGTTTGAAATAAAAAAGGACCTTTAAGGACCGATTTCTTTTTTACAACTCTTCAAAAAATCATTTTTCTAAAAGGATACCAACAGCTAGATAATAATATATACGTTACAAAAAGACTAAAATAAAAAATCTCAGTACATTTTATCAACACTTATTAAGAATGGTTTGAAATAAAAAAGGGCGCTTTTCAGGACCAATTTCTTTTTTACAACTTTTCAAAAAATCTTTTTCTAGAAGGATGATAATAATATTTCTGTCATAGAGAGACTAAAATAAAAAAAAATCTAAGTGCATTTTTTCAGCACTTATTAAGAAAAGTGTGAAATAAAAAGGGCCCCTTTAAGGACCAATTTCTTTTTTACAACTTTTCAAAAAAACATTTTCTAAAAGGATACTAAAATATCTGTCACAGAGAGACTAAACAAAAAAATTAAGTAAATAAATTAAACTCCTTCAAAATAAATACAAAGCATGTCGTATGTAAAACTAATATTCATTACTAGGAAACCAAAATCATTGTCCTAAGTGCATTATTTCAGTACTTATGGTGAATTTCCAAACTTAAAAAGTAACAATGTCTCTGGACCAATCATAATTCACGAATAAAAACCTCGGCCAATTGGGAAAAAACAGCACTCTGATTGGAAGTTTACTCGTTTTACTGGTTTTTGTCAGCATTACAGCATTTCTCTTTGAAGATTTCTGAAACCAGCTTTTTAGACCTCTGAAATATAATAACAAAGAATTTAAAATCGACAATAATAATATTTCAGCAACATCTTAATAAATTAAATAATTTACAAGCAGCTATTTCGCAATAAAATACTACAGTCAATTTAACATTACACTTAGTGTGTTAACATTACACCACCAAACAATGACATCAACTACAGACTCACATCGTGGTTCACGGCATTAAAAACATTTGGTGAAATATATAAGCCGCCCCGGTGGCGCAGTGGTCTAAGGCGCTGGCCTCTGATCATTCGTCCGTAAGGGGTCCGGGTTCGAATCCCGGTCAGGCATGGATGTTGTGTTTGTCTTACGGCACTGGCTCTCTCCCTTCCCTGGAACCAGTTACCCTAAATTAGGGACGGGCGACTGCTTATAGCCCATTGAGTTGCTCACGGTGGTCGTTAAACCTACAATAAAAAAAAAAAACCCCCGACCTGCACTGCCTCTTGTAGGCAAGCGGAATCCATGGCCTCGTGGTATTGTCGCCTTACTCGGAATCGGCCATCTGCCCGAAACAGTTGGTACCGCGATTCGTCGAACCAGGCTACACATTTCCAGTCATCTTGCGTCCCATGCGGTGTTCCCGATTCCAGGCGAGGCGCACAGTCTTGTGTCGTCGGACCAGGCTACACGTTTACAGTCATCACGCGTCCCATGCGGTGTTCCCGAGCGCCGGCCAGGCGCACAGTCTTGTGTCGTCGAACCAGGCTACATGTTTCCAGTCATTTTGCGTCAAATGCGGTGTTCCCGAGCCCAGGCGAGGCGCACAGTCTTGTGTCGTCGGAACAGGCAGGCTACACGTTTCCAGTCGTCTTGCGTCCCATGCGGTGTTCCCGAGCCCAGGCGAGGCGCACAGTCTTGTGTCGTCGGACCAGGCTACACGTTTCCAGTCACCTTGCGTCAAATGCGGTGTTCCCGAGCCCAAGCGAGGCGCACAGTCTTGTGTCGTCGGAACAGGCAGGCTACACGTTTCCAGTCGTCTTGCGTCCCATGCGGTGTTCCCGAGCCGAGGCGAGGCGCACAGTCTTGTGTCGTCGGACCAGGCTACACGTTTACAGTCATCACGCGTCCCATGCGGTGTTCCCGAGCCCAGGCGAGGCGCACAGTCTTGTGTCGTCGGACCAGGCTACACGTTTACAGTCATCACGCGTCCCATGCGGTGTTCCCGAGCACCGGCCAGGCGCACAGTCTTGTGTCGTCGAACCAGGCTACATGTTTCCAGTCATTTTGCGTGAAATGCGGTGTTTCAGAGCCCAGGCGAGGCGCACAGTCTTGTGTCGTCGGAACAGGCAGGCTACACGTTTCCAGTAGTCTTGCGTCCCATGCGGTGTTCCCGAGCCCAGGAGAGGCGCACAGTCTTGTGTCGTCGGACCAGGCTACATGTTTCCAGTCATTTTGCGTCAAATGCGGTGTTCCCGAGCCCAAGCGAGGCGCACAGTCTTGTGTCGTCGGAACAGGCAGGCTACACGTTTCCAGTCGTCTTGCGTCCCATGCGGTGTTCCCGAGCCCAGGCGAGGCGCACAGTCTTGTGTCGTCGGACCAGGCTACACGTTTCCAGTCACCTTGCGTCAAATGCGGTGTTCCCGAGCCCAAGCGAGGCGCACAGTCTTGTGTCGTCGGAACAGGCAGGCTACACGTTTCCAGTCGTCTCGCGTCCCATGCGGTGTTCCCGAGCCCAGGAGAGGCGCACAGTCTTGGGTCGTCGAACAAGGCTGCACATTTCCAGTCATCTTGCGTCCCATCCGGGGTTCCCGCAGCCAGGCGAGGCGCACAGGCTTGTGTCGTCGGACCAGGATAGACGTTTCCAGTCATCTTGCGCCCCATGCGGTGTTCCCGAGCCCAGGCGATGCGCACAATTTTGTGTCGTCGGACCAGGCTATACGTTTCCAGTCATCTTGCGTCCCACGGGGTGTTCCCGATTCCAGGCGAGGCGCAGAGTCTTGTGTCGTCGGACCAGGCTACACGTTTCCAGTCATCACGCGTCCCATGCGGTCTTCCCGAGCACCGGCGAGGCGCACAGTCTTGTGTCCTTGAACCAGGCTACACGTTTCCAGTCATCTCGCGTCCCATGCGGTGTTAACGAGCCCAGGCGAGGCGCACAGTCTTGTGTCGTCGGACCAGGCTACACGTTTCCAGTCATCTCGCGTCCCGTGCGGTGTTCCCGAGCCCAGGCGAGGCGCACAGTCTTATGTCGTCGGACCACGATAGACGTTTCCAGTCGTCTTGCGCCCCATGCGGTGTTCCCGAGCCCAGGCGATGCGCACAATTTTGTGTCGTCGGACCAGGCTATACGTTTCCAGTCATCTTGCGTCCCATGCAGTGTTCCCGAGCCCATGCGAGGCGCACGGTCTTGTGTCGTCGGACCAGGCTACACGGTTCCAGTAATCTCGCGTCCCATGCGGTATTCCCGAGACCAGGCGAGGATCACAGACTTGTGCCGTCCGACCAGGCTACGCATCTCCAGTCATGTCGCGTCCAGTTCGGTGTTCCCGAGCCCAGGTAAGGTGCATAGCCTTGTGTCGTCGAACCAGGCTACACATTTCCAGTCATCTTGCATTCCATGCGGTGTTCTCGAGCCTAGGCGAGGCGCACAATCTTGTGTCGTCGGACCAGGCTACACGTTTCCAGTCATCTCGCGTCCCATGCGGTGTTCCCGAGCCCAGGCGAGGCGCATAGTTTTGTGTCGTCGGACGAGGCTACACCTTTCCAGTCATCTCGCGTCCAATGCAGTGTTCCCGAGCCCAGGCGAGGTGCACAGCCTTGTGTCGTCGAACCAGGCTACACATTTCCAGTCATCTTGCATTCCATGCGGTGTTCTCGAGCCTAGGCGAGGCGCACAATCTTGTGTCGTCGGACCAGGCTACACGTTTCCAGTCATCTCGCGTCCCATGCGGTGCTCCCGAGCCCAGGCGAGGCGCACAGTTTTGTGTCGTCGAACCAGGTTACACGTTTCGAATCGTCTCGCGTCCCATGCGGTGTTTCCGAGCCCAGGCGAGCGCACAGTCTTGCGTCCACAGAGCAGGCTACACGTTTCCAGCCATCTCGCCTCCCATGCGGTGTTCCCGAGCCCAGGAGAGGCGGACAGCCTTGTGTCGTCGGACCAGGCTACACGTTTCCAGTCATCTTGCGTCCCATGCGGTGTTCCCGAGCTCAGGCGAGGCGCACAGTCTTGTGTCGTCGGACCAGGCTACACGTTTCCAGTCATCTCGCGTCCCATGCGGTGTTCCCTAGCCCAGGCGAGGTTCACAGCCTTGTGTCGTCGGACCAGGCTACACATTTCCAGTCATGTCGCGTCCAGTGCGGTGTTCCCGAGCCCAGGCCAGGTGCACAGGCTTGTGTCGTCGAACCAGGCTACACATTTCGAGTCATCTGGCGTCCCATGCGGTGTTCCCTAGCCCAGACGATGTTCACAGCTTTGTGTCGTCGGACCAGGCTACACATATCCAGTCATGTCGCGTCCAGTGCGGTGTTCCCGAGCCCAGGCGAGGTGCAGAGGCTTGTGTTGTCGAACCAGGCTACACATTTCGAGTCATCTTGCGTTCCATGCAGGGTTCTCGAGCCCAGGCGAGGCGCACAGTCATGTGTCGTCGAACTAGGCTACACATTTTCAGTCATCTCGCGTCCCTTGCGGTGGTCCTGAGCCCAGGCGAGGTGCATAGCTTTGTGTCGTCGAACCAGGCTACACATTTCCAGTCATCTTGCATTCCATGCGGTGTTCTCGAGCCTAGGCGAGGCGCACAGTCTTGTGGCGTTGGACCAGACTACACATTTCCAGTCATCTCGCGTCCAATGCAGTGTTCCAGAGCCCAGGCGAGGTGCGTAGCTTTGTGTCGTCGAACCAGGCTACACATTTCCAGTCATCTTGCATTCCATGCGGTGTTCTCGAGCCTAGGCGAGGCGCACAGTCTTGTGTCGTCGGTCCAGGCTACACGTTTCCAGTCATCTCGCGTCCCATGCGGTGTTCCCGAACCCAGGCGAGGCGCACAGTCTTGTGTCGTCGGACCAGGTTACACGTTTCGAGTCATCTCGCGTCCGATGCGGTGTTTCCGAGCCCAGGCGAGGCGCACAGTCTTGTGTCGTCGAACCAGGCTACACATTTCCAGTCATCTTGCGTTCCATACGGTGTTCTCAAGCCCAGGCGAGGCGCACAGTCTTGTGTCGTCGGACCAGGCTACACGTTTCCAGTTATCTCGCCTCCCATGCGGTGTTCCCGAGCCCAGGAGAGGTGCACAGTCATGTGTCGTCGAACCAGGCTACGCATTTCCAGTCATCTCGCGTCCCATGCAGTGTTCCCGAGCCCATGCGAGGCGCACAGTCTTGTGTCGTCGGACCAGGCTACACGGTTCCAGTCATCTCGCGTCCCATGCGGTATTCCCGAGCCCAGGCGAGGATCACAGCCTTGTGGTGTCGTCAGACCAGGCTACACATCTCCAGTCATGTCGCGTCCAGTTCGGTGTTCCAGAGCCCAGGCGAGGTGCACAGCCTTGTGTCGTCGAACCAGGCTACACATTTCCAGTCATCTTGCGTTCCATACGGTGTTCTCAAGCCCAGGCGAGGCGCACAGTCTTGTGTCGTCGGACCAGGCTACATGTTTCCAGTCATCTCGCGTCCCATGCGGTATTCCCGAGCCCAGGCGAGGCGCTCAGTTTTGTGTCGTCGGACGAGGCTACACATTTCCAGTCATCTTGCGTCCCATGCGGCGTTCCCGAGCCCAGGCAAGGCGCACAATCTTGTGTCGTCTGACCTGGCTACACGCTTTCAGTCATCTCACGTCCCATGCGGTGTTCCCGAGTCCAGGCGAGGCGCACCGTTTTGTGTCGTCGGACGAGGCTACACATTTCCAGTCATCTTGCGTCCCATGCTGTGTTCCCGAGCCCAGGCGAGGCGCACAGTCTTGTGTCGTCGGACCAGGCTACACGTTTCCAGTCATCTCGCGTCCCATGCGGTGTTCCCGAGCCCAGGCGAGGTTCACAGCCTTTTGTCGTCGGACCAGGCTACACATTTCCAGTCATGTCGCGTCCAGTGCGGTGTTCCCGAGCCCAGGCGAGGTGCACAGCCTTGTGTCGTCGAAACAGGCTACACATTTCCAGTCATCTTGCGTTCCATGCGGGGTTGTCGAGCCCAGGCGAGGCGCACAGTCTTGTGTCGTCGCACCAGGCTACACATTTCCAGTCATCTTGCGTCCCATGCGGTGTTCCCGAGCCCAGGCGAGGCGCACAGTCTTGTGTCGTCGGACCTGGCTACACGCTTTCAGTCATCTTGCGTCCCATGCGGTGTTCCCGAGCCCAGGCGAGGCGCACAGTCTTGTGTCGTCGGACCAGGCTGCACGTTTCCAGTCAACTCGCGTCCCATGCGGTGTTCCCGAGCCCAGGCGAGGTTCACAGCCTTGTGGCGTCGGACCAGGCTACACATTTCCAGTCATGTCGCATCCAGTGCGGTGTTCCCGAGCCCAGGCGAGGTGCACAGCCTTGTGTCGTCGAAACAGGCTACACATTTCCAGTCATCTTGCGTCCCATGCGGTGTTCCCGAGCCCATGCGAGGCGCACAGTCTTGTGTCGTCGGGTCAACAACGCCACCCGGGTGGGCCGTCAGCTGCGGAACCCCATAGAACACAGTGAAAGTTGCATTGTGTGAACGCTTATGCTATTACTGGCCCAGCATTGAGTTGCGCTGTGATTTGCGGGCATGTTGTACACCGGGCGATTGTTATGATACGTGCCTGACGACGCTGTCCAGAATCGTCCAGGGCTTTTCTACGGCCACACCGGTCTCGCACTCTTGATGTTTTTCCTGAGTTTATGCACTCCAGGTACACCCTTGAAATTGTTGACCGTGTTAATTCAAATTCCGTGGTAATTTCCGAGATGGAATGACCCATCTCGCGGACGTGGACTATCATACCACCTTCGATATGACTTAAATCCTGATAAACTGCCATCTGAACTGCGAATGCTACTATTTCAGCATGCGGAGATATCTGCCTCTATGTACTGTATCTGCCGTTTGCGAACGATACTATTTACCGCATGGGTGTGGTGGCATGTAATGAAAATGTAGCACCCTTCCCAGTTTTTTTAGACTCCTCAGTGTATAAAGCGATACCAAACAAACATTCTTTTAACCCTGCCTGTTACAATAAGGCTGAATATGTTCAGTAGCTGAGGCAGATGACAATAGCAGCCTCGGTGGCGCAGTGGTCTAAGCGATGGCTTCTAATTATTCGTCCGAAAGGTGTCCGGGTTAGAATCCCGGTGAGGTGTGGATGTTGTGTTTGTCTTACGGCACTGGCTCTCTCCCTTCCCTGGAACCAGTAACCCTAAATTTGGGACGGGCGACTGCTTATAGCCCATTGAGTTGCTCGTTGTTTGTGCTCCAGTTTTGTGCCTGAATTAGTGTGTTTCCAGAGTGTGTCGTCCATTTCTGTTGTGTGTCCCTTCAAGACGAAGGTGAGAGCTTTCTTTAGGTTCGTCTCACAAGGTGGTGAGTAACTTATTATTTCTGTAATCAGCATTTAAATTTTCGATCGAGCTGATCGATTCTTTCGTTAACTCTCGCCATTAGCAATGGCGGCAACTGATAAGAGTGATGTTCACGCCCTTATCAGCAAGGCTCCTTTAACCTCCTCCTCAACCTCTGGAGACCAATCATCTCCAATGCTTGTCAGTGACGTAGTGCGCACACAGGATGGGGCGCGCGACTCCTCTGTAAAGGCTCAAGCTGCTTGCCTTGTCCAGGATAGTGACGTAGCCTTGACGCATGTCTCTGGTACTGCAGACGAGGCCATGGATGTGACTGACGGCGCAGATCCGCTGCCTTCCACTTCCACTCAGTTCCAAAAGCAGCTTGCAGCTACTGGCGCTGTGTCGCAGCCCTCTCTCGTCAGTTCTCCTTCTCGTACATATTCCAAGGTTACCTCCGGAGCGAAAGCTCCTTCTAAGTTTGTGGCGACAGTCTTTCCAGACTCCTACGTCAGTGTTGACGGCAATTACGCTACCATTGACATCCCGGAGGACTCCCCAGCAGGAAAACAATTTATGTCTACCATGGACTTCGGCGTCTGTTTCGATGCCCTACCTGACACGAAGCTCAAAGAGTACAGTCTTGCACTTAAGCAGGTGCTTCCCGCTGGAGCCCACATTACTCATATGGCCCGCAAACCACGGGTCGTATTGGTGTATTTTGCTCGTAAGGAACATGCCGATCTCGTAATGACTGACGGCTTGTCCATCAAAGATGTTCATCTTCTACCTGAGCCTGTCGCGCAGCGGCTTATCCAGGTTACTTTTCATCCAGTTCCACCTGAAGTCTCTAATGTTGCACTGTGTACCTTACTTAGCAAATTTGGCCGAGTAGTGGGACCGGTGATGACTCTCTCAGCGGCGCCTAGAGATCCAGATGACAAAACCATTGGAGGGTTTCGTCGTAGTGCCCGCGTCATCTTTCCGTCGGATGAACATCTGCTGGCGTACCCGAAAAACCTCAATGTGCGCTGTGGACAACAACGTCGGAGAATCGACGTGATTACATCCCTACACTGCACACTATGTCATGGCGAAACTCATCTTCGAGTGCATTGCCCCCGTCAAGTTCCACCGGCTCCAACTAGCTCTCTATCAGCTTCTGCACCTCCCTCGAAGCGAACTCCACCACCCACCTCTGCACAGCAAGCCCTAGAGCTGAGATCTGACAAAATTCGTCGACTTACAGCCGTTAGTCAACGAGAAGCTTCCACGGCCACTTCCTATGATTTACAAGAGGATTTTCCAACGATTGCCTCAACACTTCCCCAACGTCGTCATTCGGCTTCTGAATCCCCCTCAGAGCGTTTTAACTCCGCTTTTACTACTGGTACCTCCGTCGCAGCAGATACAGAGTCCATTGGCAGAGAGTCTCAAGGTGATGATGATTCGACTGAGCCTCCGCTGAAGCGCCGTGGTTCCTCCCGTCGGCGATCAGCGAAGAAGCAGAACTCAACTTCACCCAGATCCGGCAGTTCTACCCGCCATACCTCCCCATCCAAAGCTGAAGTCTCCTTCCCCACGGTTGAAGACTTTGCTGCATCTCTCCAGAAAGCCAATATACCTCCCGTACCACTCTCCTATGAAGATCTCCATGCATATTTAACGAACAAGACCGGCTACACCATCGCACATGTCTTAGCCACGAAGAATCCTTCAATTCTCCATCTCGTGCCAGATCAGATCTGTAACCTGTCACACTTTTGCTGTCAGAACATACCTGCCCATCCATGGGCGAAAACTTTTTTCAACCGACTCAAGTCTTTTCCTCCAGTCCTGAAAGATCTTCAGCAAGCATTAACTGAACCTCATATTCAAGATCGTATCACTTAATTGCAGGGGATTCGCATCTCCCCTCAATAATGCCTTGGCTTATGAAGACCTCAACCCGTTAGGGGCAGATCTTCTCCTACTCCAGGAAACGAATTGCAAATCTACCACTCTCTTTTCTAGATGCTGGCCGTGGAACTATACGTTTCACCATGCATTTGGATTATCTCCTCATAGTGGTCTCGCAATTGGCGTCCGCAACACCTTCAACTCTACTGTCACCTCCTTTTCAGTACGCAACCTGTGCCGAGATCTCCTACAGCTTGCAACTTTCACCATTGAGTCAACTTGTAACCATATTTTCAATATCTACATTCCATGTTCTACAACCTTCCTGTTGATACTATTCACCCGTCTTCGTCGTGCTTTATCTCGCATCCCTCCTACAGATCACGCTCTCATAGGAGGTGATTTTAACTGCACCCTCAATCCTCAACTTGATCGGTCCCCTTCCACCAGAGAGCACTGAGTCGCCTTGGTGAATCTTCTACAGTCAATTGTTTCAAACAACTCACTCACTGATGTTCACCGCCACTTCCATCCGACGACGACTCTTTACACCTGGCGCTCATCCCATGACCACAGTCCTCCTACAGCCCGTCTTGACAGGTTTTATGCCTCAAGTACCCTTCTTCCAGCTGTGGCTGAATCGTGCATTCATCGCACAGCCTCTTCTGATCACTGCGCTATTGCTCTCACCGTCCATACTGCTAGGACAAAACTCAGGACAATTCGTCCTTGGACTTTTGATAATGCTCTTCTCTCAGACCCAGATTTCTGCTCGTCAGTTCGATCATTCCTAGAGGAAAGACGACCACAACTCCAATCTGCCTCCTGTGGTCTAACTTTGTGGATGGAGATCAAACAACACCTTGTTCTTCATTTCCGCAACCTTTCTTTCACGGCAAAGACGACTCAGAACATGCGTCTTCACCATGTTCGCTCAATGCTCTCTCTTCTTAGCCTAAGTGATCCTCTCTTCTCCTCCTATCAAGCAGAGCTTCGATCTCTTCTCCTTCCACCGGCTCAACAAGCTCTGTGTCGACTCCGTCTTCAACATCTGACGCCAGACGCGCATAATTATGAGTTTCTTACATCAGTTGAACGCACACGACGAGCATCGAGTGCACTTCATCACCTCCGCCTTTTTTCTGGTGAGGTGTCAGACGACCCGATCACTCTTTGTTCTCATGTCCGTAAGCAATATACTGAAAAGTTCTGTGAACCTCCTCCGCCATCCCCTACAGCTATGGCATCTCTCCTTTCTAATTTACCACAAGTTCCACCTCATCTTGCTACCACTCTCCTTCTCCCCCCCCCCTTCACTTTCCGAACTCTCCTCCACATTCCTTTCCCTGAATTCCAGTGCCGCTCCTGGTCCGGACGGCCTAACTTTCTGCTTTTACAAAACTTTTCTACCTCTACTTCTTCCGTTTCTCCTCTCTGCTTTTTCAGCTGCCTTTACTGTCTCCCACTCCCGAGGAGATTTACAGCCGCATATGTAGTCCTTTTCCCCAAGAAAGGTGATCTCCTTGACTTGCAGAACTGGCGCCCTATTTCCCTACTAAATCTTGATTACAAACTTAACACTAAGCTTCTTTCTCAACGACTCAATCCCATCCTCACCCCATTCTCTCCCCCAACCAAACTTACACAGTCCCCGTCCGCTCTCTTTCTCACAACATCTACCTCCTTAACGACCTGATCCACTTCGCTCGACTCCGCTCTGAACCCCTCGCCCTCCTCTCACTAGATCAACAGTCAGCCTTCGATAATATCTCCCATTAATATCTTTTTGACACACTCCTTTCTTTTGGGTTTCCTCAATCCTTTGTTTCCCTCCTCTCCTCCCTCTATCAGGACGCCAGTTTTCAGGTTAAGTTACCCACCTTTCTCACAGCGCCGTGGAGTGAGGCAAGGCTGCCCACTCTCCGGCCAACTCTTTGCAATAGCCATCGAACCATTTCTTCGCACAGTGCACCAAGCTACTCTGCCACCACTCAGTCCATTCAAGCTACTCTGCCACCACTCATCGCCCGCACGAGACATCATGGCATCACCTCAGTTGCATATGCAGATGATGTAACCTTTTGCGTTCGTCTCGAATCACATTTCACTCAACTGCAAAGTCTCTTCACAGAATACGCCTCGTGCTCCAGCGCAGCGATTAATTCTTCCAAAAAGCACAGGCCTGTGGTGCGGCTCCTGGGTTGATCGTATGGATTCCCCTTGGGGTTGCCAACTGGTCTTCCATCTCACAACGCTTCCTTGGCGTCCATCTTGGTATACCGGGCGATGCCTCCCTTACCACGTGGAATACCATTCATCCACGCTTGCACAAGTTAACTGCGTTTTGGCGCAGAGCCCAGTTCTGCTCATCCTACTTCCAACGAGCGCGTCTCACCCGTACTTGCCTACTTTCTTTATGTATTCACTCCTGGCACGCAGTCAAAACTCCACTCCTTCGTCTTCAAGACATCACCCGTTGCTTCACTTCCGTAATCTGGACTGGCCACTACTGGATCAGCGCCCCAAAGCTCTATGTTCCTCCAAACCACGGTGGCATCGGCCTGGTCAATACACATCTGTATTACAAGGCTTTCAAGATTACTAGGTTCCTTCGCCTCATCACGTCACCTGTACCTGATGCTATTTCTGTAAGAGATGTCATCACTAATCCGAGCAACGTCAGCTTCACTTTCCTTTCCCTACTACTCATGGACCGTCGATCTCTTGTTCTCTCCCGTTGTCCCCCTGTCTACCAAGAAGCTCTCACTTTACTCCGCTCTCTCTCCCTTTCTCGCTCCCCGCCTGATTCTACCACGGAACTTCTCGCCGAACCCCTCTTTTTCTCGTCTCTTCTCCACCCTTCACATCTGTCGCACTTTGCCTATCCTTCCTGGCTCCGTGCAGGAGTCGTAACAGTCAGAGACCTCACTACTTCCGACCTTTCCTAGCGTCCTTATGCCAGTCTTCCCTCCACTCTTCTTCTATCCCCCTCCTCTCGCTCTGTCTATGACTCCCTCCTTTCTACTATTATCTCTCAGTTCCCCCACCTCGCCACTCCCTCTGGCCTTACCTTTGTCCCGTCTGCTTCCCTTCCTGTTCCCTTCTTTCTGTCCGTCGCCAGCACAACTCTTCCACTCTCTTCCTTGTCGACGTCGGCTTTCTACCGTTTCCTTTCCATGTCCCACTCCTCTTCTCCCATCCCCATTCCTGACGTCCCCCTATCCTCCACCACCGCTGTGCGGTCCGCCGCTCTCTCTCCTCTGTCCGCTCCACTAGAGATCAACACTCATTGGCCTTTTCTTCACCGCCGTCTTCCCGTCCCTTCCATCCTCCACCGCATGACACTTCTGGATTCACCTCTTTGCCCCTTCTGTTCTCAGGAAGCTGATGTCTCTCATGTATATCTCCATTGTGTCATTTTACTGCCGCTCCTGCATTTAGCATTTTCCATCGCCCAACTCTCAGTTACAGCTGATCTCACTTTCGACGCTTACAAGACACTGCTGCTTCAAGTTTCTCTTCCAGTCAAGCTACCATTAGTTTGTTCCTACATTTTTGTTTTAGTAAAGCACGTTATCTACGTGTTTCACCAACGCTGCCGAGATATTACCACTCCTTATACAGTGCCTCAAGCTTCTGAGATGTTACTGTGTCACTTTCAAGACTGCCTTCTTTCTCGTCTCCGCTTCGAGAACCAAGTAGCTGTTACTCAGCACTGCGAGAGTCAGTTTCTCTCCACATGGTCTCCGGTTGCCTCCTGGTTTGCTGGCTCGCCGATGTTACTACAACTGACGGTTGGCCGACCATGACTTCGACTATACTTGCTTTTGATGAGCTTTGTTTAAATCTTCATGATCACCATTGCACTAGACCTTTCGTGTTGTTTCTCCTCAATTTGAATCTTATGTAATTCTTGCAATACCGTTTTTTGTGTTTAATTATTGTAGTCTCTATCATCCACGTGAATCTTTCATATGTTGAGACGAACAATTCCCGTCTGTCTCATGTTTCCACATTAATGCTTTCTTTGTTCTCATAGTGATTTGCACAATGTTGTACTTATATTATAATTTCGTTCTGTTGTTTGTTTTCACAATATCGCATCTTTCTTTTGAGACGGCCTGTTGGTCCGTCTCTTTCATTTGTTCATCGATATGTGCGCCCTCTTCACTCTTTTGTTTAATTTGGCCATTGCAATGTGCTGTATATAAATTGTACAATGTTTAGAATATCGTTACTTCTTTACTACATTTTACTTGTATTAAGTAATACTCGTCGGAATGTTTCCTAAATCATACATTAATGAAGTTGCTTTCTTATACCGAATGTATTTCTAAACTGCGCAATGCTGTACATGTGTAATTAGTTATCGCCTTCACTATTATTGATTGCGATATCTTAGTTCCGTTTTGGCTCAAGTTTTTCCACGTCTATGTAATGTGCTCATGTGTTGAGACGATCAAGTCACGTCAGTCTCATGTTTTCACATTATCGCTATCTTCATTTCAGTTGTGAATTGCACAAAGTAGTACATATCTTGTAAATACGTTCTGTTGTTTGCTATCGCATTACTGCGCCAGTTACCATGAAATGTCATGTTCGTCCATCTCTTGTATCAGTTTATCACTATGAGTGCCGTCATCATTATGTTGCTTATTTTGACCATTGCATCGTGCTGAACATAAATTGTACAAAATTTAGAATCTTGTTACATTTTAAACTGTATTTCACTTGTATCCAGATATACTAGTCAGATTGTCATTTAACTCAAACTGCAATACCACGTTGATTTCTTATTTCCAATGTTTTCCTCAATTGCACAATGCTGTACATGTGTATATAATTCTTGTCTTTACTATGCATGATACAAAATCCCCCAGTACTGAGATATTCTAACTCCGTCTGTCTCAGATTATTACATTTTTTTTGTATTCTTTGTCCTCAGTAATTTTTTTCGCACAGTGCTCAATTATTGTACACCTGCACTGTTATCTGTCAGCACTGAATTTGTACCTTTACTCCGAGACGCACTGTTATGTTCTCGTGCAAAATATGTCTCTTATGTTCTCGTGCAAAATATGAATACACCCTTCACCACGATGCTCCTTTGTAGAACATTGCACCGTGCTGTATTTAAATGTACATAGTTTTTAGAATTTTGCCTATTTTAATGTATTTAACTTGTATCAGGACGTTCTAATTAGTTCGCTTCCTGAACCCTACCTTGAAAATAAAACCGATTTGAAACCATTGAGTTGCTCACGGTGGTGTGGTCGTTAAACCTCCAATCAAAAAAAAAAAAGAGATAACAATAGTGTAACGTATACTCTATATTCACTTTCCTTTTGATTTTACTATCTCTGGTTATTTTATTTTACTATGTAAATTATCTTCTTACTGAACGAAATATTATTTCACCCGCTGAATGAGATCTGGCAATGAGTGTAAGTCATGACGTGGTGGTAGCTAGTATATAGGCGCGTTCATCGAGACTTAGGGGAGCTTTTTGGTGTTGTTATGAGGAGAGCTTGTGGTCGTTAAGAGAGAGCGTGTATAAAACGAGGAGAGATTATTCATTATTGTTCTACAAGTGTTGTGTGTGCCTTAGTTGACCAAGAGTCGTTGAAATAAAGAAGTTTTCAGTAAGTCAGTCTTTCTCAATTCATAGTTTTTGTCAGACCTCTGTCTGGCTGTTAGGTTTATAACATTTATTTGATTCCTATAAATAACCAGCGTTGAGACTTTATTTAAGTTCATAATTAACTAGTAACAACACCCTTTTGAATTCATTATTTTGAAGCTTAGTACAAGTATATCATTAGCTAGCTGGTAGGAAGAGAATCATTCATAATAATTAGCTTAGCGGAAAGGAAATAAAGCTAATTCATTATAATAGGTTTGAAGCACATTGCATATGGTGGGAAAAAACATCCATCTTTGAAGCTGTTGTTGTAAGTCAGTTTTTTAGATTCTACTCATGAAAATATAAAATAATTTTTCATAATTCGTCTTCATATTCCAAGAAAGACTGCCAACACTGAAGCTGTATTTGACTGTGCGAAAAGTATTCCTGTGTGAGCAGCCTTTCAGCAATTGCAATAGTAGTTCAGAAATTCTATGCACATTGAAGATAATGGATTCTCATGTTGTATAATTCCTGTTAGAAGTTAAATGCGTTGGTGCAACAGATGTTCCTAGATAGTGAAATAATTCATATGTGGTAAAAGAAAGTGTTCTTGCTTAAGTTGCTTTGGTATTTCTCCATATTTTAAATCACTATTGACTTAGTCTGCTAAGGAACAATTACGCATAGAACATTCAAGATACTTTTATTGGATGAACGTCTGAACCTCTTTCTAAGTACCTTGGTCTGAACCACAAGGTACAAATCAAATAATTCGACACCTTCAGAAATGCTACACATATGGGAAGATGAAAATGTTGTTACAAAGTACCTTGATTGAAGTTTTCTAGGCCATGGCTCTGCAGAAATAATGCAGGAGCAGTTTAGTACACTATACTGACAAAAGTCACTGGATACCTAGAAGAGAAACACAACATAGCATTTATTGACATACATTAGTACGGTGTCGGTCCACCTCTGGCCTTAATGCATGCACTGACCCTTCGAGACATGCTTTCGACAAGATTTTGGAACACAGCGATAGGTAAGCGCTACCGTTCAGTACATAATGCTGCCGCTAACTGTTACTTAGTAGTAGGCCTTGCTTACAAATTTCTTATGCGGTGCTCTAATTCATCCCATAGGTGCTTTATGGGATTAAGATCAGAGCTCTGTGCTGACCAATCCATTGATATCTGGTCCGCGATAAATGTTCTTTAGACCACGTAGCATTCCGAGTGGAGATGAAAGGCTTATGTGGTACGTGTACATACCGAGGTTCCAACATTTTTACTCACCTTACACTGAGGTCTTGTGCAATACTCCGTCGATTAGCTGTAATGACTCTCCTGAGGCTTCGACGTCCTCTATCACTGATTTTCTTTGGTATGCCGGTACGTTTCGCTGCTTCAGGCACGCCATGTGTCTTCCACTTATTCAGTACATCCAAAACATTTGACTTGGGTATGTTTAAACACCTCTTGGTTTCTCTTATGGACAACCCACTAATATAACACCCAACAATCTTTCCTTTCTCAAAGTCAGTTCTCTCCCGCTACGACATTTTCACTCAACCTCACAGTGCTATATGATCGCAGTCAGATGTAGGCTTGTTTTTATACCGTTTACAGTTGTTCCGCGCATCTTAACAACGCAGCGGATCCGTTCATTTGCTTTTGAAGGGGTGTCCGGTGACTGTTGTCAATATAGTGTTAATTGTTTAGGCATTTAATGGACTTCTGACAGATAACTTCTGGAAATGGATGGTCCTAATGTGAACTGGAAGTTCTATTATTTACTGCAAGACAAGGTGAAAAATAAGTACACCTGTGAAATATTAAACACAGGTAGTTGTGGCACATATACACTCACTTCCAAAAGTTAAGCACGGAGCAGTAAGATGTGAAATATGGAGAAGTACTGCTTGGATTGACACGAAATGCGGCAGGAACGTAGGAAATATGTTTATTAATGAATCAAAACAAAGAAATACAGACAGAGATGAAAATAATATTGAATTTTCAGAAATTATAAAATGACGTCAAATTGGAGTCATTTACAAAGTGAGTAATAAAGTCACAACAAAAAACAAAACCCGACATTAATAGGGTATGTGAGCACCCCTCATCTGCATACAAAGTTTACAACGTCTGACCATGCTTTTTATGAGGTGATCAACCACCGCAGATTCCAGTAATCGCCATTCCTCATGTAGAGCAGTTTCCAAAGCTGTGAGAGTGGTTGGGGGCGGGAGACATGAACACACAGCACAGCCGAGGGTATCCCAAAGATTTTCAATGGGATTAAGGTCGGGCGAGTACGCCGGTCACTCCATACACGCAATCCCCTCACTTTCCAGATAGTCGTCGACGATGGCAGCTCTATGGGGACGCGCATTATCGTCCATGAAAACGAAGGCAGGACCAACTGCTGCAGCGTACAATCGCACAGTGGGGTTTAGGACTTCATCCCGATACCGTACAGCCGTCACAGAACCCTGTCTGTAGATGTGGAGGTCAGTGCGATAACCCAACGAAATTCCTGCCTAGATCATGATGCTTCCACCTCGGAATGCATGATGTTCGGTGATGTTCTGGGGTCGATTGCGTGTGCCTTCTTCCCTCCACACCCGTACACGCTTGTCATCGGGTTGCAGTGCAAATCTGGACTCATCCGTGAACATAACGTTACCCCAATCAGACACAGTCCAATTGACATGTTGGCGACACCACTTTAACCGTGCCCCTCTGGATTGGACGGATAGAGGAACACAAACCCGTGGTACCCGGGCGTACAGTCCCTTTATGTGTAACTTTCGACGCACAGTAGTGGTAGATATCGTCTTACCAATGGCCGCTGTAACCATATATGTCACACGTGTGGACGTCGCTCTTCGATTCCGCTTGGCTACAACAGCAATATATCGGTCTTCCGCGGGGGTCGTAACCCTTGGGCGACCGGCCACAGGTCTCTGGACAACTGTTTGGCTGGTTAGAAATTCTTTCCATAAACGTGAAATGACGGAATGATTCACGCCAAAGAAACCAGCAACATCTGTGATTGACTGTCCTGCTTCAATGCTTTCGACGGCACTCCAGCGCTCAGAATCTTCCAATCGTCTTCTGGAAGCCATAAAATCAAGTCTGCCTTCAAAACAAATCCTCCGACAGTTCTCAACACCTTGTAGCAGCACTTGCATGCAACTCCTGCACCCCTTCCGAGTGCTGGCTTCTTACACGACTGCCTGTTTTGCATATTTCTCGGCAAGACACCGTGATTCACTGTTACCTACCACATTTGCATACTTCCATCTACCGCTGCAGCGAATTGCAGCCTCTCCAATTCCGATTGGCTTCCGGAAATTAACTTCTCCTTCTGCGTGCTTAACTTTTGGAAGTGAGTGTATATACACACACATCCTATAGAACATACAAGGGAAGTGCTGAATCATCTGGGTGGGAAATAAACTGTTATCAAGCTTATATTCTCATTTAAAAGATTCTCCCACTGGACAACATAATTTTATGCATGCAACAAAATCAAATAATTTTCCACATAAGTTTTGTGCACATAGATGAATTGAAAATGTTGCAGTCTGTGGAAAAGTATTGCTGATTTGGCATAGTGTATTAAATGATATCAAAGCTATTAGATCAAGAAAAGAAATATTTCCGAAATAAATCTTTCTCAAAGATTACGCAAAGGACTTATACTAACATCTTTAGAAATCGTATGTGTTCAGTTTTGCAATTTTTTAAAATTCATTTTTAGGTAAATACCAAACAGATTAATATTCAGTATTACCTTTATCAAACGATATGATGATCTGCAAAATTTTCTAAGTTTGTTAAAGCAGATATGTTCAATAGCTGTTGATCGAAGATTAAGTCGATCAACAGTCGAGTCCCATTATTGTGACCACCTTCTACTTTTGACGTCAGCAGCGCGTAGCCAATGAAAGAACGAAAATGTTGTGACTGGCTTGGAGGGTAAATAAGGTGTGCTGTGGGCATTCTAAAAACATCACTCATTGCTGTCATGGATAAAAGAAGCGATTCATCAGATTTGCAAAAAGGGATGGTAATCGGCTTTCGGGCCTGAAGAGCTGCAGTATTTCCGAAACAGTGCAGTTCGTGAAATGTTCGCGTGGTGCTGTGGTTAAAGTGTATCGTGATTGGAGAAATGGTACCATTGCGAATAAGCGACGTGCAAAATGTGGAGCACCACGTACCATTGATGTAAGAGGTGAACGTCGGCTTCGAAGGTGCCTGAAGGCCGATTGACACGCTACAGTGGAACAACTCACTGGCCGAATGAACCAGGGCGCTACCGCAAGTGTGTCTAAAACGACAGTTCAGTAAACCCTGATGCGCATGGGGCTCCGATGCAGACCGATGATCACTGCACGTAAGGTAACGAAGGTGCATCGGCAGAAAAGGCTTGCATTTGCACTGCAGTATCGGAATTGGACCTCCGCTGATTGGCAAAGGATTGCTTTCTCCGATGAGTCACGCTTTCTGCTTCATGAAACGGATGGACCTTGGCGTTTACGGCGAGAAACATCGGAAAACAAATACTGCTCAACCATTGCTGGAAGAACACAAGCTAGTGGGGGCAGCGTTATGGTCCGAATGTTTTCGTGGTATTCCCTAGGTCCAATCATACCTGTGGAAGGCACTATGGACTGAATTCGTTATGAATTCATCCTTGTAGACCACGTACACCCATATATGCTGATTGTCTTCTCTGGGGCGGATGGGATCTTCTAGCACGACAACGCGACGTGTCACACAGCTAGAAATGTCCGAGAGTGGTTGGAAGAGCACGATGAAGACTTTAAAGCTCTTTCCTGGCCCCCTTATTCCCCAGAATTAAACCTAATTGAACATCTGTGGGACCACCTCGATCGTGTTGTTCACTCTATGGATCCTCCATCACGCACCCTCCAGCAGCTGTCAGATGTACTGCAGTCAGCATGGCTCCACATACCTGTGAACACCTTCCAGCACCTTGTTGAGTCATTCCCAGCCAGTCTAGCTGCTGTCCGCGCTGCACACGGCGGTTACTCTGGATATTAGCTGGTGGTCACAATAATTTGACTCGACCGTGTACTTCATCTTAGATCTTAAGGAAAAAAGCATTCATATTGAATATTAAAACTAGATGTTGAATTTTCTTCAGGTAAAATTATTAATGCTTTAAGGAATGCACAAAAAATCCCAAAAAGGCGGCAATATCTATTTTCCAAATGGGAACACAGTTTTTACACAAAAGCTCTACAAAGCTTTTAGAAAAGAATCTGTTTACATAGATCATAGTTGGAGAAATACTTTGTTTAAATCCTATCCAAAGGCAGGACAAAGACATGTTTGGAAAAGATGACAAAATTACTACAAACTTTTGTTGAAAATACGAAAATAAAGGAAAATATTTTATTGATGTGTTGTGTCTGTTTTTCAACTTTCTTGACTAGGTTAACAAAACAACTGCATTGAGAGCGAGTGATGTTGAAGTAAACCTATAGATTTTGTTTTCGTGATTACTTAAGTGAAAATGCTTTAGAGATCTTTGGAAGATTTAAAATAAATTTGTGGTGATGCAGTAGCCTAATCGTTGGTTTCTGGCCATTCGTCCGAGATGGGTTTGGGCTCGAATCCTAGTGCTGCATGGATGCTGTGTTTGTCTTACGGCAGTGGCTCTCTCCTTCCTTGGGACCAGTGACCCTAAATTAGGAACGGTGACTGCTTACAGCCCACTGAGTTGCTCTCGGTGGTCGTTAAACCCCCAAATTAATAATAACGAACTTTTATTGCTTTCGTATGGCCGAGCAAGTATGAAAAGAGGATTCTCCATGAACGAAAAACTAGAGATTTAGCATTTAAAGCCAGAATATTTTGTTGTTCAACGACTAATTAGTAATCATGCATGATCTAATCATTTTAAAGGGATATCTTTTATTATGTGCTGGAGCCAGAAAGAAATGTATGCAGTACTTGGAAGACCAAATTGATGCAAGATAGCGAGCAGCAGACTAAAAGAAAAGCGATACTACAAGAAAAAATTGACCAATTAATATACACGGTCGAGTCGCATTATTGTGACCACCAGCTAATATTCAGAGTAACCGCCGTGTGCAGCGCGGACAGAAGCTAGACGGGCTGGGAGTGGCTCAATAAGGTGCTGGAAGGTGTTCACAGGTATGTGGGGCCATGCTAACTGCAGTGCATCTGACAGCTGCTGGAGGATCCATAGAGCGAACAACACGATCGAGGAGGTGAGTGAACAACACGATCGATGTTGATGAACATGATAAAGGTCCCACAGAGGCTCAATTGGGTTTAAGTCTGGAGAATTAGGGGACTAGGAAGTACTTCGAAGTCTATATCGTGCTCTTCCAATCACTCTCGGACATTTCCAACTGTGTGACACATCGCATTGTCGTGCTGGAAGAACCCATCCGCTCCAGGAAAAACAATCAGCATGTATAGGGTGTACGTGCTCTGCAAGGATGGATTCATAACGTATTCGGTCCATAGTGCCTTCCACAGGTATGAGTAGACCCAGGTAATACCACGAAAACATTCCCCAGACCCTAACGCTGCCCCAACCAGCTTGTGTTCTTCCAGCAGTGGTTGAAGAGTGTTTGTTCTCCGATGTCTCTCGCCTTATACACCAACATCCATCCGTTCGATGAAGCAGAAAACGTGACTCATTGGAGAAGGCAATTTTTTGCCAATCAGCGGAGACCTAATTCCGATGCTGCCGTGCAAATGTAAGCCTTTTCTGCCGATGCACCTTCGTTAGAATAGGTGCAGTGACCATCCGTCTGCATCGGAGCCCCGTACGCAGCAGGGTTCGCTGAACTGTCGTTTTAGACACACTTCCGGTAGCCCCCTGGTTCATTCGGCCACTGAGTTGCTCTACTGTAGCGTGTCGATCGGCCCTCACGTACTTTCGAAGCTGACGTTCACTTCTCACATCAATGGCACGTGGTGCTCCGTAGTTTTCACGTCGTTTATTCGCAAAGCAGCACGCGAACAATTCCCAAACTGCGCTGTTTCAGAAATACTACCATTCTTGGCCCGAAAGCCGATACTCATCCCTTTTTCAAATCTGATAAAGCGCTCCTTTTATCCATGACAGCAAAGAGTGATATGTTTTCAGAATGCCTACAGCACACCTTAGATACCCTCCAAGCCAGCTGACGCCACATGCCTTATTTCATTGGTTACGCGCTGTTGACGTCAAAAGTAGGAGGTGGCCACAATAATGTGACTCGACTTTGTATATAGTGCTAACACATGTTGATGAACTGATAAAGTCAGCAGATGATTTTGCTGGAAAAAATGGAATATGTCTTGGATATTGAAATCAGTTTGAGAAAAATTGCGAAGGAAAAAAGGGAGCAAAGCAAAAAATGTAGAAATTGACTTTAAAGTGGTGAAAAGTATTCGATTCCTTCAAAAGTTCGAATTGTAAATAAAGATCGTCCATTAAAGTAATTATTTCATTTTTTGAGTTCTTGTTGCCACTAACTAACCAGCTCTGATGATTAACTCGCAACGATGGTGATTCAGTCAACAGTCACCAATTTTCATACCATTAAAAATTTTGGTGCATCCAACGCAGGTATAAACTTCTGTGGTTTGCAGGTAATTATTCCATATAACTGTTACTCTTCCCCTAAAAACCGAAAAACGAAAACTAAAAAATAAAAATGAAAACGAGAAAAAAACCTTCCCCCTCAAAAAACCAGATTTTCCTGATGATTTCGTAAGTTCTGATTATTCAATCAAACTATGAAAGGTATTTCTTTTTTATGCTGCCTTTAATTAAACCCATATCTATTTCAAATAAAGACAAGTCATTTTGCCTTGCTGCACAAAGTCGAAGTAAGCATAGTAGATATATGTAGATTGAAATGCAAATAATTGGTTCCAGTACAAATATATGAATTCAACCGTATAATATGAATTGAACAGTACAAATATATGAATTCAAATTATAACCGTATTGCGGCTATAATTTATATATTTTTTATAGTTGCTGTTCGGCCTTTTATTTACTTTGGATACTTTTTTTACTAACTGTTATTTTGACGTACATAGTAATTTTATTTTCCGCTTAAATAAAATTTCAGTTCACATGCACAGAGGTAAGTCACGGAAATTTTTCTCCGGAGTCCTTGAAAATTCATGGAAAATGATTTTTTCAGAAGAGTATGAACCTTGAAAAACAAAACTGATATGCATTTCTTGTCCACGAGAACGGCCTAAAACCTGGGCACCACTTCAAAATAGTAAGTTACTTTATGCACTGGAAAGCCAGAATAGTGGTGGAATTTTTATTGTTAAAAACTTACAAATGTAAAAGATTTAGAAAACAGCTCTATTTTTAGATACATTTCGTGGATGCTTACAACATTTTTGGATTAGACTGAAAATATAATTTACTACACACACTGCAACCATCCCACCACAACAATGCTGCCAGTGGTAACCTCCTGAGGGCTATAAAAAGGTCAGAATATATAAGACAGAGTGAAGCAGTGCTTTCCAGCCCAAGACCCAACACCGGCAACTTGTGATGCTTTACAGCCAGCTGTCCAAGAATCATGTGCCTATCTAAACATTTTTAATACCTGCTGTAGTCCATTTCACGGCGTATTGTTGCTGTTCTTAGGGCGTAAGTTGGGCTAACACATTATTAATGTATGTGTGTGTGTGTGTGTGTGTGTGTGTGTGTGTGTGTGTGTGTGTGTGTGTGTGTGTGTGTGTGTGTGTGTGTAATGAATAGCCTTTCAGTGTGTAACCACCCCAATCAAATAATACTCGGTATTCGAGTGGTACCAGGCGCTAGCTTCTTAGCATTAATCCCAGATGGGTCCGAGCGAGGCATGGATGGTGTTTTTCTTACGGCATCTACTTTATCCCTTCCCTGAGCCACTGGTCGCAAATTAAGGACAGCCGATTTCTCATTAAGTTCCTCACAGTGGTCGTTGAACCGCCTCCACCCCAAATACCCACGGGTGTTCAGTGTGCCAGGAGCTCATCCCAACATTGATGCCAAGTGCCTAATTTTGATCACTCACTATGAAACCACAGCCAAGAAAATACTGCAAATGGAAAAGTCTTAGCAAAATGCACCATTGCATTCTTTATATCGCTACAATGCCATCTGCAGCTTATTACACTTCGTTGACTAGTGCATGTTTTCTGCATGCCTTCTCATGTTATTCCTTATTTCTGTAATTGTAACTTGTGTGACGTATATTCTAAATTAACTTTCCTTTTTAATTTCTTTCCCCATGTAAATTTTGAGTTTGTTCTCAGTTATACTTCACACTTAACGTGATATCTTCTCTCTCAAACGAATACTGTTGGCAACACAATAGAGGTCTGAATGAACGTGACGTGTAACTGTTATAAGATAAGAACCATAGATAAAAACTACGATACAACAGTTGCTAGTGTGGGGTGTTGAATGTGGTTGATACTGATTTGTTAAGTTAAATGTGAAGTGCTATGATGTACTAATGAAATCATCTGGAATAAAGCCAATTTCCGTAAGTTTGACTTCTGTTTAAATGTTTCGTCTGGCCGTTAAGGTTTAATTTAGGAACTCTCTCATCGTATGGTTATGTTTTAAAATAACGTAAGAAGAGCGATAAAAGTTCAAGTACGAAAAGACATTACGTTATACTAGCCTCGCTTCCTTAATGTTCTACCGAATCATCTGATTCACTATATCTTTCACCAGGTTCCTCACATAAGTCTCACAACCACGGTACTTACCTCCTAACCTAACCTTCGATCAAGAAATTTTATTTTTGTTGCTTTACTCTTACAGTTGAACGTACCAGAAGTTCGTGTTCGGTAAGTGTCCCCTTCTACTATCGGATTTCCAGAGGAACTGCAATCTGTAAAGAATTACTATGACAACACATTTACCAAATACATGAACGGCTAAGCTACTTCGGGGTGGTTGAGTGATCATAGGCGTAGGTTCTTGATAAGTCCGAGCTGGTCTCGGATGCGGCATGGGTGGTGTTTCTGTGCCTTCCCTTCCCTGTAAACAGTGGCCATAAGTTAGGGAAATGCGACTGCTTATAGCTTTTGGAGTTTAGAGAGAGAGAGAGAGAGAGAGAGAGAGAGGGAGGGGTATTTTTCGGGGTTTAGGACCACCATAAGCAACTCTGGAAGACATAAGCAAACGCCTGTCGCCAATTTAAAGCCACTGGTTCCACGAAGGGAAAATTAGATTTTTTCCAGAAAACAGGTCAAAAATGGTTACTTCGTGGTTTTAACACAGGCAGTAATATCCGTTATTCGTGCCATGAAAACAGTTCTTACAAGCTGGAATTTACCATCAATATTCTTCAAAAACAACTATTAACTGCGAAGATAAATATGGTACAAAGAAAGAACATTCGAGAATTTCAATGTCATCATCACATTTTTGTATTAGTTCATTATTTATCGAAATTAACTTAAAGTTTATGTGATTTCTTAAAACGAATTATTTTCTTAAATGGGGATTTTTGTCAGGTGCTCTTACGCCGATGTGGTCCTTAGCCCAAAAATTACAGTAAATTTGCCCGCACAAGCCAAAACTTTCAGCAATTCACTGTGCTCTGCATTCCGAAATAGCATATTTTCTTTTTCTGGAATGGTTAACCACTTCTGTGAGCATCTGAGGTCATAAGAAGTTGTGTTTCACTGATTTCGTGCCACTGTTCCCAGGGAAGAGACAGAACCAACGATGTGTTGGTAAAACATGGCCTCCATGCCTCATCTAGGACTCACACCTGAGCCTGGCATCGTCGATTTGCTAGAAGTCGCATCCTTTGACCGCTCGGTCGCAGAGGCAGCTTAGTACGTGTAAAATACCAGTACACGACAAACTTAGAGAAGTTGCAAAATCATTTTTGATAGAATTTTATACTGATATGTATTTTCTTCTCACGTTGAATAGTTCTGGTACTCTACAGTTCTGGTACCCTATAAAATTTCTAACCTAAAGTTTGGGCTCCTAATTTGTGAAATCCAAAACGGCTTTTGACGAAATTAGATGTAAAATTCACATGGCATGCTGTGATGGCCGTGTTTTCAACCGAATCTAAATCTTCAATATTGTTAAGAATCTTTGCACGAGGTTTACGATTTTCCTTTTCTTCATGTCCTGCGGGTTTTTGTTCCCCAAAGAAAGGCAATAACCATGAAATTTTTCACGTTAGTTTGGATATATTAATGCTGTACCAAACCTGGACAATTGAATATAACAAACTCAAACAACACGTGAACATAAGGGAACTAGCAGAAACAATCATGATTGCGATATGTCACAGTGTTTAACGTCATACCAAAAAAAAAACGGCTTCCTTTTTCGCTTATAAATATGTATATGTAAAATGCGCGCGGAAACCAATCACTTGTTACATTGGAAATTTTCATGAGATTTAGTTATGGTGGACGTGAAAGAACTTCATTCAGTACGTAAGGGAGACTATATGTCACCAGACACAAGAAACGCGGAATGAACAAAGTCTTAGAGAGAGAGAGACACTCAGAGAGAGGACCAGGAAACATTTGTAATGACAGAATAAGAGGTCACGCAGAATAATTTCATCACTAACAAATATCGGCATAATGCATCAAACTAAAAAAGCGACAGCTGTAGCACAATGACCACTATGCAACGAGGATTTTGTGTTTCCCATAAAGCATAAATCACGGCTCTTAGTAGAAACAGCGGCTTAGAAGCCCTTCCGGTTTCATGTCTCGGGATTACAAAATACAATTTAAATGACTTACGCTTGAGGTCACACTACTAGAAGAATACCATCACTTAATATGCATTGCACGTGAGGTAAGTGATCATTTTCACCCGTCTCCCTCTTCGCCCGGGACTATAGTTATTGTTCAAAATTCAGGTAAACTGATTTTTAGTTATTTGGGTAAAAAATGTAAGTTGCAAATCTCAAAGGCATATTTAGCAGAAAAGGTCAAATATTAAATCGATGCTACTTGACGTGCTTTGTCATACACTGGTGTGCAAAAAAATTAAGGACAAAGAGGAGAAATTAGCATAATAGCGGATCTAGCAGGCAGAACGGACCGAAAGACCACTCAGGAGATAGATTAGGGTCCGGTACGATAAGGCATGCGCATATATGCAGCATGACAGGGGGAGGGGGAGTGTCGGAAGGGTATAAAGCACACGGCCGGTGTACGCTCAGCAATTCGGTGAAAGCTATTGCATGGTGTACATCGGTTTGAATGACGTCGAATTGCTGCCACTGTGTGATATGGCCAACAGGCAATCCAGTAGACGACATCTGGATGACTTTACCCGAAGTCGCGTCATTGGGAATTTGGAAGAAGGTCGAAGTGTGGCTAGTGTGGCCGAGGAGTTAGGGATCGCTCACAGCATCGTTTCACGAGCTTGGAGAGCATTTCAAACGACAGGAACAGCTGTCCGAGAGTTTAGCAGTGGCCGTCCACGAGCAACCACGGCGGCGGACGACTGGTATATTGTCCTACCGGCGAGAAGAGACAGACGGCAGACAGCGGGAGAAATCTCAAGGCACATTCAACAGGCAACTGGACGTCCGTTATCGCGTTTTACCGTGGCCAGGAGGCTGCACAAAGGTTGTCTATTTACACGACGACCAGTACGGTGTATGCCATTAACGCCTGCTCATCGGAGACGGTGGTTTCTGTGGTTCCAGGAGCACAAGAACTGGACACATCAGCAATGGGGTCGAGTTCTCTTTACGGATGAGAGCTAATTTTGTCTGACGAGCGATTCTGGACGTATACACATCTGGAGAGAGCAGGGAACACGCAATCACACCTCCAACATCATCGAAAGGGACCGGTTTGAAGGTGGTGGAGTTCTTGTTTGGGGCGGTATCATTCTTGGTGGTAGCCGTACTGACCTCCACATATTTCAAGGAGGTTCAGTCACTAGTGTCCGCTATTGTACCGAGGTTCTCCTGCCTCACGTGCGTCTGTTTAGAGGTGCTGTGGGTCCTGAGTTCCTCTTCCTGGACGACAACGCTATACCTCATCGTACAGTGGCTGTCGCAGAGCTGTTGGAGAGTGAAGATATTCAACGCATGGATTGGCCCGCAAGGTCCCCGGACCTAAATCCAATCGAACACGTGCGGGACCTTCTCAGGAGACGCTTGGCAGCACGTCACCAGCCGTCAGCAACGATTTCGAAGCTGCGATTGGCGCTACAAGAGGAATAGGACGCGATGCCTTAACAGCTCCTTGACAACCTCGTCCTCAGCATGGACAGACGTTGTAAATCCTGCAACGCAGTCAGGGGTGATCATATCCCCTACTGAAGACTGGATTTTTCTTGGCAGCCGCCTGTCACATGGACGTTTCTTTCTTCTGTACAGTTGTGCTCGAAGCTGCCTTTTCAATAAAGTGACTTTGTATCGTTTGGGTTCCTTGTTTGGACGGTTTTGTTCACTTGTCCCATATTCTTACATCTTGGGGATCTTATGGTATGATTTGAGTCGATGTGGAGCACTTCTGCACGACGTTACATTCGAAAAACCGTCTCGTCCTTAATTTTTGCACGCCAGTGTATGTGAATTGCAGTCTATAAAGCAGTGACTGCTATCCAGTGAAAGATGTCAGCCGAAAGTCTTGGCTTCGAATTCGTGCATCGGAGAGACATTTTTTGCATTCATTCTAATGGCCCGGTTCCAGAAATTAGGAACGTATTCTTCTTAGCCTTAGATGCTCATAGGGCAACCGAATTAAAAAAAAGATTAAAGGTATATGAGTGAAGCTTTCAGGCAAAAAAAAAAAAAAAAAAAAAAAACAAAAAAACTGATCCAAAAAAATCAGGTGGGAGTCCAAAGTTTTAAACTGAAATATCATGATTTAATAGGTTCTCATTATACATTCAAGAAGATATAAACAAAGCCCAATATTCATGTGAAGCCACATGTAGTGGCTAAACTCCGATTTATGATTATTTTTTTCAATAGAATTTGAAGTATAGATAATTTGCCGGTAATTTGGGTGAGTGAAGAATGATTTATCAATGTACCTTTTAAGGAGCAACATTCATTATGCAGTACTAGAAACCACTGGGTGAAAGGGAAAGAACACTTAAAACGAAGATCAGTATGTATGATACTAAACATTTTTAAATGATGTATATTAACAAATAACCTATATATGAAAACAGTCATAATTCGGGAGCAAAGTAAAATTACGAACTGGGAAAATAAATCATGCACCAGGATTTTACCTAAATTATTATTGGGCTGGGGGAAACGTAAAAGGGGTTAGGCATGAAAAGGAGGCATTTCTGCCCAACTGTTACCACAGGGTATGACAATATAGGCATGACAACTTTGAAAGGGCACAGGGCACAAAAGCCTTTAATAGCACGGGAAAATACAGGGTGTTCGGAAAGTAACTGTGCACCTAAGCTACCGTTTTGTTTTCGCAATTATCAAGTGCAGTATGTGCCACCGGAACGTAATAAAGTGGATTCTCCCAGTCGCAGCCAATCGCGGGAACCCATGAGGCTCACTGCGCATGCGCAGCAAGCTGCTCGAAGCATGGGTTGCCGCATTGCGGCAGTTGAGTTCCGGAGGTCAACAGAGACGAGTCGCTGTTACTGTAAGTATCGAAGTTATCGTGTGTGCTGTTGTTGTTCAGTTTTTCGCACTATGGTTCTTTCAATTGCGGAACGTGTGTTTCTGGTTGAATACGTCTTTGGAGAAGGCAATGAATACACCGATTTAGTGCGGCAGCAATTTGCTGCCAAATTCCCAGACACACCTGTACCTCATCGTAATGCAGTTCGTCGACTTACTAAGAAATGATGGACATCTCTGACTCCCTGCTGCGGAGTCCATCAAAATCATTGCGCAAGTTGGCGCAAGAGGAAAATATCGGGCTTGCGACAGCGCATAAAGCGGTGAGAGAATCATTGCACCTCTACCCATACAAAGTAACAGTGGTACAACAATTGCAACCGGCGGATCACGTAAAACGACTCCGGTACTATGAATGGTTTAACAATTTTATTCAAACGAAAACTGTTGCTGTTCTTGATGTCACCTTTACAGATGAGGCGTGGTTCCACCTCTCTGAGTATGTTAGCGCACAAAACACACGATTGTGGTCCACAGGGACTCCTCATGCTGTGTCGGAACGACCCTTGCATGACCAGAAAATCGGAGTGTGGGTTGCGCTATCCCAACGGTGCATTGTCGGGTCGTTATTCTTTCAGGACACCATGAATAGTGCACGTTATTGTTCCATACTCCACGACTTCATCGGCCGCCTTGAAGAAGACGAAATCACCTACAGCTGGTTTTAACAAGATGGCGCTACTGCGCACACAGCTCACACCTATATGAAACTTCTGAATGAGGTTTTCGGCGAACGTGTCATTTAAAAAAAACCTATGGCCCCCTCGCTCCCCGGACCTTACTCCTCCAGACTTTTTTCTGTGGGGCGCAGCAAAATCTGCTGTGTATCGTGATCGCCCACGCACGCTTGATCAATTACAAACTGCAATAACTACGTTCATCAGAAACATCTCACAAGCAGAGCTGCAGAAAGTGTTTGCAAATAAACTGAAACGGGTTCAGCGCTGTATCGACGCTCGTGGAGATCACTTCGAACATTTTTTCTAAGTGCATAGCTTAGGTGTACAGTGACTTTCCGAACAACCTGTACATATATTTTCTTAGAGATTATGTAAAGTTAACGCGCTCGACTTGATATCGAGAGTTCCGTGCTTCATTTCCATGGCGGCGGCTGAAAACAATTTTTCGGTTGCTGTGTGTTTCTGGAACGTGGAAAGAGCGATATATTTATTTATTTAGAGATATTCAATTTCTGGTTTTCTTGAAAATGATGTATACAAGAAACAAAACAAAACAAAAAAAATAGTTATTTAATTACACAGTACAAAAAACATTGGATGGACAATGTTCCCCTTGAAAAATATTGGGGAGCAAGCTCAGCCTTGCTCCCATAGTTGGAGCATACGTCCTGTACGAATAGTTATGAACCTTCCGCATTGTGGTGACATGACAAAATATTAAAACGACTCTTAGCATGTCAACAGACATTTAAACGCAACCATATCATATAACTGAAAGTTATAAACGTTACACGTTTAACCAGCCAACAAATGGAAAGAAGTTTACCATGTTCTGTGCCCTCGTCGTTCACCAGTAGTCATAAATAGTCCTAAACATTTACAATAGTCAGCTCAAGCATTCATCCCAGGAAAGTAGTCACAGATATTTGTTGTAGCCATCTATGTGTTTACCGGCGAACAGCAGTTATATACATTATACACATTTGAATCGAGTAATAATGTAAACGTCCTGCATTATTCAGTTGCAGAGATAAATGAACGAGCTCTGGAGACACAGGGACATACAGATATACATAGCTCTCCTAGCACCTAATATGGTTTGCAAAAACTTCAATCAAACTTTTCCATTTAGCATTTTTCATAATGCGACTGAATTGTTTTTTTTATGTGGAAACAGTGCTATTAAAATCTAAGTAGCTCTTCATTAAAAGCTCTATCCACGACCAGGGTTTTCTCTTCTCTACGTTACAGTTCACTTCTGGAGCGATGATGAAATTTCTTTCTCTCTTTTCAGTTTCTTTCTTTCCTTTTTTCACCTGCATTTCTGGTATATTCCCTTTTCGTACTTACACTATTATTACTCTTTTAGTTGCAGTTTACATGCAACTGTCATTTTTTTTGCCAAGAACAGCAACAGTTATCCTCACCATACAAGTGCTCCCAATAAATTTGTGAATTCGCAGTGTTTCTTCCTGATAGTAAATAAATCTTTATTTTCCCGCGTTTAATTTCAATACCTTAGTACATGTCTCTATGGGCACATGGAGGAGGAATACAAAGTCCTTCTTCCATTTCGGATGATTAAATCTATTGCTTTCAACGAATTTCATTGAATTTAACAACATTATTCACACATATGTTGTCTTATAACCATTATTGGCCGAACGTTGCCCCTTAAATTTCTTCCAGTACATCCTTCGATGCACTCACGAAGTCAAATAATGTCATGTGTACTTTACATTTTGTCTTTCTGCCCGTCTGTCCTTGACACACGTCTTCTCTGCTTTTAGAAATGGCATTAATTTTTCTATGTTACACGAGTGAAAGCATTCCAAAGATATACTAGCATTTCTCAGCTTTTTCTTGTGCAAAGTTTTGTCCTTGGTAAGTATTTGACGTTGGGAAAATTCTGTTTGTAATGCATAGAAGTATGCATAATCAATACTTCGTATTTTTCTTAATTCCTTCCTAGGTGTCAAGTGAGGCCACCCAAAGTGATGAATAATATCCATCCCAAATCAGGGCTAGAAATATTCTTAGCGATTTTCTAAGAGGAACTGGACGAACCGAAGTAAAGGAGCTCTGAAAGAACAGATCGATTTATGTAAGGAAATTTTTTACATGATTTTTCTCTGAGATGAATATGATTTTTAGAGTAATTTTATCAGGTATCTGCATTATTGCAGGTTCTGCGAGTCCTATACGGAAGACACTGGAGAAGGTATTAGAGATTCAACTTTGTTTCCATAATTTTGAATGACTAATGAATAATTATAACTATTAAAATGAATAACTAGCCTTCTGTTCTAGATTTTTCAAATCGGAAAACCTTCCTTTCCGTATTTTTCCAGAATCTTGCAATTCTGTTTGTATAAGGTACCAAAAACATCTTCGAAATCTGGGCTGAGTAAGTGAATGAGCATGCATTAAGTACACAGGCATTATTTACGTTTGAGAAATCAACGCTAAAGCTATGTAAATCTTTTTCGCTAAAGCTATGTAAATCTTTCTTTTATGATAATCTTCTTCGAAAATTTCGTTACATTGTGGCACGTTGCTTTTAAATGCCTTTACGATACTTGTACGGTAAATTTAACAAGGATTTAGGATAAACAAATTAATATAAAACATGTGTAATTGAGATATAGATTCTATTTTGCTTTAATTGTTCCCTTATTCATAAATAAATGGTTTAAAATTCAATTCATGTCTTTTCTGATAATATGAGGTAATTCCTGTAATTTGGATTCTAGAGTACTTTTTGTTTCTCAATGGTACATTGTACTAGGTGTTCTACTCACTACTTTACCCAAATTTTTATTCGTAACATCGTGAATAATTACAGTAACTGAATGATATTTAGTAAAAACATACCTTCATCCATGGAATAACAAAACCATATCATAAGAGATGTTGAAAGTGCCCGACATGTGCATCGAGACAGGCTTGAACACGAGACTCCATATTTTTGAGAGTTCGCGCCAGTTGCTCCGGGCGTAATCGCTGCCACTGCTTGGCAGATGTTGTTCTTCAATGTCTCAAGGGTTGGCGGAAAAACCACTGGTTTTGTATACACCCAGAGAAAAAAATCAGGGGGTGTTAGAACAGGAGATCGAGGTGGCCACATTCCTTTAGAAATCACGTGATCTCCAAAGAATGACTCAATTTCAGCCATACTCACATGTGATGTATGGCAAGCTATGCCCCATTTTGTTGAAAATATCCAATGGTCAGCTCTTCAGGGTGCAGTTGGTTAACGAATGCCTGAAAAATTTCCATGTAGACGGCTGTTGTGACCGTATCCTGAAAGAGGATGGGTCTAATGACCCGCCGACGTGACAGTGCGCACCACACTAAAATTATTTGTGCGTGAAGTGGTTTCTCGATAAATGCGTGGGGATTTGCCGCTGCCCACATGCGCGTGGTTTTTGCATGTGTGATGTCCAAGATCACAACGAGCGCGACAACAGGCATTGAAGAACATCTGCGAGGTAATGGCAGCGATTACGTCCGAGCAACTGGTGCGAACTTTCCGAAATATGGAGTCTCGTGTTCAAGCCCGTCTTCATGCACAGGGAGGACACTTTCAACATCTCTTATGATATGGTTCAGTTTTCCATGAATGAAGGCATGCTCTACCAAATATCATTAAATTTCTGTAATTAATCACGATAAAAACTTAGATAAAGTAACGAGTTGGACACCCTGTGTATTGTTATAATTACTTATTCGTGTCACAGGCATGAGTTAAATCATTCTTTTGGGGAAGCAAATTACAGATTTTGGGGAATACACTGCAAAAGCGATACATTTTATGGGAAAACTACAAATTCAGATATGCACTTTATGATCCTCAAATGTGACGTAATTCTGAAGAAAAATAGGAAGTTCGTAAATCTTTTTCGATATTTTGAGATTTCGATGATATAAAATAAAAAAGCTTTAATTCTCGAACAATGAATTTTTGCCGAGTGAAATGGGGAAAATTCAGCACGAATTTTCTCAAACTCGACAATGGAATTTTCCAAGTTCAGATGTGTTAACTTTTAAAAGTGGTATTCTTTGAAAGTAATCAAAATTTAATTATTTGCTGAAATTAAAAATACTGGGTGCGCAGCTGCTCCTCTTCGCTCAACCCTTGCCTCCCAGTTATATCTACGATTAGCGTGTTTTCACTCCAAAATAGCTAGAATCTCATCCTTTTTTTGTTGTAAAAAAATCACGAGTATCCTAATGTAACCACCAGTGATGACCTGAAAAAAGCAGTATGGCGTCCGGAAAGAAAAGTTTTCAAATGTATTGTTTCCAGTTGCATTAGCATAAATTGAACACCTACCTTCCATGACGTAATGTGACTGAGGTTTCGTGTACTGGTTTATCACAGGACGTTGTGCTGATCTGGGGAACATAAGGAAAGTTATTGTGTTTAAATTTATCACTACCAGTTGCATTTCGAGGTCGTCAACAAAAAAGTAACTACGTTACTAGAATTTTACGCTCGCCGTTTTTACAACTGCTTATCGCAGTTTCGTCACGCAGGGTTAAATTAATGATTAGAGAGATACTCGTATAATAAAATCTTTTTTTTTTTCAGCCAAGCCCTATTTTCTTCCATAAAAAAGGAGAACGGAAGGGAAGCACAAGACCTTCCACCGCAATTTAACCGCTGTAAATAGCCATAAGTCCTTAGCACATTAGGTTTAGGACTACAACTAAGAAACTATTTCCATGAAGAAGAAATCTCTCTTGGTTTAACGCCTCTGAACACTGATATTGTATGTATCTAGTGGCCAAAAATGCGGAATCCTTTAGGGAAAATTGTATTTCTGAGGTTTGATGGCTCATGACGTCAATCTTCTTTTGAATAATATCATAAAATTATATATCATTATAAAGATAATTTAATGCAAAATGTGATGCAACAAACTGTGTTGAATTATCTTTATTATATCAAAAGTTATAGCCAAATAACTAAATACAAACCACAAATGCCTTATGTAACAAGAAGTGGATTTCCTTAACTCAAAACTGACCAATGAGACTGATTGTTCTGAGAGCCAGTCAGGTGTTATTATGATACAGCATGGAGCCAGTAAGGTGTTAGTATGAGTCAACTCTCATTTCCAGGCATCAGAGCTAATAATAGAACTCCTACGCAGTTGGTGAAGGTCATCAAGTTGTCCACTGTTTTTTCCCATTATTTTGTATTCCCTGATAAATTAGTAAAATGTGTAACTTAGTAAGATGACAAAGTGAAAAGAGTTCACTGGTCACCTAGCAAGCCATGCAAAATACTAACGTGGCTTAAAGATAGCTCCACTTACGAGGAAATCATAAGAAAAGTAGGTGGAAATCAACCACAGGAGGTATTTTGAAACCGTGCAAGAGGTATCAGCAGACTCAGCCAATTAAAAGCCAAACTGATAAAGGCAAGAAAAGGTGCACAACAGTATGTGGTGATAGGAAAGAAGAATTAAAAGGTTGTGTTTAAGTGACAGAAGAAAATCATCTGAGTTAATTAGAAATGAATTTTCTCAGTGTGGTTTGAAGATGAGTGCTAGGATTATATTATGTCCAGTCAGGGGCGCCGACTGTGTGGGTGCTCCGGGGCCTGCGCACCCAATAAATGTTTTCAATGGGTGCCTCGCACTCATTGAAAATTAAGTTTTTTCTCCTTTTTTTTTTTTTTTTTTTGTATATTATAATTTTTTTTTTCTTGTTAATGGAAAACATTGGGGGAGTTGACTGTGAACAAAGAAGGAGTATCAAAATGTCATGTTTGGGCTGCCAGTAGGAAGAATTATTGCTTCATTTCTTTTACCCCGCTGATGGTCGGAAACTAGAAATGACGGGGAAACGATTTTAGGTGACTAAGCCTCTCACTAATCGCCTCAAGAAACCATTAGCGAGGGTGACCGAGAGGGACAAACTAGAAACAGCCTGTTACTAGTTTTGGGATGGGGCTCCGGATTAACGTTGTCGTGTCAGTAAGTCTGTGGGATGAAAGGACAGTCTCCTGCGGACCTCCCATTTCGTCTCGAATAGGATTATTTAATAATACAGCTTTAAGGCATATTTTAGATGCATCTATAAATAGGCACCACTCTTTAGGAACGTGCCTCATGTTAATTGATGCTAGTAGTCCGTCAACATCATTACAGAAAGTGAAGTCACCTTTTGTTTGATTGGATTTTTCTAAATCTTTATATCTGGTATGAAATGTTGTTACTTTCACAGCATGGTCCAGGAGATTCCATTGTTATAACTTGATGCGAAATGCTCAGCTTTATTCTTTGGCAGTTCTAGGTCTCTGATGAGGTCTTTAATTTCCAACTGGGTGATCATATGCGGCTCTAAGGAATCTGGGTTCAAAGAAAATGCTGGATCTTTTGAAGTTCATGGCTGCTGTGGTTCGCTGTGTAAACCATGTTCATTAATGTCGTCTTCTTCACTATAACATCATTTCGTGCTATGCGTAACGTATAAAAACATGGACCTAAGTCATTGCACGATCCAATTTCATGTAAAAATATCCTCAAGTACTATACTGAACTATATTTATTTACATGAGGTTAAAAAGCTATATACAATAGATTAAAAACACAAGATCTTTCGCAGTAGCAGCTACCGCATCATCGGGTGACATATAGCATATGGAACCAGAGTTCTTAAATAGTTTTAACATGATGGTATTGAAGAAACTATAAAGCGCCGCCTGACGGTACAGTAATGACATAATCACTGAAATACATTCGTAACGACCTCTGCAAAAATAAACTCAGAATAGTAATTATAAAGGTAATATGGTAGTCCATTTAACAAGTTCTTCCAGACCCGAGGAATATGGTACGGCATATCATCATTGCAACATTTATCACTGAACTGGTGAATAAACATGCTTTCCATATACAATAAAGAAACTTTGTCCTTTGGGCCGTAAGTCAACAGATGCGAAGCATTCCAGTCAGGAATGTAATATATGGTCAGTACCAGCACTGACCAGGCGTGAGAGAGAAGTATCAGTAGATTTACGCCTGACATTGTATTGATGTTCAGCCAACCTGATACCAAAATTTCTAAAAGTGGAACCTATGTATGTACTATCAAGTACATCAGGAATAACCGACCTAAGTGGAACACAATAAACCCCACGTCTGGAAAGTTTGTGAAGAGGGTCCCGATCTTTACGAATGAAAGAAAATAACGACCTAGTCTTTAGACAGAAGGCCAAATGGCAAAGACTACTCAAACCAGAGCAAACACTAGGTAAGTAACCCAACGAACCCACAAATCTTATTTCACTGAACGGGCGTGCAAGAGTAGTAAATCTCAACCTCGAGACAGGAGCAATGATACGGGAGATACAACTCTGGGTGTACCCATGGCTAAGAGTAATGTCCCAACTAATACTGAATTCCCGTTGTCGTAAACGAGAAGTTGAAGAGTGTGTGAACGCGCGACAAACAAAATAATATAGCGCCAAAAGTTTATAACGGTAGGAAGGAGCCGAATTGGCCGGGATAATACACAAGTTTTGTCAAATTGTCATCTATGACAAAACTGCATACGTTGAAAAAATGGAAGAGGCAATAAATCAAATTCCCCATGAAATTATGAGGTTTGACCCCTGTGCAGCTACAGTGGCGGCATTGGGCAAGTTAAAAAAACATTCTGCCTTGCCAGTTTCCATTGTTCGTTCTATGCACCCACCCCTGGCCCCCATGTGCCGGATTTGTTTGGTAGGGTTAAGCTGCATAAGCCAGGACATCCTATTAGACCTTTGGTATCCAGTTCTTCTAACCCTTGTCGTACTCTAGAAAGGGCTATGACAAATTTTTAACTGCGTTGATTTCCAACTCACAATTTTCTATTAGAAATTCAAAGCAGGCCTTGGATAAAATTCGTGCTTTTAACCCTGGTCGTAATAGTTTTATTATGGCATCTCTTGACGTAACTTCAGTGTTCCTGTTCCCAATGTTATCGATATTATTGACTCCAGGCTCCTTTCGTTTGGGTTATGCCGACCCGTGGAAGCCTCAGCCGTTGTGCAAGTTTTGAAATTTATTCTCCAACGTTCTTATTTCAAATTCAATGGCGTTATTTACCAACAATTACAGGGTACGCCTATGGGTTCGCCCCTGTCTGGAGTTTTGGCGGAAATTACCTTGCAATCTTTGGAAGAGCGTGTGTTTAGTCAATGTGTCTTGCGTCCTGCATTATATTTAAGATACATTGATGATATTCTTATTTTTTGGACTTATTCGCTCGATGAATTTATGGCTTTTTCCGAACTTATGTCAGCTCAGTTTTCATCTATCTTTTATTTATGGCTTTTTCCGAACTTATGAACTTATGTTTATGGCTTTTTCCGAACTTATGTCAGCTCAGTTTTCATCTATATATTACAGTTTTCATTTATGGCTTTTTCCGAACTTATGTCAGCTCAGTTTTCATCTATATATTACAGTTGAGGTTAAGAATTCTTGCTCACTCCCATTTCTGGATATTTTGTTACAGCGTGACCCAGTATCTCATCGTTTAACTACTTCTGTTTACCGTAAGCCTTCTGCTATTAACTGTTCTGTTTACCGTAAGCCTTCTGCTATTAACTGTTCTGTTTACCGTAAGCCTTCTGCTATTTCGTGTATTATCCCTGCCAATTCGGCTCATCCCTAACATTATAAACTTTCGGCACTATATTATTTTGTTCGTAGCACGTTCACATACTCTTCCACTTCTCGTTTACGCCAGCGGGAATTCAGTATTGTTGGGGACATTGCTCTTAGCCATCGGTACACCCAGAGTTGCATATCCCGTATCATTGCTCTCAGGCCTGGTCAGTGCTGGTATTGACCATATATTACATTCCTGACTGGAATGCTTCGCATCTGTTGACTTACGCCCCAAAGGACAAAGTTTCTCTATTGTATATGGAAAGCATGTTTATTCACCAGTTCGGTGATAAATGTTGCAATGATGATATGCCGTACCATATTCCTCGGGTCTGGAAGAACTTGTTAAATGGACTACCATATTACCTTTATAATTACTATTCTGAGTTTATTTTTGTAGAGGGCGTTACGAATGTAATTCAGTGATGTATGTCATTACTGTACCGTCAGGCGGCGCTTTATAGTTTCTTCAATACTATCATATTAAAACTATTTAAGAACTCTGGTTCCATATGCTATATGTCACCCGATGATAAGGTAGCTGCTACTGCGAAAGATCTTGTGTTTTTAATCTATTGTATATAGCTGTATAGCACTTGAGGATACTTTTACATGAAATTGGATCGTGCAATGACTCAGGTCAATGTTTTTATACGTCGTTCTCTTCATCAGAGTCTACAGGAGAAAAATCAGGCAGTTCAGGAATAGTTAGACCTTTGCCACGAGTCACCGGACGAATGGCTGAAGGTATATACTGTCTTTCTCTTCTTCATAGTCATGCCTGTTTTGATAAGAGGCACCATACAGAAATAACAGCCTGTGGTGTAGTTTGTTGGCTCTCTCCAAATCATTGGCACTGCAAAGGGCATAGAACTTCCCTTACCGCTCACCCACGCACTCAGTTTCAAAGCACAGTTATTGCACATGTGGGACGCATTTCTTGTCAAGATTGCCAATTTTTCAAGCTCTGATATCAACCCCAATAATCCACATCGTTTTTTTACAGTTGCACTTAATGCACTCTTTCTCGTCACTTCTCCACATACATAACACAAGTTACTTGGATTATTCACACATTTACGTGAATGTTTCACGGCACAAACGAAACAAAAAAGAAGTTACCTGAAACTATTCAAGACGAAGCAACTGAGGAACTGAAATTCTGACTACTACTACTTCCGACACCCACCACTGACCTGATCCTTAAGAGAAGCGACAAATAGAAAGGATCACGTGATCAGCACGAACATGTGGTGAAGAGAGAGAGCAAAGAGAGGCGGATCACGTGACACACCGACTGAACATATGGTGAAGAGAGGGCCTGCTGGAATGTCAGATCATATGATAAGAGTTCGATCCTCTAAAGCTGCAGTTTTACTTTACTTTTGTCGAAAGTTGTAACCAATAATGTGAAACACTCATAATTTGATACCATGAGTGTAATTTAAAAATGAAAGCTAACCGGCAATTTTAAATGACATTTTCGTATTCAGCATCCTAAAATTAGCTAGCTAAGGTGGCGCAGTGGTCTAAGCACTGGTTTATGACTATTCGTCATTGAAGGTCCGGGTTCAAATCCCGGTGAAGCATAGATGTTGTTTTTGTCTAACGGCACTGGCTTTCTCTATTCCCTGTAACCAATGACCCTAAATTAGGTACAGGCGACTGAATATTGCCTATTGAGTTGCTCATGGTGGTCGTTAAACCCCCAATCAAAAAAAAAAAAAAAAAAAAAAAAAGCTAAGATTGGGTAGTTTTGAGTGGATGACATTTTTCATGTGGACCAGCGTTATTTGTTGGAACACAGTCACTTTTAATATCAATATATAAAGTACAACCAGAGTCCGTATGAATGAGCGATTTAAATAAAAATCCAAGTAAACTTTATTTCCTTGCCGCTTGTCGAACTAATACGATTGTAGAAGCTTCACGATAACGTCAATAACATGAAACATCACTTACAGATAGCCCTTGAACTCGGAGTATCAAGATAACATAAGATTCTACTTCAAGCGGTAAATCCCCTAACGTTAGTACCACAACACATCCTCTTTACACTGAGCGTGGCTTTTTATATACCTTTGAATCACTTTCAGTCGTTGTCAGAAAGTACAGTATAAGAAGATTTTGAGTTTTATGTACGCCGTTCAGGAAGAAATCTAACGAATAAGTGACATAATCTACGTACGAACTAAAACAGAAAGGCTAATTTAAGGATACACAGCTTTATGAAGGCATTATAAACGATGCTGAGCTCACCTCAAGAAAATCTAGATCTGATAACTCTCATGGAACGTGCAAGGAACAGACACTGATCAAATTCCCAACATACTGAGAAATTGTATAGATTAGTCAATCGGAGACCATTCATCTGAGATGGGGTCGGGTTCGAATCCTGCTAAGGCATGGGTGTTGTGTTTGTCATAAAGCACTGGCTCTCTCCCTTTCCTAGAACCAATGGCCCAAAATTAGTAACGGGCGATTGCTTATACCTCATCGAGTTGCTCACGTTGGTCATTAAACCCCAAATTAAATAAAATCGCAGTCTTCTTTCTGTTTTTACAGATCTCTAACTTAGGCTTTCCGATTCCGGAGATGGAAAAGAATAGCTTTCTTCAGTATGAGGGAACACAACGTCCATGTCTTTCTGAATTCTCCCCAGACAGCTGTACCTCAGAACATGGGCAATCTTATCTTACAGTATCATTATAACAAACAGTGAATGACTCGACAGAGTGACAACATGTATCCAACCAGGGGCGGATTTATGCTGTAGGTGGCCCGTCTCACTGAACCCTTTGGGGGCCTCTCGTTTTGAGACACATCCGGGTTCCGGGTATATTTACTACAATTTTTAAATCGACTATAATCAATTTCATCATCATCAAATAATTCAATTATTATTTTATATTGCAACAAAGAGAAACGCTATATCATTTAATTACAAACACAGCATCACGTTTATAAGAAATTCCTTCTGGCTTTAATTGCAGCAGAAGTGTTTATGACTTCATCGTAATTGACATGATTCAGCGCATCACTCTCTATGTACAATATTGAAAAATCTATTCAAGCGCTCTTGAGAAAGTGTTGATCGTAGATAGTTTTTAACTCTTTGAAGTGCACTAAATGATTTTTCACCACTTGCATTAGATATTGGTAAAATAAGAAACATTTTAAGAATGGTTTTCACATTTGGAATTGTCTCTTTCAAACCGTCACTGCCCAAAAGCAATTTGTAGCTATCTTCCGGCCGGACTGAGGATTGATCTTGATCCATGAAGTTCACAAAACGAAGGAAGTGCTGAAGTTCATCACAAAACAGTTTTCCATCTATGCCATTTGAATATACCTTGGAAACATTGCTGAGATTACATTTCGTAGAATGATCATGCTCATCAGCAAAAACTCCTTTGAATATATATATCCTAGTTTTTCTTTTCTCCAGCTCAGTTACCAGGTTATCACAGATAGCATTCAATATCTGCACTCGAATCTTTTCTTTCTCCTCCAGATGAACTTCATTGTCTTTACTTTTATTAGCAAATATTTCATTTTTTATTCTCCTTTGGTAACTCTCATCATTGTCTGGTTGCTCCACAGATGTAGACAAAGTCGAAGTTTTCATATCAATGCCCGAATTGTCGTTGCGTATAAGTCATAAAAGAAGAGTTTCATAGACTGAAATAGATCTACTGGCATATACATATTTCCATCTTCTTTCTGAAAGGATTTGCTGACTGTCGGTTCCTTGCAATAGCCGGTCCCACAAGACAGCTTCATATTTGTCAAACATTTTTGCCAATGATTTTGCCTCTGTTTTGGCTAAAGGCTTTTCAGTTTCATTCTCAAAAGTTTAATTAATGCTTTTCTAATCTCACTATAAGCTCCTCATAAGGCTGATACAGCATCAGATCTTGATGATTATCGAGTATCACTCAACTGTTTGACAATGTGTTGATGTGGTTGAAGGTCGGATTTAAATATTTCCCAAAGGTAAGTAGAGGCCGAAAAAAAGTATATATTGTTTGAACAAAATCAAAGTAAGTTTCAGCATATCTGCAGCATTCAGCAGCATTATTGCCTACTAAATTTAAAGAATGGCTTGAGCACGGCATGTAAAATGCTGTGGGACTTCTTTCAATTATTTTTGCTTTAAGGCTAGCATATACGCCTGACATGTTCAAGGTATTGTTATTGACCTCTACAGTTTTTTTATATCCAGCTCTAGATCTGAAATCTTTTTCCCGACAGTATCTTTCAAATGCTCCGCTTTGTGAGATTTTCGGGGCAAGAAACCAAAGAATCGCGCTCAATAGTTTATCCATCAGCTTTTGCATTCCTCAAAACAAAAGTCAGTTGGTCCACATGACTTACGTCAGGAGTAAAATCGGCGATAGTTGAAAAGTACTGTGAATTTTTAACCTCCTCACAAAAAACCTTCTCAAGTTTTTCCGCCATTGTACTTAATATCTTATCATGTTTGGCGAGACAAATACACTGCTGGCCACCCAAAATGCAACACCAAGAAGGACACGAGATAGCAAAGCCAGATTTACTGGACACATAACAACAGATACAAAGATGAAACGATTGAGCTTACAAGCCCGTGTGACTTGAGGAACACGCAGATATCAAAAGTTCGTGTGGCCCCATGGCTGGCAATAACGGCCGCTACACGCCTCGGCATCGAACGAAAGAGGCTTTGGATGTGGGTCGGTCCAGGCTGCTTCCAGGCGTTGCCACGGGTGCTGCTTGCCGGGCCACTCGGTGCCGATCAGCGACCAGACGTGTTCGATGGCCGACATATCGGGAGAACAGCAGGGCCACGGCAGCAGTGGCACCTGGTGGGCAGTGAAGAATTGTTGCACGATGCGTGCCACGTGCGGGCGCGCATTGTCCTCTTAAAACATGGCCGCCGGCAGGTCCTGCAGGTAAGGGAGGACTACAAGCTCCAAACCGTCGGTGATGTAGTGGTGGCTGTTGAGTGTACCGGCGATGCGTACCAGAGGGGTGCGGGTGCCATATCCAATTGCGCCCCAAACCATAACGCCAGGCGACGGACCGGTATGGCGATGCATAATGCAGGCGTCATACAGTCTCTCGCCGCGGTGCCGCCACACGCGGATCCGACCATCGTGGTGTTGCAGGCAGAAGCGGGATTCGTGGGAGAAGACAATGTCGTGCCATTCCGTAGTTCAGGTGTGGCGTTCAACGGCCCACTGCCGCCGCATTCGCCGGTGGTGTAACGTCAATGGTAATCGGAGTAATGGGCGCCGTGCGACAAGTCCCCGTTTCTACAGACGACGTCGAACGGTACGTGCTGACACAGGTTGCTGCGCAACACACCCTAATTCCTGCACTAACGTTCGTGATGTGACGCGGCTAGCCGTCGATGCCCGCCGCACAACATGCCGTTCCTCTCGTTCGGTGGTGTGCCGGGCTGCGGCAATCGCTCACGTCGGTCCATCCGTCCCTCCTGCACCCACCGAATCCATACTCGCCTCACTGTGGCTGGATGTGGTCCCACACGGGCGCCGATGTCTCGGTACGATAAACCGCTGTCGCGATAAGCCACTATTCGTCCTCTGTGGAACTCCGAAACGTGCTGGATAATGACTGCCGTATTCTGCGATGAGGCAGCAGGAAGCTTCCCACGCACAGTTCCGGCAGAATACCACACTTCCACTACTTACACCCCGTCTTCTGTGCACCCTTCTTATGGTGCTTTTCGGTGGCGTGCCGGGCGCACATGATTTGCATATGCTCTGTAATGCTAATAGTTTGCATGTCCTCTCGCGGGCGACGCATGCTGCGAATTTCAGGCCAATCGGATGCTTCCTTCTTGGTGTTGCATTTTGGGTGGCCAGCAGGTAGATTGTTCTGCCTGAACCACAGTGCTCATACTTTTCAAAATGATCTTTTAGTAAATCATCAAACTCTGCAAGATACTCCATACAAGTTAAAAAATTACCCTTATTTACATTTTCAGAGCATTCAATTTCTCTTTGTTGGCTGTGAGTGGATGTCAGAGTCTTGCAAGTAGTTTCACAGTGGTCACTACTCAATATAGGGCTTGCTTCCAATAGCCCTTCTCTTTTTCAATCTCAGTCATTAGTTGAGAATCAACTATCCCGGATAATTTACTCCTTGTAATCATATTGACCATGGTTGTCAAGTGAGACTTCGAGATTTCATGATTTCTTAAAACCTTTTCTGTACGGGACCAATCAGAAAATCCATCAACAAGATCCTATGTGATTGTTTATGGTCGGGAAAAGTTTACACACGTAGCAGTAGAAGTATCAGAAAAAATTAACCAGTTTCTTTTTATTTTGTTCCATTTGTCTTCAACCTATAACAGTGATTTTCATTTATGCTCCTGAAATACGCTTTCCTAGAATCAGAAAATACTTTCCTCAGATTTTTTAATTCTCCTTTATTTTCTGGGTTGCTTTTAATAAAGTTATATCTATCATATCAGGGGTAGAGTTAAAAGGCTATAAAGCTATAGCAGTAGGCTAGCATGAATTCATTGAACAAGTAGGCCTACGCTCTTCCTCTTGATTTGTTGGTTCATGCTCTTGGGTGATTATTCGGTCTGGCTCTGAGGGCTGACAATTAAAATCGTTCAGTAGCAAATGGGATGGTTTCTCACATGAATCTAAGCAGCTGGAGATTTGAATTATTAAACTAGCCTTACCATCGTTGTCGTCTAAATTATAATGGTGAGGTGTGGGTCCTGTGTAGGTTCCAGTTGCACATTTTCTTTTGAAGCACATGAATCCGGAGGCTTTTGTTCAGTTCGCCCATCAGCGGTATGACCCTGCAAAAGCTTCTGTAGAAATACTAATAAGCTATCCTTTTGCTTTTAAAGACGTTCGTCTTTCTCTTTTTCTCTTCTTCCGTTTTTCATAATCTGACTCATAACTTCGTTTCACTGGCTTCATTTTCATGAGAATCAGTCACATAAACTATATGTAAACGAAACAGAAACAACCGCTGTAACGATGCCGATTTTAAGGGCACGGTTACGTGTTACTAATCGTAATATTAAGTAAGTTATAATGAATTAGCTTTATTTATCTTTCCGCTAAGCTAATTAATATGAATGATTCTCTTCCTACCAGCTAACTAATGATATACTTGTACTAAGCTTCAAAATAGTGAATTCAAAAGGGTGTTGTTACTAGTTAATTACGAACGTAAACAAAGTCTTAACGCTGGTTATTTATGGAAATAAATGTTATAAACCTAACAGCCAGACAGAGGTCTGACAAAAACTATGAATTGAGAAAGACTAACTTACGGTAACTTCTTTATTCTAAAACTCTTGGTCAACTAAAGCACACACACAACTTGTTTTACACTAATGAAGAATCTCTCCTCGTATTATAAACGCTCTCCGTAAACAACAACACTCTCTCATAACAACAACAAAAGCTCCCCCTAAGTCTCGATGAACGCGCCTATATACTAGCTACCACCACGTCATGACTTACACTCATTGCCAGATCTCATTCAGCGGGTGAAATAATATTTCGTTCAGTAAGAAGATAATTTACATAGTAAAATAAAATAACCAGAGATAGTAAAATCAAAAAGGAAAGTGAATATAGAGTATACGTTACATCATCTCCCTTAATTTTTTTTTTTTTTTTTTTTTCCCCCTTTTTTTTTTCTCTTTTTTTTTTTTTTTTGTTTCCGAAAAACCTATCAATTTGGAGTGTAAGTCTTACATTTCGTTGATTGACGTTTCTCGACCTCTTTTTTGTTTTGTGGTTTGGTGGTAGCAGTATTTACAATCTCAAACTTGGCATGACAAATTAAGAAATCTGTATTCGTCTGTGAAACTTGTATTGTTGAACAAAACAAACCTGCATCGGCATACTTTCCTATTATTCTGCCTAGCAGGAATCACTTTTTTAATTTCAAATGACGTTCTCATTATTCGGTGAATACATACCAACTGTATCAGCAGCGAAGATTGCCTGGAGCTGCCTAACAGTAACAATTTTATTATTTTAATTTCAAATTACGTTCGCATTATTCGTTGAAATACACACCAACTGTATCAGCAGCGAAAATTACCTGGAGCTGCCTAACAGTAACAATTTTATTATTTTACCCCTAAGCACATAGATATATATAAAAAAAGTGGATTAGTAGATGGACATAGAAGAAATATAAAAAAAAAAACACACATATATACACAAAAAAGAATGTATAGGCCCACACGAAAAAAAAAATTCTGACACGCCAACTGGTCGTGCAGGAAAAACAACAAACTGAGAAAAGAACCTGTCCACGAGAACTTACTTATCTCGAGGACGCATAAAAAACTCTAGTGCGATAACGTTTTCCAGGCCTAATCGGACTGGTAAAATCAGGTGGCTTGGATCTCTTCAGGGACTGTAATGGATCTGGAACATCGGTCTGCTGTCGGTCAGGAAATCCCGGCGGCTGACGGGAACGGTCAGGAATGGCGGAAATCCTTCGGTCCGAAACGGCTGAAGGCTGTGGGTCCGGAAATCCCTGCGGCTGAGAAGAACGGTCAGGAACGTCTGAAGTCTGGCTGTCCGGAAATCCCTGCGGCTGAGAAGAACGGTCAGGAACGTCAGAAGTCTGGCGGTCCGGAAATCCCTGCGGCTGAGAAGAACGGTCAGGAACGTCTGAAGTCTGGCGGTCCGGAAATCCTTGCGGCTGATAGGAACGGGCTCCCCCAGGCTTTTGATATGAAGTCCCTTTGTGCTGGGGCCCGTTGTGTCTTTCCAGTATTCTCTTGGACGGACGTGGCTCCGGCCATATCGTTTGCTTTCGCTTACGCCCACGTGGCATGAGAGTAGCAGCAGGCATCGGCCCTGTTTGCCCTGAACGTAGGTTCCAGGGGCGAAACCCGGGCGGATGCAAAGATTTCTGCCTTCGTCGCTGTTGCGGCGAAGCAGATTGGGGAGACAAGTCACGTTTGCGCCCAGCCTTTGGTGGTGCTGGACGGTTTGGAACATGAAATGTAGTGTTCATAACTGATAAGTCAGAAATGTCCGAAGCCTCTGAGTCGCTGCTGTAATTCAGTGGTCGTGCAGGGCGATGTTTAGATTTGCCTATAGGAATACTTTCTGACGAGGTATTCAAAGAAGAAGTAGCCCGCGTTGGTGCAGAGTTATCCGGAAACGGCGCAGCAATAGTCTTGGCAATAGTTGGAGGGAAAGGAACAATACTAGTATTCGAAGAACTCGATTCGAACCTTGGTCTCATGGAGAATCAGGTTGCGTGTGTAGAAACCCGTCTGGAGGAGGGGAGGGTGAAGGAAAAATCACTGGAGATTCTTCAAAAATGTTTGTTGGTTCGTCCAAAATTTCTGGCGGTTGAACATGAGATATAGACTCTTGAGTCTGTGGAACAGAAGGTTGAGTAGGGTTGATTATGAAATCGATATTTCGTTCATGATACTTGCGACACTGATCAACGTGTACATATTGAAATTGGTTGTCAGGTTTTTCCAGAACAATATTATTTTCAAACATATTTGCCACCCGATATGGACCTTCGTAGCTGGGTGCAAATTTCTTCACTAAAGTATGCGAAACAGAAGACTGGAAGTGCGTTTCCACGAGAGTGAGATCTCCAACGACAAGATCTGGTTCCTACGCCTAGAATTATAATATCTTGCTTGAGCCGCTTCTGCTCCTAGCATTGCAACACGAGCTTTTTCTGCCATGATTCGTACTGATTGCGGAGTTGGTCGCTGGTTTAGTTCGTCGATAATCCCCGTTAAAATTTCAAAATGGGTTTTAATTTTGCGACCCAGAAAAAGTTCTGCAGGAGTAATTTTAGTAGACTCGTGGACAGACGAGCGGAGGGCGAACGCAAAAAGCTCCAAATGGTCATCCCATCTTTCATGATGATCCATTACAAAAGTCGCAATCATTTTCACTAGCGTGCGGTTAACGCGTTCCGCCGGATTACTCTGGGGATGATATGGGGAAATGAATTTATGTTTAATGTGCAGTCTCGCACACATTCTTTCAAAAATGTCAGAAATAAATTGAGGACCATTATCCGAAACTACTTTATTAGGTGCACCATATCTAGAGAATACTTCATTAACTAATACATTACAAATAACTTCTGCCGTAGCGGCTTTAATGGGAAAAACTTCAACCCATTTAGAAAAATTATCAGTGAGTACTAAAACGTAACGAGGCTTTATTTTTAACAGATAATGGATAAGGTCCCAATAAATCTATTGAAATAATATCAAACACATGAGAACTTGAACTAGATTTCAAGTGACCGGCCGGTCTTACATTACGGTAATTATTAATCTGACACAAGTGACATGATTGAACGTATGCGAGCACACTTTGGTACATGCCAGGCCAATAGGCAACATCCCGCAATTTACAACGGGTCTTGCGAATACCTAAATGGCCTGCAAGAGGTTTGTCATGAAATTCGTTTAAAAGGGCCATTCTAAGGGTTCGCGGAATACATGGGCGAAACTCTGCCCTAGTAGTCCTAGACTTTGTATAGTAAAGAAGACCCTCTATTACTTCAAAATGCTGTGACCTTCCAGCCGGAGAAGGATCACTTTGTGGGGGTGAAACCGCAAGCAAAAAATTATAGATATCCCCAAAATCTGGATCATTTATTAATTCTGCCATTATCTGCTCTCTGGATGTTATATCAGCTATTAGAAGTAAAGGCTGACATCCAGGAGTAGTTTCTGTGGGGACCCCACTAATCGGAACGCGAGATAATGCGTCCGGTAATTGATTCGTATGACCTGGCTGATACGAAATTTTGATATTGCTCTCTTGTAACTTCAGAGCCCACTTCATAAGTCTTTGAGATAGGTGCTTAGCAGAATTCAAATACTGAAGGGCAGAATGATCCGTAATTATGTTAACCGTCAATTCGTTAAGATAACATTGAAATTTATTCAGCGCATACACAACAGCAAGACATTCACGTTCCGTAGCTGAATAATTGCGTTCAGCTTTGGCTAAAGTACGAGACGCAAAAGCTATTGGATGCCCAGCTTGTGACAAAACGCAACCAAGACCAACTCCGGATGCGTCAGTATAAATATCAAATTCCTTAGTATGATCCGGGAAAGCCAACACCGGAGGCTGAGTCAATGCAGACTTCAGTGTTTCAAAAGCAGCGTTAGCCTCAGGTGTCCAGACAAACTTCTTGTATTTACGTTTTAAAGCATACAATGGCTCACATATTGTAGCATAAGCGGGGACAAACTGCTGATACCATCCGGTCATTCCTAGAAAGCGTGATAGTTCTTTTGCTGTTTTAGGCCGAGGAAAGTCAACAATAGGCCTAATTTTTTCATTATCAGTAAATAAGCCGTGGGGAGTAATTTTTCAACCCCAGATATACAATCTCGTCCCTCGCTATCTGGCATTTACTAGGTTTTAACGTCAAGCCAGCATTGTATATGAGTTGGAACACCTGTTTGAGCAGAGAAAGGTGCTCGTCAAAAGTCTTGGATGTAATAATAATATCATCCAAATATACATGCACATGGGGACCCAGGACAGGTCTGAGAACCGTATCCATAAGCTTTTGGAAAGTAGAAGGTGCAGAAGCTAGTCCAAAAGGCATACGTAAATATTCATAGGCCCAAAAAGGAGTCACCTGTTTTATCGACAGAGTCCGGATGTACTGCCACCTGCCAATATCCACTCGCCAAATCCAAGGTTGACATCCATTTGGTTGACGACAAGTCATTTAAAATATGTGACATGACAGGTAGTGGATAATTGATCGTTTTTGTGACTTGGTTGAGCTTGCGGAAATCTGTCACGAAACGAAATTCATTGGGTTGTTTCTTTGGAACCAAAAAGGCAGGAGCAGCCCAGGCGCTTGTTGATTCCCTGATTATGCCCTGCTTAATCATTTCAGAAATTTGACGTTGCATTTCCTGTTTCTTATGTGGAGCACAAGGGTAAGGTTTCGTCGCAATTGGTTTCGAACCATCAGTGTCAATGACATGATAAACCACCTGTGTGAAACCAGGTTGATCCGAAAATAAACCAGGGCTTTCCTGTAAAAGGAGAGAAAGCTGGTCTCGTTGCCCCTCATTCAATTGGTTACTCAATAATAAACCCGTGATATCTACAGGAACCGTAGGAATCATTTCGACAGGTTCCGGAAAGGAAATCACATGTTGTACAAAATTCAAAGTTATTTGAAACTGATGTATAAAGTCCATTCCCATTAGACATTTCACAGGTAGCTCGTCTATAAGCAGGAAAGAATGTGTAAAACGAGCTTTTCCCAGCCCTAAAGATAATGTGACAGTTCCTGCGATACTGAAGATTTCATTATTTGCACCTCGCAAATACTGCGCTGCAGGCTGAACGTGTATTGCAGGAAAATTGTCAGTGCAAAACTTTGTATTTAGGGCTGATATTTCAGACCCAGTGTCGAACTTTGTCTCGACAATAATATCTTCAATTGTTAAGAATACATCAGGCAACTGAGGAGTTTGAACAGTCACTAATACTGTTTTAGGGTCAGAATGCTTGGTATCAGGAAGCAGGACCGACTCCTTGGTCTACTTCCTTTGGAAGTTTAAAGGAATCCTGGTTGGGTTATCATGTGGTCGGAAACCTCGACCCTGCCGTGTATCGGGAAAATTTTCACGATGAGGAAAACTGCGTGAAACCTGCGTCGGGAACTCCGCGTGTCTGTTGACATTTTCATATCCGTTACGTCTGCCCTCAGCACGGGCAGAAAAATTATCATTGCCCTGAGCATGATAACGTTCCGAATGCTGCTGAGTGAAACGGGGTCGAGCATACTGTGCATTATTACGATATTCCGAAGCTTGTGCAGAAACTCGCTGTTGGTTTGCCACTCTTCTGTGTGGTGGAACGTATGAAGCTTGGGTGTGCACTTGTGTATGCTCGCGCTGAAAGTTATTATGCTTATTATGCCGCTGAGGGTTTTCGTAATAAGCCTCGCTGGGTGCCCGAGCATGGTGAGTTGAACCATGTTTGCCATGTCGCTCTTCATACGTGCGTATGAGGCGAAGGCATTCATGAATTGTGGCAGGGTGTCGAACCTCAAGAAAATCTTGTAAGAATGGGTCGAGCTGCTGCACGAGGGTATCCAACATGTCAACATGACTGGCATGTGGATCCCATAGGTTATATAAGCGTGTAGTTTCCAACGCAAATGCAACAGGGCTATCATTGGGACCTTGCTGACGCGAAAAAGCTGTTGAGCAAGGCTAGCTCGACTGAGGCCGAAAGGAAAGACCTCCAAAAATTCTGCACGGAAATTCTCATAATGAGAATCCGGGTTCGACACTCTCCACTGCCGATACCATGTCTTAGCGGTATCCCTCAAGCAAGTACCGGCGATTTGGACTTTGCAGTCTTCAGGAATATTATATAGATCAAAATGATCTTCCAGATCTTCGAGGAATTTTAAGGACCCCTCCAAACCATTGAAATGAATTGTTCCTGCATGCGGCACGAAATGGGCAAGCATTCTGCTTCGCTGAGAGGATTAAACTCCCTCAGGAACGACCCGCGACTCAGAGTAATAGGAAGCTGGTATATTACGAAATGGTGAAGAATGCCTGGGTACGTATAGATCATGCATATCAAAGTCAGACCCACAGGCTTCTTGCAAATTGTCCAAAAACACACCATCACCCTCGAGACTTGCCGGAGGGTGGAAATTTGAAGTTGTCTCAGGTAAGGAAGACATGGGTAATAATCGTCAAGATCTCGTGTTCGAGAAAAGTTCGGGCGCCAATTATAATGAATTAGCTTTATTTATCTTTCCGCTAAGCTAATTAATATGAATGATTCTCTTCCTACCAGCTAACTAATGATATACTTGTACTAAGCTTCAAAATAGTGAATTCAAAAGGGTGTTGTTACTAGTTAATTACGAACGTAAACAAAGTCTTAACGCTGGTTATTTATGGAAATAAATGTTATAAACCTAACAGCCAGACAGAGGTCTGACAAAAACTATGAATTGAGAAAGACTAACTTACGGTAACTTCTTTATTCTAAGACTCTTGGTCAACTAAAGCACACACACAACTTGTTTTACACTAATGAAGAATCTCTCTTCGTATTATAAACGCTCTCCGTAAACAACAACACTCTCTCATAACAACAACAAAAGCTCCCCCTAAGTCTCGATGAACGCGCCTATATACTAGCTACCACCACGTCATGACTTACACTCATTGCCAGATCTCATTCAGCGGGTGAAATAATATTTCGTTCAGTAAGAAGATAATTTACATAGTAAAATAAAATAACCAGAGATAGTAAAATCAAAAAGGAAAGTGAATATAGAGTATACGTTACAAAGTGACACTGTATAATAAATACCACGACGTGGAGATCGAATGGCAACACAGAAATACAGATTACAGACGATATTGTAGGTTATGTTGCGACGTTACCAGCGGTCAGTGTCACCACCATGCGCAAATGAAATTACTCTACGGTTAGCAAAATTTTACCTGCTTGTCAAGCAGGATAACCAACTTTACATGTCTTAAGTAGAGAACAGACGACAAACACAATATAAATTTTGAACCACGAGTGTTTTTCTATGAATCCGCAAAATATAATATTCACCAATATAACTTTTCCCTCTTTTTTCCTTTCTTTGTTTCCTCCTTGCTTTACTTCTCTTTTCACGTGAATCGAGGGCCCTTCGCGATTGCGACATGTGCGACCCCATAAATCCGCCCCTGGTCATGAAGGAATTTCGATTATTAAAAACAAAACATGGAGTTGATGAATCATCTTGAAATCGACTTTTGGGTATTTTCTTTGTTCTTGAGAATTCATAATCCATATCTCTTCCTAGCAACTGGTTGGATTCTTTTTCGAACAGTTCGAATTTTTTTCTTCACAAAATTCAGGATGAAGTCAATAATTGACTCATATAATGGTAGAACTAATGACGAATTGCCCATGGAAGATTGCAGGGAAGTACTCACTTTGTTCATTCGTTGCAGTGTTGTGTCCCAGATAATAGTTAACAAAGCAGTCTCTGTTTTCATTAATTTTGCATGAAGGGACTTAGCGTGCACTCGTACAGCTGCCTTTTTATTTTCGTTTTCGGACATCATACAAAGTGTTTCTGCGATAGCAGGGTAGCCCAACCGTAGTGCCTTTGTTGCATTCAATGATACTGACCAACGTGTTTCTGACAGCTTCTTAACAGAAAGAGTTTTGTTAGTAAACCTTGTAATGCTGTGTTATGCATTGTCTACCTTCTTTGAGAAGACGAAAAAGAAAATCATACACTGTTTCCATGGTACAGAAGAATAGGGTAGTTTTCTGCAGCACGCAGTTGTAAGGACGCCAACAAAGTTCAAAGTGTGGGCAGCACAAGGGACAAATTCTGCAAAAGGACTGATTTCTTGAATTCTTGCCTGAACTCCAGAATAACTGCCCAACATATTGCTTGCATTGTCATAGGATTGACCAACACAGATTTTCATATCGAGACCAATATTCTCTAGGACGCTAACTATTGTTGAAGTCAAATATTCACCTTTATGACTGTATGTCTGTAAATTTGACAAAACCTACTACAGGCACAACAGCTTCATTCACATATCTGATTATTACAGACAACTGATCCACATGTGTGACGACAGGTCTCGAATCAACTATGATACTGAAATACTTAGCCGTTTTTGCTTCATCCACTATGTGCTTTAGAACTCTTTCTGCCGTTGTTTTAATGACATCACATACAGTAGTTGAAGAGAAATAGTTGGCATGAGACTTCCTGGTTTTCCATACTTTGCTAAATGTGTAGCTAGGAAGGAATCAAAGGAGTTTATTAGCTCCATAATACCCCCAAAACTACCATTTTGCTGGGAGTTAAAATTCTCAATCTCCTCCCCTACCCCAGAAAACAAGAAAAAACAAGACTTCGTTGACCAAGAAATTTAATGGTTGCTATAATTCGCTTCAAAATGTCTCGCCAATATGTGACCTCACCAAAGTACTCTTGCACAAACTGTTGATCAACCCTGTTATTAATCTTAGATCGATTAGAGTATGTACAAACAGCATTTCTATGAGCCAGTGAGTTTTCGTGTTCTTTTAATTTCCGTGAAACATGCACCCAGTCTGAAAGGTCACTTTTAAAAAGAGCATGTTCACTTGAACTGAAAAGTTTGCATTCAAAAACAGAATAGTGACTTGCTTAACGGAGAATATACTAACTATTATCATAGAACTTCTTTCCGATTTCCCTTTTTACGATAAAACATTTCTTCAGTCACACTTCTATTTTCCCTCGAAATTTCTGTTTGGAATTACTTATTTTATTAATATTTTGATCTGGTTTATTAAACACAAAATACTCACAAAATTTATCCCCTGGCTTTTCAGGCCACAATGATGGATCATCAGGAAAATGAACAGTACTTGCTGCAATTTTCACATTGATGTGATCTGGAGCGTTCTGTGATTGTGATTCTGTATCTTCCAAATCTGGCAAATGCCTGTCAATTTCCTCAGACGCAGACACATATTGTTCACTTCTGGGTTCAACATCAGTAACGTCATTATTTCCTGATTTAAATTCATCTGATTCTGTTAGAAAACCTGCTGCTTAACATTTCTGACGAAATCGTTAGCAAATGTTGAAATCACATGGCTGCACTCCGGAACATTTATATTACGGGTACTTGAATGTGATCCGCGTAATAAATATGTATCCATTGAGCATTTCAGTTTCTCTAACTGTCCTGCCTCTTTATATTTCTTCTTCCTCTTCGTTGAACCAGAGTCAAATCTCCGAGATGGAATAAAAACGTAAATCATCAATATACCGGAAGCCCAAAGAAAATTAAAATGAAATCTTAATTCTGAAACCTTAAGCAACAGAAACATAAAACAAGCAGATGAAAAAAATGTGGAAAACATTTCAGTGACACGACACACGGTTAGTTTGAAATGAGATTAGTGGTGCCATCCCTTGGTAACAAATATATCCCGACTCATCCAAACTCACATACACTGGCGTGCAAAAATTAAGGACGAGACGGTTTTCCGAATGTAACGTTGTGCAGAAGTGCTCCACATCGACTCAAATCATACCATAAGAACCCCAAGATGTAAGAATATGGGACAAGTGAGCAAAACCGTCCAAACAAGAAATCCAAAGGATACAAAGGCACTTTATTGAAAAGGTAGCTTTGAACACAACTGGACAGAAGACAGAAACGTCCATGTGACAGGCGGCTACCAAGAAAAATCCAGTCTTTAGAAGGGGATATGATCACCCCTGACTGCGTTGCAGGATTTACAACGTATGTCCATCCTGAGGACGAGGTTGTCAAGGAGCTGTTGAGGCATCGCGGCCATTCCTCTTGTAGCGCCAATTGCAGCTGCGGAATCGTTGCTGGCGGTTGGTGACGTGCTGCCAAGCGTCTCCCGAGAAGGTCCCACACGTGTTCGATTGGATTTAGGTCCGGTGACCTTGCGGGCCAATCCATGCGTTGAATATCTTCACTGTACAACAGCTCTGCGACAGCCACTGTACGATGAGGTGTAGCGTTGTCGTCCATGAAGAGGAACTCGGTACTCACAGCACCTCTAAACAGACGCACGTGAAGCAGGAGAACCTCGGTACAATAGCGGACACCAGTGACTGAACCTCCTTGGAAGATGTGGAGGTCAGTACGGCTACCAAGCATGATACCGCCCCAAACGAGAACTCCGCCACCTCCAAACCGGTCCCTTTCGACGATGTTGGAGATGTGATTGCTTGTTCCCTGCTCTCTCCAGATGTGTATACGTCCAGAATCGCTCGTCAGACTAAATCGGGTCTCATCCGTAAAGAGAACTGGACCCCATTGCTGATATGTCCAGTTCTTGTGTTCCCGGCACCACAGAAACCGCCGTCTCCGATGAGCAGGCGTTAATGGCACACACCGTACTAGTCGTCGTGCAAATAAACCACCTTTGTGCAGCCTCCTGGCCACGGTAAAACGCGATAACGGACGTCCAGTTGTCTGTTGCATGTGCCTTGCGATTTCTCCCGCTGTCTGCCGTCTGTCTCTTCTCTCCTGTAGGACAATATACCGGTCGTCCGCCGCCGTGGTTGCTCGTTGACGACCACTGCTAAACTCTCGGACAGCTGTTTCTGTCGTTTGAAATGCTCTCCAAGCTCGTGAAACGATGCTGTGAGCGATCCCGAACTCCTCGGCCACACTAGTCACACTTCGACCTTCTTCCAACTTTCCAATGACACGACCTCGAGTAAAGTCATCCAGATGTCGTCTACTGGATTGCCTGTTGGGCATATCACACGGTGGCAGCAGCTCGACGTCGTTTAAAACGATGTACAACGTGCAATAGCTTTCACCGAATTGCTGAGCGTACACCGCCCGTGTGCTTTATATCCTTCCGACACCTCCCCCCCCGTACGCCATGCTGCATATATGCGCATGCCCTACCGTACCGGACCCTAGTCTATCTCCTGAGAGGTCTTTCGTTCCGTTCTGCCTGCTCGTTCCGCTGTTATGCTAATTTCTCCTTTTCGTCCTTAAGTTTTGCACAGTAGTGTATAAGAAGAACCCTACTGGGAGGGAGGGGCAAAGGATAATGTGTGGGGCTTGCTGGTTAGGTAGCACTCCGGGTTGGCTGTTCCCATTGTGTTTTGATTGTTAAAATAAGGGTGAGATTAAGATGTTACACTGGCCGATCGCAGCTATGGGCAATGCTTGAGCTAATTATACGAAATAATAATAATAATAGCAATTTGGTTTTCAAAATCTCATCCTAAATTTTAAAACGAACTGTATAATAATTTCGTGTTATAATGGAAAATATATTTTAGTTCTGAAAATTTATATCATTATTTTCAAGGAAGTTTGTAGGGACCCCTAATTCTGAGGGCCTTTGTACGTGCAGAAATCAGGCCCTGGTTGCGGGCTTTTGTTTTAGGACTTTCTGTCTTTCTGTTGATTAAAAAAAACCAAACCCGATAATGCCGATACCATTCCATTTCAAGATAAGTATCTTAGAACATGCGCAGACGACTAAGATAAGAAAATACCGATGATGCCGATACCATTCCATTTCAAGATAAGTATCTTAGAACATGCGCAGACGACTAAGATAAGAAAATACCGATGATGCCGATACCATTCCATTTCAAGATAAGTATCTTAGAACATGCGCAGACGACTAAGATAAGAAAATACCGATGATGCCGATACCATTCCATTTCAAGATAAGTATCTTAGAACGTGCGCAGACGACTAAGATAAGAAAATACCGATGATGCCGATACCATTCCATTTCAAGATAAGTATCTTAGAACATGCGCAGACGACTAAGATAAAAAAATACCGATGATGCCGATACCATTCCATTTCAAGATAAGTATCTTAGAACATGCGCAGACGACTAAGATAAGAAAATACCGATGATGCCGATACCATTCCATTTCAAGATAAGTATCTTAGAACATGCGCAGACGACTAAGATAAGAAAATACCGATGATGCCGATACCATTCCATTTCAAGATAAGTATCTTAGAACAACCAAAGCCTAAAGATAGCAAAGGGACATCTGAGTAAGGGAAGAAAACAGATTATGGCACTCAGAAGAGAAGATGGTTCTGTAACAAGAAATAGAGGCGAAATTTTGACAAGAGTGAAAGATTTCTACTCCAAATTATATGAAAGGGATGATACATGTACTCCAGACATCATGAAAGGTACCAGTACCAGAGTTCTTCCAGTCCTCCCAGCAGAAGTTGCACATGCAATCAAGAACATGAAGCGGGGAAAAGCTCCAGGAGAAGATGGAATTACTGTAGACATCATACAAGAAGCAAGTGGAGAAATCGAAACAGTACTCGCCCAATTTTCACTCGATGCCTTAATGAAGGGAAGATTTCTGGGGATTGGAACAACACTACAATGATCCTGCTACATAAAAAAGGTGACATTGAGGATCTCAGGAACTACAGACCTATCAGCCTCCTATCAGTGGTTTATAAAATCTTCACTAAAGTTCTTTCACACCGCTTAAAGGTAACACTGGACATGGCTCAACCGAGAGAACAAGCTGGATTCAGGAGTGGCTACAGCACAATAGATCATATCCACGTACCGAGAGAACTAATTGAAAGAGCGAGGGAATATGAACTTCCATTGTGCATGGCTTTTATCGATTATGAAAAAGCCTTTGATTCGGTGAAACCATCAGCAGTTACAATGGCCCTGAAATCCTGCGGTATGGAAGATGCATACATTAATATTATTAACAGCATCTATGAAAATGCAAGTTCAAAAATTCGGCTGTTTGAAAATACAACACACATAAAAATTGGAAAAGGAGTGAGACAAGGTGACACCATATCTCCGAAGCTCTTTAATGCCACATTGGAAAATGTCTTTCAATCACTGAACTGGGAAAACAAAGGGATAAAGATTAATGGAGATTATCTAACCCACCTTCGTTTTGCTGATGACATTGTCATTTTTGCAACTACCCCATCAGAGCTGCAGAGTATGATCCAGGAACTTGCTGATAAGAGTAAAGAAGTGGGATTAAAAATGAACTTTCAGAAAACAAAAGTGATGTTCAATGCTTTTACAAGAAATGAAGATTTATCGATTGATGGAGAAAAGCTGGAGATAACAGACACGTACGTTTATCTTGGACATCAGATATCAAGTGAGGGTCACATTGATGAAGAAATTAATCGGTGTAAAAAACTTGCCTGGAGAGCTTTTGGAAGAAACAGCATAATTTTCAAGAGCAATATGCCATTATGTCTTAAAAGAAAAGTGTTTGGTCAATGCATCCTTCCAGTGCTTACGTATGGTGCAGAGACGTGGACCTTAACTAAAAGAGACATACAAAGGCTGCAGACAACTCAAAGCATCCTGGAGAGGTGCATGCTTGTTGTAACCAGGAGAGATAAGAAGAGGAACTCGTGGATCCGAAAAATGACAAGAGTGGAAGACATCATGATCAGAGTTAAATCCCTGAAATGGCAACGAGCTGGACATACTGCCAGAAGGACAGACCATCGATGGACAGCCGAAATTTTAGATTGGATTCCAAGGACAGGAAAAGACCCAGAAGAAGACTACATGGAAGATGGGTGGATGAAATTCGAAAGTATGCGGGAGTGACATGGAGGAGACTGGCACAAGACAGACCGTTGTGGAGGAAATTTGGGGAGACCTTCGTCCAGCAGTGGATTGATAATGGTTGACAATGATGATGATGATGATCTTAGAACATGCGCAGACGACTTAGATAAGAAAATACCGATGATGCCGATACCATTCCATTTCAAGATAAGTGCCTTAGAACATGTGCAGACGACTAAGATAAGTGCGATAGAGTAACTTTGGGATATTCTGAAGAAGTGCATTTGAAAATATCCTGAAATTGTCAAATAGAATGCGTGCAAAAAATACAAAAGCACTTAAAAGAAAAGCACTAGGTTCCAAATCAGTATTTATAACACAGCTGGTTGAAATGTCATAACCTATTGTGCCTTTTTTCTTCGGTTAATTTTGTAAGTTTTTTAAGGTTTACCGCAACCAGAATTCGTGATTTCTTTTAATTCTCTCTCTCGCCTTACTGACCACTAGTATATTAATTTTCAGTGTGTTCTTAAAACATTTAGAGTTAAGGTAGGTGAAGTAGTAATGCGATTACTATTGATCCTTATATAATTCGACAATTCTATCCTATCATTTTTGATTCAGTTGCGTCTCGGCATTAAAAATTGGAACTTCTGGGAAATTAATTCTAGGCACGATGTTTTCATTGCCAAATAGTATATAATACATTCAGCGCCAAACTATCAGTGAAACTCAGAAATCACAGAGTCTCAGACATAGAGGATTAAAAGTTTTAGTAAAGTTTCTGGGTGTTACGTTAAAATATTCAAGAGACTGGCCTCGTTTCAGTGGCTGCAATTCTCTTTCAGTGACAGATACATGGAGAGAAAGGAGAGAGACTGAAATATCGGTTGGATGACCCAGGAGCGACACTTTTGGCCGAGAACGGTCAAGCCAGAAGTGGAAGTTACTGGGGATATGATGATGTTGGTGTTGGCATGAAAAGACAAATGCTCGAAATAAAGCACGAAAGAAAGAGAAAAAAAAAAAACAGTAGTTGCACGGAATAATCAATGCCAAAACGCTAAAAAAAAATAAGAACAACAAAAGAACAGGAATAGCTGACGAATGAATGATTCAATAACTTCAGGTGTGTTATTTTACAGACTAGTGACCCCGAAACATGTCTGCCTACTTGAAGGCAATTTGAAACATGCCCCACGCACTCTGATGGAACTCTCGCTAGCACGCATTTTAAGCAGCAGGAACGCAAAGAACGATGAGTACCCGAAGCCGAGTGGTTTTTCACCATACTTAACCGTTTCTGTTTTTCTTTTCCCATTCTGTTCCGTCAGAAGATGTTCAGAAACTATGTAAAAATGGTGAAAATCCGGTTGATCAGGTACTTCCAGCCGAGAGCAGAGCAGACTGGATTCAATGACCATGACCTCTTGATCCAGCCCCCCACCCACTCCCACCGTAAACGCACAACTGTTACACAAGGCATAAGTAATTAGTCCTCGGGTACATCATTTCCACGAAATAACTCTCGAAACGCACTAAGTTAGATCGTGAAAGTCATGACTGAATTGCATTGTATTCGTAAAGCTTGATGTCAGTGCAATGCGTAGCAGTTCGACGGCAGTGGACTCATTAATGGGTCATTACATTCCTTCGGTTTTATCAGTGTCTTAGTACTAATAAATGGCACTGATGCTTGAACAGCATGCCTATGAGCCAGGAGCTTTGCTCTCAGGGCAAAATTGAGCAACTGCGGTCGTACGCTGATATCGGACCTGCAGTTTTTTATTGAACCTATAGGTAATCCATAAATGGCGTTCGGTGCTAGGGGAAGGCTGTTTTGAGAAACTCTGTAAGAAGCAAACCTGGGAATGGGGAGAAAAAATAATTTCAGCACCTGTGAAAAGACTGAAAAGAAAATAAGTTGTGGACAAACGCTCTCAGTTTAAAAATTGAAGCAAAGATCCAAATACTTTGTAAGGATTTATAGATTTGCAGTCTGATATTTAGAAATGAAACAGTTTATTATGCAGCAGTTTATTTATTATTTTTAATAATCTGCGAATTATGCAGCAACATTTTGCAATAAAACAGTTTATATCTATTTTGCAACATTTGCAATAAAATAGTTAACAGGCTCTTTTATTGTTATGCAGATTATGAATAAGTTTAAATAGATTGTTGGTAATTAATATAAATAAATAAAATTTATATTAATAAATATGGAGCAATATTTAGCAATGAAGCAGTTTATTATACGGCTGTCCGTTAGCCAAATAAACTTCTTCAAGTTTCAAGTTTTTATTTCTTTCTGAAGAAACATGAATGCATTTAAATTCTGAAGCATTAAAATACGTATATCCAAGTTTCTTCATATAAACATGAAGCAAAAGAGTTTAGGGATTCGAAAAATACAAGGACGAGGATAACAAAAATCAAAATCACACTAGTTTTGTGGATGTGTGGACAAGGAGTTCAATAGATTCTTTAAGGATTCCAAACATTTATGCACGCAGCAGGAAAATGACGTTCAGTTACATTTTAAGAGAAACTATAAACCTATCTAAAGAATTATTAAAACATTAATTTGAGATTATAACGTAACACTTTTTACGTTATGTAAGATTGGTTGTGTTAAAGTTCCAAATGTCCAGCTGAATAGATTGTTAAACTAAGAGTAAATGCGATGCAACTAATTGTGCCGAATAGCTCACTTTAAATTAAGGTTTTTAGGGCCAGACGAAACATATACAGAAAGTCAACTCACGTAAATTTTTATTGGTCCAGCAACTTTAGACAAAATCCCAAAACATAGCACGGCGAGGTACTCACACAACTTCACATATCTTAATTGACTGTCGTACAATCAAACTCAGCAACGATCTAACATCTCCACTCTCAAAGCATCTGCTGCATCGTATTTTTATCTAACGTTCTTATCACACACATAAGCCAGGAGCTTTCTCACATGAGCCACTCTCGTTCCGACCTCAGACTTTTTTTTTTTTTTTGATTGGTGATTTTTTCTAAAATTATTTATTGGACCTGGTGGTACAGACAAACAGAAACAGGATACAGATATTTCACATGATGCATATATTTCACAGCAACAAGTACAAATCATACATGGTTTACAGCAAGCCAAATGAACAATTTACACAGATATAGACAGTGTTGATCATGTAACACATTGGGAACAAGTATACATCAAACATGGATTTAACAATATGCTAAATGACCAATGTACACAAATAACCAGTGTTGGATTAGTAACAAATTGAGGGCCAGTGCCGAAAGACAAACACAAACATCCATCCCTCACCGGAATTCGAACCCGGACCCAACTAGGGTGAATGGTCAGAAGCCATCCCTTAGACCACTGCGCCCTAGGAACGGCTCTCAGGTTGTTGCCAACGTCATTTTCGTGTGAGGGAAAAACATATCGTTAAGGTTTGAAAATGTCTAAGAGAACGAACTCAAATTTACATAGAAAAAGAAACTCAAAAGGAAAGATAAAATACACTGCTGGCCACCCAAAATGCAACACCAAGAAGGACACGAGATAGCAAAGCCAGATTTACTGGACACATAACAACAGATACAAAGATGAAACGATTGAGCTTACAGGCCCGTGCGATTTGCGGAACACGCAGACATCAATAGTTCGTGTGGCCCCCATGGCTGGCAATAACGGCTGCTACACGCCGCGGCATCGAACGAAAAAGGCTTTGGATGTGAGCTTGGGGTATGTCCGTCCAGGCTGCTTCGACACGTTGCCACAGTTCATTAGGCGTAGCCGCGAGTGCTGCTTGCCGGGCCACTCGGTTGCCGATCAGCGACCAGACGTGTCCGATGGTCGACATATCGGGAGAACAGCCAGGTAGGCCGTGAAGAATTGTTGCACGACGCGTGCCACGTGCGGGTGCGCATTGTCGTGTTAAACGTGGCAGCTGGCAGGTTCTGCAGGTAAGGGAGGACTACAGACTCCAAAACGTCGGAGATGAAGCGGTGGCTGTTGAGTGTACCGGCGATGCGTACCAGAGGGGTGCGGGTGCCATATCCAATTGCGCCCCAAACCATAACGCCAGGCGACGGACCGGTATGGCGATGCATAATGCAGGCGTCATACAGTCTCTCGCCGCGGTGCCGCCACACGCGGATCCGACCATCGTGGTGTTGCAGGCAGAAGCGGGATTCGTGGGAGAAGACAATGTCGTGCCATTCCGTAGTTCAGCTGTGGCGTTCAACGGCACACTGCCGCCGCATTCGCCGGTGGTGTAACGTCAATGGTAATTGGAGAAATGGGCGCCGTGCGACAAGTCCCCGCTCTTACAGACGACGTCGAACGGTACGTGCTGACACAGGTTGCTGCGCAACACACCCTAATTCCTGCTCTAACGTTCGTGATGTGACGCGGCGAGCCGTCAATGCCCGCCACACAACATGCCGGTCCTCTCGTTCGGTGGTGTGCCGCGGCCGCGGCAATCGCTCACGTCGGTCCGTCCGTCCCTCCTGCCCCCACCGAATCCATTCACGCCTCATTGTGGCTGGATGTGGTCCCACACGGGCGCCGATGTCTCGGTACGGTAAACCGCTGTCGCGGTAAGCCACTATTCATCCTCTGTGGAACTCCGAAACGTGCTGTAATGACTGCCGTATTCTGCGACGAGGCACCAGGAAGCTTCCCACGCACAGGTCCGGCAGCACAACACACGTCCACTGCTTACACCCCGCCTTCTGTTCACCCTTCTTATAGTGCTTCTCGGTGGCGTGCCGGGCGCACATGATTTGCATATGCCCTGCAATGCTAATCGTTTGCATGTCCTCTCGCGGGCTACGCATGCTGCGAATTTCAGGCCAATTGGATGCTTTCTTCTTGGTGTTGCATTTTGGATGGCCAGCAGTGTACAATATACGTTACAAGGAATGAAAGAGAACTCAACTTTTTCTATTTTATGAATAAAAATTTGTCAAAACTTATTTTTCCCAGTTATTACTGTCATGAAACTGAAGAGAAATCTAGATTTCTTTTTTGAAACTAACAGTTTACTTCTTGTTTGAGAATCATTTTCTTTTTTTAGCACGTCTTTTGTAAAAAAGATCGTGCTTATGTTATCACCTTGTCCGTCCGTCCATCTGTGGACGTCATACCTCTGCAACTATTAGTCCGATTTGAAACATTTTTGCCACCCCGGTGGCGCAGCGATGGCTTTTGATCATCCGGCCGACAGGAGTCCGGGTTCGAATCGCGGTGAGGCATGGATGTTGTGCTTGTCTTACGGCACTGGCTTTCTCCCTCCCTTTCCTGGAACCAGTGGTCGTAAATTAGAGACGGGCGACTGCTTATAGCCCATTGAGTTACTCATGATGGTCGTTAAGCCTTCAATCAATAAAAAAAAATTCTTTTTGCGTTGTAAAGCATGAAATGTAAAAACGATGATCCTTACATTCCGTTTTTTCCGAAGCACAACTTCGCCCATAGAGGGTCGTAAATGCAGATGATATCGAATTGAAAATGTATTTTATTCCATATACGTGCTTCTGTATATGCGATTGAAAACATTCTGTCTCCTCTTTGATGCCATTTATAACTAAGACTATTTCAGGTACAGTTTCTTTCTCAAGTAATCCACAGAACTTTCGCTTGGAGACGTACAGATAAATTGTGTTTTCCCGGATGTCTCTGCTTCTAAACGTCTTATTTCGAAAATTCTTTCTGCATCGAATACAGCTCCTGGCGAAAATGTTCTACGTATAAGTTTTAATTTTTGATAGAGAATAATTTGGCCGTCAGGGAGCGTAAGTGTTTATTTCTGTTTCTGATGTATTTGCAGTAAAATATGAGTTTCTGAAAACTCGATTGAAACAATTCTTTCGTGGACCGATACCTCTCACCTCGGGAAACTTCTTCAGAATACCTTCTGCTTAAAGTTGTGCAGAGTTTTTGCGCCAGGGGCGTAGATGTATATCTTATTTTATCGATATCTCTGCCTCTTAGTATCCGATCTGAAAAATTATTTCTTTGTTGAAGAGCGATTTCGGTGAGAAATGTTTCTCATATAATTTCAATTTTTTCTTATCGCACAACTGTGCCACTAGAGGGGGTCAGCTCATGTTTTTGTTTACATAATGTCTGCAGCAATATCTTCAGCATTAAAAAACCGATTGAAAAAATATTTTTCTGTCAAATACAACTATCTATTGAAATATTTTGTCTGTATTTCCTTTCCAAAGTGATGCATAATTTCACTGCTAGAGGACGCAAATGTTTGAAACGTTTTTCTCACCATCTTTACTTCTAAATGTCCAATTAAAACACATTCTTTTAACACTGGATTCCATTTACCTTGTGGAACACTACTTGAGGAGTTCTTGTAGTTCACGGTTCTGTTGCTAGGTGGTGCTTGTGTACTTCTGTTTGCAGCTGTATCTACGCTTCTAAATACCCTATTGAAAAAATTCTTTTTATACTGTATGCCATTCGCTACTATAAAGATGGGGAACATTATTCCCTTCAAATAATGCAAGGCTTTCCCGCTAAGGGCGTAAAGATCAAAACCTTTTTGTCGCCATCTCTGCTTCCGGGAGACGAATCAGAGATCTCTTTCCTTAGCATAGCTTTTGTCGTGAAGAATATTTTTCGCCTATTTTCAACTTTTCCATTATGCAAAACTGTTCCTCTAGAAAGCGTAGAGTTATATCATGTTTCCTTCAACATTTCTTTTAACTGTTCGATTTGAAAATCTCTTTTCCTCTGATATATTCCTTTTGTTTTTTGTGTAATATTTGTTAATTTTTTAATATATTTTTTAACCGCCAGTGGAACTAAGCAGCTGTTTCTATTTCTGGATGTTTTATCGATCTTAAAAATACGATTGAATTTTTTTCTAACCATTTCTTTTGACTATGAATAACTTCAATAAATTTTATTTCCGCCAGAAAGGATTCAAAAATTACAACCAAAAATTCGATGTTATCTTTCTTCTTTTATGTTCTTATTCATTTTGATCGCATTATCAGCTTCTGCGTAATTTAAGCCATAATTAGCTGGAAATGGCCCTAATTTGCTTTTAATTCTACTTGTTAACAGAAATAGTTATGCCAACATATCTAAAAGAAAAAAAGAAAGATCAACCTTTTTATTCTCATTTACTCAATTGAGGTGACGCACTGACAACTTGTTACGCATTTTTTTCTTTTGCCGTTCTGCTCTTTGATTTAGGGATCAACAATCCACCTTCCCTCATTTAACTCTACATATACTGAAGAAAAGAAAAAGAAGAAAGAAGGAAAAATCCCGAAATGGAAACCACTGTGCTAAGATTCAATTGATCGTGATGAAAGAAGTGATAGACCATCAAAATTACTAACTGGAGTGCTTTCAATTTATGTTTGAAGTTATACATAAAAAATGTGCGGATACCTTCATACAAAATAACGCACTTTATTACCACTGACAAGCGGTTAGTTCAAGATACCTGTCTATCCTGACGACTATGTTTTCTCTTCCTTTCATTCTAAACTCTTCCATCCCTGATTTTTTAACGTCGTTACTGTCATGGCAAAAACTCTGGCACACATCAAGCCGTTAACAAAATGAAGAAAAAAATGGGAAAAATAAAAAGCAGCAGCAACTTTTGCGCATTACAAAAAAAGTGAAAAGTGAATTTAAAACTATTGCGAACTGAGGAGGAATTGACCTGCCTGGTGCTAAAGTTTAGTGCGTGTTCATGCAGGCTTTAAGCAGAATGGAGCTGTAACAGTCGAGCAGTTGCTGAAGATGGGAATGTTACTGTGACCCAATTACGTCAAAAGTTATGCCCCGAAAACTGAACCATACGCGAATTTGGAACCGTGCTAAAAATCGACAAATTTATGTCTCTACACAGCATCGACTCAAGTGACTCCAGCGTACGAGAAACGATGGGGTGTAATTAAAAAGAAGAGTTACACGACCTCGCTTGTCTTTCTAATTGTCGGCCTCAGTCTGATCCATCGAAAACCTAAACGTTTTGTTGTGCGATGGATGGAACGCGCCATTGGAGGGAGCCCATTCAACCTGTCTCTCTCTCTCACTATATGTATGTACGTATATACACAGTCGAGTCAGATTATTGTGACCACCTCCTACTTTTGACGTCAAAAGCGCGTAGTCAGTGGAAGAAGACATTTGTCGTGAGCTGGCATGGAAAGCATATAAGATGTGCTGTAGGCAATCTGAAAACATATCATTCGTTGCTGTCATGGATAACATGAACGGTCGATTTAGCAGATTTGGAAAAAGGGATTATTATCCGCCTTCGGGCCAAGGGTGGCAGTATTTCTGAAACAGCGCAGTTTGTGAACTGTTCGCGTGCTGTTGAGGTTAAAGTGTATCGTGATTGGAGAAATTGCACCATTGGGAATAACCGACGTGGAAACTGCGGTGCACCACGCGCCATTGATGTGAGAGGTGAATGTCGCCTGTGAAGGTGCGTGAGGGCCGATCGACACGCTACAGTGGAGCAACGCACTGGCCGAATGAACCAGTGAGCTATCGAAAGTGTGTCTGAAACGACAGTTCAGCGAATCCTGCTGCGTATGGGGCTCCGATGCCGACCTATGCTAACGAAAGTGCGTCGGCAGAAAAGGCTTACATTTGCACGTCAGTATCGGAATTGGACCTCCCCTGATTGGCCAAAAATTGCCTTCTCCGATGAGTCACGTTTTCTGCTTCATCGAACCGATAGACGTTGGCGTATAAGGAGGGAAACGTCGGAGAACAAACACTTTTCAGCCATTGCTGGAAGAACACAAGCTTGTGGGGGCGGCGTTATGGTCTAGGGAATATTTTCGTGGCATTCTCTAGGTCCATTCATACCTGTGGAAGGCACTATGGACCGAATTCGTTATGAATCCATCCTTGCAGACCACGTACACCCATTCATGCTGATTGTCTTCCCTGGGGCGGCTGGGATCTTCCAGCACGACAATGCGACGTGTCACACAGCTAGAAATGCCCGAAAGTGGTTGGAAGAGCACCACGAAGACTTCAAAGTACTTCCTTGTCCACCTAATCTCCCAGACTTAAACCCAACTGAGCATCTGTGGGACCAACTTAATCGTGTTGTTTGCTCTATGGATTCTTCACCACACACAGTCCAACAGCTGTCATGTAAACTGCAGTCAGGATGGTTCCACATACCTGTGAACATTTTCCAGCACCTTATTGAGTCACTCCCAGCCCGTCTAGCTGCTGTCCGCGCTGCACACGGCGATTACTCTCGATATCAGCTGGAGGTCACAATAATGTGACTCGAGCGTGTATATACACGTGTCACATTATTGTAACGTGACCGTGTATATACGCCGTCGAGTCACATTATGGTGATCACCAGCTGACATGGAGAGTAACCGCCGCGTGCAGCGCGGACAGCAGCTAGACAGGCTGGGAGTGACTCAATAAGGTGCTGGAAGGTGTTCACAGGTATGTGGAGCCATGATGACTGCGGTGCATCTGACAGCTGCTGGAGGTGCGTGGTGAAGGATCCATAGAGCGAACAACACGATAGAGGATTGAGTCTGGGGAATTAGGGGGCCAGGGAAGTACTTGAAAGTCTTCATGGTGCTCTTCCAACCACTCTTGGACATTTCTAGCTGTGTGACACGTCGCATTTTCGTGCTGGAATATCCTGTCCACCCCAGGGAAGACAATCAGCATGTATGGGTGTACGTGGTCTGCAAGGATGGATTCATAACGAATTCGGTCCATAGTGCTTTCCACAGGTATGAGTGTTCCCAGAGAATGACCCGAAAACATTCCCCAGACCATAACGCAGCTCCCACCATCTTGTGTTCAGCCATCAGTGGGTGAAGAGTGTTTGTTCTCCGATGTTTCCCGCCTTATACGCCAACGTCCATCCGCTCGACGAAGCATAAAACGTGACTCATCGGAGACGGCAATCCTTTGACAATCAGCGGAGGTCCAATTCCGATACTGCCGTGCAAATGTAAGCCTTGTCTGCCGATGCACCTTCGTTAGCATAGGTGAAGTGACCACCAGTCTACATCAGAGCACTATACGCAGCAGGGTACGCTGAACTGTCGTTTTAGACACACTTCCGGTAGCCCCCAGGTTCATTCGGCCAGTGAGGTGCTCTACTGTAGCGTGTCGATCGGCCCTCACGCACCTTCGAAGCCGACGTTTAGCTCTCACATCAATGGCACGTGGTGCTCCGCAGTTTCTACATCACTTATTCGCAATGGTGCCCTTTTTCCACCCAGCAAAAACACAAGGGTTGGGAAACTGTTGGCCACCAGCTGGCAGTGATGGGTCATTGCTGGCTATAATCTGCCACTCACGGTACGGTAGCTATCCGTTGGTGGCAGCGCCATCAGTTAGCAGCCACGGATGGCCCTGCAGCATCGCCGTGAACGACGGGCCTCCACTCAAGTGCCAGTAGTGGCCCGTAGCTGGCAACTGAAGCAACCCCAACAGGAGATGGAAGCAGCGAGACTGCACATGCGCTGAAGCAACAGAAGCAGTCTTTCGTGGTACCAGTTAGTTGAAGACGATGCCCTCGCCATCGTGTTGCTTTAGCGGATGTTAAAAAAAGCCATATGTAGAGAGACGGATTAATTTCCTAATGAAATGCCGCATCAACGAAGATTACCGTCAGAGGAAAATAATATATAAATAATTAATGAACTGTAAGAAATTGTCAATTAATCTCATGTATTTATAGAAACTCATTTCGTTGCAACGTTTCTACACTAACACACGAAGAATCAAGAATGCAAAGAGCCATGAAGCACACTCACTCCATAACAAGAAATAATTTCCGTATAATCTTCATACACTAAACCGCTTCAAACAGAAGTCCCGGAAAGACGTATAAAAATCATTGTGTTGAAAAAAAGAATTATACGAGTACAAAATGGATATTTTCGTCACAAAATTATCTAATATTTAAAAAAAAAGCAACTCTATGTGAACATAATGTACTCATCCATGCGTTGAATACACAAGATTGGGGGAACTCGTTGCTAAAAATAACCGGAAGTAAAATAAAATATCATTCCTTTTTAGAACAAATGTAGCTTTCGACCGTGGAAAAAAAGATACAACGTTAAAAATGTAACAGAACGTGATATGGATGTTCGCCTTCCAAAACCAGAAGGACAACACAAAACTTTGGGAAACGTCTTTAAGTTGGTACACTCGTTGAAAGTGAGCGAAGTTTCCTTAAAGTAAATAAAAAAATCGTTACGTTGAGAAAATAAATTTATGAATTATATGAAACGAACATTTACGAAAACGAACTCGCGATATTGCGATATTAAAAAGAGAACCCTTAGTTTCACTTCGAGCAGGAAAGATGCTCACCTCCAAGCGCACGGTCAAGCGTGGCAAACTAGTGTAGTACTTAGAGCATCCGTTTCGCACATAAACAGTCTTTGGTTCGATGTCAGTCAGATCCATTGGGCGATTTGCCGGACGTGTTGAGCAAATTTTCTCAGCACCGTGATATCATGTAGAAGCTTCGTTGGGGAAAAAAAAGCAGTTGTGTGTGCCTTTGCTGAACTATGATTATCTTTTTTTCCCTTTAATACTACTATCGGGAAATTGACGGGCAAGATTCGGAAAGCCATCAGTTACGCCACGTGATTGCCGGCGGCCACAGCCGGGACACTGACGGACCACATTAGACTAGACATCATTTATGGCACGTACTTGCATGGCCTCTTAAGGGCCCCTTGGGTCAGCCACAGCCTGTGATGGATAACTGATGACTCTGTTCTGGCATATGACAACTGATAGGGTGCCAACTGTTGGCCAGCTGCTGGCCTGAACTGCTGGCCCATCTGGTGGCCACCGAAACATTTTGTTGACGGTTCATGTAACGGCAACATAGTACTGTGCAAGTGCTGGCACTGCTGGCAGCCAGCAGTGGCCCAGCAAGACTGTTTTTGCTGGGCAATCACGATACACTTTAACCATAGCACCACGCGAGCAGTCCACAAACTGCGCTGTTTCAGAAATACTTCCACCCTTGGCTCGAAAGCCGATACTCATCCCTTTTGGCAAATCTTATAAATAGGTCCTTTCATCCATAACAGCAATGAGTGATATGTTTTCAGAATGCATACAGCACACCTTATACACCCTCCAATCCAGCTCACGACACGTGCCTTCTTTCACTGGCTACGCGCTTTTGACGTCAAAAGTAGGAGGCGATCACAATAATGTGACTCGACTGTGTATATGCTCTGACATATATACCGGGTGATCCAAAAGTCTTGCACCTTTTGAAAACGCAATAACTCACGGAGTTTTGAGAGTAGGGCAACGCGGTGTGCGTAGAAATGATCAGAATGACATCGGGTTTTTTATGAAATCACATAAATTTTTACTCATTTTACTTACATTTTATATCGCCAGATGGCGCCATAGGCGAACAGGTCTGGGATAGTGGGTGTAAAAGCAGCAGCCGGGAAGCAACCACAAGTCACGGGCCGTGGGTGGCCTAGTGGTCAGCGTTCGTGACTGCCATGGAGATAACCTCAGGCTCGATCTTGGGCAGGTACGAACGTTCGAACCACTAAATACCCACCGTGCGTCGGATGAGCACGTTAAGCCGTTGAACTCCGGGTACTGCACCCCCTGGTAATAAATAAGGGCGTCTTCCTACCCCTTTCTACCTCGCTTCCGTGTGACTTTCCTATCGGGCACTCTAGCCCAAATCTCCTAACTTCCTATTTCTAAGGGTTGTTCAAGACCTTGGGTCAGACACTAACTTCCTAAAATCCTCCTCTACAAATGATCAGATCAGATGATCAGAGCCACAAGTCACAGCGGTCCATGCCAGTTGTATGCTGTCATTACCGGACAAAGCGCTCTTGGTGAAATTGTTCTATTGCAACGCTGAATGTGCGAGTGCTGCGTTGAGAGCCTACCGGTCACTGAAAGGTGATCGCAGTGGGAAAGGACCGATGGAAAGTGCTGCGCTGCGGCGAATGGTAAAAAAATTCGAGGAAACGGGATCTTTGGCAGCACGCCTAAGAAGCGGTAGACCACGAACACGTGCTGCTGCAGCAGAGACGATTACGCAGAAAATGGATGTGAGTGCAATGTCATCAGCACATGGCGACTCCAGTGCTCGCCATGTTTCTCGGCAAACAGGCATTCCATACGGGACTCTATGGCGAACACTACGACGGATTCTGCACAGACACCTGTACAAACTGCAACGGCATCAGGAATTGTAAGCTGGCGATTACGTGCAGCGTCAGGAGTTCGCAGCATGTTTTTTTCGACAAATGGATATCGACGAAAACTGGCTAATGAACGTTTTATGGACTGATGAGGCACACCTTTTCCTAAACGGAGCGGTAAACACGCACAACTGCCGAATCTGGACCACGGAACCACCCCGAGCAGTCGTTGAAGCGCCACTTCATCAGCCAAAGTGATAGTGTGGTGTGAATTCACGGCTTCCTTCATTATCGGTCCTTTTTTGTTTTGAACAGGTCCGCGGCACCTCCTTCGAAACCATTTCAGTGACAGGTGCACGTTATGCGAACACGCTATGAACATGCGTTTTCCATAGCTTGCAAGAGCGGGATGCAGTGAATCTATGCACATTTATGCAGGATGGAGCACCACCCCACATCGCACGTTCCGTTAAGCAACTGCTGCTAGAAACGTTTGGCGCAAATCGTGTGTTGAGCCGACACTTTTCGAAGGCCTGGCCTCCTCGGTCACCAGACCTGACACCCTACGATTTCTGGCTCTGGGGTTACCTAAAATCACAAGTGTACAGATGTCGCCCCACTTCATTGGCCATACTGAACGATGCCATTTGACACCATGTGGCAGCTATACCACCGGACATGCTCTTCAATGCCGTCCATGGAGTTTTCTCTCGTCTGCAGGCAGTGTTAGAACAGGATGGCCATCACATTGAACACCTGGTATAATGAGGTGTCTATTTTTCTCGACACTTCCAACATGTGGTTGCTGCGCCGTCTGGCGATGAAAACTGTAAGTAAAATGAGTAAAAATTTATGTGATTTCATAAAACACCCGATGCCATTCTGATCATTTCTACGCCAACCGCGTTGCCCTACTCTCAAAACTCCGCGAGTTATTACGTTTTCAAAATGTGCAAGACTTTTGGATCACCTGGCATATATATCTCATCATCGACCATTATCAATTCATTGCTGGATGAAAGTCTCCCCAAGTTTCTTCCACAAGGGTCTATATTACGCCAATCTCCTCCATGTACTCCCGCATGTTTTCGAATTTCACCCTCCTATTTCCTATGTGGTCTTCTTCTGGGACTTTTCCTGTCCCTTGGAATCCGGTCTAGAATTTCGGTTGTCCATCGGTGGTCCGTTCTTGTGGCAACATGCCTAGCTCATTGCCGACTTTATTCTGATCATCACGTCTTTCACTCTTGTCATTTTCCTTATCCATGAGTTCCTCTTATCTCTCCTGGTTACACTAACCATGCATCTCTCCACGCTGCTTCATTGTCTGCAGTCTTTGTATGTCTTTTTTAGCTAAGGTCCATGTCTCTGCTTTATACGTAAGCACTGGAAGGGTGCATTGATTAAACAGTTTTTCTTTTAAGACATAATGGCATATTGCACTTAAAAATTGTGCTGTTTCTTTCAAAAGCTGTCCAACAAAGTTTCATATGTTGATTAATTTCTTCATCAATATGACCTTTGCTTGATATATGCTGTACAAGATAAATGTAGGTATTGGTTATAGCCAGCTTTCCCCCATTAATCTCAACATTTTGATTTTTTGTATAAGCATTGTACATCAGTTTTGTCCTCTGAAAGTTCATTTTTAATCCCACTTCTTTACTCTTGTCAGCAAGTTTCTGGATCAGACTCTACAGTTCTGAAAGAGCATTTGCAAAAATGACTACGTTATCAGTAAAACGAAAAACGAAGGTGAATTAAATAATCTTCATTAATCTTTATCTCTTTGTTTTCCCAGTTCAATGATTGAAAGGCATTATGCAATGTGGCATTAAAGAGTTTGGGAGATATGGCGTCACTTTGTCCAATTTTTATTGGTGCTGTATCCTGAAATAACCGAATCTTTGCACTTGCACTTTCCTACATGTTACTAATAATACTAATGTATGCATCTTCAATACCACAAGATTTCAAAGCCATTGAAACAGCTGATGGTTTCACGGAATCAAAGGCCATTTCGTAATCGATAAAAGTCATACATAATGGGAGTTCCTATTCCATTGTTCTTTCAATTAGTTTTCTCAGTACATGGATATGATCTATAGTGCTGTAGACACTCCTGAATCCAGCTTGTTCTCTCGGTTGAGCCATGTCCTTTTATGCAATGTGAAAGAACCTTAGTGAAGATTTTATAAACCACTGATAGGCGGCTGATGGGCCTGTAGTTCCTGAGATCTACAGTGCCACCTTTTTTATGAAACAAAATTATTGCAGAATTGTTCCAATCCCCAGGAATCTTCCCTTCATTGAGACACCTAGTGAAAACTTGGTCGAGTCTAGTTTCAGTTTCTTCACGTACTTCATGTATAATGTCCACGGTAATTCCATTTTCAAATTTTCAAAATGACAATCCTTTTTTGGTGTAAATATGACAAGGATGGTAATTCATGAATTCCATTATTTTCTCCTGAAACTCTACCCCGTTTCATGTTCTTAAATGCATGTGTAACTTCTGCCAGGAGGACTGGAAGGACTTTGGTACTGTTACCTTCGTAATGTCTAGAGTAGGATCTCTTCCATATAGTTTTGAGTAGAAATCTTTCACTCTTGTCAAAATTTCGTCTCTCTTTCATGTTACAGTACCATCCTCTTCTCTCAGTGCCATAATCTGTTTTCTTCCCTTACTGAGATGCCCCTTTGCTCTCTTCAGGGTTTGGTTGTTTTCAATTGCTTTTCTCAGTAGTTCACAGCTGAATTTCCTTAAGTCTTCAGTCATATTTTTTCATACTGTCTTGTGTAGCTCTATATACAGTATTACACTTTAGAAGTGACATTTTTATTTGTCCTCATCTCCCTTCTCTTTGGCATCACCATTTTCGTTTTCCCTGATATTTTTTTCATATGCAACTTGTTCTTATTACCAAATATTTTTGTTGCTGTTTCCATAAGAGCGTTGGTTAATTTTCTGTTAAATTCAGACATGTCTACTTCTCATGTTAGATCTCCTAGAGCAGAGGATCTGTTTCTCAGTTCCAATTTGAAGGTTTACGATGATGTATTACAAGGTTGGTCATGTCAATACATTTTGTTTGTTTTATGAGCTTGCCATGTTCAAGTTTAGTGTTGAGGTGCATTTTACATCTCACCATTCTATGATCACTCGCTGTGTTGAACCTGTTCAGCACACCGCAGTCTTCAATGACAAAAATTTCTTGTTACACAAAATAAAATCAATTTCACTAGTCATTTCATTGGCATGCTTCCATTACCATTTCCTATCTGTTTTTTTCTTCAAACAGGAGTTCATGATGAAAAACCTTTCTGCCTCTCCAAACTCTACGAGAGTATTCCCACGCTGGTTTCTGTTCCCATGTCCAAATTTACCAACCGAAGTTTTAATCTTTTGCTGTTGCCCTATTTTCGCGTTGGGTGCCGAATTTCTGCTTGCCTTTCTTATTTAGGTGCCGAATTTCTTCGTAAAATTCTTCAACTTCTTCCTCATGATGACTAGTGGTGGGCGCGTAAGCGTGAATAATCTGTATGAGTCTAGTTTCTCTTTGAGAGTTGGATAACGAGTTGCGCAGCTCTGTCCGAGGAATTTTCAACCTCTAGGACATTGTCCTCCAGCTTCTTGTTTATTTTAAATCCAGCACCACTAGTTGTGCCAGTGTCTGTTCAAGATAGTAGAAGAGATGTCTGCTTTTCAGTTCAATGAGATCTTCTTCTTTTCTTCTTACCTCACTTAACCCGACGATGTCCCACTTGATCCTTTGGAGTTTCTCCTCCAGTTCAAGGAGCCTTGAATCAGAAGATAGAGATGGTCCATTAAACGTATATATATCATCATCATTGTCAACCATTATCAATCCACTGCTGGACGAAGGTCTCTCCAAGCCTCTTCCACAACGGTCTGTCTTGTGCCAGTCTCCTCCACGTTACTCCCGCATACTTTCGAATTTCATTCACCCATCTCCCATGTGGTCTTCTTCTGGGTCTTTTCCTGTCCCTTGGAATTTAATCTAAAATTTCGACTGTCCATCGATGGTCTGTCCTTCTGGCAGTATGTCCAGCCCATTGCCATTTCAGGGATTTTACTCTGATCATGATGTCTTCCACTCTTGTCATTTTTCGGATCCACGAGTTCCTCTTCTTATCTCTTTTGGTTACACCAAGCATGCACCTCTCCATGCTGCTTTGAGTTGTCTGCAGCCTGTGTATGCCTCTTTTAGTTAAGGTCCACGTCTCTGCACCATACGTAAGCACTGGAAAGATGCATTGACCAAACACTTTTCTTTTAAGACATAATGGCAAATCGCTCTTGAAAATTATGCTGTTTCTTCGAAAACCTCTCCAGGCAAGTTTTATACGCCAATTAATTTCTTCATCATTGTGACCCTCACTTGATATCTGCTGTCCAAGATAAACGTACGTGCCTGTTATCTCCAGCTTTTCTCCATCAATCGATAAATCTTAATTTCTTGTAAAAGCATTGTACATCACTTTTGTATTCTGAAAGTTCATTTTTAACCCCACTTCTTTACTCTTGTCAGCAAGTTCCTGGATCATACTCTGCAGCTCTGATGGGGTAGTTGCAAAAATGACCACGTCATGACCAAAACGAAGGTGAGTTAGATAATCTCCATTAATCTTTATATTTTTGTTTTCCCAGTTTTGTGTATGAAAGACGTTTTCCAATGTGGCATTAAAGAGCTTGGGAGATATAGTGCCACTTTGTCTCACTCCCTTTCCAATTTTTATGTGTGCTGTATTCTCAAACGGCCGAATCTTTGCACTTGCAGTTTCATCGATGTTATTAATAATATTAACGTATGCATCTTCAATACCGCAGGATTTCAAAGCCATTTTAACTGCTGATGGTTGTTTTACTGAATCAAAGGCCTTTTCATAATCCATAAAAGCCACGCACAATGGAAGTTCATATTCACTCGCTCTTTCAATTAGTTGTAGCCACTCCTGAATCCAGCATGTTCTCTCAGTTGAGCCATGTCCAGTGTTATCTTCAAGCGGTGTGAAAGAACTTTAGTGAATGTTTTATAAACCACTGATAGGCGGCTAATAGGTCTGTAGTTCTTGAGATTCTCAATGTGACCTTTTTTATGTAGCAGGATCATTGTAGCGTTGTTCCAATTCTCAGGAATCTTTCTTTCATTAAGGCATCGAGTGAAAACTTGGGCGAGTACTGTTTCAACTTCTCCACTTTCTTCTTGTATGATGTCTACAGTAATTCCATCTTTTCCTGGAGCTTTTCCCCGTTTCATGTTCTTGATTGCATGTGCAACTTCTGCTGGGAGGACTGGAAGAACTCTGGTACTGGTACCTTTCATGATGTCTGAAGTACATGTATCATCCCTTTCATATAATTTAGAGTAGAGATCTTTCACTCTTGTCAAAGTTCCTCCTCTATTTCTTGTTACAGAACCATCTTATCTCAGTGCCATAATCTGTTTTCTTCCCTTACTGAGATGTCACTTTGCTATCTTTAGGCTTTGGTTGTTTTCAATTGCTTTCCTTACTAGTTCACAGTTGAATTTCCTTACGTCTTCAGTGATACCTTTTCGTACTGTCTTGCATAGCTCTATATATTCCACTTTGGAAGTCGCATCTTCTTTGGTTGTCCTCATCTCTCTTCTTTTTGGCATCAACGTTTTCGTTTTTCCTGATAATTTGTTCGTATGCAATTTGTTCTTAGACTCAGCTAATTTTGTTGCTTTTTCCATAAGAGCTTTTGTTACTTTTCTGTTAACTTCAGAGATGTCCTCTATTTCTAATGTTAGACCTTCTAGAATAGACAATCTGTTCCTCAGTTCTAATTTGAAGGTATTATAATGCTTTTTAAGGTTGGTCACGTCAATACACTTTGTTTTATGAGGTTGCCACGCTCGGGTTTAGCATTGAGGTGCATCTTACATCTTACCATTCTATGGTCACTACCTGTGTTGAACTTGTTCAGAACACTACAGTCTTCCAAGACAAATTTCTTGTTACACATAATAAAATCAATTTCACTTGTCGTCCCATTTGGATGTCTCCATATCCATTTCCTGTGTGGCTTTTTCTTGAAAAAGGAGTTCAAGATGAAAAACCCTTCTGCCTCTGCAAACTCAACGAGAGTATTTCCACGCTGGTTTCTGTTGCCGTGACCGAATTTACCTACTAAAGTTTCATTCTGTTGCCCGTGCCCTATTTTTGCATTGAAATCTCCCATAATTATCTTCAAGTGCTGCTTGCCTTTATTATTTAGATGACGAATTTCCTCATACAATTCTTCAATTTCTTCTTCAGGATGACTTGTGGTGGGTGCATAAGTTTGAATAATCTGAGCCTGGTATCTTTTCGAGAGTTGGATAACAAGTCGTGCAGCTCTGTCAGAGGAACTTTCAACTTCTACCACTTTATCCTTCAGTTTCTTGTTTATTATAAATCCAACACCACTAGTTCTGCCAGTATCTGTCCCACGATAGAAGAAGAGATGTCCACTTTTCAGTTCAATGAGATCTTCTCCTGCTCTCCTTACCTCACTTAGGCCGACGATGTCCCACTTGATCCTTTGTAGTTCCTCTTCCAATTCAAGATGCCTTGAATCAGAAGATAGGGAGCGTCCATTGTAAATAGCCAAGGTTAGCATCAAATGGTAGCCTAGTCCGGTCCTCCGGTATTTCTTAGCACCCTCTGCCTTCATGTTGCACTGGCCGCTGCCTTGGCCAGGTGCATTCCAGCTGCCGGAGACTGAGGGCCAAGTTTTAAGTTATGGAGTCCTTTTAGAGGGCTTTGGTCATAACTCACCAAGCTGGCCAAGCGAGTTGGTGAGTGTGGGATAGCATTTCCATTAATCCCGATGGTACAGTTATTCCGCTATTGGCGGTCGTCAGAGCCCCTTTAGTGGGAACCGGATGCACCACGAGAAGGCGGGGTTGACATTTCTTAAGGAGAGGCTGTGATGTTGCCGATATACATATATATGACAGATGATGAGTATGGGTTGGGCCAGGAAAGTTATAGATGCATGCATAAACTTTTAACTCAATTATTATTCATGCACCCTTCAGGGCGGTTATGTTAATTATAAACTTTAGTGGGATTTAAACTTGCATCTATGGCTTTGCAGAAACACATTTCCAACTAGGTATTTGTGGAAGTGAGAAAATGCAGAGTTTTGCTGGTCCTTGATAAAGCCAAGGCTCGGCATTCTCAAGACATAGCTATTTCTTTATTTTTTACTCATGCCTGTGGGGTTTTGAGTTTTTCTTTGTTGTTTTTGTCCTGTTAAATAGTTTTTTATTCCTGTCTCCACTTTGTAGTGTGTGAATTCTGAATTTTCATAACTGCTGCATTGCGCGTCATGATCTTCAGCTTGTTTGTTAGGCAATTTGGATTTAAATTCTTAGGTGTAAATTGGGTCTTTGACTCTGCTCTTGGGTATATATATATACACTGCTGACCACCCAAAATTCACCAATTCAACACCATGAAAGACACGAGATAGCAAGGCCAGATTTACTGGACACATAACAACAGATACAAAGATGAAACGATTGAGCTTACAGGCCCGTGCGACTTGCGGAACACGCAGGCATCAATAGTTCGTGTGGCCCCCATGGCTGGCAATAACGGCAGCTACACGCCGCGGCATCGAACGAAAGAGGCTTTGGATGTGGGCTTGTGGTATGTTGGTCCAGGCTGCTTCCACACGTTGCCACAGTTCATCAGGCGTAGCCGCGGATGGTGCTTGCTGGGCCACTCGGTTGCTGATCAGCGACCAGACGTCTTCGATGGCCGACATATCGGGAGAATAGGCGGGCCACGACAGCAGTGACACCTGCGGGCCGTGAAGAATTGTTTCACGATGCGTGCCACGTGCGGGCGCGCATTGTCCTGTTGAAGCGTGGCCGCTGGCAGGTTCTGCAAGTAAGGGAGGACTACAGGTTCCAAAACGTCGGAGATGTAGCGGTGGCTGTTGAGTGTACCACCGATGCGTACCAGAGGGTGCGGGTGTCATATCCAATTGCGCCCTAAACAATAACGCCAGGCGACGGACAAGTATGGCGATGCATAACGCCGGCGTCATACAGTCTCTCGCCACGGTGCCGCCACACGCGGATCCGACCATCGTGGTGTTGCAGGCAGAAGCGGGATTCGTCGGAGGAGACAATGTCGTGCCATTCCGTAGTCCAGGTGCGGCGTTCAACGGCCCACTGCCGCCGCACTCGCCGGTGGTGAACGTCAATGGAAATCGGTGCAATGGGTGCCGTACGACAAGGCCCCGCTCCTGCAGACGACGTCGAACGGTACGTGCTGACACAGGTTGCTGCGCAACACACCCTAATTCCTGCGCTAACGTTCGTGATGCTACGCGGCTAGCCGTCAATGCCCGCCGCACAACATGCCGGTCCTCTCGTTCGGTGGTGTACCGCGGCTGCGGCAATCGCTCACGTCGAATAGTCGCGATAAGCCCCTATTTGTTCTCTGTCGAACTCTGAAACGTGCTGGAATGACTGCGGTATTCTGCGACGAGGGATCAGGAAGTTTCCCACGCACAGGTCCGGCAGCCCAACACACTTCCACTACTTACACCCCGCCTTCTGTGCATCCTTCTTATAGTGCATCTCGGTGGCGTGCCGGGGGCACATGATTTGCATATACCCTGCAATGCTAATCGTTTGCATATCCTCTCGCGGGCGAAACATTCTGCGAATTTCAGGCCATTCGGATGCTTCCTTCTTGGTGTTGCATTTTGGGGGGACAGCAGTGTATATATATATATATATACACTGAAGGGCCATTGAATTAGAGACAGCGGGCGTTATGCAAATGGGGCGCTGTGGGCGGCCCTGTAATCGGAAACGACATGACGTATGCAGCGATCCGACAATATAAGGAGGGATGCGACGGGAATCAGTAAGAGTCGGACGCAGTATGGGTAAGACGAAGGATCTAAGCGCATTTGATCGTGGGCAAATTGTCGGGGCCCGAAGAATGGGTCACTCCATCTCGGAAGTCGTGCAGGCACTGGGTTTTTCATGAGCCCCTGTGTCACAGATGCATCATGAGTACATCGAATTCGGTAAAACCATCCCTGCAAGGGCCAACTGCCGTGGACAACAGCATGTCGATGAGCGGGGTCATCGTCGGCTAACTCGCATTGTAACAACGGATAGACGGGCCACAGTGCAAGAAATCACTCGGCAATTTAACGCTGGTGTACAAAAACGTGTAAGCAGCCACACCATCCAGAACCATCTCCTCGCCATGGGGTGCAGAAGCCATCGTCCCACGAGGGTACCGCTGCTGACCGCACATCACAGGGTGCAAAGATTAGCATGGGCGCGGGAACATCACCACTGGACCCTAGATATGTGGAAAAATGTTGCCTGGACTGATGAGTCGAGATTCACGTTGGTACATGTGGATGGCTGAATACGAGTACGGCGCAAACCACAGGAAGCGATGGATACTTCTTGCCAGCAGGGTACTCTTCAAGCTGGTGGGAGTGGCATTCTCTTCTGGGGACTGATTACGTGGACTGAAATGGAACCCCTGGTACGTGTGACAGCGTTCCTCACAGGTCAACGTTATCGGGATATCCTGGAGGACCATTTGCTCCCGTTTGTGCGTCTTCAACATCCCAATGGGGACCTCATCCTGCAACAAGACAATGCACCGTGCCATCGCTCTCGAATTGCATCCGAATGGTTGGATGAGCACTCCACCGACGTGACCTCGCTTCCTTGGCCAGCTAGGTCACCTGACCTCAATGCCATCGAGCACAACTGGGATGCCATCGAGAGAGATGTTCGAGGTTGTGACGCCCCTCCATCAAATCTTCGTGAACTGTGGGAGCTTGTTCAGGGGTCGTGGATCCGTATGGCTTCCCAACGCTTCCGGTGTCTTGTCGAGTCCATGCCGCGACGAACCGCCGCCGTCATCAGGGCGAAAGGTGGTGCTACACGTTACTAGACAAGTATCTGTAATTCAATTGCTCTTCAGTGTATATAGCGTAAGAACAAATTACTAAGAAATAAAAACGTAAAAGCTATAATGAGTGGAAACATGACATAATAAGCAATAAATTAGCTTATGTCAATAATTCAGCAAATGTTGTTAAACATTTTCAAATCCTGTATCTTCAATTACAGAACAATCGACTGCCAATTCGTTACATCAAAAATTATTTTCAACAGTTCGTCACCAACTAGATACAATACGATTATGCATACAAATTTTGACCTTCACACCATCATTAACTCACTCATGATCCTGCAATGTTAATTTACAGAGTATTTAAATTGCCGTTTGATAAATCGCTAACAGTTCCCTACACTAACCTCCCTCCCCATCTTGAATTTTTTTTATTCGGCTTTCGCGCACTATCCCCCCCCCCCCAACGCGACAACGTCACCGTCCGCGTCACATCAAAGACTTTCTGCCTACTTTAATAAATGCCGTTTGGTGTCTCTCCGTTATTTCTTTTGTTTCTTCCTTCGGTCTTGTATTAGAGATCGCAGCTTAAAGAGTACAGTCCGTGGGTATTTGGTTTTTACCTACCTTTCACTGACATCAGAAAATCTGTTCTGTCCATGTACTAGTACTCTCCTGATGAAGACAATTCATGGTTTACTTTTTTATGTTTTATAGTTGTTCGTTGGGAAAGTAGATGTGCGCTTCTCGAGAAGCACGATCGCATCGCCCCTGGCGGAGAATATAAATTCCGAAATCTCGCAGATAAAATTACGAAGTTGTAGAGCTGAACGCAGCATTACACAGGAAATCGGTGTTACAGCTTTCCAAGACGGAATAGGAATGACAAAGAGCCACTCCGGTGGCGCAGTGGTTTATCCGAGAAGCAGACAACAAACATCAGGTCATGTACGGGGTGTCTACAAATGATTTGAGCAGTTTCGTGATTTTTTTGTGTTTGTAATATTAGCGATATGCTGCTCGAGTTGGATGCTACCAGACACGCATTGGTCAAACTTTACTTTGGTCGCCGCTAGCGGCCGCGAGAGGGCAGTACTTGTCTTACAGTCGGTAAGATGGCTTCAAACAGCGAGAAAGCGTTTGCTGTCCTCGAATTTCATGCTAGTAAATCTGTGACAACAGTGCATCGACGCTTTCGAACGAAATTCAGAAAAACTCCACCAAGCGCCAACTCCATTCGGCGATGGTATGAACAGTTTAAAGCGACATGATGCCTTTGTAAAGGGAAATCAACGGGTCGTCCGTCAGTGCCTGAAGAAACCGTGGAACTCGTGCGGTCAAGTTTCGTGCGTAGCCCACAGAAATCGACGCGTACAGCGAGTAGAGAACTGGATATTCCGCAATCGACCGTTTGGAAGATCTTACACAAACGATTGTAGTAGAAACCGTACCACTAGCAATTGCTATAAGCCTTGACGCCCGATGACGAAGGGAATCGCTTTGAGTTCGCGATTCCAAAGTTTTATGGAAGAAGACGATGCGTTTTCTGATAAACTTGTATTCAGTGATGAAGCAACATTTTTTGTTAGTGGCAAAGTGAATGGGCACAATGTGAGAATCTGGGGCACAAAAAAAAAAAAAAAACCCCATGCCTTCGCGGAGCACATTCGGGATTCTCAAGAATTAAAAATATTTTCTGTGCGGTCTCAAAATTTAAAATTTACGGCCCTTTTTTCTTCTGCAAAAAGACCGTTACGGGACACGTGTATCTGGATATTTTGGAACATTTGCTCACGCCGCAGTGGGAAACCGACAGTGTGGACTTCATCTACCAACAGGATGGCGCTCCGCCCCATTTCCATCGCAATGTTCGTGAGTTCATGAACGCCAGATTACGAAAGCGAGGTTCGGTAGTGTTGGGATTGATGATCACCAACTGCTGTTATGGCCTCCACGCTCCCTCGACTTAATCACCCTGCGATTTTTTGTGTGGGGTTATGTGAAAGACTTGGCATTTGTGTCGCCTTTACCAACCAATCTACCAGAACTGCGGGCTCACATCATCAATGTCTTTGCTCACATTGATAGAGACATGCTAACTCGCGTGTGGGAGGAACTTGATTACAGAGTTGATGTTTGCAGAATCACTCAAGGGTCGCATATCGAGCACTTGTAATATGCCCCAAAAAACTTTTTGCATTCTTATACGTAATTGTAAAGTTTCGTGATCATATGTCAAATAATATACCTACAATAAAATGGTGAAACCGCTCCAATCATTTGTAGACACACTGTATAGTTCATGCGGAATATTGCGAAATGCGCAGTGCATTGAAGCAGAAGACCCGTGCTGCTGCTTTTACGTCAAATCTATTAGCATAAAGCCAATAGTTTTCCACCAGAGTCGGCCCCACACTTAAGACATGGACCAGTCTTTTTATGAACTCATTGGCCAGTCTTTTTACAAACACATGGACCAGTCTTTTTACGAACACATTGGCCAGTCTTTTTACAAACACATGGACCAGTCTTTTTACGAACACATTGGTCAGTCTTTTTACAAACACATGGACCAGTCTTTTTACGAACACATTGGTCAGTCTTTTTACAAACACATGGACCAGTCTTTTTACAAACACACGGACCAGTCTTTTTACGAACACATTGGCCAGTCTTTTTACAAACACATGGACCAGTCTTTTTACAAACACATGGACCAGTCTTTTTACAAACACATGGACCAGTCATTTTACAAACACATGGACCAGTCTTTTTATGAACAAACTCCGTCGAGCGACCGGTTTATATATCTCCCCCAAAACCAGTTAGGTGACTAGTCGGAAAAAGTACCATTAAGCCATTTGCGTGACATTCCTGGTTGACGACAGTATTTAGAAATCAATGAATCGATCCAGGAGGTTCCGTGCCCTGGCCTGTTCCCCTGACCTGACCTTCTGGATTTCTTTCTATGGGGCTGTGTGAAATCGAATGTAAAAAACTCAGTTCACCTGCAAGCCTTAAAGCAACACATATGTTACGCTTGTAGCACCGTCGATGGAGCCTTGCTGACGCCGTTTATCGGAACATTCTTACACGTATCCAATACTGTATTGAGGAGAACTGTGTCAAATTTGAGTAAGCGTTAAAAAATACTTGATCACATGTTAAGTCTTCGTGTCTTACCTTGTGTTGCTACTTGTCTCTTTAATGCATTGTAAGTTGCCTCTTAAATACATTATCAGTTGTCTCTTTATGACACAGTCAAGGCACACTATTGTGACCACCTCCTACTTTTGATGTCAACAGCTCGTTGCCAATGAAAGAAAGCACGTGTCGTGAGCTGGCTTGAAGGGTATATAAGGTGAGCTGTAGGCATTCTGAAAACATTTCACTCGTTGCTGTCATGGATAAAAGGAGGGATTCATCAGATTTGCAAAAAGAGATTACTATCCGCTTTCGGGCCAAGGGTGGCAGTATTTCTGAAACAGCGCAGTTTGTGAACTGTTCGCGTGCTGCTGTGGTTAAAGTGTATCGTGATTGGAGAAATGGCACCATTACGAATAAGCGACGTGCAAACTGCGGAGCACCACGTGCTATTGATGTGAAAGGTGAACGTCGCATGAGAAGGTGCATGAGGGCAGATCGACACACTACAGTGGTGCAACTCATTGGCCAAATGAACCAGGGGGCTACCGGAATTGTGTCTAAAACGACAGTTCAGCGAACCCTGCTGCGCATGTGGCTCCGATGCCGACCTATGCTAACGAAGGTGCATCGGCAGAAAAGGCTTACATTTGCACGTCAGTTTCGGAATTGGACCTCCGCTGATTGTCAAAGGATTGCCTTCTCCGATGAGTCACGTTTTCTGCTTTATCGACCGGATCGATATTGGCGTATAAAGCGAGAAACATCGGAGAGCTAACACTCTTCAACCATTGCTGGAAGAACACAAGCTGGTGGGGGCGGCGTTATGGTCTAGGGAATATTTTCGTGGCATTCTCTGGGTCCACTCATACCTGCTGAAGGCAGTATGGACCGAATTCGTTATGAATCCATCCTTGCAAACCACGTACACCCATACATGCTGACTGTCTTCCCTGGGGCGGATGGGATCTTCCAACACGACAATGCAACGTGTCATTCAGCTAGAATGTCCGAAAGTGGTTGGAAGACCACGATGAAGATTTCAAAGTAATTTCCTGGGCCCCTAATTCCCCAAACTTAAACCCAATCGAGCATATGTGGGACCACCTTGATCGTGTTGTTCGCTCTATGGATCCTCCACCACGCTCCCTCCAGCAGCTGTAAGATGCACTGCAGTTAGCATGGCTCCAAATACTTATGACCACCTTCCAGCACCTTATTGAGTCACTCCTAGCCCGTCTAGCTGCTGTCCGCGCTGCACACGGCGGTTACTCTGGATATTGGCTGGTGGCCACAATAATGTGACTCGATCGTATATATTGTCCATTGTTTTTTAAATTCTTTTCCTTGTCGTCCTAATTCGGATATTGTAATACTCTCTCTGTAGGTAGTGAGTGCAGCTCCGAAATTTGCAATTTGAACTCTTGTGTTGCCTGCGATATTTCTTAATTTATTTTTTGCAAGTTCCGCATTTCTCCTTTAGAGGCGTTTCGAGATAAGCAAATCTTATAGGAAAGTGACTGCCCTTCCAGATAAGCAGTCGCGCTTATTCGGGAGCGCATATCCACTTTCCTGTATTTAGGCTCGATTTCTTGTTTTCGAGTAATTGTCCTGGGAAGAACAACATGACCACCCTAGGAATCACAGTGTAACCGACCAGGCACGTCACTGAGTGCACGTGATAAGGTCGACCACACGGAGATATAAGCGGCCGTCCAGGACAGTAACGTGAGCACAATGGGCAGAGGTAGTGATATGACGGACGTTCAGTATGATCATCAGCTACCGCGCCAAGGGTTAAAGCATATCAGAAACAGCAGACTTCGTGGGCTGTTCGCGAGGTGCTGTAGTAAGGGTGTACCAAGAATGGGCCGCTGGCACACCGAATACCTCATGACGTCATAACTGTGGAGCCCCAAAGGCCATCGACCTCAGAGGAAAACATCGCCTCCGTCGACTGGTAAAGAGGAATCGACGCGCAACAGTACAGCAATTGACCATGCAAACGAACGCTAGGGCACCTGTGTACGTGTCCCGGATAACAGTAGAGCGAACCCTATTACGCATGAGTCTCCGGAGTCGAAGCTGCGTCGAGGCGCCCATGTTAACAAAGGTACGTCGGCAACGACGACTGCAGTTCGCACGGAAATACCGTCATTGGACAGTGGAAGAGTGGAAAGGTTGCCTTCTCCGACGAATCCAGGTTTCCACTCCACAGAAGTGACGGGTGGTGGCGGGTACGGCGTCAGACTCACGAGAACCAACACCCGAACAACCTTGTCGGTTAACTAAAGGCCGGTGGTGGTACTGTGCAATGTACATGTCTGGGGGATGTTTTCTTGGTGTGACCTGGGACCTCTGGTACCACTGGATGGGTCACTGAACGCCAATGGCTACCTGTCCATCCTAGCTCATCACATGCATTCCTTCAAGTTGAACGTTTGCCTTTTTTGGGGATGGTGTCTCCCAACAGGGCAATGCGCCATGTTGCGGTCGCTAAGAGAGTACGTGGCTGGTTCCAGGAACACGACAGCGATGTCTCCGTCTTCCCTTGGCAGTCGAAATTTCCCAATCTCAGTCCCATAGAGCCCTTGTGGGACTATTTAGATCGACAGGTTCAACGTTCCGACCACAACCACATCATCTCCATGACCTCCTTGCTCTTCTGCAGTGGGAATGGTCATGTGTGCCTCGGACAACCTTCCAGGTTTCATTGCATCCATGACACGCCGTCTTACCGCTGTCATCGGGGCCAAGGGTGGTCATTCCCATTATTAGATAAGTGGTCATATTATTCTAATACGACCATGTATACGCAATGAGTGTTAACTATATGACGACCACCTACCTAACACTTCGTGGGGCTTTCTCTCACCCGGACAGTGGCTGCCATCAGGAGTGGTATGGACTCCATGAGATGTCCGTTCAATTGTGTGGTGATCTTCAACCAAGATGTTGCAGAACAAACCAGCGGGGTGTGGAGGGAGTGGGGGAAGGGTGTCCACCTGCCTCTCCTTGCTTTCCACAACATCCCACATGTGGTTAATTGAGTTGAAACCAAGCGAGATTGATTATGTGAGATGTCTCATATCAGCGCTACGTTCGTCGAACCATTCATGCATTAGGTGGGCCCGATGTCATGAGGCATTATCGCCCTGGAAGAACCCATACCTCTCTGGGTGGTGGTAAAACATTGTCGTGTGCACAGGAAGTCACGAAAAGTAGCAACGTTTATACACTGCTGGCCTCCCAAAATGCAACATCAAGAAGGAAGCATCCGATTGACCTGAAATTCCCATCATGCGTCGCCCGCGAGAGGACATGCAAACGATTAGCATTGCAGGGCATATGCAAATCATGTGCGCCTGGCACGCCACCGAGAAGCACTATAAGAAGGGTGCACAGAAGTCGGGGTGTAAGTAGTGGAAGTGTGTTGTGCTGCCGGACCTGTGCGTGGGAAGCTTCCTGATGCCTCGTCGCAGAATACGGCAGTCATTCCAGCACGTTTCGGCGTTCGACAGAGGACGAATAGTGGCTTATCGCGACAGCAGTTTATCGTACCGAGACATCGGCGCCCGTGTGGGACGGCATCCAGCCAAAGTGAAGGGAGTATGGATTCGGTGGGTGCAGGAGGGATGGACGGACCGACATCAGTGGCGGCTTTTCAGGTGAAGTAGGTGAAGTGCCTCTTCTCCTATTTCATTTAAAATAAAAATTTATTCAGTAATTTTGTGTATATATTCTTCTTTGCCTTTATTGAGCGTCAAAATGCTCAAAAATCTTATTAGGCCAATTCACAATAGGCGTTCAATACGGAAACTAAGTCTCTCTACGCAAAACAGTTCAAGTGAAGAGCCAAAATGAGAATGCTTGGAAGTCTGCAGTTATCGGCCGAGTTACCATGGTAACCGTGACGTCACCCTCTCCTATCTGCCGGGCAAGTGAAGAGTTTTAGCTTGAGACACTCAGGCTCTGCACCTAGTGTCGTGACCTTCGGAAGAGATCGTGGAGGAACGGGACGGATTGCCCATGGTACCTTGCAATCCACTAGGGTTTTCTCGTTGCGGTACATGCTTTGTGATTGTTTATCAAAAACTTCACCTGATACTTAAATTTCGTGTACAGTTTAACTGATAGTTTAAGTTTTTAGTATGTATTCTGTGAACGGCATTGTTTGTAATTTATTGCAAACTCCATTTGATCGATGGAAAGATGAAGATAAAAAGAGACATTTTATTTACTTCAAGGAAAAATGTCTCTTTTATCTTCACGGATTCACTGACAATTGTCGTCAAGAAAGAAATCAGGAAGAGCGGTAAATCTTACAATTTTATTTGTAAAAACTGTCGGTTTACTGAATATCTCTTCTTTCTCATGACAGAAAATGGCTTTGTAGAACTTCTGTGTTACAAAAATGATTTTCTTGGCCGTGTTACTTTATAGTAAAAAACATTCGGCGTGGAATAAAGACGGTTTCTCAGATTTATTAAATATAACACGGTCACTTCATAAACATTCGGTCATTTCATAAACATGGTGATTCTAGCGAACACCTGAAATGCGAATAAAAGTTAAGGAATTTTGAAAACAATCAGAACATAAGGGAGAGTGCTAGGCTTTTGAAAAGGCATTTCAACGGAAACGTTCGTTTAAATAGACTTTTCCTGCAGACAGTGATTGATTCAGTACTGTATTTGAGCAAACAAGAACTAGCATTCCGTGACCATGACGAAAGCATCGACTCGATAAATCCTGGAAATTTCACGGAATTACTTTCATTGTTGATATCAAGAATTCCTTTAGAAATTCAAAATCAATACGAAAAGGTAAAAAATGTCTTCACAGGTGACTCAAAAAATATTCAAAATAAATTAAGTGAATGTATTTCTGAATATATAAACGATCACGTTAAAAATGAAATAAATGAAGTTGACTGCTTTTCTATTCAAGTAGATGACACCACAGACAAAAATTAGACTTCTCAGTGCTCTTTAATAATAAGATTTGTTGTTCGGAAGGTGTATTGGCTGAGCGATTTTTGGGTTTCCACGAAATTTTGGATCAGTTTGATTATCAACACAAATTAATAGGACAATGTAACGATGGGGCAAGTGTAATGTCTGGAACACTTGAATGGACTCCAGAAAAAATCAAGGATAAAGTTTCTCAAGCTGTTTTTGTTCATTGCTTAGCGCATCGTTTGAAACTTGTATTACAGCAGAGTTTTTCTAAAATTTCTAAGTGTCGAATATTTTATGCAAGTCTCAGTGGAATTCCTTCGTTTTTTCACCACTCAGCGAAGCGATCTTATACACTCGCATCAACAACCGCAGGATGCATATTAACCATAACAGAAACTCTACAGTCCTCCACTTCGAAGTTAGTAAGTGTAATTGTTGAAGACTGGCATAAATTGGAGGAAGCAATAGAATTTCTCACAAACAGTGAACAATCAGACAAGAAATCAATTCAACTTGCCGAGGAGTTTTTAAATGGTATGAACACTTTTGAATTTACATTTTTGGCAATAGTATTTAATGAAATTTTTGGCTCCACCGATCTATAATTCAAAATTTTGCAAAAACATCACTAGACATAAGGTACTGATGTGTAACTCAAATTAAAACAACTCGTGAAATTTTGAGCCATAAAAGGAACGATGAGCAAGGCAACCCACTTTGTGCAAATAAAATTTAAGAGGATTTAGTACTTAATTTGAATAAGTAATATATATACAGTATATATGTTTCCTCATCATTGATGAGGAAATATATATACTTATATATATATATTACTTATTCAAATTAAGTACTAAATCCTCTTAAATTTTATTTGTAAAAAGTAATTGCCTTAACGATGAGGTATTTGAAACACTGTTTGGAAAAACTAGCAAAATCACAGAAATAAGCAGAAATATTCGGTAATATGCTGCTCTTACAGAAGAAACAATTTTTCAAAATTATATTGTATTTTGAAATTTCGGACCACATTCTTATATAAATGGATATAAGATTTGAAGACTGTGAGAAACTTCAATTTGTCTGTCTTGCTGACACAACCAAGTTTGACCAATTTAATTCCTGTTTTCCCTCCGATGCTTTTGAAAATCTACAACATTTTTACGGGAAAATATTTACTAAACTCCAGCGCCTTAAAAATGAACTGAGTCTTGTATATGCCGATGAAAAATTAAGGAATATATCGACTAAAGAACTTCTTCGAGTGCTTCATGGAGATAAAGACATTTTTGCAGAAGCTTGTAAATTGGTTTCCCTCATTTTAACAATTTTATCTACAAATGTGTCAGTGGAAAGAAGTTTTTCTTGCCTTTAAAGAATACAAACTTACTCAAGAAACACTATTTCTCAAGATAGACTTGCTTCTTTGGCAAATATTTCTATTCAGAAAGATATTTTATTGATGCTCACGAAGAAACAACCATTCTATGACGACATAATCGACAAATTTGCAGCTTTAAAAGAAAGAAGAATTGATCTAATATACAAAAAATAGGGCAGTCCTCATGTAGTGATTTTCATTGAAGATAGTAGATATCTTTTCATATTGCTCTTGTAGCTCTTCACCTATTTTGCCAACCACGAGCCGCCACTGACCGACGTGAGCGATTGCCGCAGCCGCTGCACACCACCAGACGAGAGGACCTGCATGTTGTACGGCGGGCATTGCCGGCTCGCACCACCACATAACGAACGTTAGCGCAGGAATTAGGGTGCGTTGCGCGACAACCTGTGTCAGCACGTACCGGTCGACGTCGTCTGCAACCGAGTTGCCCGGCAAGTACCACCCGCGGCTACGCCTGATGAACTGTGGCAACGTGTGGAAGCAGCCTGGACCGACTTACCCCAAGCCCACATCCAAAGCCTCTTTCGTTCGATGCCGTGGCGTGTAGCGGCCGTTATTGCCAGCCATGGGGGCCACACGAACTACTGATGTCTGCGTGTTCCGCAAGTCTCACGGGCCTGTAAGCTCAATCGTTTCATCTTTGCATCTGTTGTTATGTGTCCAGTAAATCTGGCTTTGCTATCTCGTGTCGTTTTTTTTTTTAATTCGAAGTTTAACGACGACCGTGAGCAACTCAATGGGCTATAAGCAGTCGCCTGTCTCTAATTTAGGGTCACTGGTTCCAGGGAAGGGAGAGAGCCAGTGCCGTAAGACAAACACAACATCCATGCTTAACCGGGATTCGAACCCGGACCCCTTTCGGACGAGTGATCAGAGGCCATCGCTTAGACCACTGCACCACCGGGGCGGCCTCGTGTTATTCTTGGTGTTCCATTTTGGGTGGCCAGCAGTGTACATTGGGCCACATGCTCAAGAGGTCACGTTCATGGCAGCTAAACATACTCCATGTCATATCACCTCCCCCCCCCACCAAAACCAACACAACCATGTATAGTCGATACCATGCATGTAGGATCTATAGCTTCATGCTGAGAACGCCAAATACGGACTCAAGTATTCATTCGCAAGCTGTTATATCTGTTATTGAAGTTCTGGTAATGCTTTAGAGAGAAATTGGAATCTGCCGTAACCGTTTTGCTAAGCATTACTTTTGAATTTTAATTCGGTGCATACAAGGTCTATTATTGTTAAACTGTATATGCTTTAAAATTTTCTCTGCCATAAGGTTTTACTCTTCCTTCGCATATCTCATAGATTAAGTTTGCGCTTTGTTTTCTGTCTTGTGCCAAGCTCCAAGTCCTTAAATTCCGATTTTCAGTAGACTTCCAGTTTTCATTCAAATTAGGAAAAGCATCTACTCGAGAGGACTACTGAATATCAGTGTATTTATTCACCTGGCTTCGACAGGAAAATCTCACACCCGGAGTCGTCAGTGGAGGCATAAAATAGGAATAAAGATCTTGCAGAATTGAAAAAAATGAACGAACTTCCAGACAACTTTTTATTGCATGTACTGCAACCATATTTGAAGAATGGATAGAACCAGGCACATATACAATACAAGGAGTTATATTCTTTATTTTTCCTTTCGACCTCTATATACACTAAGCGTGTCAGTGTCATTGTCTTACGACTGGTCGCTGTGATATTTAATCCGTAAAAGTTCAAAGTTTAAAAGTATAGCACCAGCTAACTATTCTGATATGTGGCTAGATTTGGTAAAAAAACCCAAAAAACTCTCTGCTGGTATGTCATTATTGTTTTCTTATCGAATATATAACCCAGATGACCGATTTGAGATGTGTCGGGAGTTGAGTTAACGTTTAGCTAGGTACAATTGACCTTCTTCAGTCCCCTGAGGTCGCATTTGAAACCACCAGTTTTATAAATCATTACATACTAAGTACATGTGTAGAGTGAAAAATAATGAAAGATAAGAGAACTTACTTCGACCTCCATTTCCGTAACGTTCCATGTGATTTTCTAAAACTAGACCGAATTCTGCAACAAGTTGAAGAGCTTCATGTTAAGTGCCGTTATAAGAATCCAATTTATTTTCACCTTACTCTGAATGCAAGTCAGCTGCTTGAAAGTTACTTTAACACTGCTACAATCTTCTTCAACACATTTCTGCAATATATAATTTTTCCTTCCACTTCAAATTTTAAATTCTCATCAAGTCTTCCGTATATCTAACTTCTCTTCTTCTTTTACAGTGCACACGTTTAACGACAGTCGAGCGTCTACGTTTACACAGTTGAAGGGATGTTTTCACTTGACTCGCCGCTAGACTTAGTTCAGTCACTACAATGTAGTCGTGTAGGAATTTTCGTTTTGAGTAATGAAACTTTTCCTCCATATTCCTTACCTCCATAAAAAGATATTTTATCAGGGATAAACATTATAAATTTTGCTTTTTATGATGGCATATGTAAAGTTATCAGAAGTTTCTTAATTTACAATTTTCTCCGTAACGGCTAATCTTAGATGAAAATTTACAAGAATAGTGAAAAATGAAGTAGTGAATACTGTGCTGTGTTTTTAAGTATTTCTCAAAAATTTTAATATAAGAATAGAAGTTGTTTATTTTCAAATTACTTTTTATTAAATAAGGTCATTTATGAAATTGTGATGTCTCTAACGGTTAAATAACGAAAAAGTGAGATTAAAAATCGTTAAATCATGATCGATGAATTGTTATTCTATTGAGATTAAAAATGGCTAAAATCATGATCGATGAAATGCTACTTGATAACTCAGTTTTTATTTTACAGTTTTTGGTCAACCTTAATGGAAACGCATCAGGTGTTACAATGTGTTGAAAACCAAAACATATATGGACATTAACAAATACTTCATTAGTTTTTCCCTAATGTGACTTTTATTACATTAGCATAAAGTTCTACATTTTACCGATTGTCACAATTTGTCATTTTCTTTTTAATGGGGATTCCGACCACCGTGAGAAACTCAGTCGCCAGTCCCTAAGTTAGGGCCATTGATTCCAGGGAAGGGAGAAAGCCAGTGCTGTAAGACAAACACAACATCCATTCCTTACCTGTATTGGAACCCGGACCCATCTCGAACGAATGATTGGAAGCCATCGCTTAAATTACAGCGCCAGCAAGGCGGCCCAGTTTATCATTGTACATATGCATTAATGTGTGCGCTGGTCCACAATTTCCTAATATGCACATCTGCCAGTGCTGCAGATGGAGCACTGGGTAGTGCGCTTTACGAAAGAACAGTTATGGTAAGAGAGCCCTATCTTTCTCATATCATCCCCATTGACATGGATCAGGAGACTTCTACTGTGGGTTGAGAATATTTATATTTTGCTGCATTAAGTAAAATGACCTCATAACGTAGCCTTTTACCGTGGAGGAAGCTGGTGGTGCCGGCACGGTGGCGCAGTCGTCTAAGCATTGGCTTCTGATCACTGATCCAAGATGGGTCCCGGCCCGAATCATGGTGAGGCATGGATGTTGTGTTTGTCTTATAACCCTGACTCTCTCCCTTCCCTGGAACCAGTGGTACTAAATTAGGAACTACCGTTTAACAGTTTGACTCTGTGTTACACTGTACGGATTGCCATGTTACTGCAAGGCCATGAACTTTATTATCTTTATATTCATTATTTGTATTCTGTAGTTATAATACTGCTTCATGGTGATCCATAATGCCCTAGTTTGAAATGTGACGGAAGAGATTGTAAATAGATGGCATCTCAACGACCTGCTCTTTTTGTTGTTGTTGTTTTTCAAAACAAACTGGTATGGAAGTTGATTTGGAAGCTTTGTATTACCTTTTTAAGCCCTGTTTCAGATGTTATTTTTTTACCAGCTATTGTGATGAACTTATCTTGAAGAACTACCATCGCTGTACAGCGAATACCTTTTGTACCAGAGAGACCGGATCAAGACCGATCCAGAAAACTAAAAATAGCGAGGTAACAAAAATGAAACTTTAATTTACAGAAATGAAACTATGATGTGGTGAAATAACGAATGCACATTGTTTGAATACAACTAAATTTTACAAATAAGCGTTTGCTCATAGCCTTCAACAAAACTGGAGAAAAACTGTCCAAATAAAAATCATTGAGGCAAGCACACTCAATGGACGAAACATTAGAGACACCTACTTAATAACGTGTTGGCAGTGGTGACCTACTTAATAACATGTTGGCAGTGTGTAGGTTCAATGGTTCAGTGAACCCCTATGTGAATCAGTGAATTTCATTTTAGCAAAATTATTGCTTTTAATATCACTTCAGGTATATTTTTATGTTTATCCTAATCCCCGGTCTCAGCTGACTCATTGCTATGCTCAGCTTTAATTCATTATCTGCCTCTGCAGGCCCTTTTTACATCGGAATCTCAGCAGGGTTCAAATGCAGAAATGAACCCAATTGGCTTTCCAAATGCCGTGGTCTGGAAGCTGTTGCTTTGGGAGCGGGTAATAGCTTTATCATTGTGAGAAGTCGCTGCATAACTTGCAGCGATAAGAGTGACGTATCCAGCTGATGAGCGCACTCGGTTTGGCGATGCGAAGCCATTGCTCATGGAGGAAGTCAGGTGATTGGTGACGTCGCCTTTCGAACGAGGTCAAGGGTGTCTGTGATTCTTCTGTTAGAATTCATGCGGCAGTGGCTAACAGAAGAGCTGTAGATTTTTGGGAGTGATTTACAGTTTACATCAGTGAAAGATTTACAATTCCTCAGCAATTGTAAAAATGTAAGTTTAGAAGTGGCGTCATTTAACTGTTTATTTAGGTTATTTAGTTGTTTTTTTTTATTAGAGATTTAACGACCACCGTGAGCAACTCAATGGGCTATAAGCAGTCGCTCGTCCCTAATTTAGGGTCACTGGTTCCAGGGAAAGGAGATAGCCAGTTGCGTAAGGCAAACACAACATCCATGCCTCCTCGGGATTCGAACCCGGATCCCTTTCCGGACGAATGATCAGAAGCCATCGCTTAGACTACTGCGCCACCAGGGCGGCTATTTAGGTTTCAGTAGGTGTAAATCAGCTACGTGTTACGAGTAAATCAGTTAATTGTTTGTTTGTTGTTCTGTGGGTATTGTGTGTGAGGTGAGTCTAACTGTGCTTGTTTGTTCTGCTCTGAAATGAAGAGTGTGAAAGTTTTTTTGGAAACAGACTTCTCTACGCTGCCACTCGAAGAGAAATGCAGGAATTAAGAATTAGGTAGGCCAGTCTTCGCTTTAAATACACTGCTGGCCACCCAAAATGCAACACCAAGAAGGAAACATCCGATTGGCCTGAAATTCACAGCATGCGTCGCCCGCGAGAGGACATGCAAACGATTAGCATTGCAGGGCATATGCAAATTATGCGCGCCAGCCATGCCACCGAGAAGCACTATAAGAAGGGTGCACAGAAGGCGGGCTGTAAGTAGTGGAAGTGTGTTGTGCTGCCGGATCGGTGCGTGGGAAGCTTCCTGATGCCTCGTCGCAGAATACGGCAGTCATTGCAGCACGTTTCGGAGTTCGACAGAGGACGAATACTGGCTTATCGGGACAGCAGTTCATCGTACCAAGACATCGGCGCCTGTGTGGGACGACATCCAGCCACACTGAGGCGAGTATGGATTCGGTGGGTGCAGGAGGGACGGACGGACCGACGTGAGCGATTGCCGCAGCCGCGGCACACCACCGAACGAGAGGACCGGCATGTTGGGCGGCGGGCATTGACGGCTCGCACCGCCACATCACGAACGTTAGCGCAAGAATTAGGGTGTGTTGCGCAACAACCTGTTTCAGCACGTACCGGTCGACATCGTCTGTAGAAACGGGGACTTGTCGCACAGCACCCATTGCTCCGATTACCATTGACGTTACACCACCGGCGATTGCGGTGGCAGTGGGCCGTTGAACGCCGTACCTAGACTACGGAATGGCACGACATTGTTTTCTCCCATGAATCCCGCTTCTGCCTGCAACACCACGATGGTCTGATCCGCGTGTGACGGCACCGCGGCGGGAGACTGTATGACGCCTGCATTATGCATCACCATACCGGTCCGTCGCCTAGCGTTATGGTTTGGGGCGCAATTGGATATGACACCCGCACCCCTCTGTTACGCATCGCCGGTACACTCAACAGCCAACGACGTTTTGGAGCCTGTAGTCCTCCCTTACCTGCAGGACCTGCCAGCGGCCACGTTTCAACAGGACAATGCGCGCCCGCAAGTGGCACGCATCGTGCAACAATTCTTCACGGCCCATGCGGTATCACTGCTGCCGTGGCCCGCCTGTTCTCCCGATATGTCGCACATTGAACACGTCTGGTTGCTGATCGGCAACCGAGTAGCCCGGAAAGCACCACACGCGGCTACGCCTAATAAACTGTGGCAACGTGTGGAAGCAGCCTGGCCTGACATACCCCAAGCCCACATCCAAAACCTCTTTCGTTCGATGCCGTGGCGTGTAGCTGCCGTTATTGCCAGCCATTGGGGCCACACGAACTATTGATCTCTGCGTCTTCCGCAAGTCGCACGGGCCTGTAAGCTCAATCGTTTCATCTTTGTATCTGTTGTTATGTGTCCAGTAAATCTGGCTTTGCTATCTCGTGTCCTTCTTGGTGTTGCATTTTGGGTGGCCAGCAGTGTATTATACAGTAGCAAAGTGCGAGGGGGAAAGAACATCAATACAGTGATGTACGATAGAAACAACTGGATTTGTGGTTGTGATCATAACAATCGATTTTATTGCTTTCCGTGTTTGCTGTTTGCTAATTTGGTAAAGGGAGAGACACAACCTGGACAAAAACGGGTGTGTCGAATTTTGGACATTTATCCCAAAAAATAATGAGATATCCGGTGCTCCCAGGAACGCTTGCCTTGATCCCTCAGTACTGGGCAAAATAGAAGTTAGAGAGCAACTCAATGAGGTTTTCAGGAGAAATATAGAATGTCATAATGATCAAGTAAGGAAAACCACTATGTTCTCTCAAAGGTTACTGACTGCTTTAAACTTTGTGGAGAGTTTGAGTTAGCTCTTCTGACATGATGAGACAACAAAATCGAGCAATGCAAGTACACTGAAGAGCAATTGAATTAGAGACAGCTGGCGCTATGCAAATGTGGCGCTGTAGGCGGCCCTGTAAACGGAAACGACATGACGTATGCAGCGATCCGACAATATAAGGAGTGATGCGACGAGAATCAGTAAGAGTCGGACGCAGTATGGGTAAGACAAAGGATCTAAGCGCATTTGATCGTGGGCAAATTGTCGGGGCCCTACGAATGAGTCACTCCATCTCGGAAGTCGTGCAGGCACTGGGATTTTCACGAGCCGCTGTGTCACGGGTGCACCGTGTGTACATCGAATCCGGTAAAGCCATCTCTCCAAGGGCCAACTGCCGTGGACAACAGCGTGTGGATGAGCGGTATCATCGTCGGCTAGTTCGCATTGTAACAGCGGATAGACGGGTCACAGTGCAAGAAATCACTCGGCAATTTAACGCTGGTGCACAAAAACGTGTAAGAAGCCACACCATCCAGAACCAATTACTCACTATGGGGTACAAAAGCCATCGTCCCACGAGGGTACCGCTGCTGACCGCACATCACAGGGTGCAAAGATTAGCATGGGAGCGGGAACATCGCCACTGGACCTTAGACATGTGAAAAAATGTTGCCTGGACTGATGAGTCGAGATTCACGTTGGTACATACGGATGGCAGGATACGAGTACGGCGCAAACCACATGAAGCGATGGATCCTTCTTGCCAGCAGGGTACTCTTCAAGCTGGTGGGAGTGGCATTCTCGTCTGGGGACTGTTTACCTGGACTGAAATGGAACCCCTGGTACGTGTGACATCGTCCCTCACAGGTCAACGTTATCGGGATATCCTGGACGACCATTTGCTCCCGTTTGTGCGTCTTCAACATCCCACTGGGGACCTCATCCTGCAACAAAACAATGCACCATGCCACCGCTCCTGAATTGTATCCGAATGGTTGGATGAGCCCTCCACCGACGTGACCTCGCTTCCTTGGCCAGTTAGGTCACCTTACCTCAATCCAATCGAGCACTTCTGGGATGCCATCGAGAGAGATGTTCGAGGCTCTGACCCCCCTCCATCAAATCTTCGTGAACTGTGGGAGCTTGTTCAGGGGTCGTGGATCCGTATGACTTCCCAACGCTTACGGTGTCTTGTCGAGTCCATGCCGCGACGAATCGCCTCCGTCATCAGGACAAAAAGTGGTGCTACACGTTACTAGACAGGCATCTCTAATTCAATTGCTCTTCAGTGTATCTTCAGGGGTTTAATTGACTTTGTTCTGGACAATGTTTTGAAGGAGCATTTCAGTACGGCCACTGTTTCTAAGGGAACATCCAAAGATATAGAGAATAATTTGCTAGATTGCATGTTGTGTGTACGTAGGAGAAAGATTTCGGAGGAAATATATACTGCCGATTTCGTTTCTGTCATTGCTGATGAGGCCACTGATGTTTCCTCTATGTTCCAATTAGTAGTTGCTTTAAGATATGTGCTACCCTACGGAAAACCGGTTGAAAGGTTTTAGACTTTCTTTAATCCTCGCAATCGTGATGCCTTCGCTGTGGCTACTTGCATTAAAAATGTTCTACAGGAAGTTGTTGGGGAGCAAAGAGAAAAAGAAATTTCATAAAGCAACGACGGAGCCAGATTTGTGAGTGGTCGACATTCCGGAGTACAAACTGTCCTAAGAGACGTTTATCCGCATGCATACTTTGTTCACTGTTACGCTCACCAACTTAGCTTAATAATGGCTCAAGCAGGAAGTCAGAATAAATAAGTTAGAGTCTTCTTTTATAACGTTTCTGAGATCCCTAACTTTTTCGCATATTCATCTCAGAGGACTGAAGTTCTTGGTGAAATAGTTGGAAGACTACCTTCAGGTTCTAATACATGATGGAATTTCCGTTCAAGGACAATAGTAACATTTCCAAAAATAAACACGATTTAATTGAGTGTTTTTAGAAAATTCTAGAAACTAGTAAACAAACGACAACGATAAATCAAGCTCAAGGACTCCAATTGAAAATGCTGCAACCTGCATTCAACTTCTGGATTCAATTTTTTTACATGGTAATGCCTCATGTTAATATCTTGTGCAATACTTTATAGAAACAAGCCCTAAGCCCCCTATCAGTAAAAACTGCAATATCGGCCTTACTGAAATTATTAAGATCAGAGAGGACGTTGACAACATTACCGTGGAAGAAGTTAGTGTGAAGGGAAGATTTGAAGAAACGAAAATTTTAGGAAATGCTGCAGCAAAAGAAGTCTGCGACTTAATTATAAATGAAGCTGAAAAAAGATTCGAGTTTTTTGGACATTTGTCAGCTTCAAATTTGTTTGATCATCATAGTTTCACCAGTTTCAGAAAGGCATTTCCGGAGCAAACTGTGGAAAGCGTGGTGGAGTCGTATCCATTTCTTAACAAGAGCAAGTTGAAAACAGAACTGCAGACCATCTACGGAAGAGATGATTTTCAGAATGTGAAGAAAGCAACTTACCTGTTAGGATTTTTGCTAGAGAATAACTTAAAACAGTGCTTCGGGGAGATAGTAAAACTCCTGAAAATAATAATTACAATTCCGATGACAACGTTAGAAGCAGAAAGATGTTTTTCTAGTTTATAAACGATTGAAACATTTCTGAGGAGTACAATGGAGAAAGACAGACAGACAGACGGCACTAGCACTGTCCGTCGAAAAAATTCATCAACCAGCTTCAGAATTTTAACGAATGCGTAATTGACAGATTTGCGGCGAAAAAAGGATGGATTTCTTATACAAACACAAAGCCACAACATCAGCAGAAGTAATGGTTAACAGAAGTAACATCTACTGGGCATGGAAGTGGCAGTGCTTCTGTAGCTGGTGGGAATTAGACGCAATATTGATTGCAGGTGGGTGCCAATATTTTACTATTTATCCAAGAAAATTTTTATTTTGTATTGTTGTGTTATTTTTAACTCACTATAGCACTGAAACTTCTTCGTATTTTCAATTAAGGTTAACCATAGCGGAAACGTTTCATTTGCATATTCAGAGCATGAATCGATTTCTTATTTTATTGTCGCCAAACTAGTCTACACGAGCCATGACACATACACAACTCCACACAGACTCTCATATACGTAGAGAAATGTAGTGAACCCTCCAGTTTCTCAACCACGAGCCGCCACTGCATGTTGGTCCTCCTCTAGCGTGAATAACAGCCTGTACACACCGAGGCATCTCCTCCACTAGGTGCCGGAGGGTTTTCGGAGGTAATGCCAGCCATGCCTGCGGCAGAATTGTCCACGACTCCGTCCGAGAAGTCGGTCCACAATCCATGGATCTGATGTTCCGCTCCACGGTATCCCAGAGAGCTTCGACAGGGTTTATATCCGAGGACCTTGGCGGCCACTAGATGGTTCCAAACTCAGATGAGTGTTGCTCGAGCCACGCGCGGGTGGTTGCGGTCCGGAGTGGCTGCGCGCTGTTCTGCGAAAACAGACCATCGACCATAGGATGCGCGAAGGCCATGAAAGCGTGTAGGTGATCAGCCAGCACATGCTGGTAACGCGCAGCGGTTAAAGACCTCTCCAAACACACTAAAGGACCTAATGTGTCTTATGAGAAAGCTCTCCAACCCATCACAGAGCCACCGCTATCTTGAACAGAGCCAACCTGGCAAGACGGAGCCATGGCCTCATGCTGTCGACGCCACACCCGCACCCTTCCGTCAGCTCGGTACAGCTGAAAACGGGATTCATCTGACCACACGACGCAGCGCCAATCTGCAGAGGTATGTTCACGTCACCAGGCGAGTCGTAATTTCCGATGACGAGCAGTCAACAGTGCACACGAGTAAGGTGTCGGCTCCAGTGGCCCAAGGTATGCAACGTGCATCGTACCGTTTGCTCGCTGACGCTGCTTGGGCCTCCAACATTTAACCTGGTTGTGATTTGCAGCGCCGCTTCCAAGCGGTCGGTCTGTATAGGCCTGGATAGTCTACGTCGACCCCGGTTATCAGTGGCATGTGGTCGGCCACCGCTTGTTCTCTGGGCGCCAGTACGTCTGTCGATGGTATACTGGCTGTACACCCTTGATACGGTTGCTCTCGGGTATTTTAGGGTTCTTACAACTTGGTCCATAGAATGACTCATCTGTCTTGCGTCGACAATGCGTCCACGATCAAAATCTCTCAGATCACCACGCTTACCCATTTTCATCGATGTGGAAACCCTGCTGTCCACTTTTTTTATCACCGGCGTTCAGTTTGAGTCTGTTCCACTGTGCGCGGGGGATGCCATGTGAACCGCCCATCACTCCTATCTCTAATGTTTTGTATACTGAGTGTATAAATATACTACAAACTGCACAAAATAAGCTGTATTAAAATTTAATTCAGTAAATACTCAAGGGAGAGACAATGATTTCTATGGCCTCCCCTTATATCCACGACTTTTTGCTTCGAAATAGCAGTTATTCAACTGAGTTATTGTAAATACATTCGGATGAAAGTGACCGAGCACTGGAACAATTTGTTTCTTCTATACTGGTATGGTGTACGAAGATATAAGATGACGATCCGCAATGATAGTTCACAACGATTGAGTGAAGCGATCAGTTTCCGACTTTTACATTTATTATATGCAGTATAAGTAAATATTTTTTTTTGTGAAATAAATGTTTTGCAGCCTTGATGGATATCAAATTATATGGTCTGGAAAATAGAGAAAGAAAATGAGGAAAAGAAATGAAACAACATTACTTGGCAAATCAGTTGTTTCATTCCTTTTTCCTCATTTTCTTTTTCAGTAAGTGTTTATTGTTGACAGCTGAATTGCTTTCCCCACCATCATCATCATAAACATTATTAGCTGATAAAGCATGCGCAAGCTTAGTCATACTTTCACTGAAAACAACTGTGAAGAATGTTAAACGTTGTTTTGAAATTTTGTGGAATTCCAGAATGTTTTAAGTCTTGCACCACAAAAATTTTCCTTCCAAACTGAAATCAGTATTGATCAAGACGTCTCTCAAAAGCTTGCTGCATTCCTTCAATAACACTGGTCAAAAAAAAAAAAAAAATTCTGGCCTGTACTTTTGCAGCTGTTTTTAGACAAATTTCAGAGTTTTGATTCCAAATCTGATCTCAGATTTGCTCTGTTATCGGCATACCCCATTTTCATTGATTTTACCCGAAATTAACTCTTTGCCACTTATGATTGCAAGTTGTTGCGAGTCAGTGACTCCTTTAGTTTTAAAATATGGTGGTGTATTTTTAGGATAGTGTGTTTATAATATCATTTTATGTAGATATCCACATTTATTATATATTTTGCTTCTGCAGGTCATGATCTAACAAGGGCTACAACATCCGAAAGAAAGAAATGCAGTAATGATCCAGATATCTTCTGCTACATCTGTGGCAGCTTCACTTTGCAGGATCAAAGGCGCAACATCAATACCTTTGTCAAGAAGGTTTATCTTGCCTACTTTAAAGTACGATTTGGAGACCACGACAAAAATTGGGCTCCTCACAAAGCGTGTAAAACCTGTGTTGAAACTTTGCGATCATGATCTAAAGGAAAGAATGCTAAGCTGAAGTTTGGTGTGCCAATGGTTTGGAGAGAACCTACAAACCATTTGGATAACTGCTGCTTCTGCTTTGTCAATGTAAAAGGTTTCAATAAGAAAAACAAACAACACTTACAATACCCAGATATCCCATCTGCCAGACGACGAGTTGAGCACTGTGAGGAAATACCTGTGCCTGTATTTACTGAGCTACCAGAGATTGATGTTGAATCCCTCAGTTTATCTGCTTTTTCAGATGATGATGATGATGATGATGCTCAGATCGAATATACGCCATCTGATGCAGATTGTGATAAAATTTCTCTGTTTAGTCAGCCTGAATTGAATGATCTTGTAAGAGATTTGTACTTGCCGAAGCAGTCTGCTGAATTGTTGGCTTCCAGGCTGCAAGAGAAAGGACTACTCAGACTTGGCACTAGTGGACTACCCAGACCTGGCACTAGTGTCTCCTTTTATCGTAGCAGAGGAGCAGCACTGCGAAAGTACTTCCATTCAGATGGTCAACTTGTTTATTGTAATGATGTTGAAGGACTTCTTCTCAATATGGGACTGCCCGCATATGATTCAAGTGAATGGAGACTTTTTATTGACAGTAGTAAAAGGAGTTTGAAATGTGTGTTACTTCACAACAGAAATATATATGGTTCAATCCCAATAAGACACTCTGTAAAAATGAAAGAAGAGTATGCCAACATTAAGTTTGTTCTGGATGGATTGGAATACCATATTCATGAATGGGTAATTTGTGTTGATTTATAAATGGGTCATTTTCTGCTGGGTCAGCAAGGAGATCACACCAAATACCCTTGTTTCCTGTGCTACTGGGACAGTAGGGCTACATTAGAACACTGGGTTAAAATGAACTGGCTACCAAGAATCAGTTTGACGCCTGGTGACAAGAACATCAAGAATGAGCCTCTGGTTGATAGGAATAAAATTGTATTTCCTCCACTGCACATAAAACTTGGGTTAATGAAGCAATTCGTCAAAGCTCTTGATCACACTGGAGACTGCTTCAGCTATATATGTTCAACCTTTTCAAGTCTCAGTGCCGAGAAGAAAAAGGCAGGAGTATTTGATGGCCCTCAAATAAGAACACTCATCACGGATCCACACTTTGTTATAACAATGACTGCGGCAGAGGCTAGAGCTTGGAATGCATTCTCTGATGTGGTGCGGAATTTCCTTGGGAACAGGAAAGCGGACAACTATCGAGAGATTGTGGAGGAGCTGCTCTTGAGTTTCCAAGCACTTGGATGTAGAATAAGCATCAAGGTTCACTACTTACATAGTCACTTGGGCCAAATTCCAGAGAACGTGGGTCACGTGAGCAAAGAGCAAGGTGAACGCTTTCATCAAGACAATAAAGTTATGGAAGAACGTTACCAAGGCCGATGGGACTCAAACATGATGGCAGATTAATGCTGGTCCTTGATGAGAGACATTCCACAAGCTGTACATCGGGGATCGTCAAAGAAGAGGTCGTTTATGCAGATGTAACATTACTATTGTTAATAACCTTTTTGTACATATTTTTCTTATCTTCACAATTCAATTCTTACAGGGTAATATGCATTCACTCACATTGATATGCAGTCACTCTCACAACTTTGTGCTACGGATCACTAAATGTTTGTTTCATTATTATTGTATATTGTATTTTATACTATTCTTGTATGTATGTCTGTTTAGCTATTCGTATATGAGCATAAATTTGCTGTTTTTATTGAAAATGCAATATTTGATATCTCAAAAACCTGATGTGATAGACAAAAACTGATGCTAGATTTGGAATCAGCACCCCAAAATTACCTTAAAACCGTTGGAATACCTTATGCCAGAAAACGTGTGTTGACCAGTGTAACCCATGATTGACAGATTTCATTGATTTCTTGATGTTTTACCTTATTTTTAAGCCAATGTTTCAGGTGTCAGATTTGCTGAGAACGCCATAAGCTTCTCCTTTACTTTATCCGTTGAACTGAATGTTACAGTATAACCATTTTTTTTATCAAAAAAAATAATAATAATCACTTCTTTGCTATACGCTTTAATTGTACTATCTTTGGATTTCGTGGAACGCCGTATTTCGGTCAGTGTAGAATTGTACCCTAATGCAATCAGTGGCTTAAACCTCATTAAAAGCTTCAGATATTCGAAACTGAGTTCGGGTTTTGACATCCTCACTGTACAGGGTTTTCTCTTCCATTTTGTATTTCCAAATATATTTTGCCATACAAGCCGTTATGATAATATAAACCTGCAGCAAATAGTCTTTCCTTGCAATAATATATACCCATTTTTAAAACAAAAGGCAGTTGCTACAAATTTCTCAGTTGAGGTTTCTTCACACAAGCTGAACTTTGTGCCATCTTTCCCATATTGTTGCTTGTTACAATTACGCATTTCAACTTTAGGCTCTCTAGGACCTTAATGCATGGCGTACTTAGGATTTCTTTATGCGAATGGCCCAAAATATTGAATATGAAAATAAAATTATTCCAGAGTAACTATCTCAAAATATGGGGAAGTGATAAAAGTATCTCCATCATATTAAAGTGAGTTTCCAATAATTCTTAAAATATGTATTTAAAAACATATGCAAATATATTTAAAAATAAGCAACCAAGAACAAAAAGACCAATTGATACCTAATGGTGAGTGCCCTGGACCCTGGAGCACCTCACAGAGTGCCCCACTAGGTGAATGTGATATGGACGGCCTTACATAGACATTTAAAAATTACCCAACAACAGTCCCACTTCTCCCTACTTCAGTCTCTTCAGCTTTATGGATTTCATATTTTCCATTTCCCTTGAATCTTTCTAGTGTTTTAGCTGTGGTGTATGTTTTGTAGCACTCATTACTGCAACGATACTGAAAGTTGACAGCCTGTCTGATGAGTTTAAGACTCTTGAACCCCATCACGATGAATATAAGATACGTTCGGGACTCTCTTTCTACCTAATTCAGAATTTGTTAGCTTCTCGTTTTGCTTTTGGCATATACGTAATACACCGTGCAACATCAATACTGTCTCTGAAATTGGAGTCACGTGTTTTAAGAGCGATATATTTGAGTGTTGAATCCATGTTTTAATTTCATTTCACCGTGAAACAAAAACAATTAAAGAGTGAGTTTCATTGCAATACGATTTTTTTCATTTCACTTCCAAAAATGCTAAAGATATCACAGTTCTGCAAAGAAACGAATTTAAAGGTAATTTAAAATAGAATAACTTCGTCCTTGCTGATCGGACCTAGGATTAGCATTTAACGAGAAAATTGTAAATTGAGTAACCAGTGTTCGCTTTACACTCTCTATTTTGAAAAATGTGTGCCAAAAATTTCGCTGAATTTTTTTACTTTCTATCCAAGATAAAATAGTTTCTCCTGAGTTAAGGAATAAGGGGAGAAAAGTTTCATCTCTCAAAACGAAAATTCCCACGGGATTAAATGCTAGAGACAAGAATATACTGTAGATCCTACTGAATAATAGACATTGGACGTTATGTGTCATATTTTGCTCTTTGAATGTACGATATATTCCCATCGCTTTGCTTCACTGTTTAATATGTCATACAAACCCATTTTTATTGGAATGCCCTCTTTTCGGAGTAAGTGAAACCGCAATCCAAATGAATACACATTTGTCGTATCATTCAATATTCAATAGGCGGTGGCGTCACCTATGGTAGATATTTCAACGTCAGATTCAATTTCTGATTCTGAAATAGCTGCATTGACAACAAATGTGTGTTTATCATCAATGTGTGTTCATCAACAATGTGTGTACATCACTTTCAACATAATTTCCGGTAGTCTCTGATATGCTGGATTTTGGAGCAGTTTTTTCAGTTCTATCGCAACTGGAATTTCTTTTTATTAAGTTGAATATGTACTTTAACTACCTGAGTATTTGCCCAGTATTTTGACGTTGTAAAAGAATCTAGTTAAAATACACAATAAATTTGTGTATTTTTGCTATCGTTCCATTTTCCCTTTCTTTTTTTGTTATTATTTTAACTGAGTACTCCTAAATTTCTTCCTTCCGATCATATTACTAACGTTTAGGATGTGATAATAAGCTTGATGTCTAATGAATTTCTGATAAACGGATTCCCAAATTTTGCCAAAAAAAAATTATAAGACATGAAACATTCAAACAAATAAAAATGTTACTTGTACGCGATGGATCAGATTTGTTCGAGTAGCGTACTGACATTTAATTTCCCGTTAATCGCAATTCATGAAGATTAAATCGCTAATGAACATGATGACGCAACAATGCATGTCCGTAGATTATTGGAGGAAACAGTATGTACATACTCATGAGAAATTAATAAGACATTAATACAAGTCTTAGTCAATTTTTCACTCTTTCCAAGTTGCTGCAACCAGTAAAACTGATTTCACCAGATCAGATCATTTGTAGAGGATTTTAGGAAGGGAGTGTCTGACCCCAGGTCTTAAACAACCCTTAGAAATAGGAAGCTAGGAGATTTGGGCTAGAGTGCCCAATAGGAAAGTGACACGGAAGCAAGGTAGAAAGAGGGAGGAAGACGCCCTTGTTTATTACCGGGAAGCCAGTACCCGGGGTCAGACAGCTTAAGGTGCCCATCCGAACACGGCGGGTATTTCGAACTTTCGTACCTGCCCAGGATTGAATCTGAGGTTATCTCCATCGCAGTCACGAACGCTGACCACTAGGCCACACGCGGCTCAAAACTGATTTCATTCAAAATACCGCCATTTTTATATCTAGCAGTCCTGGGCGATTGCTTCGTGACGTCACGACGAGGGGCTAAAATCTCTCATATTAGTGGTCGGCTCTTTTTTTCTACGCGAAGAGTGACAAAGCAAACTAATGATGCTAGAGATTTTAGCTGTTCGTCGTGACATAGCAAGTACTGTAATTTCCTGGCTAAGCTCCCATCGGCATAGGAGTCGCAGCTGAAAAAATCACGATTTAGGAAACAAATTCGTTTTAAGAGCAAACCCCCCCCCCCCAAAAAAAAAAAATTTGGAATCTCATAGTCATCGACGTAAGAGCTTCGATGAATAACATCGTAACGCGTTTGGATTACTATCTGAACTACCTGCATATTTTCAGCAATTTTTCCACAATTTAAAATATATTTTTAAGTTATTTTCAGTAATTGCATGAGGTAATATAAAAACGAAATGGATTATAACATTGAAAATTCCAAATGTTCTTTCCTTTATTATTTCCTTTGTTTATTTATTTACGGTTAATAATCACCTTAGAGAGTGATAGCTACTATGAATTCTAGCGTGTAAATGCAGTTTTCACTGCATGAATTACCAGTGTTACTTTTTATTGAAAAAAACTTATTTGCGCTATAAAAAATACCTGAACCAAAATAAAGTGAGTAACATAAAATACTCGTTTCTTATTGATGAAAGATTATAAAAAAAGAAAAAAGAAATGGATGAAGCAGAAACGTGCTGGAAAGACGAAATAAAAGTCAATTCTGTTTGTAATTTCAAGTACTTTTATGCCTGTGTGAAAACCACAAATGTTATTTTTTATAACAGTTTTAATTAACTCTCTTTTGTGGAACAACACTAAATTCTCAGAAGTGCTGCAGGTTGTGATATGACAGAGACGTGGTATGACGCCTACAAATTGCTGTTATTTATAATTGGGTAAAGTTACTTCTGATCATGTATGAGAGAAATATCGCCCAACTCCATCTTGAATGGGTAGTCGTTGTAAGGACAGCGAGGCCTTAGCCTCTCAGCTAAAAAATGAAAAAGACAGAATCACCATAGGGTGTGTCATAGGATGTTTGGGTGTCTTGTGTTAGTGGATAATGAGAGAGAAAGCGCTCATGAAAATAGAAAGAGCCAAATTTAGATTGTCACTCCCAGAGAAAAAAGTGGGCAAGAGCGAAGGTGAAAAACCATGGCATAAAAATGGAAGACATATGCCGATACAAAGTTCACGAGTCAGGGAGCCGACTCTAAGGTAAAAAATTTATATGGGCTTCTATCGTTAAATATGGATATTTATATTATTTTAAATTAAATACTTTTGTGGACAATAATAAGTAAGATACATCACGAGTGCATGAATGAGAAAGTATTAATACTTTGAAGATCCGGTAGTTTTTTCGTTTCACGTTAACAATACATTTAGTGATAATAACGCTGAATTTCGGTGTTTTGGTAGATTTCGCTGTGTTCTAAAACTTTTGCTCAGTTCAGTTTTGTAAAAAAGTGGAGAAAGCAAGACAATGGGGAAAAAAAGGCAGCGGTGGACCTTCCTGTCGTTCTGACTGACCTGCAGTCAACCTAGGTGTGCTCAATTCGCTAAAATGGTTTAAGTCACATCATCCGCATTGCATAGTTCAGAACACACCAAGCTCTGGCAGGTAAGGCGCTACGGGTGGGATACGGTGAGCTGCAGCTCCCCCAATTTTGTTTGAGCACACCATTTTCACACAAATATTTAAGGTAATAGAACACATGGCGAGAGCAACAAACAAAGTTTTTAGAGGATTTGGACAAACGTATGTGAAGTTTTCCAATTCACAGATATTTTGTTATACAAAATGAATTTTCTGTTAAATTTTAATCTGTTTAGCAATTTTTTTTTCTGTTTAACTAATCTGTAAACTGGAGGAAGACCCTGAGTGAACGTCCAAGAGAGTAGCAGAAAGACTCCATTCCCGTAATTCTAGTTTGAAAAGATGAGAGAGAGAGAGGTTACAAACTAATATTCATAATCAGCCTTAAGACAACAAATACTAAAATAAAAATAAAAAGACGTATTACGAAGAAATAGTAACTTGTGCTACATACACTGAATAAATTCTACGTGCAGAATGTACCGGTAAACCTTCCCTTTTTTTTTAGTTGGGGATAACATCATCAACGTCGGGTAAAATCTACGTGAACGGAATTTTTTGGCAAAATGTCTGCCAAGCATTTCGAAATTTGTGATTCTCCGTTCGATACTTAGCCACCCCTAATAGACTCCCGGTCCTGAACTGCTGGCGTCGCCAATGAGCGCTGGAACCCTATACTCTTACATCTGTGGAAAACACTTATAGATCAGATGTAAGTTGGAACACACGGAGCTATCAATCGATACACTCTAAGAGCTATTTTGCTACGTTAGGATGTAACTTAAGAAATTCAGCCTGTTGTAATTTAGTGTAACATGGAACATCAAAGAACTATGATTGAATGCTATCACAACACCTCCAAGTTGGCTTCCGCAGAGTGTTTTTATTAGTACTTCCATTGGTAGAAACATCTGATGCATCTTAAAACATTCAGAGAGCTGTAAAATTATACACTTTGCCTGCTGTAACTTGGCACACTAAAGGCAGTCCAATTTGGAACACTCAGAGAGCTCCAAGTTGTTGCTTCACTTAAACAACTACATCTTGAAATGGCTCGGGTGCTGTAACTTAGTAACTGGAAAAGATTACCTCTAGGTTAACCAGTGGAAATCAAGAAGTTTGAATGATTGCATTGTTCTTTGCAAGAAAGGAGAAGAATACATTAATGAAGAATGAGCTGGAAGAACTGTAGTTTGGTACTCCGAAAAGCATTGTTGCATGACTCCAACCAAAGCGATTAGTTTCCTAACATTCCAAGACATACAATTTTGCACACTCACTTAAAGTGTTGCAATTTAAAACACCCGGAAACACCCACAAAGTACTACGTAGAGCTGACAGATTCGAATTTTTACTGTATATGGTGAGAAAGCATAACGTCACCTAAACTTGAATTGCAAAAAGGTCACACAACTGTAAGTTAATTAATGGGAAGTTTGTTGGCGATGTGGAAGCTAACGAATAATTTTACGAGTACTTAATCAAACTTATTTCCTCAGATTATCGACATATCCCCTGAATCGCATTGACTTTTGTTAAAATGTACAGTATGGAATATGAAGAACTAAAAATTAACCAAGAATATATAACAGTTCTGTCGATTCATTGCAGTGCATTCTTTCAAAACTTACTGGTTTAACTGAAAAAACTTATTTGAGAGTGAGACAGAATGACACATTCAGATTCCTGTGTGAGAGCATGAACAAACAAGTATTTCCTGCATGGGGCGTAAATATTGTCCTGATCAATGGAGCCCCTGAGGCTTCTGGCCTTCTGTGTTTAGCAGTGGAAATCACGAGGATTGCACTCTCAAAGCATGGCATTCAAGAACAAGTTTTTCTTCGTTGCTGCCAAAGCGAATCGCGCCGAGCATCATCTCACTTGGCTAACCTCGTTAACAAAACAGTCTGCTAAGATCAACTGATATATGACGTCAGTCAGTCGCCGTTCCCCTTCATTATGAGCCAGCTCACTCGCCCACAATCTTTCCAAAGTGAAGAAACGCATTTCTTCCAACGCCCCAGGTCTTAACTTTCTCCACCCTTCTTCTGGCAACCGCAGCGTAGGCTATTGTTTCATCAAAAAAGAACTTTTTCTGAGAATTGACGTTCAAACACTTCATGTGGGTAGCATAGGAAAATCTAAACAAACGAAGCGAAATTTTCTCCTTGAAAACGTAGCATAACAGTGACGTCATCCACTGTTGCGAACTTGACTGCTTAAAACTTTCGAACTAAATCGTTTGAAGACGCAACACGAACAGTTCGAAGGCTTCACACCCACAAGATTTTCAATTTTCACTATAGTGCTGAAGATGAAGCCAAAATCGAGATTTTGACTGCTTCTATAACGTGTCCCATACATATACGAATACAGTATATACATAAAATATTTACGCATAATGAGTATATACTGAAAGCATGAATTGGAGTGTGTTATAAACATCGAGCCCTCCCACGAACCGATCTTACCCCGCCGAAATCCCCTGCGGGCTATAAATAAGTCAGATGATATAGCGTACTTGCGACTGTATAATGCTGAGTAAACCAGCAACGTGAGCGAGTTCTATCGTGGGCAGATAATAATTTTTGCGAGGAAGACGGGATGTTCCATTTCTGACACTTCAAAATCTCGGGAATTTCCGTGCGTAACCGTCGCACATGTGTACCAAGGCTACAACAAAAACGGCAGCCGGGAGAAAAATGTAGCCGTAAACCGGCTGTTGATGTTGTAATGCTTTTTAATTAATGTTTCACTTATAACATTACTTGTCGTACTATCTGTAATTCTTGTAACACTGTAGCTTCATAACGTATGCTCGGGATATCTAGCACAAAATTCTTAATTATATAAAGAGCAATATTAGGATTTCTGTTCTCAAGTTCGAAAGTTGTAAGAAGAGAATAATCGATTTACTTACGAACAAATGTCTTTATTTGGGTCTACAAGTTACATCACAGAGATAACTCGTCAATGATAATCATCATCAGCAACCCACGGGTTACCTTAAACAGTTAGCAGTTCTACTCTTCGACGAATGCAACAAACTGAACCTCAGTATCTTGAGGCTCCAAGAATCTCAAAACAAATACAACTTCTTCACATGCACACTGATGTTCAAAATCAAGAGAATTTGCACATTTTGCCGAATTTCTGAAAAACTAATGGACACATTTTAATGAAATTTGGTAAGGCTCATCAGCGCAGGAATGCCAAAAATCCACGTTGCAAGATCGAATATAAAATGACTATAATATGGGTTATGGTCTCCTCTCCCAGCGCGACGTCATACTGGAAACGAGGCAGTTGATGAGTCCCTGTGGAAGTCAGTCCCACTCCTGCAACAACGCAGTTTTCAGCTCCTGGATAGTTCTCGGAGGGGATGGCGAGCTGAAATTGCCATCCCAAGAGCGTCCCAGACATGTTCACCAGGGTTTAGGTCTGGCGATCTGGATGGCAAATCCATCCGGCGAATATCCTTACTTTCAAGATAATCGTCGACCAGGTGAGCCCTATGTGGACGAGCGTTGTCGTCCATAAAAAGGAACCGAGGGCCAACTGCGCCCCTGAAAAGTCGAACGTAGGGCTGTAAGATCTCATTCCTATACCTCTCAGCAGTCAGGGAGCCTCTGTCAAACACATGGAGGAGTGTGTGGCCGTCCAACATGATGCCTGCCCAGACCATGACACCTCCGCTGCCATAGCAGTCCCTTTCTCAGATGTTGGAGGAAAGGTATCGGGTCCCAGGTGCTCTCCAGATGTAGATACGTCGAGAATCAGTGCCCAGGCAGGCTGAATCGCGACTCGTCTGTGAAGAGAACTTTATCCCACTGAAGTCTGGTTCAGGGCTGATGTTGTCTGCACCATGCTAAACGCGCTCTCTTCTGTGCTGAAGTCAGCGGGACGCAAACAGCGGGTCTTCTGGCAAGAAGCCCTCTCTCATGAAGCTTTCAGGAAACAGTAAGTAACCCTTGAAACTCGGGTTCCACTGGCGGCATGCAGCTCACGAGATAGCTGTGCAGCTGTAGCAGTCCTGTGGCGCCTCACTGAAAGTGCCAAATAACGATCTTTATTGGCCGTCGTGGCTCTTGGACGACCTTGCCCAGGCCTTCTCGATATGGATCCGGTATCCTTAAACTGTTTCTACAAATTACAGATGACACTGGGCGTTACATTGAGCTCTGTAGGAACCCGCACTTGCGATTGCCCTGCCTCCAATCTACCGACGATTCTCCACCTCATTCTGTCATCAATACGTTCGTGGCAACTCATTTTACCTGATTGCTTATGAAATTGAACCAACTCCTACAAGAAACACAACGAGTGTCTCCGAGGAGTACGAGCGAACTAATCGCGGAAAAAGCCACGTGTGCCCTCCGCTGTCACAGCTCCGCCCACACGCACATGTACGCTTACGTATTCGACACTGCAAATTTGCATTCTTATTCGGCGGCATTTGGTTCCGTACTTTTTGTGAAAATCGACAAAATGTGCAAATTCTCTTCATTTTGAACACCAGTGAATATCTAGTTTCGAAGATGAAGAGAACTTTAAGGCTGCAGAAATCTACTCACACTCAACACTGCTCACTCCAAACATTATATGTATATACCGTTTTTATCTTGTCAAAACATACACACGTTATTCAACCTGACCTCAAGATTGTTGCCACATAACATTCAGTGAGTGAGAAAAATATAACTTTAAAGTTGAAACGCTTAATGAGAATGAACTCAAGAATTACATAGGCCAAGAAATTAAAAATGAAAGTTGAATTAGAATATACGTCATAATGTTTGAGGTGAATGCCGCCTATCCTATATCATAACATCGAAACAGAGGGCCAGAGTGGAGAGGATAACGTCGCTATTCAGCGACAGGGCTAGGAAGATCTATGGAAAGACCGTTCGACGTGCGATGGCACAACTGGACTATGTCAACCGACGTCCACATCGAGTGACCTTTTTTCACAGGGCTTCACAAGGCTATGAGTCTGCGGTGGACAGTAAAAGACTAGAGATATGTAGCTTGGTCTAACGAATCAGGATTCCAACACAACACGCCGATGGGAAGGTTCTTGGACTACACGAGGCCATGGACCCCAACTGTCAAGGCTGTGTGTTACAGACCAGTGGAAGCGGTGTAACATTCTAGAGCGTGTTTATGTTGGCCATCTTGAGGTTAATGTACTGAATCTGCTGAGACCACCACAACCACACAAGGCTATGTTGACCTGCTCACCGACCACATACACCCGTTTATGGATCAAAGGGGTGTATACACTCGTTTATGGAGTCTTGTTGAAAAAGTGTATCCTGCTTCCCACAGCGGGATACACTTTTTCAATAAGACAGCTCCTCGTCTCATCGCTATCGTTTGGTGAAGGATTGGTAAGTTTGCAGCCATCGGAGAGCCATCTGAATCTCCGGATCTGAATCCAACTGAGTATCTTCTAGACGATGCGGAGCAACGCATTCGATCCCGAAACCCATTACCGGCAACTCGCGGTGTTTTACGGACGGCTGTCCCGGAATCATGGGCAGTAATGCCAGCCGAGCGTTTCTAATACATGATAGAGTTAATGTCACGATGTTTTACCACTGTTGTCAGGGCGAAAGGTTAGCCCACATGTTATTTAGTGGGTGCGCATAGTACATTTTCCTTTCAGTGTATATCGATGTACTAAATTATTCCACTCCGTCTTTCTTACAGATACTGCAATTCGGTCGGTGAATATGATTAAATTGCAGTAATGAAGCAAAATCACTGCTTATATGTATCTAAGCTCAACGATCTGAAACGTTTAAAATCGATCACAAGGTTTGATATCTCTAACGCTTGAAATTTAGCAAATAATTGATTTCATACTTTTTGGGTGGTGGGGTAGGGGAGTAATCAGTGGTGTAGAAGAGCCATAGCGCGACTTAGCGACGCTAGGACACTTTTTCTCTAGGCTTAGCGACGTTAAAGAACTTTTCGTGGCTAGTTGGGAAGAAAAGCAGGACAAAGGAATTTTTTTAAGTGCTCATGTAATAGGAGCACTGATATAAGCAAACTCGTATCTTAACAAAACATTCGTATTACAAGGACTACACTAAACTGTTGGATCACTAAGTAATGCGTGATACGACTGTTACGAGGAAAGCAACACAGAAAAGTAAAGCATGCATGTCAGCAGAGAGACAAGTAGCCGCTACGGTCGTCTGGATGGGCCTGAGCTCGAGTCTCGTGCGAGGTATGGGTAGTGTGCTTGTCTTACGTCATTGTTTGTTTCTCTTACCTGGAGTCAGTGGCCCTAAATTGGGAACGAAAGACAGCTTATAGCCCTAAGAGTTCCTCATGGTGGTCGTTAAATACCCCCGCCCCCAAGAAAAAGGGTGGCAAGTGTTTTACGGTGGAGAATTTCAACTGAACTTGCCACCTACTCCAACAAAAGTAATCTCCTGAGCCCATTCTGATATTCCTTATGAGTAACACAAAAGGATTGCCCCGAATCTGAGTGGTCAGAGGCACTGGCTTCTGGCCGATCGATCGAGATGGGCTCGAGCTCCTGGTGAGGCATGGGCCATGCCTCACTCCTCCCCTGCTCCCACCGCAGCTCTAAATCAGAGATCGACAACTGGGGTCCAAAATTATCAATGTGGTCATTATACCCGGGAAGAAACAAAAAAACAACGCAAAAATAATATGAACAAGAATCCTACCCCAGAATATGAACAAGAGCGGCATACACGTTACATGTATTTAATGTGACTGGTTCATATTATTCACACTGAATATTTGGAACCGTACAGAATGACAGAACAATATTTAAAGGGAAACTTAACATTCTTAGCATCTGACTTCCACGTAACTTTGATTTTATTTAAAATTGCTCCAATTAAACAATTTTAATAAAAGTTAATAAAATAATTAGTAATAAAACTTCAGTAAAAATACTGACTGATGAAAGCAACAAATCAAATTTAAAATTGCTTTTGAGCATTATAAGGGCCTTCTTTCTGAGTTTGTTTCACCTAACTCGTTCTCAGCTAAGGCACTTCCTTTCTTAGAATTACATCACTGGGTGTAATGACTCCTGTAAGTGTCTAGGGATATCGGGAGTCTCCTGTTCGTATTCTGGAGTAACTGGCTCCGAAAGGAGATGGGAGTCGGCTGGTAATTGCCTTTGTACAGGAGTAATGTGAATGTTTCATCCCAGTTCAAACACGAGTGTTCATTGCCATGTTCCATTCGGGTCTTTGAAATTGAGTGCTTCGTTTTATTGACATAAAGTGAGAGTGAGATAAATAAATCGGTTACTCCAGGTGTGCATGCTCGCCTGTGTCCTGTAAGACACTTGCTCTGAGAGCTCGGGTGCTTGATTTATGTTATACGAGGGAAATTTGCACGAACAGTAATTTGTGTTACATGAAGGAAATTCTTAAACCAACAGTGACATAGACAAAACAATACACAAATTAATACAAATGTATGTAATTACAGTATAACACTGACATATATTCGGAACGACCATCGTAGTGATTATGACCAACCACTCCCTCAAATGACTTCACACTCCCCAACTCTTCAACGCTGCAGTGCACAATACCTTTTAATCGTTGAACTGTTTTGCTGATAACATAATTAATAGGTCATTAGCAAAATATTGGCCAATTTTCTTAGATGCCACATTCAATGTTTGCAGACCAACCCGTTCGCAGCGCTCCATTTGTACAAGTTGAAGGGCAACTCAGACGCCATACGCACACCATAATCGGTTTGCTATCGTGTGAGAGCAGTCACTACAACATGTTAGGAAGGAGTGATTTGCGGGTGATTATGCTTCATAAGTTAAAATTTGGTCGTAATGCGGCACAAACCTACTGTAATGTTTGAAACATGGGGCGAGAAGGCAACATCTAAACGTACTGTTCGTCGGTGGTTTGAAAAGTTTCGTTTCCGGGGACACGAACCTTCAAGATGAGGAGAGACGAGGACGATATTCGGTTATTGATAACGACGCTCTGAAGGCAAATGTGGAGGCAAATCCTCGCGTCACAGTCAGAAAGCTCGCCAAACAGTACAATGTGTTGGTGTCAACCATTTCCCAACATCTTCTCCAAATTGGTAAGGTCAAGAAGCTCGATACGTGGGTCCCACACTAAACTGACGGAGCATTAGAAACAGCAACGGTTCGAGATGTGCAGTAAACTTCTGCTTCGCAACGAAAAGGAGCCCCTACTCGATCTCATTGTAACCTGTAATGAAAAGTGGTGCTACAGTATATGACAACCCTAAGGGATCTGGACAATGGCTGTGTGAGCCATGATGAACCACCGAAACAACATCCTAAACCAAGGTTGACGCCAAAAGGTTTTGTTGACAGTGTGGTGGATTGTTCACGGTGTCATACACTACAGGTTCTTGAATGCTGGTGAAAGTATTACCTCAGTCACATACTGTGAAGAAATTGACCGAATGCACCCACCAGATGTTGTGTTCCAAATAGCCATCTTTGGTGAACAGGAAGGGTCTTATCCTCTTTCATGATTACACAAGACCACACGTGTCACAAATGACTAAACAGAAACTACACGAACTGAGGTTCGAAACCCTCCCACATCCTCCTACTCGCTTGACTTCGCACCTATACTGATTTCCACCTGTTCATGCATTTTATCAATTACCTCAAGGCAAGGGCCTTCAGGTACGTCCTTGAAGTAATTGCTAATGGTATGTCACAAGACGATAAAGGAAATATTCGGTTATCACTGTTTAATTTAAATCATGTTTCTGGAAGAGTTTCACATGGATGGCAAAAATGTAACAGTAGCCTTAAAACAAGAATGTTTTTTGTGTGTGTCCAAGTCTGGTTTTTAATAGAAAATAAAACCAATCAGGAAACGAATTTCGTGTTCTTATGTGTAGCAAAAGTATGAAGATTATTCACCACATTGTGCACACATATGAAGTAGTAGCAGATGCCCAATATTTGGATACAGAATTTTCTGGAGAATCCTATTTACTGCGTAATTGGTAAAGACATTAACAGTGGTAAGTCTGGCCAGTGGTTGCCACAGACATTTTCCTTCCACCACGATTGAATATCTTCGGCCACACCGGTGGCGCAGTGGTCTAAGCAATGACTTCTGATCATTCGTTCGAGATGAGTTCGGGTTCGAATCCCGGTGAAGCATGGATGTTGTGTTTGTTTTACGGCGCTGGTTCTCTCCCTTCTCTGGAGCCAGTGGCCCTAAATTAGGGATGGGCGACTGATTATAGGCCATCGAGTTGCTCACGGCAGTCGTTAAACCTCCAATCAAAAACAAAAGAAAATGCCTTCAAGTCCTTTGCTATTTCTTGGAGTACTGTTTCTTCAAAAACTGTCGAATACTGTGCCTTCTCGAGTCTTTACCATTTTTAATTTCATCTTTATAACCTACTTTCCTTTAACTTTCACATAACTCGATTTTATTTGCAAGTCCAGCAATTTCTTTCTCTTGAAATTACTTTACAGTTTCTATTTTCTTTCCACTGGGATCTTTTGTACGACACGTGTTGTAATTTTCTTCCGCCACCCTCATAAGTGTTACGGTGCCACTTCCGCTTTCGAAAGTGCCGTCTTGTGTCATATGAAACAGGATGACAAAATGTACTGTCCCGTCACCATCTTGGTTCCCGTGACCATATCTTCTTCCTTCCTAAACTCTTTGTACCTCCTCATGATTTTGTCCAGTTTCCACTGGACTTCCATTGAACATTCGCTCTTAGCTCTTTTATGGTACACCTTTTCACGTTTCCTCCGTCTGCTGCAAAAAATCCTTCTTTTCCCCCAGGTCACAGCGGCTTGGTGGTACTTAAGCAGAAACAATATTTATTTAAATGTAGTTGAATGCAGTTCGTAATTTTGTGTAAAAAGACGTGAATGGCTGATGAGCTCATTCAATGCACTTAATGCATTGAATGTACGTAGTTCGTGCGCTCATTAGTCTTTCACGTTTTTTTAGTTCCAAGGTATACTCTGAGAGGACAATCCCAACTCTGTTCCTGCCCTAATCATTGACTGAGCTTGCAGCCAGCACCCAGCTCCTATTCTTTGTTCCATTTCTCCTAGGTTTCTTCATGCAGAGTAATTCGATTTTTCTCCTTACCGTCGGGTCAAGCTTTTCTCTTCCTTTCTCAGTAAAGCTCCCCATTCAGTGTTGCTATTCCAAGTCTTTTGTTCCCTTTGTTTCTCGAATGCAGAGTAATTGAATCTTTCTCAGCCGCCCCGGTGGCGCAGTGGTCTAAGGCGCTGGCCTCTGATCATTCGTCCGTAAGGGGCCTGGGTTCGAATCCCGGTCAGGCATGGATGTTGTGTTTGTATTACGGTACTGGCTCTCTCCCTTCCCTGGAACCAGTGACCCTAAATTAGGGACGGGCGACTGCTTATAGCCCATTGAGTTGCTCACGGTGGTCGTTAAACCTCCAATTAAAAAAAAAAAAAAAAAAAAAAGAATCTTTCTCTTTTCCTTTAAGGCAGAGTAATTGAATCTTTCCCTTTTCCTTTAATGCAGGCACTTCTGTTTTCTCGCCCAGTCTGCTTCCCACATTTAATGTAGCCATTCTGAATTTTCGGACTTGCTTTCTTAACCATGCGTCCTTGGTGGGGTACTCCTGGCTCACATTTTTGTAGAGGTAGGACAATTATGTCTGCGCCCTGCTTACGGAGCTTTCAACATATTTATATATTATACTGTATATTTACCCATACTAGCTTTCACCGCATTTTCACGGTTCTTCGTTACACATGGTTGCAGCAAAGTTTTATAACCGGATGCCCTTTTCGGTCGTCAAACCTCTCCTTTGTGCGAACTTGGGACTAGCTTGTCTACTCTCTGGCGGAATGCAGAATAACATTTACTTATATCTTGATGTCATAGTTTTACCCCAAATATATGTAATCACAGGGCCCCTTTCGAACGGAAAAGCTGCACTGCGGGAAGGCTAGGTTGATATTTGACTAGAAGAGGGTATAATTTCTGCATTGCTCAAACGTAACATAAACTAAAATTTCAACATAAACTGAATAAACAATGGAATTCATACACATTCTTAAATATTCTTTGCATCATAACATTATATTTTACACGCATTAAACATGTCATGAGGGATAACAGAAAGTAAAAATATTCTCGCGATATGAAATCATAACTGCATACCAGGTGAACATGCAGTTTCCAGTAGAAGAGTTTTTGGGAGATTTACAAGCAATAATCTGATTTGAAATCAAGAATAATACCCTGGATTATTCATCCTTCGGTAAATAAAATATTTTGCGACTTATATTTTAAAAAGCCATTTTCAAATTTAAAAAAATGAAGAAATGACGATCTTACGAATCTCTTTGAAACCATGGCATATTTTTCATAGTCCGAACATCCTGAGAAGAAAGACGGAAATTATGCAAAGCAGAGAAGTGTTTTTAAAGATCGACATGGTAGCAGACCCCTTCCTTTTACACTACATTAGAATGAATTGATTAAAAATTTTCTCAGGGTGATAAATGAACTCTAAGGAAATTTTCTCTTACCTAAGGGTAAATAGATCTTAAAGAAAAAGAAAGAAAGAAAGGAAAAGAAATAAACATAATGGGCTTGAAACTGAGGGCAAAACAATTAAAATTCTATTGAGGATTTCGTTTAATTGTTTGCGTTCTACCTCTGGAAGGAATGGTGAGATAAATATAAGCAGGGCTTCAGAAATACATTTTGAAGAGGAGTTAGTTCCTCTTTCCTTAAAGTAAAATACTGAGAGTTTTACAGGTTCGCTACCCATTTTCCCTATCGTCTTTCATTCTAGAAAATTAGGTGTCGTAACTTAGGCCTGATGAATCCTCAAATAAAGTTCATTTCTAATGAAAATGATAATCCTTAAACATCCTTTTAGTAGAAAACAATTCAATCAAACCGTAGGCTATAGTGAGGGGCATAACATAAAGCATAACATATATAACACTACCTTATATTATTTCTTGAAGTTTTTTTTTTTTTTTTTTTGATTGGAGGTTTAACGACCACCGTGAGCAACTCAATGGGCTATAAGCAGTCGCCCGTCCCTAATTTAGGGTCACTGGTTCCAGGGAAGAGAGAGAGCCAGTGCCGTAGTGGTTCCAGGGAAGGGAGAGAGCCAGTGCCGTAGTGGTTCCAGGGAAGGGAGAGAGCCAGTGCCGCAGTGGTCTAAGGCCAACGCCTTAGACCACTGCGCCACCGGGGCGGCTTTCTTGAAGTTTAACAGTTGCTTTTATTGTTTTAATTAAAAGTGTGATAATTAATTTTTTTATGTTACTGACACTGGAGGGCAAAAATATATAACACACCTACAGTGCATGTCTTTCAATACTTTTGTGCGCAGTGGTCTAAGTGCTGGCTTCTGATTCGTCCGATGTGCGTCCGGGTTCGAATCCCAATGAGGCATGGAATCGTGTTTGTCCTACGGCAATGCTTCTCTCCGTTCCATGGAACCAGTGGCTGTAAATCAGGGGCGATCGACTGCTTTATAAAGCCCATCGAGTTGCTCATGATGGTCGTTAAATTCACACACACACACACACACAAAAAAAAACAATACTTTTGTGGTCTCGACTCAATTGGTTTATCATTGTAGCAGTTGTAGGCTGTCGTACACAAAGCAGCCATGATGAAACATATTTCACTGTTCTATCAAACTGAGCCATTAAATGCTGAGCCGATGCTGTCACTTTCGGAAACTAACTGAAAAATGCGGAATGCATTTTCTCCATCAAGAATGTGAAAACTTTTGATTTTTAGTTTTGCAAGACGGCAACGTTTAACTTTCGTGAGATTTTCTTTGTGTTTGGACATACATACAATTCATTTACCGATTAGGTTTTTAATTTCTAATGAGGTAAGCACAAAAGTAACATAAATGGTTAAAGCCATGTATTTAAAAGAAAGGTTTCAAGGAAAAAGTTATGTGCAGCAAGCACAGGATCTGAAGTGTGTCAGTGCGCTTCGGGAATAGCAAGGAAGTTGAAAGCAATCGTACTGTCTTTGTATTTGAATATTTTTAACCTTTAGTGACCTTATATATCTATGCAATGTTAAATCGCATGAAAATGATAGAGTGTGGAAAAAAGAACATGATGTTATTTAAGAAATGCATTGGAAAAAAGAAATGGATGCACATACATCTTGATTTTGATTAAGGTTTAACGACCGCCATGACATCTTGATTTAAAAGCAAAATAAAGAAATAAGGAAATAAACATGAGAAATAGAAAAGTAAACAAATTATCATCGGGAGAATTAAAAACAAAGAAAGAGTAAAACGAGAAATGGCTGAAATAAAAAGATTTATGCATTTTCAGATTGGAAACACAGTGTGTTTCAGAAATGGTATGTGAAGAATGAAAGGAAAAGGTAAATGCACACCAGGAATAGTGATGATCACAAAAACAACAAGGGGGGGGAGCTGAACTCGGCATTCTTTAAAACCAGTTATGTAAATTGAATCTACAAATGAATGCACAAAGCCGAGTAAATATATAATCAAACTGTCGTAGACACAGTTGTTGCAACTTATTGATTCAAAATTTAAATTGCTGTGGAAGCTTTTGGAAATGTATGCCGCATAAAAAAAAAACTACACGAAATCGCAATCGCATGTAGTTTTCATTCCTTTTATTTCTGGAAGACGCACCCACATATACCAACACCGAAGTCAAAGAGCAATATTTCAAGGATAAACAAATAAATGCATCTACGTACTGCATATCTTAATGTTACGAAGGAATTATAGCATTTTGGATTAGGTGCAAATGAGGACAGAGAGCAGCACACATTTCCAAATTATCGATCATTTTCAGTCTTTGACCCAGCAGAAAATACACATGACAAAGGAAGACCGATACCTATATTTCAGAGGTTTAATTTAACTCAAATCCCGTTGTGGCAAAAAGCACTATTACACGTAAGACCAATTGATTAATCACACAATGATAACTCCTCTGTCCTACACTGTAAAAAAATAAGTGGTGTGAATTCACGGAAAATTCTTGAAAATAAAGTACAGCAAAGTTGCTGGTAGGTGTCTGTCTTTTAACAAAATTTCCGTTTTGAAAAGTTCCCGTTTCTTCGAACTTCAGTATTTTGACAGATTTTCCGTAGTCAGTAATTCCGTTTATTTCAGAAACGTAAGTTTCAGGGTTTTCGATACTTAATTATACGGGAATTTCCCAAAATCTTTCGATTTTGACTTTTTCAGCCCTTTTATCAGCAATATTTCTTCCCTGATGCGCGAAGTTAACGAATCCGTCCCATTTGCATCTCGTGGGGTTCGAACCAGGTTCTTCTTCAACGGCAATTGCACGTACTACCGCTGAGCACAAAAACACGCAACGCACAGTATCGTATAACTCTGATCGCGCGATGATGCAATGTTTTTTGTAATTAATGCGGGTAATCAGTCATTTGATTTCTTATTGAAGATGACAATCCGTTTTTTGGTGTAAATGTGACAAGGATGGTAAGGCAGCTGATATCCGAAAACTTCAAAGTTTCGTCGTTCTGGAGCGGGAAGCGAACCCGCGTCTCCCAGATAGCGCCCGGGTATGCTAACTACTACACCACCCAGAACGACCAATTTCCCAAGTTTCCGATTACTTTGAATGTAACCATTATAGTGGTTAGCATACCCGGGCGCTATCTCGGAGACGTGGGTTCGACTGTAGGAAGACGAAATTTTCAAGTTTTCGGGTATTATCTGACTTAACATCATTATCACATTTACACAAAAAAAAAAAAAAAAGAAACTGGTTGTCATCTTCAAAATTTGTATTGTATGGTGTAATCCCGTATTCCATTCATGATTTGATTTTCTGTTGGATCTTATTATTTTTCTGAATAGGTTCGTAATAATTTTATTTTTTCTATAAGAGGACTTATTACAAATCGTGGTTTTTTGAAGCAGCAGAATGCTTTGAAACTTGAGATCTTTTTAAACACAATGAGTTACAATTACATTTAAGGAAATGATGAAATATGCGGTTTTTAGTATTATTTCACAAAACTCCAAAGTACAAAATTTGCTCTTATTAACTATAATGGCTTTCTTTTAAAGAACTCACAGACTGATACATAGACATTATATACCTGTACGATAATTTAAGTACGCGGTGTATTACCGTAATGCAATACAATAGCTTGTGCACAAAATGACGGAGAGGGCAAGGAATATTTATTGTGTCACAACAACCAAAACTACATAAGATATGCTAACCACAATATCCGATCTCCCTACTGAACTTCAAAATTAGATCCTCCGATAGACGATTGAAATTTAACTGTTAATCAAATCTCAAGTATTCCCGCGAATAACTCCTACCACCAGAAATTTTCTGTCACATCGATACGGAAAAAGGGAGAACACAATTTCTTCGTTAATATATGAGAGGAAGTGTTGGAAAGGTTTATGAAAATTCAGAATTTTCCTTGCGTACGAAAAATCCGTGAAATTTAGGTTTTTTCCCGTCATTTCACGGAAAAAGTGGTATCAGGAATATACTTCGTTAATTCACAGAAGGAATCGCGGAAAGTGGCTCATGAATGTCAGAAAATGTTTTACATGTGTTGGATTCATCGCATGCAAATTGAGAGATAAAAAAAAAGTTTATATTTGGTACAATATCTGCGCTTAATAACACTGGCTCGAAGAAAAAGATCTTTCCACAATGCGAATGCTGCGCTATGGGTAACATAATGCATTCATTTATCATTTTCTCCGTGTGTGAAATTTTTCCTCCAGGTCACGTAAACATATGTTTCTATTTGAAGCAAAATCTCAGATGGGGGAAATTATTTTTCTCTGTAAAGGTAAAATCATAACAAGATTTTTCAACGCATTTTCCACATTTTTGATTGAAAAACTCCGTTGTATGTAACTTTCATAGACATTTGTATTTTGTACAATGTTTCTTCAACTATGAGCTGAATTAGCAAAATTCTTCTTTGAAAAATTGTGAATACAGCCCAGATTATCCACATATTGTTGCATTTTACACTAGATGGCGTAAATGTATGTCTTTGTATTTGTTGGAATTGAATTAGGGCTTTTCTTTTTTCAGGATATCTGTAACAATTATTAAGTTGTTTTTTTCCATTGTGTTTTCTGGCAAATTTACCCACTAGGATGTAAATGCGTATTTGCATTTTCCGCGAATCTCCGCTACATTACAAGTCGGATTTGTAAAATTCTTTTTGCATCGGAAAGCTGGATATTTAGTGAGACTACTGACATTTTGTATAATTTTCCGCCAAGTGACGCATTTGTAATTGGATACGATCTCTCTGCTTGTAATAATCGAACTAGGAAAAATTTATTTTGCATCGTGTAATTCAAAAGATAATTCACACATTTGTTCATTTTCCTTAAGGACAAAATTGCCGCTTCTTTGCGTTTTTAAAAACGCCGGCTCAATACATCCAAGAGCTCGATGTGTACCTCCTTGTTTTAACACTATTACGAATTTTGCGTAAGTGAAATTATAAAACAACAAAGAAAATTTTTAAAAACGCTACGAAGCTAGAATTTCTATAAGTATGAAAGCACTAATGTTATTAAAATTTCATCTCTCTTAATGCAATTTGATATCTACCAACTTTTTATTTGTTGCTTTCGTTTTTACAATTGTGACTCCTGTTATGGCAGAAAGACATTTTTGGGGCCCGCATAAAAAAACTTCATTATTTTCAATAAAACCATTCGAGTTTTATTATGCATATTTGCAAAATATGTTCATCAAATCATTTTGTTTTCTTGCAGACCGAATGTGTTTAGTATTTAGAGGGAATATATAATAAATAGTTCATTTATGTCATTTAGAAAGCGCATTCTGTTCACCGTTTAATTGATGGAATGTTAACTGAAGTGTTTACTACAAAATACTGATTCCTTACTAAAAGCACCATCCACAAAAACTTAAAATTGATATTGAAAGAGAAGGGCGAAGGAGATCTTTTTATTCTTATCTTTTTATTCTTATCCCATTAGCCTTTCGTTTCTAACCTTACGAAATTTCATTCGTTGCGATGAAATTTTTCACGGTAATCTAGAGATGAGGTTTTTGAGGTTCGTGAAAAGGTAGTGTTGCTTGCATCTCGGGAGATAGTTCCTGATGCAGAATGAGGTCAAATAGTCTTGGAATGCTCCCTTTGCGGTTTCAGGTAACCCTGCTGACCCACAGGAAGCCTCTGAACAACAGGTTTTCGCCATAATTGACAAGCGTATACTGGGAAATAACCACCGGACGGATTTATGACTGCGATTCCGTTCATGCCGACACCGATAGCGCCCATTGTTCCTATGCACTCTTTCATTGTTCGAGCTCAAAAATCGAAATAACTGCGAAAATGAGCTGATACATTTAGCCAGATTAGTGTCTAGATTTTTGCCCGCGAGAAAATTTGAAGTAAAAGTTCCGGAGGAAGAATTCTACGCACGGATTCAGCCGAGTTCCCGCATTGCTGAAAGTGAAATCCTAGCTTTTTAAAGTGGTCTCTCGAAAAAAAAGACCAATGGCCATTCAGTTAGGTTTTCGAATATTTACTAAGATTGAGGTCGTCTTACGTTAGAGATACAATCTAGAACGGAATCCTTAAACAACGAGAGCTTTCAGGGAAAAATACGGAAAAAACTTTGCGCGTTTTACAGAGTTAAGATACTTTTCGATTCTACCACTTTAGGCATACACAGATGTATCCTGAAGAGTTTAACAGTCGTGCAGAAAACAGAAGTTACAGAAGCTCACATTTTAGATCTTTATAAAGTTAACCTTGGCTCAACCCTCAGCGTTCCGTACCTTGCACTAAAGATCGTCTATCGGATCACTCGTATGAAATCCCGTACTGCATCAACTGATTTATTAAATGCATGAAAAATGCAGGAGTAAGAACACCTACATCCAATATAATCGTGACCTTGACTACGACAGAGCTGAATTTCGATTAAAGTATACGTATGTTTCGTTTGGTGGGGATTAAAATAACATCAGTAAATTACAACTGTTACTCTCTGAACGTTTAAAATTATACTTTCGGAAAAGCGAATGCGTAAAACTGTTAGGCATTTAGTCCGCATTGTGCATTACATATATCGTGGTAGGTGTTACCATAAACGAATGCATCCTTCAGTTCTACATGCTCGTAATCCACTCATGCATGATGGATTGTGCGAAGCTGGAAAATTCGCCTTCGTTTTGGGTGTATTACAGAGCGATATATTATCAATGGTATCACGATCAAGACTCTATCATGCACTAAGAAAGTTCTGTTTGACCGTAAAGGCCTGTGGGAGAACAACTTTGTGCAATGGGGAGATGGAACTTTGTAACGACGTACGATACCACCAGGGTGCAGCCCGGGTACCCAAGTGGTCAGAAGGGACTGACGTCTGGCTAATCGTCTGAGTTGAGCCCAGGTTCGAATGCTAAATGGGGTATGGGTGATGTGTGTGTATCACGGCTCTGGTTCTGTCCCTTTCCATGAACCAGTGGCCATAAATTAGGGACGGGAGACTCTTTATAGCCTCAGATGCACACGGAGGTAATTAAAACTAAAACTAATGTAAAAAAACCACGTATGATCTGTAACCCTAGCACATTTTAACATATTAAATGGCAGCAGGTTAAATCAATGTCTGCAATACCCCCATGATTATTGCAGTGCAATGCAAGCATTGTTCAGCCAAAGCGTTTGTGAGAAGCACAGTATGATCTTGAAAAGTAATAGAGCTCTCCGTTTTCCAAATGCACAAAGCTTGGTCAAATGTAGGCACACCAACCAGAACACTAGTTACAAGTGATGGTGAGCTTTGCCGGCTAAACTTACATTCTTACTGCTACACCTTCACAAAAACTCAACGCTGCGTTAATATTATTGCAGTTTCTGAAGGTAATCTAACTTTAGTCCAACATTTTGCTATGAAAGCCAGTTTTGTAAAGCTTCTGACTGGTGGATCCCAATTACACCTATCCCGAGAGAATGTATTTTGCATAGGTTTTTTATTTTGAAAGGCAGTTATATCCTGCCTTTCAAAATATTGGTGTCCATAATTTACGTGACAAACACAAAATCATGAATAACGCAAAATCCACATTACAGAATTCAATGACAGTTGGTACGGACATACATATATCGATAACGCAGCAATACACAACAGAAAAGGAATGACATCTCCGCATGAGGAGGAAGTGTGGGCATGATAGCATGGCAGACCAAAAGTGATGCAGAAAGTGGCGGGGATTTCGAGGGGCTAACAGGGAATGTGAAAACAAAACAGCGACGCAGCTCCCACAACGAACTGTCAAGTGTTTACAATGTTGCGAATAAGAGTTTGGGGCACACTCCTCCACCAAGGTGCGTCGGAGAGTACTGTGGGGTTTTGGTAGGGGAGTGTGTGTGTGTGTGGGGGGGGGAGCAATGTCGACTTGCAATGCTCTTCCCAAGGCATCTCAGGCATGCTATATCAGATTCCGGTTTGGAGATCTCGCTGACCACTCCATCCTGTGAATATCCTCACTCTCCTACTGTTCGTCGACTGGCCGAGCACTATGGGGTCGGGCGTTACCGTCCATAAAAAGGAACTGTGGCCAACAGGTTCCCTAAGAAGCCGTAGATGTGGCTCTGGAATGTCATCCCTATAGCGTGCAGTAGTCAGGGTGCCTCTTGGAAACACATGCAGCGGCGTGCATCCGTCCAGCATAATGCCATCCCTAACCAAGGGTCTTCCACCACCACAGTTGTCAGTTTCCCTAATGTTGGAGGGAAGATCCCGGCTTCCCGTCCCTCTCCAAATGTACACAAGTCGAGAATCCGTGCTGTTTAGGCTGCACTGCGAGTCGTCACAGAAGGTAACAGGCACATTGATCAGGGTTCCAGGGGTGTTGTTGTCAGGCCCAATTCAGACGGACCCTTCTGTGCTGTGCGGTGAGTGGGATACAGACCACCGGACTTCTTGCATACAAACCTTTCTCGTGTAATTTTCCATAAACTGTTTGCTTCGATATCTCGGTTGCCATAGCAGAGGAGAGCTCCTGAGGGAATTGTCTGACTGTCAACTCTCTATGGCGGCGAAATGTTTGAGACAAATAACGGTTGTCTTGACTTGTTGTGGTTCGCTGTCTTCCTTTTACCGGCCTGCAGGCACTGTTGAGTAACACATGAAGTAAGTTGTCTGGCATTATCGTGCTTAAATACGACGTTTGGCATGGCATGTTCTGAAGGAGTGTTAAGACCTCAGGGCTGAGAATGATGCCCACATACCGCTGGGTGGTTAAATTGCTTTCGATGACGAGGAGAAATAACCGACTGTCGTAAGGGATAGCTGTCCACATCCAGATCCAAGCAGTGACACCGATAGACAGCATGGCAGCTCTTTTGTCGGTAATTCACCGCACTGGAGAGCGGCCATTGTTCTATCTCAGACACACGTCGATTTTATAGCTCTAAAGATGAAAATTTTCCATCTGTCACCCAACTTCTTCGTTGCACCACGCCATTCCAGAATGTCTATGGATTTTTCTGAGTGGTATGCACAGGAGAAGACGCATCCCTCGCATACCAGGCTTGTATGGTTGTCGATAATTGGTACTGACGCTACGTCACCTGTCGTTCTGTCACTGGATATCTGTCTAGCAGTTGCGTTTCTAGTATTGACATCGATATGCCGAATTTACGGATGGTCCTGATCTGTATCCTAAATAGCGACCTGAAAAACCTTTCGGTGACCATTGCTGCCAGCAGCTGCGAACTGTTCGCCCATTATGGTATCATGGAACATAATATATTTCGTCGCATGGACCAGCCAGTTTCACCTAGACCTCTGATGCGCCCACGCTAAAGCCCGTTGATTTGATGAAGCATCCTCCAACAATATAAAAATGGTATGATCTTTCGATAGCATCCAGATTTACAGTTCAAGTTCAGTTTCCTTAACTTACACTGTCCGCTTTTCCCTAACAGCAGCCTTTCCTACAACTAAGAGAATATTTTTCATCCGTCGCATTTTAAATAAAGTCAGACCTGCGAATTTTCCTCCGTCTGCGTTTATCAATGTAACGCACTTTTATACTAATTTACATAAACGCAACTCTGCCTCTTTCGGGTATATTTCTTTGATGAGGAGTGTGTGCAGTTTCAGCGAAATCAGCATCAAAATTAGGGTCGTAAAAATGCACTATGATTAAATGCCCAAGACCGCACCTAATGTATGAAATGTTTGAAATGTTAAAAACATTTTTTCTCGGAGAGATGCATTTCTACTATACAGCCTGATATTGTTTCTTACCATATTTGACTTGTTCTTCTTTCTTTTCTGTCATTGTTATTTCTTTTCTGTCATTTCCCAACCAATTAGTAAAACAAGCTTTCACACAAAACCTGTAGTTTTTCTTCTTACTGCATTACTATCGTTAGAAAATAATTAAGATAAAATCAGATGTTAAAAGATTACGATAGAGAGATATTACAGGCCGATTGGTAACTGCGCCGCAACGCGGCGGAAATGCATTGAAATGCAACAACTGTCGGCCGAATGAGGCGACAGTTGTTGGAGGAAAGTAACGTACGTCGCCGTATTGGAACTGACACGCGTAGGTGAACGTCCGAGTCCTCGATCGCTGCATTCGACGGCAAACAGCAGCCCCACAATTCAGAACGGGTGACATTCGACAAGGTTCACAAGCAGTTGTGGATTTCCCGTATCACGGACTGTAAGTTTCAAATCTGCTGAAGCAGATGTGCGCATTTGACAGCCATTGCGACTACTGCCATTGACAGCAGCACATCGTCGCGCAAGGTCGTAGTGGTGCCGTACCAGGCATGCGCGGTGGGATATATGGAACCATGTGGTATTCACCGACGAGTCTCGCTTCCGTCTCAGAGACTACGATCACCGATTGAGAGTCTGGAGACGCCGTGGTCACCGGGATGATCTTCCTGCTATACCCGTGAGCGTCATACTGCTCTTCAGCCTGCTGTTATAAATTGGGGCTCTATGAGTTTCAACAGCCGTTCACCGCTCGTACGCATAGTGGGGTACAATGACTGCACGATGACACATCGATGAGGTGCTGCAGCCTGTTTTGTTGCCATGTCTCCGTGGTATCCCTGATTCCCAGTTTTAACACAACAAGATTACAGCGTCTCGCACACCGTGAAAATCACCGGATAGTGCTTAGAAGATATCCACGTGCTAGACTGGACAGGACAATACCCAGTCTTCTGTCTAATGATAAACGTGTGGGGCATCACTGACTTAACGTTTCTGCCCGAACCCCTGGCAGTGTCGATGAATTGTGGGCACAGGTCAACGACGCACAGTCAGAGTTACCTCAGGACACCATCCAGAAACTTTTCTACTCGATGACACGACGTATTGCCGAATGTATAGCCCAGCATGGTGGTCATGCGACCTACTGATTCGGGACGCATTATAGTGCTTCGCATTCATATAATCTCTCAGAAATTAAATCAGTTTTTCCCCAGCTACTTGTCTACATATGTGGTAAGTTTCGTCTCATTCCGTGCATTGCTTCATGGTGTGGCATTTTCTACGTCGAGTAGTGTATAAAAATAAGAACGTTTGTCTTTTTCAAAGACCTGCTAAAAAGGCAGAAGAAAAGCTTGAAATTTGGAGAACATCATTAGAAATATAGAGGGCTCCATCAAACTAAAGCCAAAGATGGTCATGTTTAGACTTTTGTGTTTTCCACAGCACAGACAGTATTTATTATAAGTAGAATATAAACCAGAAGCACTTCTTTTAGATCTGTTCCTACAACGATTACAGTTGTTTTCTATTAACATTACTGTGAAAGCAGTGGAAAGATTACCTATAATGGTGAACATTTACGTATGAAAAAAGTTAAGACTGTGTGTGGTGCAATATGTCTGACATATACAGAAGTTGGAATTTGTTTTTATTTAAATCGAAAAGCCAGACCAAAATGTTATTATAATTTTTTTTTTGACAGAACTGTAGATATGGAAAAAACTTACGTTTATCACATGCAACCAAAGAAAGGGAGATAATCTATTCCTGTAACTTCAATTGGAATAGTAACTACTCTATTACCTGGTGGAACAAGTATTCATTGAGTCTTCAATCACTTATCCTGAAATGTAAATTTCGATTTGAAGTTTTATGCCAAAGACAGAAGTGCAAGAACTCTTTGATACGAAATTAGCATCATGGGAGGAACCTCCAACAAGGCATCAGCACGCCTTCCTGGATGTAGATAGACTTCTCGAATATTTTACAAAATGTACAAAACCATTCGGTGGTAAAATAATCTTACTGGGTGGGGATTCAGTCTTGCGTGTTCTGACAATGAACAACTATTTGAAATGACTTTACCTGTCTACTGAACTTCGTGTAATAAAACTCATGCGAAAACATCCGGGCTCCTAACGATGAGAGAGAGAGAGAGGGGGGATGTTTGCAATAGGGCTTTCAGAAGTAAGCGGACCCCCACCCCTCCAAAAACAACAACATTTAAATTACATCAGTGATGCTATCTACAAACACAAGATCCAGTTCAAAAACTCTGTGGTGACACAGAATTCTCCACAGACGCACCTCATAGCTTAAAAAAAGAACAGTTCTCAGTGTAACGAGTGGAATATCACTCACACTCAACAATCGCGTACTGGAGAGTATATCAGGATATGAAGCTGTTTACGAAAGTGGAGACAAATACGTATGTCAGTGACGATATTTATATGTAAGTGACGAATATGTAAGTGATCCTTTGTCACCGTACTGAAGATCAACTTGTGTACCTTGTGGAATTTTTGAATCGTCACCTCACAAACTGAGATTGAAATTAATAGCTGTGATCATGTTACTTTGAAATGTAGTACCCCCTAAGCGCATAAGCAATAGGGTGCCACTCACAGTCACACGATTGCAACAGGTATAATCAAAATAGGAGTTATATAGGTTTAGTCAATACTGAAAGTTTTTCATACTTGAATAGCACGTAAGGATTTTTTCTATGACTTTCCCTATGACTATCAACAAACAAGTCACAGTATCAGATTTATAACTCTCACACACACACACACTTTTTTTATGAGTAACTTTACGTAGGTTTCGCGAGTAAGATCATTTGATTTTCTAACTACTGTGTCACCAAATCAAGAAATCAAAAATTGTGAGTATAAGAAAGTTTTGGTATTGAGTAAAAAAGTTAGCCTACAGCGCGCAAATGCTCTACCCGGGTAATGCCAATAAACTTTTTATTTCACTGTAGCTCCCTTCTGATACATTTGATGGTCAGTAGTGACCTTTTGATCATACTAATGATCATAATGTTTAATTTCACTTCTGAAAATTAAATGTCATGATTATCTTAATGATCGTAATATTTACTCGTAATTTTCTACCCCTGATTTACTTAGCATCAAAATTCGTATTAAGAAGGGATATCATAAATGAAACACGCAGGAAGCCGGAAGTATCGGAAGGGAGTTGGATGTGTGTGTGTGTGTGAAAGATATTTGTGCTGATATTCACCAACCCGCTTGGCCAGCGTGGTGAGTTATGGCCAAACACCTCCAAAATGACTCTACAACTTAAATCTTGGCCCTCAGTCTCCGGCAGCTGGAATGTACCTGGCCAAGGCAGCGGCCAGTGCGACATGAAGGCAGAGGGTGCTAAGAATCTCGGAGGACCGGACTAGGCTGCCATCTGATGCTGACCTTGGCTACCTACAACGGACGCTCCCTATCTTCTGATTCAAGGCTTCTTGAATTGGAAGAGGAACTACAAAGGATCAAGTGGGACATCGTCGGGCTAAGTGAGGTAAGGAGAAAAGGAGAAGATCTCATTGAACTGAAAAGTGGACATCTCTTCTATTATCGTGGGACAGATACTGGCAGAACTAGTGGTGTTGGATTTATAATAAACAAGAAACTGAAGGATAAAGTGGTAGAAGTTGAAAGTTCCTCTGACAGAGCTGCACGACTCGTTATCCAACTATCGAGAAGATACCAGGCTCAGATTATTCAAACTTATGCACCCACCACAAGTCATCCTGAAGAAGAAATTGAAGAATTTTATGAGGAAATTCGTCATCTAAATAATAAAGGTAAGCAGCACTTGAAGATAATTATGGGAGATTTCAATGCAAAAATAGGGCACCGGCAACAGAATGAAACTTCAGTAGGTAAATTCGGTCACGGCAACAGAAACCAGCGTGGAAATACTCTCGTTGAGTTTGCAGAGGCAGAAGGATTTTTCATCTTGAATTCCTTTTTCAAGAAAAAGCCACACAGGAAATGGACATGGAGACATCCAATTGGGACGACAAGTGAAATTGATTTTATTATGTGTAACAAAAAATTCGTCATCGATGACTGCAGTGTGCTGAACAAGTTCAACACAGGTAGTGATCATAGATTGGTGAGATGTAAGATGCACCTCAACACTAAACTGGAACGTGGCAAGCTCATAAGACAAACAAAATGTATTGACATAACCAACCTTAAAAAACACCATAATACTTTCAAGTTGGAACTGAAGAACAGATTCTCTGCTTTAGAAGGCCTAACATCGGAAGAAGTGGATATTTCTGAAGTTAACAGAAAAGTAACCAAAGTTCTTATGGAAACAGCAACAAAATTAGCTGGGTCCAAGAACAAGTTGCATGTAAACAAATTATCAGGAAAACCAAAATGTTGATGCAAAAAAGAAGAGAGATGAGGACAACTAAAGAAGATGTGACTTCCAAAGTGGAATATATAGAGCTATGCAAGACAGCACGAAAAAGTATCACTGAAGACGTAAGGAAATTCAACTGTGAGCTAGTGAGGAAAGCAATTGAAAACAACCAAAGCCTAAAGATAGCAAAGGGACATCTCAGTAAGGGGAAAAAACAGATTATGGCTCTGAGAAAAGAAGATGGTTCTATAACAAGAAATAGAGGCGAAATTTTGACAAGAGTGAAAGATTTCTACTCCAAATTATATGAAAGGGATGATACATGTACTCCAGACATAACGAAAGGTACCAGAGTTTTTCCAGTCCTCCCAGCAGAAGTTGCTCATGCAATCAAGAACATGAAGCGGGGGAAAGCTCCAGGAGAAGATGGAATTACTATAGACATCATACAAGAAGCAAGTGGAGAAATTGAAACAGTACTCGCCCAAATTTTCACTCAATGCCTTAATGAAGGGAAGATTCCTGAGGATTGGAACAACGCTACAATGATCCTGCTACATAAAAAAGGTGACATTGAGGATCTCAGGAACTACAGACCTATCAGCCTCCTATCAGTGGTTTATAAAATCTTCACTAAAGTTCTTTCACACCGCTTGAAGGTAACACTGGACATGGCTCAACCGAGAGAACAAGCTGGATTCAGGAGTGGCTACAGCACAATAGATCATATCCACGTACTGAGAGAACTAATTGAAAGAGCGAGGGAATATGAACTTCCATTGTGCATGGCTTTTATCGATTATGAAAAAGCCTTTGATTCGGTGAAACCATCAGCAGTTACCACGGCTCTGAAATCCTGCGGTATTGAAGATGCATACATTAATATTATTAATAACATCTATGAAAATGCAAGTGCAAAGATTCGGCTGTTTGAAAATACAACACACATAAAAATTGGAAAGGGAGTGAGACAAGGTGACACCATATCTCCGAAGCTCTTTAATGCCACATTGGAAAATGTCTTTCAATCACTGAACTGGGAAAACAAAGGGATAAAGATTAATGGAGATTATCTAACCCACCTTCGTTTTGCTGATGACGTAGTCATTTTTGCAACTACCCCATCAGAGCTGCAGAGTATGATCCAGGAACTTGCTGACAAGAGTAAAGAAGTGGGATTAAAAATGAACTTTCAGAAGACAAAAGTGATGTTCAATGCTTTTACAAGAAATGAAGATTTATCGATTGATGGAGAAAAACTGGAGATAACAGATACGTACGTTTATCTTGGACAGCAGATATCAAGTGAGGGTCACATTGATGAAGAAATTAATCGGCGTACAAAACTTGCCTGGAGAGCTTTTGGAAGAAACAGCATGATTTTCAAGAGCAATATGCCATTATGTCTTAAAAGAAAAGTGTTTGATCAATGCATCCTTCCAGTGCTTACGTATGGTGCAGAGACGTGGACCTTAACTAAAAGAGACATACAAAGGCTGCAGACAACTCAAAGAAGCATGGAGAGGTGCATGCTTGGTATAACCAGGAGAGATAAGAAGAGGAACTCGTGGATCCGAAAAATGACGAGAGTGGAAGACATCATGATCAGAGTTAAATCCCTGAAATGGCAATGGGCTGGACATACTGCCAGAAGGACAGACCATAGATGGACAGCCGAAATTTTAGATTGGATTCCAAGGGACAGGAAAAGACCCAGAAAAGACCACATGGGAGATGGGTGGATGAAATTCGTAAATATGCGGGAGTGACATGGAGGAGACTGGCACAAGACAGACCGTTGTGGAGGAAACTTGGGGAGACCTTCGTCCAGCAGTGGATTGATAATGGTTGACAATGATGATGATGATGATGATTTAGGTAAAGTTGTGGCAGAATTTCATTCCGTGATGCAAACAGAAAAATACAGTAGATTTCGGGTAATTAGGACAAATCGGGGCTAGAACACTTTGGCCCAATTAAGCGGCTGCCTTAATTACGCAAAATTTTATCCCAGAGAGCTACTTTGGGATGATCTCCAAGAACTGCCCCAAATAAATTGCTGCTCCGATTAGCCGATGGCTCAGTTAACCGGAATCTACTGTACGTTCATGTGATTGTAAGCTGCGGTATATTGAACTCATTTAATCATGAACAGGAAATTGAGCTTCATTTCGTCGTACAGAACGCCGTCATTTTGCAGATCGTTTCGTTTCATTAAAAGAATTGAGATAAATTTAAAAAAGGAAGAGAAGATGAGGAAAATATTTCTTAACAGTTCGGAAGAATTTGCACTGTGTAGAATTTGATGAGTTGCTTCTCTCTCTCTCTTTTTCAATAACGAAACAGAAAGTCTAGATATCCTATAGAAAAGCATGTGTTTTAAAGGTCTTTGTCCTGATTATAACAGTACTTCTCTGAAATAAATAGCGGTCAGCTAGTTAAACGAAAACACGAAGGAAAGGAAATCGAAAGGAAAAGCATTTGCTGCATTCATTTAACATAACTGATACAGTGATGTGGTTTCTAAGCAGTGAGCGTGAAATTCTACTTTCTCTGGGCGTGTTTCGCTACTAAGCACAGGACGTGTGTGCGTGTGTTCTGCCCCTCTCCCCCTTTACCTTAAGTTCCAGTCCTTCCGTTTGCACTGATGTTGGGCGAGTGTCGTGAGAAGGATCTTTGGATGGATGCTAGAAGGGCCAAAGCCTGTTGATGCGGCCTTCCCAAGATCACGCGAAGGAAGGGAATTCACCTCCAGGTGGAATCGACGTTGGAACTGAGGTGGGCTGACGATCATGACGTCACTCAGTGGTGTTCCACTTTTCTCCACCAGGCTTACCTGGAAGAGGGATTCCGGTCCCTTATAAACAGGACTACATCGCCTGCCGAGGGTTTCGTCTGTCAAGATGCAAACGGTTACGATTCTGGTTTGGTCCGCAGCTTGCGTCTGCTATGGTAAGACATATTGTATTTAATTTCAATTGGGATTTTTATTGCTCACTGAAACTTTAAAATATTTGTTTTGCCCCCAAGGGTTCATTCGTACCTACTTTGTTACGTAATTTAAATTACTATGATTCTGCAGTACCGCTAAATCCTCCCATATTAATAATTAATCTTTTACATAGCATACACTACATAGCATGTTTTTCGAAAGTGTTGTATCGTAATGCTTGAAAGGAATGTGATGCAGACCTATGACGTCCTTTAACTCCTTCTAAAATATGGATTAATGCCATGGTTTGAAAGGCACGTACAAACAAAATGATGCGTCTACAGAATAATTCAGGAGATTAAGTCCTGGCTAACTACAGCCTACATCACTTAGAGGAATCTGAATTATCACTTCACACTTTACTAAACTACCACTTTCTAATCCCAGTTTTCATCAGTTAAAAAATTGAACATGACAAATAAAAAACAAGTAGAACAATTCAAAATATGAAAAATACAGCAACTGAATCTGCGAGGATAATTAGTTTGTAAATAATTATATCAAATAACGAGGTTTTTCTTGTTTTTTTTACCGGTTTGCTGAATAATCTCCCCCCTTGAAATGTGAAAACGACAAACATTATGAGATAATTACAGCTAAACAAGTCTTCAAATTCGAATATAAAAAATTCGGTGCTTATTTTTGCAACTTTATACTGATCTTCACAACGCCTTAGATTACTGGTATCTGACAAGGTCTTATAAACGAGAAAATATTAGTGCTGGCAGCTGTATAGCATCGCAATTATTTGTACTACTGCCTCGTTGAGAAAAGAAAAAAATCTTAGAAGGTAGTGAAGTTTGTGCACTAACTTGATGTATTAGTGGCATGCCATCGGCACGTATTAACATTCACAATCTAATAATTTTTTCTTTCCTTTAAAAAAGTTTGGGAAAGTGCAAACATCATTCGCTGGGATACACGTGCCAGTGCTTGAAATGAATTTAGAGTTCGGTTTTTCACTTTGATTTACCCGGTAACACTAGTAAGATTTGATTCGATTTTTTAGTTCTGTTTTTCACTTTGATTTACCGGTGACACCAGTAAGATTTGACACACTAAGATTCGAAAAGTTATATACAGGAAGCTGACGAAATTGGCGTATGTATTTGAAAACGAAACTCTGTGATCATGGATATAATACAATTTAATGAATATTTACAATTCGGAAATGCAAACGTCTACCGTCTTTGGATACGAGGATTTAAAACGACTGTAAAACAATTCAGATCTATATATGAAAAGAAGTTTTATTCTTTTAAATTCCCGTTTTGGGATTTAACGACCTCTCCCGCACCCCTCTCTCCAGAAATATCGAAGACAAAAAGAGTGTCATGTTCCTAATTTAAGGGCTGGCTCCAGGATAGGAAGAAAACAAACGGTGCTGTAAGAACGATGCCCTTGTCTGACCTGGGATTCAAGTAGCAGCGCAGAAGAAACAAGCCACAGATCTGTACTTATCAACAAATGACAACTCACAGTGCTTTTTACAGGGTGTGAGAAACTACATTTGTGCTATGCTGATATGGGTTGAATATACTGTTTTGTTTTCTAATAAATGCCATCATAAACAAGAATTTCTCACTTTAACGCACATTTTGAACTACACAACGCAGTTGCTCTTCACGCTCTGTTAGCAAATATTGTGTATAAACTCTTCGATTGCTGTACCCATTCAAAACACATATTTAATTCTTTTTCTTTTACTAGACACGCGGTGTAGATTTACTATCCGATTTGCACATATTCCGTTGCTTTTTCAAAGGGATTCTTTCTGGTATTTTTTGCAATTTTTTAATTCATAGGTCCTACGACCAGTTGCGGATCCGACGCAAAGTTCCGGCATCCATTCTTCTACGAATGGTAGGAACTCTCGGGGTTTATGGATTGGATACACGAATATGGATGCCAGCAATCTTGCTGCTCGCTGAGAACGGACAACATACGTGTTTTATCCGGAATCCGAACCCGGTCCTGGGAAGTGAGTGATGAGACAGAAATCAGGCCCCAGCCTCAAGCACTAGACTACTGAGCTACTTTCGCAGATTAGATTATCACCTCTAAAACGATATTCTCTGTCAGAAGTTTTGATCAGGTCTTATAAAAAAAACTGTCCTGTTTTTTAAATTGTAAAAGTTCAAAGGCCAGACATAATTCATCCGGTGGTCAAACAGTCTAAGATGAGGGCCTTTGGCTCATTCTACTGCAAGGTCTAGATTTATATCTTAGGGAAGACACGTATGTTATGTTTGTTCTTATGGCATTGGTTTCGTCCCTCTTCTGGAGCTAGTGGCCTTAATTTAAGGACGGGTGACTCCTTTTACCTTAATGTGTTCATGAAAGTGGTTAAATCCCAAGAAAAAAATAGCCAGAACAAGATATCCGAGATAACAGACGGACTTTTATTCAACAAGAAATCATATATTACATTCAATGATGAAAAAAATTAGCCGTTTTCCAAATGTATGTTGCCAGTTTTCCAAACTAATAACTCTTTTCAGTTTTAATTAAAATTACACATAAGGCTCTTCTTTATAAAAGTTAACATTCATTAGGTCTTCCAAGAATTAGTGCTACTTCAGATGCCCATCAGAGTGTGTTCTATTTATTTCACAAAAATTGCTAAAGAATTCAGATCATTAGTTGTGGTGAGCTGTCAAATTGTAACTACAGCAACACATCTGCGACACGATATGCTGAAATCAATAGCAATATTAAATTCATCCAATTGAACACCGAATGGATTATGCTCTCAACGCGTTGCATTTATCTTTGCCAAATGTTGAAACTTCCAAATTTTTTATTTTCCATCATCGCAATGCTCGCGAAAAGCTTACTGCAGTTAGATCACATACAGGTTGAAAAAAAAGTTATTTATACTTTTTAGTAAATTAACGCACGTCTTATTTTATAAAAATTGGAGCACAAACCTGCTTGGATGGTCTATGAAAGTTAGATAATAAGAAAAAGAATTATTTAAGCATTTTACATCCTCCAAGAAATAAAATTTGTAAGCAAAAATATATATAAAGCACAATCACTTGAACTTGTCTATCAGTGAATGATAAATATGTTTTGCAGCTGGTATTCCTCATTCAGCCTCAAGAACTCAGTACAAACCTGGAAAAGATTACTAATGGCCACCCCTGTCGCCGAGTGGTCTGATGCGCTGAATTCTGATCATTCGTTCTATATGGTCCCAGGTTCGAGGCTTGGCTTTGTCTTACGACATTGGCTCTCTCCCTTCTCTGGAACAAGTAATCCTAAATTAGTGACGGGTGATAGCTTATAGCCCTTTGAGTACTTCATGATAGTCGTTAAACCTAGAAACGAAAACAAAAGCAGAACAATGACAAGCCTGCATAATTTCTAGCAGTGTGACTTTTCTGTATTTAGTATAACTGCATAATCATTTCTGTTTTCAGTTTTTTCGAAATGAGTCAGTTAGAGTACGAAGAATCTCTCAGTTAACACCAATGTACCAGTTCCAGTACAGTGTCCAAATATTACTATTTCATGAAGGATAAGTTATTTAACACTGCTCCAATGTTAGAAGCTGATGCATGGAAAGAGATGCATATCAATCTTACACATCTCAAGATACGATTAACAGGCTACTTACTGGAAGCGCAACGAAAACTTACGCCCCAACAGATTCGTTTCGTGATGCAGATGGCGTAATCCTACGAACTTGTAAGAGTGTTCGACTTACTTATGTTCCCAGTGTTCAGTGTTCTGTCGTGAGCCAGAATCTTCAAGAAAACGGTTTAGGAGAAGCTGCTTCTTTAGAACAGAGCTGAAGCAATCAAAAACTAGTTACGAGAAAGTGGACCTTGTCTTAGGAAGCGTTCAAATCATCGCAGAAATAGTTCTCAAGGAGTTGGACCTGGATATTGTAATTGCAACCAAAATCCCGAAGTATTTTTTTTTTTTTTTTGCTTGGGGGTTTAACCACTACTGTGAATAACTCAATGGGCTATAATATAAGTAGTTGCCTGTCCCTAATGTAGGACTACTGGTTCCAGGGAACGGAGAGAGCCAGCGTCGTAAGACAAACACAGCATACATGTCTCACCGGGATTCGAACTCGGACTCATCTGGGACGAATGGTCAGAAGCCAACGTTTAGACCACTACGACACCGGGCCGGCACCCGAAGTAATGGTCGATGATACTGAAGTTCTCGCTTGTTATGGCTACAGCTCCAAAATACCGTGAAATAAATTTTAAAAAGTTCATTTTTTCGTTTGTTATGGCTACAGCTCCAAAGTATCGTGAAATAAATTTTAAAAAGTTCATTTTCCCGTTGGATATTATCACAAATTATTAGGAACATGCAAAAGAATCGCAAAGATTGAAGAATCGACCTAGAAACAGCAACTAGTTTTCACCATATTGTCTGGATCTGTAGAGTTTAGATAAAACATCCTAATTTTGCATTTCTAATGGCTACCACAACTCAGTCATTATGTTCACACTGCGTGGCTTAAATGTAGAATGTTCATGGCATGAAAATGAATCTTTCTTTATAGACACAAGAAAAAGGTCCGTGGATACCATTACGAGACAAAATATTTGTTTAGGAAGAACCACTAGCGGGAAAAAAAGGATTTATTGAATGAATTAAAAAATATGACTTCAGTTTCGCTCCTTTAAATTCATTGTACTTAGAGTATGAATATTTCTAGCAGTAAAGCTATCTTCTTACGTTTGCGACAACCGTGTTATAAAAGAGAGAAGTACTTAACCCGTGTAAAGGTAGCAGTCCAAATATCTGACTTCCTTGTGAAAGGTTTCATGTAGTAACCAACGTCATCATGAAGATAGGAATAGGAATCTGCAGTACACGCAACCGTTAACTTTTCAGTCTGGGCCAACGGATGTTCTTCCTTGGAGAGCGTAAAATAGCCATCAACAATGTTAGCGTTTCTCTGGATATAAAATTAAAAAAAAAAAAAAAAGAGGAGGAGGGAATGACGATGACCTGTGATGATTACATTGTTTGCCGAAGTGATTTTCTGTCAGGAATCGATTTCTTTTATAAATGCTTTTGAAAATATAAATTCCATTATTGTTTTTACTTCATTCATCTGCCCATACCTGTCTTTAAATAAGAAAATGTTATTTAACCATATGGTTGTTTTGTGTGTGCATGAAAAGAAAAGTATGACATGAAAGATCTTTCATAATATTGATTTTATTTACGGCATGAAAAATTTGCTCCAAAAAGTTTTTTGTATCCGCTGCTCCATTAACCGCTTCACAAAAATTGTTTCTTTTAGGATAGATAGATTACCGAATTTATCAGCATTTTTAGACGCTGCGCTTTTTTAAGTAACTTCCTTGTAAGCTGCCAGAAATCCCGTTTACAAGATATTGTATTGCGTTCCTTTTTCCGCCAAAATGTTTAACATTTGTCCTTTAAGAACGTTACCAGGAAGACATAAAAAATAGAATTTTTTCCTGAACCGCTGAACTGCTATTTTCAGCTCAACTTAGAGAAGTCAATCATAACAATACAAGTCATAATGAAGCGGTTCACTGATTTTGGCAAATCTTTATTTGGCGGCTGTTTCGAGAGCATATTCCATGTGCAATTAAAATTATCCTCAGATATAATCAGTTTAAACATTTCCATCTGTTTCTTGCATCCAAAAATTAAAAACAGGAACAAATTCTAATTAGTAAACTGCATTCTTTTAAATGACTGGGTGGAATTGTGGTTATTAAAGTTTTCTGAAAGGTCATTTGCTTTACGTGTTTTTAGCTATCACAGTCTTTCATTCACACCTGTTGACAGGCATGAATGAATGAATGGTCGTGATAAGTAAAAATATTTGCATTTTTGTTAGTTTTGCTTTCAGTAAGTATTTTGTTGATCAAAAACTAAAATAATTTTTTTAGTGGCTGTGTGACATATTTCTTTGGAGTGCGATATCGTCTTTCGGTCAACTCACCACCTATAATTACCAGCAGTTGTGTATCGTATACTAGATATTTAAGTTATTACGCCCTGAATTTATAAAGTACATCATCATCATTTTTAACCCATTATCAATCCACTGCTGGATGAAAGTCTCCCAAAGTTTCCTCTACAATGGTCTGTCTTGCGCCAGTCTTCTCCATGTCACTCCCTCACGCTTCATGTCGCACTGGCCGCTGCCATGGCCACGTACATTCCAGCTGCTGGAGACTGAGGGCCAAAATTTGCGTTGTAAAGTCATCTTCGGGGTTAGGGGGTTGGGTATAACTCACCACGCTGGCCAAGCGGGTTGGTAAGTGTATAAAATACATACCTGACGTAAATAAAAAGTCTCAACTTAAAAGATGTAAGTTTTAATCATAAACAAAAGCATAGATAATGGCAAACAAATGGTCACGTTCACTTGGAGAATGATTAGGTGATAGAGCATGAAAAGCATTATTTATTGAAACTATGGATTACTACTTGAATTCGTTGTCATTAGTTTCTGAGAGGAATTTATTAATTTTTTTTCAAATGTTCGCGCTAATAAGGTGGTAGTTTGATACATTATGTTTCAAAGGTCTTTGACTTTCTCTAGGAATATCAAATGTGATGCTTTTTTTTTCTCTTACCTCAAATTGGATTTTCTTTTCACGCATGATTTATTACCCTCGAACAATATAGGTTTTTATTCCCTTCGTCATTCATCATCAGATCTACTGTCATCAGATTATCCTGTCTGACTCACAACATCAATCTCTTTTCATTATTGCAAATTAGTCCATTATTGCAAATCACCCTCTTTCATCTTCCTGTTTAATTTACATCGTTCGCTGTTAATCTTCACATCTAGCAGTCGCTTGTTATATAACTCAAACATTTCTCCTTCTCATCAATTCACACAAAATTTTCATGCTCCACTTTCCTTTGTTTGTCTCACAACATACGTTTCTGTTAATCATTTGGAGTGACATCACCGTTTTTGTGCATCCTTTTGTTTGATTTGCAACGTTCTTTGCTATTTATCACTAAATCTAGAGCCGTGTTTTCCATACTTCCGTATATCATTATTGAAGAGTATTGACTCTTATTTGATCTTTTCGCAATGTTTTTTGGCTGTTGATCAATGTGTACAGCTTTGACATTCATTGCGTCAAAAACAGGTGGGCACTTTCTCAGTTTCTCCTAACATTTTCTACTGACTTTTGAGCCAATTTCTTGTCATTCCAAGCCTTGTACCTGGGTATAGGTAATGTCTGGGGTCAAATACATAATTTCCCTTTTACCTTTCTTCATATGTGCACGTCCGTGTTTTTCCTGCTATTCTTTCAGTGCCGCTGTCCATGCAAACTATTTCACTAATCAATTGGTTTAAATAAGGAAATTAGCATTGCTCTGAATTTTCCATGTATCGTTACATTCAGCCTTACAACAATTTTATCTACTTACCATTCCATCTACTGTCTCATGTTTATTTTCCTTTCCACTCGCTCTTTTCTGTCGTCTGTAAAAGCGCAATGCCTATACTCAGTGGTGAAAATGGGAATTATTCACTGCCGGAACCCAACCTAGAAGTGAATGCCTTAAAATTTAATATGCATAAACCCATTCGAAATTATCCTATGTGGAAATTTCGTAATTAAACTTTAAAATGAAATACTCATATTTAGCTGAAGTCAAAGCTGTTTTCTTTATTCAGAAGTGCGTTTCTTATTGAAAGACCATTGGAATGCAGGTGCAATTAAAAGTGTCAACTATTAATAAACACTGGAGAAAAAAAGTCAGCACGTATTTGCGGCGGAAATATGCAATTGTCTTCGGTGACAAAATAAAGAAACTTGGCTCTGTCTGAAATATCCATTTATTTTAACTGAAATATCTGTTATAACTTCGATTTGAAAACATAAAAATCATTTCCTAAAATAATTTCCAAAGTCTCCCGACCGTCCGGCGGACCGTGGAGGAGATCCGCCGGACTGTCGGCGATCAGTTCCTGTTGTGAACTTCTCTCTCTCTGAGCAGAAGTAATTTTTTATAAGCGATGAACAATTCACAGAAGATGGCGTCATTAATTGAAATGTATAATGCATTGCAAAATGTCTTATTCAAATAAATGCTCCTTTTCATTTGGTGTCGCATCGCTCCCGGAACGGGGTACCACTACATTCCGGCCTATTTTCAACACTGCCTATACTATGATACCTGCACCATCTTTTAAAACATCTTGTCTTGTTACGCTGGAAGTATTTCATTCCTCTTTTCTAATAGATATGATCTTAAAGAAAAGTCTTCTGCTTTGGTTTTATCCCAGAACCTATTTTCTTGCTAACAAGTTAAATACGTCGTCCTCATTCCAAAACTATGCATCAATTACCTTGCATTTCTTAACGTTGATATGTTTGTTCCACACAGAATGTTAGTTACTCCTCAAATCAACCCTTTGTTGGTCATCATGGGATTTTGCAGGTGAGGTGCTCTGAAAACTAGAAATCCATTTTACTGTTTATTTTTCCACCTTGGAGATTTCACGCTTTGCACACTCTTAAAACTATGTTTCATTTTTTGTTCGTTAAGTCAGTTTGCTTAAAAAGAAACGTCATTTTGTTATGTATGCGGCAGCTGTTTAAAAACAAAATTCAGGGAAGTTGTAACAGTTGGTAGATGTTGGTATTCATCCGAAATGGTAACATTTGAAATATTTTATTTCATGCTTAAGAAACAATATATATTATGCCAGTTTTTTTAGAAAAATTATTTTCTCCCTGAAGTTGTTGTAGCTAAAAAAAAAAATATATATATATATCCCAGAAAACTTCAGTCCTTTTGTGGTTGCATTTCCGTGTTGCGTATTTCCATCACGCAATGATTTGCATGTGTCACTAGGAAACTTTGCGGTCAAATGCGCCTTACTTCTCTCATAATGGCGGAAACAGACAAAGGAAATCCGAAATTCCTCCCGGCATTGCTTATAAATTGCACCAAATCAAAGTCTTTTGACTGCTCAAGTGAGCAATAATTGAGGTAATGACTTCTGTTTTTAACGCTACGTTGAATAGATCCCCATAACCACACCGATAAATAAAAATGGAATCTATACCATGCATCAAAAGATCAGTTGTTTTGGGGATAGGAACTTCGCGTGGTATGTCTGATCATTAATAGTAAAAAAACAAACAAAACATGACTGTTGAGTAACGGCGTTTTACAGATACACTCCTCCGCTTAAACATATAATTATTTTAAAAGCTCTGGATGGATTATTAATGTATTAATGTAGCGTTTTGGATAACTGTCTAGAATTAAATTTTAGAATTACATCTGCTATGAAAATGTATTCCCAGTTCAGAATTCCAAAGAAAAGATTCACAAAAGTTTAAAATAAACCTAAAATAATCTGGTTTATACACACCTAAAATTAAAATAATAGTTTAAATACAGCTGTAGAAAAGATCCGAGGTCCACAAAATTAAGGTTTTATTATATTAAGATGGAAATAAAGGCTTAAATACACTAGAGATGAAAACGGAAAAAAGAGACTAAAATCTTGATTTTACCACCGATTTTATTCAAGCCCAGATTCTCACCAGAATCTTCATCCACCCGCACCAAGTATCCCAGAGGCATGTACGTTGTACATATATGTGCAAGACAGTTGTTTTCTCGAGATGCTCTCGTTTAACATTCTGGATATTGTGGTGCTACTTTTTGCACACGAATTGATTTTTTTGTTTCTGATCGTGGCTTGTGTGTGTGTGTTAGGGGGGGGGGGTGATAATTCTTGTGTGTTGATACACAGCATTGAAAATTTAATTTCTGTCTCGAAAGTAGGAGAAAAGGGAAAAGGCCGTGTATGTTTAATAATGGAAAACTGAACCTACTGAGAAGTCCCATAGTTTGTGTATCGCTTCATAAAATCCCTAAAGAATTTCCTGTAGCCGAAACGCATGTGTCTGCTACAGGCCTACAAAGACAAGATACAGCAATTCGCTCTTGAATTTGATGCTGGAAGTAGTGTTGTCCAGAGGAGAAACATGGTTAACCAAAGAAAAACATTTGGAAAAAGCGAATGCGATGCATAGGTAGTACGTACGACCTTAAAGTAAAGTAGTAGCTGACACTGATCATACTGAGCACTTGCAAGCAACAGGTGTCCAATGGAACGACCGTCGCAGCAGTTTGAAAGCGTTTTGAAGCACTAGTATTTTCAGCATGCAACACCCGTACCACTTTTTACGAAAAAAAACACCACTTTTACCAAAATGACAAATATGTGCTTTAATTCTCTCGTTACGTACTTTACTTTAATCTATACTATATTATTGCTATTGCTGCACTGAGTTACTCTGCGGCATCACAGAACATATTCGTAACTCTTTTTACCATTAACGTCATGATCAGCTTTTCATCCCATTCTTATCAACTGCCGCCCAGTATAGACTTTTTTTCTTTGTTTCGGGATTTAATGGCCACCTTGAGAAACTCTTAAGGCTGTAAGCAGTGGCACGCTCCTAAATTGGGGCCATTGGTTCCAGGGAAAGAAGACAAACATACCAGCAACGCCACATCCGGGACTTGAGCCATGCCCAACTCGGATGAATAATCAGAAGCTAGCGCTTCAGACCACTCAGCCATCGAAGTAGAAAATGGACTGCCGTTCTACCATAAGTCTGTAGATTCGAGGATTCAGTGCTGAAAATTATTCCACTGGATTTTCTCAATTTTTTAAGAAAATCAATTATATTTTACCAGCATTTAGGATTTATTGACTATGAACAGCATATTTCTAGATAAAAGATAAATATACTAATATATTGCATCTGTTAAGTGCATAGTCATAAATCAATAAACCCTGAAGAAATGCATAGTACACCAAAGAGATGTTGACGAAAGCACTCAAACTCAAAATTGAAGATTGTTTGTTTAATCAAATAAAAGAAATGTGGTTATTCTCTGAAAACAGTTTCTCTTTTTTACGCTTTCCAACCGTGGGTTGAAGAAGCATATATGCTCCAGCTTTGTCCGTCCGTCCGTCCGCACGATAACTGGCGTAAAAATGGTTCGATTTCGATGAAATTTTAGTATGTGGTGGGGGACCACCTGGGGACGAACCCTATTTAAAATGGGACAAATGGGGTCAAAGGTCACGACGTAGGAGCGGGATCCTTCATTTGCCCTTATGCGTCATAACTTTTGTATATATGGTTAGATTTCGATGAAAGTTTAGCATGTGGTGAGGGACCACCGGGGGACGAACCCTATTGAAAATGGGACAAATGGGGTCAAAGGTCACGACGTAGGAGCCGGATCATTCCATCGCCCTTATGCGTCATAACTTGCGTAAATATGGTTCGATTTCAATGAAATTTTACTATGTGGTAGGGGACCGCCTGGGGACGAATCTTATTCGAAATGGGTGAAGTGGGGTCAAAGGTCAGGACATAAGAGCGGGATGCATTCCATTGCCCTTATGCATCATAACGCGCGTAAAAATGGTTCGATTTCGATGAAATTTCAGTATGTGGTAGGGGACCACCTGGGGACAAACCCTATTGAATGAGGACGAAATGGGGTTAAAGGTCAGGACATAGGATTGCGATCCATTTAATCGCTCTTATCCCATATTATTAAGGTGGACGTCAAGTAATTTTGCTTCCTATACTTCCAAAGGAAAAACTTTTGTGCACATTTCCTTCACAATTAATGTGTTCCCAAGGATGAAAATTTGAACATCGATTAAAATAACTTTATTTTAACTTGGAATACTTAATATTTTCGAAAACGTAACCATAATTATATTAAAAATCAATAACTTTTCCTTTGGTGGTGTTGAAACCAGAAAAAGGATGGCGCGACCTGTACTTTGATGACGTCAGTAGACAAACAAATGTTGGATTGCATAATTATGGTTATGTTTTAGAAAAAATTAAGTATTCCAAGTTATAAAATGAAGCTATTTTAATCGATGTTCAAATTTTCATCCTTGTGAATGCATTAATTGTCCAGATAAAAGATGGCGCGACCTGTATTTTCATGACGTCAGTAGACAAACAAATGTTGGATTGCATAATTATGGTTATGTTTTAGAAAATATTAAGTATTCCAAGTTATAAAATAAAGTTATTTTAATCGATGTTCAAATTTTCATCCTTGTGAACGCATTAATTGTCCAGAAAAAAGATGGCGCGACCTGTGTTTTCATGACGTCAGCAGACAAAAAAATGTTGGATTGCAAGAAAATTTGTTTAGTGGGTTAAATAACCACCCCGAATTACCAAGTTTGTAGTGTGGTGTCATGGCGTCGCCCCATTAGATGTTGGCGCGCGGTCATGCCATCTATCTCATTACGTCACGCGTTGTTTGTGGATCCTATTAAAGTTTTATGACGTCACACCTTGCTAGCAGATGGTCACGATTCCCATCTGCCTCATTACGTCACGCGTTGTGTGCGTATGTTCGTCCGCACGATAACTTGCGTAAAAATTGTTCGATTTCGATGAAATTTTATTATGTTGTAGGAGAACACCTGGGAAGGAACCCCGTTGAAAGTGAACGAAATGATGGGGTCAAAGGTCAGGACATAGGAGCGGGATCCATTCCACTGCTCTTATGCGTCATAACTAACGTAAAAAAGGTTCGATTTCGATTAAATTTTAGTATGTGGTAGGAGACCACCTGGGGACAAACCTTATTGAAAATTGGCGAAATGTGGGTCAAAGATCAGGACATAGGAGCGGAATCACTTCCATCGCCATTATGAGTCATAACTTACGTAAAAATGTTTCGATTTGGATGAAATGTTGGTATATTGTAGTGACCTGTCTGGAGACGAATCCTATTGAAAATGGGCAAAATGGGGTGAAAGGTTAGGACACAGGAGCGGGATCTATTCCATAGAGCTTATGCTTCATAACTTACGAAAAATTGCTTCGATTGCGACAAAACTTTATCATGTTATTTCGGAGATATACTGAACCAGTTATGTTGAATATCATCCAAATGGATCAAAGGTCAGGGCACAGGGGTGAGATTTATTCAGTAGCCATTTTCCTCATAACTTGGGTAATAGCTTGAGTAATGATTTCTAGTATATTGGAAAGCGTATCATAATCAATGCATTGCATGATTTTACTAACTTGTTAATTATCAAATCCAGTTCACCTCTTACAAAAGTCATTTCGATACAGCGACAGTTCAAGTTCACACAGGTCCGGATGTAGGGACCTGACTTTTGGCTATTCGTATTTCTGGGTTTAGGTTCAATTTCCAGGAAAGGACATGGATGTTATGTTTTTCCCTTTAGCTCTGGCCCTGTCTCTTCCTTGGAACCAGTGGCTCTAATTAAAGACAGGCAGAATGGGATAGTTAAACCCCCAAAGCTAAAAAAGTGGTTCATATAGACAACAGAAGTGCTGTGAATTTCTGTAGGCTTCGATTCACAATTTGTTATATGGCAAATGTCCTCACTGCGACCAAATTTGGTCTTCAGTTCAACGGAGCCTCATGGTACTTATTGCCGAAATAGTCTTGATGACAATGTGATGACAGGTTGATTGATTCCAGTTCCCTTTCCTACGTTACCTTATTTTTCAAAATGTGTGAACAGTAATATGTTAATTTAATCGATACGGTTTAAAAGAATGATGATCTTTATTCTGAATTTTAAGTCGCAGGTTGACTCAGATATTACAAACAAAACATATAGATGACATTTATCTTTACAATGATGACATTTCTTTCTCCCGAAAGGGTTTATAGCTTTTCCTTGTGTAAGAAATCTTTCAAAAATCCTTGACTTGGAAGGTAAAAGTCTTGGAGAAATAAATCCGTGTTTGTCATTATTATCAACATCAAAATCAATTAAAGGGGATTTATTTCAAGGTGAATTTTTAAACTCCCACGTCGGTTTGCTTAATTCAGCCCTGAACATTCTGCTGTAATGTAAAGGGAGCTTAAGATTTCAAACCTTTATTGTATGCAAACGATATTTATTGTCCTGCTTCTTGATGCAGATCTTTAAGTAACCAAACAATGAGCAGCGAACATTTCACTGTCTCCAATTTACAAGTAAATCCTTCTACAGGAGAAATTATTTTCCTTTCGTAACAGCGTTTGAAACTTCAGGAACTTCACTGCTTGCTGTGGAAACAGATGGTAGACAAGATCATGAATACATAATGATTTTTCCTCAATGACACTTCTGTTATTTAACTTAGTTGAACATTACGTAAGCATGTGCCTAAAATTTCCATGGCTGAGTACTTTTACTTTCGCATGATGCTGAAGAACTAGAAAAAGACACCAGACGCAACAGAGCAAATTATTTAGTCCAGTTTTAAGTACTCTTGCTGATTTTTTAAGTCCCAAAGGGTCAACTGTGAATGAACTTGAAATTGCGTTATCTTGCGTGCGAATAAAGAGAGTATGGAATGCCAGGGTAATCCTACAATTCTTACGAACAAGGTGCTCAGTAAACAACAGCACACTTTCCGAGTCGATGCATTGGGTAAGCTAGTTCAGTCAGTACATGCCGTTCGTAGTTATGCCCTATAAATCACAATAGCACCTGCGCAAAAGAAGTGCTGATGATGGAAAAATAATCCAAAAATAAATTTCCTTGTCACTTTTCGCAATAAGGAAATAAAAGACAAAGCTGTGATAGGATTTTCATAAATTTTTCCGGCAGATTTTAGGTTTTGTTACGAGATTTAACGATCACTATTTCCGGCAGATGATAGTAGTAACATTTTACTGTTGTTACACATTCCAGTCAAGATCTGTCATGTCTATACTGATTCCATAACAACGAAGAAATGTGCAGATTTTGTGGTCCTGAATGCTATGAAAAGTGATATTTATCAGTAGATAACTCCAGAACTGAAACTCTGTAAAATAATTAAAGAAATAATAGTAGTGACGTGACAAAGTTCTAAAGGATTTGATCACAGGTATTATTTTCCCTATCATATTTTTCTTTTCTTCATTTTTTATTTGAAGTTAGAAAAGCTGCCCCGGCCCGGCAGTGGTCTAAGCGATGGCTGCTCACGGTAGTCGTTAAACCTACAATAAAAAAAAAAAGGTTAAAAAACTCATTATTAGCTGCTGAAAAAAGTAATTTGTCAGAATTCTGGAACTACGCTTCGTCAAACGTTCCGTTGTGACGAGGTGTGGCTCCAAGGCACTGCGCCAAGTTCATAATGCACGCGTTTCGTTGATCCTCTGGCGCCGACGAAACATACTTGGCCGTGCCTGGAATGCCGCCAGAGCAAGAGTAATTTTGTCAACTCCATGAAAAGATTATAAAAGTGATTTAAAGATTCATCTTTCAAGTATATGTTCTAAAATGTTCATAACAGTTCAAAATGTGAATTGCAAAATTTGGCCAGGACTTTATAATTTAGAATCTTGCTACAAAGCTGTATGGATTTTGATACCGTTTTATTAGTATCCTCATATGATAGTATAATCTTCCTGCAGATTCATTATGCCACAATTCCTATGAGAGATGCAGAATCGTGATGATTCAATTTGTGTTGTTGTATTACAGTTGTTTGCACATAACTACTCATCATTCAGAACGTAATGTACTGAAATGTGTTCTTCGCGGAGCGAAGAAACAGAGACCTGTGTCATGTTTTTATAACAGAGTCGAGAGAAAAACATTTTACTATGTGCAAAACATTGAAGTATCATATTATTTAGTTGTTATGTATACATTCAAGAGTAAATAATTTAATGCATTTTCTATATAGTCAAGAGTACATAATTCTTAATTGTCACTTATTTATTTATTTATTTATTTTTGCTTACTTATGTTCCGTATTTTCGTATAAATCGGAAGAGGTCCTAACACACTGTCACACCGTAGTTTGTTGTTTTGTATGTGTGTTATCGTGTGGTATTTCAAAAAGGCTGGCCTTAGTTCTCTTAAAGAACGAAATTTACATGGTATGATCAGCTTTGGCTTAAGTGTTTTGTAGTACCTTGTAATGGTTATAAAACTGGGGCAGTCATTTTAATTACAACGTGAACATTTGTGTTTTATGCAATTAAGCTCAATAATTTTGGTTTTACCAAAAATACCTGTTGGTTCCACAGAATTTGAATTATTAAAATACCCATAAAACCTGTTTAATAATAAGAAATTTAAAAATTTCAGTAATTGAAAGCTAGTAAATTTTTGCAAAAGGGCCTCGAAGATGGTTTTTTTTTTTTGCGGGAGGGAGGGATGTTTCCGGTACGCCACTGCGCGGGTTCGATCCCTGTCACCGACACAAATTTGTATATTTCACATACCCCGCTGTGGGAAGAGATAGTCGCAGATATTCAAAGAAGCTGGTTTTACAGAGAAATTGGAATTGTGATTACATTTACCTTTTCGATATGATCCTATTAAATAATAGCAGAGAAACTAATTTATACGTCCTAAATTTTGAGTGCATTTTCAGATCGGATGATAACAGAAAAGAACCTTTTAGTGTTGGTTCATCTCGAGACGATAAATATAGCCGCAATTCCATCTTCCCTGTGAAACCAGCTTCTTTGAATATCTTCTGGTATCTTCTTCCCCACTTCGGGGTGGTAAATTTGCAGGTCCAGAACTCTGGACGACTTTTGAGGTTGGACGTTAATGTGCAAGAAAGATTTCTGTGTAGGTTTCACCAGAAGTCATGTGAATGATACCAATGAGATTTCGTATGTAAGGAATATAGCGACTTGTATCACAGTGGAGGTCAAACATCTCGATGAGTCAGTATTTTGCATTTCTTTCAGTCCAGCCCGTTTTCATTTGACTGGCCCTAATATTTGCGTCAGGCGAAACGGTAGTAATATATATTCATTACATAACTTCAATGATGTGTTCACAAAATTTTGCGTCTTTGGACAATATAACTACATAAATTCAAATTTTGACTTTTCAAAAATGTAACTCCAACTATTTGTATTTGGACTAACAAAGCATGGTAACAGGAACAATCATTTTAAAAGCACAATTTTCCTTGGCGAATTTCATCAAAAGTTACATTTTTCCAACACACAACCAACAGCTTTAAGTTTTTAAAAGCTGTTGATTGTGTGAATTTCAGTTTATTATATATTTAATCTAAAAGATACTTCGATTCACTCATGTATGCAGTTTAAGTACACCTAAGAATAGGAGCAATCGTCTTGCTTCAACCCAAATGACACGTGACAGGAGAGGCCACGTCTTCATCATATGTTTCTGAAATATCAACTGCCAGCCATTCTATTTGAGAGCAACGAAGCGTGACCTCACATTTGAAGTGACCTTATGTTTCTTCACAGCACAGTATCTGTGGTGTTCGAGAACCTCAATATGTTTTCCTTTGTTTATTTTTTTAAGTTGGATGCAAAGTGATTTCCCAGCGTGGTGAAATCCTTAAAGCGCGACGAACCGAGGTTTCTTCCGATGAAATCGGTTTAAAGTGTATTGGCATTTTTATCAGTTTACTTTTCGATCGCACCGGGTCAAGTGCTTGCAGCGTCTACATTACCGTCACGGCTCAAAAGCTGTAGATGAGTGGAATTAGAGTATATTGCCATTTCATCGCTTGATTTAGTGCGCTTTTGGCACCATAACCTACACAGGGAACCTCAATCACTTGACAGTTCCGCCATTTTTCAAGAGAAGTTTGGAAACCCAGGGTATTAGCGCAGTGGGTAATCAATGCACAACAAGTATTGGGTTAGTGCTTCCCTTGAGCGAAAACAATGAATGTCTTTGCAGGATCTTTGTGTAACGTCAGATTTCAAAGACATGCTAAGGAACTGTGCCGTTTATTTTCGAGCAGAGTTGAAATCTAAACGAACTAGATTTCCTGTAGTAGTCTAAATAAGTCTGGTCGAATACATAGAGTCGAAGTAAATGCAATTCTAAGAAGAATCGAAGTAAAAAAAATTATTATTATTTAATAAAATAATAAAAAAAAATGTGTTGCTGAGTAAAATAATATGCCCCACGCAAAGTTTATAGATTGCATTGACAGTTCTTGTACTTCAACTGATCGGCAGCCATTGTTAAATTAAGGAGGAAAACATGAACTTTGTAGCAGAACCTCATAGATTCATAAATTTTTCGCATCCTTTATCTTCTGTGAATACCTTTAGGCATTTATACACAAATAGAAGAATGCGGGGTGGACAGGCAGAACTTGAAGGATTTAGTAGTTCTCATACAGAATTAGTTAAAATGTGAAATATATGACACGCTCATTGGATGAATTCTCCTGCACAGGATACAAATTTATGCAGGCTGTAATAATAAAATAATAAAACATCCTTTTGCTAAGTAAAATAATATGCCCCACGCAAAGTTTATAAATTGCATTGACAGTTCTTGTATTTTAAGATTTTGGAATAGTCACTGCACTTTTCAAAGGAATTCCACGCGACAACGATCCTAAAACTTTCGCAGGGTTTATCTTTTTTGGGCGTACTTCAAAATTGGCATTTCTCAGTTTCTCAGTATTTTGAAATCGTTTCATTCTCTGTCTTTCGGTGTCTCTCCTTACCTCTACATTTCTGCTGTGCTGGGAAGAAATATAGAGTTGCATTCACTAAAATGTCTTATTTTGTGACCATATTTGTCTTTTTATCATTGTTTCAAATTATTTAATTTCTTTCAAGCATGTACTTGTACTTCTCTTCCTTCTAAGGTTCAAAATTCGAAATCTTGGATTCTTTTCAAAGCTCTAAAATTGGAGCTCCGTTAATCTAGCAATTAATGAAGCTCTATTAATTTCTAAATAGCTGAGTAAACATACACCTTCTACACTTTCAAAGTTCGTCCCAATGTAAACTGAATGTTAAATCCTTCATCACTGCACTTCTTTCTTTCACTTTGTCTTCGATATTCTTAACATTCGGATAAAAAGAGAAAGTTTTTCTTTTCACTTATCAAACGTTTTCTACGATTCATTAGGATTTTTGCAAGTTAATACCGTGTTATTTGTATATCTCTAGTTTTTAATGACAGTACCTATTTTTATGCATTTGTATTATCCAAAGATAGAACAAAGACATTTCTATTATTATTGGATCATTTGGAGTACTTGTTTCAGGGAAGGGAGCGAGTCAACGCCGTAGAATAAACACACCGTCCAAGTTTCATTTGTGCCCGGGCTCAATTCGGACGACTTGCCGGAATCCCTCGCTTCTGACTTCGCAGCCACCGTGCTGTTTAGTGCCAAAATCAGAGGGTTCAGACCAGTATGAAAGTACAGGGCACTGTCTTTGCAAATGATTATTTTATGGAAACCGTGAAAATATGTAGAGAGAAGATTCATATATATTTGGAAATAAAGTACTGCATTCCGTCCGTAACACGTAGCGTCGTTTCCCATATGGATATTTTTGGCAGGATAAACTAAGTAACAGAAGTATCTACTTTATGTATTATATTGATATATTTTAACCACATATTTCAATTAAATAGCTAAGCGTATGGACATGAATGATATTCCTTCATTTAGTCAACATTCAAATTCATTTGCTTTTCGGCAGGTTGCTTCCGCACTACGGTATTCGAATGCATACTTCGTCTTGCGTACAGAGACCATTTTTGTAACTGTGTCACCTGTAAACTATCTCTTAAATGATTATCAACCTTCAAGGCTGAAACGGATATCGACTGCCATGAGCATGCATGTCTTGATGGCATTGCCCATCCCAAGCTTAAAACCACTGATTCATAGAGATGATATGGAAAAAGAAAGCCAATGTGCCGTAAAACTAAATAAAACAAATTCCATGCTTTACCAGGTTTCCATTCTGAAAGCAAATCTTTTAAAAAATATTGATACAACGCGAATTGCATAACTTTTAGCACACTCTATGTGAGCAACATTTTGCTTCAAACAAGTTTTCTTATCACCTGCCTATAATTAATCGCTCAGACAGACTGTTGATGTAAAATATTTATATGCCTCGTATCTGAGAACTTTTTACGCACTCCGCTGACTTAAGTTTCCAATGAAATAACAACTGATTACATAACTAATTTTTGGCTTTCACTGCTTTGTTTACGGCGAGTTCCCAGTGCAACAGCTAAAACTGCAGTGTATACGGGTTTTTTTTTTTCGGAAAGGTTCACTAGAAAAATGTCGTCTCAAATACATCTACAAAGATATTCATTTTCTAGCCATTACTACTGACAGAACTGAAATGCATTCTCGTAGACCCATGGCAGAACTAACAAGTTGCAATGGGACGGAGGAGGAGGGAGGAAGTTTTCGCATCGACAACCTAATAAATTACACCATGTATTTCTAAGGTTGCTGACGGCTTTCCAAATGGCTCAAAGTTCGCGCTAGTATCTTGCGTTGGGTTCGTAGAAAAAGTTTCTCGTGGCACAACAATTTCAATGGAAATAAATAAAAGTAGGCACACAGTAAAGGATGTAGTATCTCAGCTTTTGATAAAGCCATGCAAAAGAAAACTCTGTGAGAACGGGTTTACACTTTGTTCTTTTCCCAAGAACAGGGTCATAACTTACAAGGGAGAAAAGCAGGTTTTAAAACATGATTGTTCAGCGTAGGCTTTCACTATGCACGAACCCAAGTGAGGCAATACTGTTAAAAACTTGAAAAATAAGAATAACCGGAAAATGGATTTAAAACATTCAGGACCTGATACGATAGCTTTTAACATAATCTTCGACACAGTACTTGCACTTTTTATCAATTTGAAGTTTATTTCTAACTATCAAAGATATCTAAACATTTTCTAGTTATTTCGCCGTTTCCCAGTTTCCTAATAAGCGTTAAGAGTTACTAATCCCAGGAGAGAGAGAAAGAAACCGGAATTCAAGAATAAATGCGTGTTGGTCAGATACTTGAGAAGAGATTTCTATTTCATGTGTAAGAAGATTGCAAATGACTGAAACGCACATTGTACACTCCTTGTTCGTGTAAAGAAATTTACATCGGCGAATTCGTGATATGCAATTCAACTGCATGTGGGGTGGACACTTTTCACAGGTTATTTACAGAAGCAGTGGCAAAAATTTCCGTTTGAAAAATTGGTTGTTGATCCTTATCAAAATGAACAAGGGGTAATCGAATATGGCCGATCAAGAAATTTTGTCCACATCACTTCCTTGGTTTTGTTAGAAGGTCACTTAGCCTTCCTGAAAATAATAGTAAAATACAACGTAGTCTTTTTTTTTCCTTCATTTCTTTTTCTTTTTAATTTTCCTTTTTTTTCATTCTGTGTCATCAGTAAATTATGTGATGGATGGTAACTACTTTAAAAATTTATATATACACTGCTTAACAAACTTAGGGGAGCACGTGATGTAGTGAGAACAGACAACTGCTGGTAAATATGCAGCACAATATAAAAATATACTTATGAAAGGGACACGAAAATAAAGGATTGAACAGGTGAAAAAACATGTTTAACTGTAACAAAGATCATTTTTACAGGAAACACACCTGGTGCCATAAAAAATCATTATTACCCATATCTTTTGGAGAAAAAAATAAGCATTGATGGACTTTGTCATCTGTCTAATATGGTGTGTGATCACCTCGAACGTGCAAGACGACCTGTGGGGCATTGAATTGATCAGGTGGTCGAGGAGGTTTTGGGGGATTCTTCCCCACTCGTCAAGAAGGGCATTTGTCAACTGAAGACGAGTCAACGAAGGTTGTGGACTAGCAGCAATGCGTCTGCCTATGTGTCCCAAGCATGTTCGATAGGATTCAAATCTGGGGAGCATGCCGGCCACTCCATATGCTCTATTGTTTCCTCTTCAAGCATCTGATTCACAAGGCACGCTCGATGAGGTCGGGCGTTGTCATCCATAAAAAGGTCTGAATCGCCGATGGAAGCAATATAAGGCACTACCAAGGGTCCAAGAATATCGTCCCTGTATCTTTGAGCAGTCAGGGACCGATTCCGAATGACGTACAGATCAGTACGCCCACCTACGCTTATCCCTGCCCAAACAAGCACACGACTCCACCAAAACGCCATCTTTCTTGGAATTGTATCAGATGCACGTTCTCTCCAGATCAAAAGTCGTCGATTATCCAGCTCTAGGCTGAATCTGGACTCGTCGGAGAAGAGAACTTGGCTCCACTCAGCAGGTTCTCAATCACAGTGTTCTTCAGCCCAGTTTCTTCGAGCCGTACGATGTCGGGAGGTCAGTGGGACACAAACAACTGGTCTACGTGCATACAATCCATGTGCGTGAAGGCGTCTACGAATTGCTTGTGTCGACACGCTTCTTCCGGTTGCCATTAAAAGTTGTCTTTGCAGCTGGGTGGCATTTTGGCCCTTGTTCCGAAGGACTGAATGACAAATAATGGTCATCATTTGAGGTGGTAACTCGTGGACGACCTTGACCAGGACGTCTTGGAACACTTCCCGCCGTCTCTTGGAACCGACTCCACAAGCGTGCAATACAGTTTTTGTTCAGAACAAATCCTCCGACACTCGTTTTGAGCTGTTCTGCTGCAGTGGTCTTCGTGTACTAACAGTAGCTATGAATGAGCTGATTTCTCATTCTTCCATATGTGACACTTATTTCTGGAGTAGGATGCAGTTTGGTCCATTGTGTCTAAAAAAGTGTCATTTGAAATCCATCTACAGGAACTGAAGGTGACATCATCAGTAGAAACAGCAAAAAATCGTAAGGAAATAAACGAAACAAGACAAGCTGTTTTCAGGAAGGAGGCGACTTCATTGGCGGTTCAGTTTCCAATACAGTAAACTTCATTCACTTTGGATATGTAGTGCTCTATATTGTATAGCGATATCTGTAGGAACGGTTTCGTTTTCCTTTTCAGAACGATTCAATTTTTGAAAATTCCTGCAGAATTAGCAACGTGGCTGAAAATTGATTAGCTCCTAGAAGTTTCTACCGTCGCAGTCAATTAAATAATTTTTCTTTCTTCCGAAATATTTTGGAATCAAAACCCCTGTTATCCATTTAATGCCAGACACTGGCCTGTTTTTCCGCCAGTAAATCGATTTAGAACTTGGATCTCTAACCATATTATAATTCGAACTGAAACACCAACATTATGTTTCAGATTTCTCTCACTAAGACCGTCAAGGCAAAAAGTGATTACATTTAAATTGATATGTTTCTAACAGAATAAACATTCAGGTACGTAACTACTAGATCCAGTGGCGGAAATGGACCGGAACGTAGCGTAACCACGTCCGGGGAGCGAAACCCCACGTTCCGGGAGTGATGCGACACCAAAAGAAAGGAAGCATTTAATTTGAATAAACCATTTTGCAATGCAGTATACATTTCAATTAATGACTCCATCTTGTATGAATTGTTCGTCTCTCAATAAAGAAAACAGTTCTGACTTCAGCTAAATGCGAATATTTCATTTTAAAGTTTAATAACGAAATGTTCTTATATGGTTTCATATCTACTGCGAATGGGTGTGGGTATATTGAAATTTGTATGACATTCACTTGTACTTTGGGCTCCCGCAGCGAATAATTCCCATTTCCACTACTGACTACACTGCTGGCCACCCAAAATACAACACCAAGAAGGAAGCATCCGATTGGCATGAAATTCGCAGCATGCGTCGCCCGCGAAAGGACATGCAAACGATTAGCATTGCAGGACATATGCAAATCATATGCTCCCGGCACGCCACCGAGAAGCACTATAAGAAGGGTGCACAGAAGGCGGGTTGTAAGTAGTGGAAGTGTGTTGTGCTGCCGGAACCTGTGCGTGGGAAGCTTCCTGATGCCTCGTCACAGAATACGACACTCATTCCAGCACGTTTCGTCGTTCGACAGAGGGCGAATAGTGGCTTATCATCGTACCGAGACAGCGCCCGTGTGGGACAACATCCATCCACGTGAGGCGAGTATGGATTCGGTGGGTGCAGGAGGGACGGACGGACCGACGGACCGACGTGAGCGATTGTCGCAGCCGCGGCACACCACCGAACGAGAGGACCGGCATGTTGTGCGGCGGGCATTGACGACTCGCACCGCCACATCACGAACGTTAGCGCAGGAATTAGGGTGTTTCGCGCAACAACTTGTGTCAGCACGTACCGTTCGACATCGTCTGCAGGAGCGGGGACTTGTCGCACTGCGCCCATTGCTCTGATTACCATTGTCGTTACACTACCGGCGAGTGCGGCGGCAGTGGTCCGTTGACCGCCGCACCTGGACTACGGAATGGTATAACGAAGTGAATTTCTCCGTCATTCGGTCTACGCCGGGATTCGAACCCGAGTACGCTTATTCCGGAACAAGCAGCTCTACCAACTGAGCTACGCAGACATGTATTCTGATTCCTATCTGCCTTTATGTCGTGTGCGTCCTTCTGGCAGGTACGTCACATCTCCTAGTACGTTACAATGGCACGACATTATCTTTTCTGACGAATCCCGCTTCTGCCTGCAACACCACGATGGTCGGATCCGCGTGTGGCGGCACCACGGCGAGAGGCTGTATGACGCCTGCATTATGCATCGCCATACCGGTCCGTTGCCTGGCGTTATGGTTTGGGGCGCAATTGGATATGACACCCGCACCCCTCTGGTACGCATCGCCGGTACACTCAACAGCCACCGCTTCATCTCCGATGTTTTGGATACTGTAGTGCTCCCTTACCTGCAGGACCAGCCAGCGGCCACGTTTTAACAGGACAATGCGCGACCGCACGTGGCACGCATCGCGCAACAATTCTTCACGGCCCACCAGGTGTCACTGCTGCCGTGGCCCGCCTGTTCTCTCGATATGTCGCCCATCGAACACGTCTGGTCGCTGATCAGCAACGAGTGGCCCGGCAAGTACCACCCGCGGCTACGCCTGATGAACTGTGGCAACGTGTGGAAGTAGCCTGGACCGACATACCCCAAACCCACATCCAAAGCCTTTTAGTTCGATGCCGCGGCGTGAAACGGTCGTTATTGCCTACCATTGGGCCCACACGAACTATTGATGTCTGCGTGTTCCGCAAGTCGCACGGGCCTGTAAGCTCAATCGTTTCATCTTTGTATCTGTTGTTATGTGTCCAGTAAATCTGGCTTTGCTATCTCGTGTCCTTTCTTGGTGTTGCATTTTGGGTGGTCAGCAGTGTAGTAATTACGTACCTGAATCCGTGGCCACAGTTCAGTTGACCGGAAAAAAGCTTTTAGCGCCTCGCATGTATTGGCGCTAATAAGCATAGGGTTTTCCATATCACTAGTAATGTAGGTGAGCAAACGTACTGTACTTTTTTACTTACTGAATATTTATGCAAGCCTAAGGGAAACACAAAGAAGAAAATGAATCTTGTGTTTCAAAAATATTTTGTTGATATTACGGTGTTCCAAACGAAACGTCTCTCTTGTCAGAATACCCAATGTTGAAATTAAGAGCTGTACGATAGTACGTACCTTGAATACATTTTAAGGTACGTAATACGTTTTTAGATACATCGATCTTCATTTAAGACATTTTTACATCCTTTATTATATATTTTACATCTTTTTATCGATAAATCCTTTAATACATTTTTACTTTTTAGATACATCGTTAGTTTCCATAGCTAACTAACATTCTTCATCAGATGAAGAAAATTGCGTATAGGGGCCACCAGCAGATCAATATCACTTGATGTGATATTCTGGGACAATAAAATACGACAAAAAATTTTGTCATTACTTTGACGAGGACGCGGATAGTATCTGTTCCGGCACACATTCCTTGTAATTTTTTTTTTTTGAAAATTCAGCGGCCATCGTGAGCAACTCGCGGGGCAACAAACGGTCTCGCGTCCCTACTTTAAGGACACTGGTTCCAGGGAAGGGAGCAAGCCAGTCTCGTACGACAAACACAACATGAATGCCTCACAGGATTCGAACACGGACCCATCTCGGACGAACGGTCAAGAGCCAGTGCTTAGACCACTGCGCCACAGGGGAGGCTCCTTTGTCTCGAACGATGTGAGAGAAAGTGCAATATCTGCTGTGAAAAACGTTAAGAACGTAACTAAAGTTCATCAATCATTTATAGTATTTGTACAATATTTCGAAAAATTCATGGAAACGCTGTATGCTAAATACATACCTGTCAACGAACGTTTTTTCTTTTATATTTACATCACACACAGAGTGAGGCAATTGGAAAATGAGATTGAAGTTATGAGATAGTGCTAGTGCTACTACTGTAAGTAAGCATGAAATGAGACATCTACTGTAAGTAAACATGAAATGAGACATAAATCAAGGCCAACAGAAACACTTCTGGGTTGTCCAGAAAGTCCTGAGCATTATTTTTTAATGTGAAATGAAACAAAAGCAATGAGTTTAAGAATATATATACCTAAACATCATTCCTCAAATTATTGTCCAATTTTTTTCACGACTTTAGTCCATCTTTCGGGCAATTTCAGAATGTCATTCCTGTAGAACGTGGTTGGCTTAGAGGCAAAAAAGTCATCCATGTGTTTCTCGACAGCGTTGAGATCACCGAATGATTTTCCGTTTAACGAATTTTGCAGAGACCGAAACAAATGGAAGTCGGAGGGCGAATGTCCGGGGAATAAGGTGGGTGGAGTAAGACATCCCAGCCCATGGCGTGCAACGTTCTGCGGGTGACCAAATAAACGTGCGGCCTCGCGTTGTCTTGCTTTAACACAACACCCTTTCTGTTCATAAGTTCTGGCCTCTTCTGTTGCAGGTTTTGGTTCAATTGTTCCAACTGGCTGCATCACATCTGAATTGATCGTCTGATTGTGTAGGAGGAGCTCATAATAAATAATGCCTTTGCAATCCCACCAAACAGAGAGCATAACCTTGCCTCCATGAATATTCTGCTTCGGTGTTTGTTTACGTGGTTCGACAGCGTGACCCCAGGATCTCGTCCGCATTACATTGTCGTAGACTATGCATTTTTCATCTCCTGTCACTGATCGTTTCAAAAATAGGTCCTTGTTGTTGCGTTTTAGGAGGATATCACATATGGAATACCGATTCATGCAGTTTTTCTCTGACAGGTTGTGTGAGACCTAAACATCATAAGGAGAAGTGTTTCCCAACTTCACCAAATGTTCATGAACATTACTTTCCGGCATTTTCGCAGTCTCTTCTAAATTCCGAGTTGTTAATTTTGGGCTGCACTCAATTTCTGCCTTTATGAGACCGTCGTCTACTGCTAAAGGTCTTCCTCATCGATCCCCTTCGTCTAAACGGAAATCGCAGGCCTTGAACTTCGCAAATCACCTCCGAACCGGTGATTCACCAATAGCATTGTCCATACACTTCACAAATGTTTTCACACGTCTGTGCAACGTTTTCTCCTTTTTATAGAAGAATGAAACTTTTGATCACCCATGTTTAAACAAACACAACTTCCACTTATCGTCAATCACACGTGGCTGAACGCTGCATGCAAATACCGCCTTTCATTGTTGCCAACATCTCGTGTGTTTTCAAAACGTACGACCGCATACGTCACGCTCAACCATACATTTGTCACAAACGCTCAGAACTTTTCAGACAACCCAATGTGTTGTGACAGAAGTCTATGTTGTGAAGAGACAATTGAACAAAAAGCAATCATTAACTTTTGTGTTCGGCTAACAAAAGTATCACTGAAACGTTTCAAATGAAAAAGTAGGTGTATCGGGAGAATTTGTCTGTTTCGTGGAATTCCTAGCGACATAAATGTTTCTGCCACGAAAGAGAATAAGTGGAAGATAATGAACATGCAGACTCAGAAAAAAAAAAAACGGTTTGAACTTCAGACTTGATTGAAAGGATATACGGAAAATCATTAGCAATTACCGAAGTGCCAAGCTCGGAATAATTTCAGACTATATGTGCGTAAATAAGGAAAGCATCGGAAAAAAACCCCTCTGGGTTTGAAGAAAACGAAAGTCCATGAACGATAGGTTCCGCATTCGATAACAGGCGAATAACGATAGTTGCGAGTGGAACACTGCAGAGAGCTGTTTGAGGCCACTGAAAGCATACCGAACTTCCTGAAATTCGATCGTTTCGGGTGGGAGACATGGTTTATTCAAATGACCCCGAAACGAAGCGACAAAGTGCAGATTGAAAGTCGGCAGAACATCCAAAGCCAAAAAGTTCGCCAAGGAAAGTCAAAAATCAAAACAATTATCATCATTTTCTACGATAGGAAAGGAATTGCACACAAAGATTCATGCCCAACGGCCAAAGCGTTAATGTTAGCTACTGCCTAGATGTTTCCAAATGTTTGTTGTAGATAATATGTCGTGTGCGACTACAGTATCGGGAAGACGGTAGTTTGTTCCTCTGGCACGATAACACACCAAGGCTCTGACTGTTTAGAAGATTTTTATAAGTAAAAAAGGCCGCGTACTGTCCTACCACCGTATTCACCGAACTTATCTTCGTGTGCCTTCTTGTTCGCCAGGCTTAAGGTACCACTGAAAAGCTATTATTTCGATATCGTGGTCAACATTTAGGAGCACCGACGCAAACATTGAAGAATATACCAGACACGGCTTTTCACCACACCATTACCAGTTAAAATAGAAAAGTCCTTATCTACTTGATTGTTGTCATGTTTGTTGAAGACCTGCTATGAAGCCTGTAAGAAAAGTCAGTGTGGGGTTTTTATATGAACTTATTATTGATACTTCTGTAAGAAAATTATGTGCTTAACACTGTTTGCTGCTTAATGGTGCATTCGAACTGACCATCTATTTAAAGGATATTCAGAATTCTCGAAAATATGCGAAATGAAGTATTAAACTAAATACACTCTGCAGCATTGATATTGCAACACACAGGTGGGAATATTCAGCTGATATTTAGAAATGGAGCAATACGAAAACAAGAAAGACATTATCAACTTTTCAAAACTATTCAACGGTTTTATTACCTAAAAAATAAGGTATGAACTATCTCTATGAATGACTGTGTCGTGGCACTGAGTCGTAGAGATGGCTTATGGCCTCTTACGCCACTGACCACCAAACTCCTTGTACCTGGTCTTGCAGCGCAGCAGTAGTCTGCCCTGGTTGTGGCTGGGTAGTGAGTTGCCGTCCAACCATGTTCCATTGGAGACAGATCTGTAAATCATGCTGACGATTCCATGATGTTGATATCACGAAGACGCTCCCTGGAGTTGCTTCCAGTATACGGACGCATTATCTTGTTGAAACGTTCTGCCAGGTAGCTCTTGTGAAAGGGATAGCAACAGCATCTAGCATGTTCTTCACGTACCGTCGAGCTGTCAAACTGCCTGTGAGGAATACTGGAGATATTCGGCTAAGACCATCCACGAACGGCTGGATTCCATGGTCGGCTCCCAGACCATGGAATCCAGCAGTTCGTGGATGAAACAGCTTATTGCTCCCCATACCATGGCATCCAGCCTTTCGTGCTGTATGCAACACAACAATTAAGCTGGAGTTTCTTAATTATTCCCGTCGTGATACGTGAACCCTGTAATCACCAGACCCCAAACATGAGCGAGATACACTGAAGAGCAATTGAATTAGAGACAGCTGGCGTTATGCAAATGTGGCGCTGTGGGCGGCCCTGTAAACGGAAACGACATGACGTATGCAGCGATCCGACAATATGAGGGGTGATGGGACGGGAATCAATAAGAGTCGGACGCAGTATGGGTAAGACGAAGGATCTAAGCACATTTGATCGTGGGCAAATTGTCGGGGTCCGACGAATGGGCCACTCCATCTCGGAAGTCGTGCAGGCACCGGGATTTTCACGAGCCACTGTGTCACGGGTGCACCGTGAGTACATCGAATCCGCTAAAGCCATCTCTGTAAGGGCCAACTGCCGTGGACAACAGTATGTGGATGAGCGGGGTCATCGTCGGCTAGCTCGCATTGTAACAGTGGATAGACGTGCCACAGTGCAAGAAATCACTCAGCAATTCAACGCTGGTGCGCCAAAACGTGTAAGCAGCCACACCATCCAGAACCATCTCCTCGCTATGGGGCACAGAAACCATCGTTCCACGAGGGTACCGCTGCTGACCTCACATCACAGGGTGCAAATATTAGCATGGGCGCGGGAACATCGCCACTGGACCCTAGACATGTGGAAAAATGTTGCCTGGACTGAGGAGTCGAGATTCACGTTGGTACATCCGGATGGCAGGATATGAGTACGGTGCAAACCACATGAAGCGATGGATCCTTCTTGCTAGCAGGGTACTCTTCAAGCTGGTGGGGGTGGCATTCTCGTCTGGGGATTGTTTACGTGGACTGAAATGGGACCCCTGGTACGTGTGACATCGTCCTTCACAGGTCAACGTTACCGGGATATCCTGGACGACCATTTGCTCCCGTTTGTGCGTCTTCAAGATCCCACTGGGGACCTCATCCGGCAACCAGACAATGCACCATGCCATCACTCCCGAATTGTATCCGAATGGTTGGATGAACACTCCACCGACGTGACTTCGCTTCCTTGGCCAGCTGGGTCACTTGACCTCAGTCCCATCGAGCACATCTGGGATGCCATCGACAGATATGTTCGAGGCTCTGACCCCTCCATCAAATCTTCGTGAACTGTGGGAGCTTGTTCAGGGGTCGGGGATCCGTATAGCTTCCCAACGCTTCCGGTGTCTTGTCGAGTCCATGCTGAGAAGAATCGCCGCCGTCATCAGGGCAAAAGGTGGTGCTACACGTTACTAGACAGGTATCTCTAATTCAATTGCTCTTCAGTGTACATCGTTCTAAAATGTTCACACATTTTTAGAACGATTTTCCAGCAATGTAATTAATGTCTGAAGTAAAATTATTTCTTTCTTAAATGTTCTATCTGATGGCCCTTTCTTTGGACTATGAATTACGTCCAGTTTTCCAAGATAAGAGGACATTCTTAAAATTAGTAGTGGTGTTTTATTCCACTCCTCTTCCACAGCTTTCCATAGTCCAATCATTATTTTAGGTCCGCGTTTAGAAAGCGCTCTTTATAGCAGTCCAAAGGCACAATAGTTCATTGATGACACATCAGCAGATTTTGAGGGAATATGAGCAAAAGGTATAGACTTGATACCCGTCTTTTATTTTTTTTTAATTCATTTTTGCGAGAAATGGAATGGTAGATTTGGATGTATGACTGGTAGTCTTATCCTGATGGAGTTCTACTCTTTGAAGGCTCTGTGGATAAAGGAATGGTATTTCCTTTTTAAATAGAGAAGTTAAAAATTACTTTGGTAATATGCAGAATTTATTTTAAAATTCTTTTCAACATTTTTTAACTATAATTTATTTCCCATTGTACGAGAAACCAGCAATAATAATGGATCATTTACTGAAACTTTCTTTGGATTCTTGGAACCAAGTTTGTAAGTCTTTTTGTGCTCTTTTGCGATAGTAAATAGACCTTTTTTTGTTATAGTCGTTTAGGTAGATCCATGCTTCATCAATAGTCACAATAAATTTCCATCAGTCTTCGGCTAAGGGATTTTCATAAAGAAGTGTACACCGTGTTCTGCCCTCAGCCACATGTCTAGGCAAAAGGCTGTGAACTTTATGATTTTTGGTTTTTTCAGATTCAAATCTTTGTATATTACCTTGTTTACAGTTCATACAGAGATTTTTAGTGACTTCGCGATTGCTCTTTGGGTCGGTGGATTTTCTCCTAAGACCACAGACCTTACTTTTGAAATAGTCTTAAAAGTACGTACTTTCTTTAGATATTCGTTTGGTGTTCTTTTTGTAGTTAAAGGCAATACTTGTCGATTTTCCTCTCTATTATTAATAATATGACTTATTTTACATTTAGAAATGTTAATTCCATGATTTTCACAGCGTTTGTAAATTACAGAATACGAATATTTCTCTTCGTAAAGAGCAAAAACATAACCTTTTATCCACAGCTTGTTTGCGTCCGCCATTTTTTAGCAGCCGATATTTAACTGCAACAGATGTTTCTTTCGTGTTCATCACAGAATTGAAACTGGCAACAACGTTTGACAGAATTGAAACACGCTGTTGCCAGTTTCAATTCTGTGAACTTCTCTTATTTTCTGTAATTTCTTAACAAAAACGTTCTAAAAATGTGTGACCATTTTAAGTACGTGGCTTATGATTACACGACGCCATTCTGTCCACCAATATCCTTGAGCACGGCACCACTCCAGATGCTTGCGACGATGATAATTGGATTGCGACAAGCGACGCAATAGACTCCGTGCGTAAAGTTCATCCTCCGTCAGTCTTCAATCTTCGAGATAGGGTCTGTCTGTCTTGTTACGGGACGACTTAGAGCAACATTTATTGGTCTTCTGATGGTAAAAAGAAAGTGGCTGTAGGGACAGCAGAAGCTTGTCGCAGTATCAGACGGTCGCCTTGAATGCTCCAGTTCTAGGCCGACGAGAGGCTATACCTTCTCTCAAAAATTGCTGCCAGAGTTGATGCATTGTTGAGTTGTCAAGGTCCAAATGCAACGCAATACTGTGAGAATGACAGTGGCATGCTGAATCGGAATGACAGTGGCATGCTTGGTTTAGGCCCTCGGTTCTGTAAATCTCCCTACGAGACGTTGAATACTCACTTGCTTTCTATTGTTTTGTTGTTGTAATAAGGCCACGCTGAGTTTGGGGTAGGTAAAAATAAAAAAGAAACATGAACCACTCTGGGACATACGTCCATCTGCCAATACCGTACTGTCAAACTGGACAGATAAATAAAAAACAACGTGTTTTACTCCTAGTCAAATTCGTGGACATATTTTGATATTAAGAAGAAAACAAATAATCAAAATGCACGCAGCACTCAGTTAGTGATCTATCTTTTAAATAGCTAGTACGCCAGCTGATATGGATAATGACATTTCCTAACCTGACAAACTGTTTCCTGAACATGACTCCTATTTTTCGTTTTTTTTGACTCATTTTGTATTTTTGGGGCAACTTAGTCTTTCCTCCATCAAAACCAGAAGACTTCCTACACGCACTCTCAGATCCAGAGTCAAACTCAAATTATCAATGCCATTTTTTCAAAGAGGAAATGCAACTAAAAATATAAAGTTGTCAGTGTCACTTGTAATCGGAAAGGCAAAGTGATAGCCTAATTAAATAGGGAAAGGGATTCACCCTTTTCTTTATTTAACTAGCGCCAACGATTGAGCTGAAATTTATTACAGAAATGAGGCAGAAGCTGCTGATCCTTGTTGTGAATGCCAAAGAAGAAACAGGAAAAGTGTTAAGAAAGAAAACTGCAAAGACTAATAATAACTGAAATGGTGCCAAAGATGTTTTTAACATGTAATACAAATTATGAACTTTTGAGGACACGAGAAGTCTCTAGTTCGTAATTCAGAGGCAGTAATTTCAGAGAAGGAGAGAGCCAATACCGTCGGAACGAACATAATGTCCAGAGGCGAATTCACCTGCTCAGGGGCCTTTTGCACAACAGAATTTCTGTGCCCTTATCCCTCTACAAGGTTCACCGTTCCATAAATTTATTACTAAAAATGGTTTTCATGTAAGCTTTACACTGTTTTTCTTCCTTCTTCCTCGTACGCCTTCAGATTTTCGGTTTTCCCCACAGTTTTTCGCTTATTCACTAAAAGGTATTTAGTTATGCCTGTTGTGAGGGTTTTAGGACACAATGGAATATCATTAACATTCAAATTTTTTCTTAGTTCCACTTTCATGCTACTTTCTACGATTGATTTAAGAGTTGAAGTTTCCTGTTGAGAAATGCAGAATTAACTTCTTTTCACTGTTTCTGACTGGATAATGACACCCAAGACTTGCACGGGCTGTTATTTCAGTGTTGATAAACATCACCAGTCTTTTCCTTGTATTTTGGTGATCCTCTCACACCCTTGTCTAGATTGTTTACTAAAGCTTCAGTTTCGCCTTTTCCATCTTTTGCCACCTCAGACTTGGAGTAGGCTACAACGACATCTTCAGCTTTATTAACAGGTTTAAAATAAAACAAACTTTCTGTTTCGCTTTTCCTGAGATTCTTGCTTCTCTTTCTTTTTATTCCATTCCTCATTTCCCGACAAATACTTGCGCTTCATAACAACAAACGTATATCAATGAATAAAATACTGGATTACACCATTTTACAATACAAATTTGGAAGTTGTGAATCCATTTATTGGTGTAAATATGACATGAGTGGTAAGTCAGATAATATCCGAAAACTTGAAAATTTCGTCGTCCTGCAGCGGAAATCGAACCCGCGTCTCCCGGATAGCACCCGAGTATGCTACCCACTACACCACTCGGAGCGACCAAGTTTCAAGTTTGCGATTAATTTGAATAAAACCATCGCAGGATTCGCTAGTCGAAGCAATCGGCATTCATATATAGCGAATCTGGAGGATTAGAATTCATTCCCATGATTGTCCGTAGGCGCAGAATATCAATGAATGAAATACGGGGTTACACCGCTGTACAATACAAATTTGGAAGTTGTAACAAATAACTTCAAAATTTGTGTTGAACAAACGTGTAATTCGGCTACATACTGATACGTCAGACAGTTTATATTATAGAAAGAAAATGAATATACAAAATCAACAATGCAATTCAACAAATAAGTCTCCTACTTCATTTTACTGAATAATAATTAATTAAACAGATAACAGCAATAATTTTGTGACTCGTCAGCATACGAGACAACAATATTGACATTCAGCATTACACTTCCTTTCCGGTCGCTTCTCTGAACTGCTGAAGTAAGGAAAAAATCTCCTTGGTGCTATAACGAAGTAAATTTCTCCGTCATTTTTGGTCTACGCCGGGATTCGAACCCGAGGCCGCTTATTCCGGAACAAGTCGCTCTACCAACTGAGCTACGCAGACGTTTATTCTGTTTCCTATCTGCCTTTATGTCGTGTGCGTCCTGCTGGCAGGTACGTCACATCTCCCCCTCCCGAAAGAGGGCCGGGGGCATGGCCCACGGGTCAGCCGTGACCATGAATCGTTGCAGGCAGCCATCCACTGTAGAACGTGCACTTGAGAACTCCCAGTCAATCTGCTGTGTGGAATGCAACATCACACATTTTTATTTTTCGAAGCGCTGGAGAAGGAATTCTCTGATTTTTCCTGTCTCGCGGTGTGGAAATAACATCACACCAATGCGAGATTTTGAACGGCCGGGTCATCCGGATAGTTCGGGCGCCATTATAACGAAGTAAATTTCTCCGTCATTTTCGGTCTACGCCGGGATTCGAACCCGAGGCCGCTTATTCCGGAACAAGTCGCTCTACCAACTGAGCTACGCAGACGTTTATTCTGATTCCTATCTGCCTTTATGTCGTGTGCGTCCTGCTGGCAGGTACGTCACAGTGCAAAAAAATACTCCTATCAACAGGACTCTACGATTCTTCCTCCATGTTTCTCTTTTTGCCTCTTGGTTCTTCCCCTTCTGCCTTCTTCAATAATAATCGCCACCAGTAGTCCAATGTTATCTTATTGGCATTCTCCAATTACTCACCCCTGTTGCTCCCCCCAAACCCACCCACCCCATTTGAAACGTCTAAACAAAACACCCTGTCTCAAAAGCTACGACTCTCAAGATCGGCTAAGTAAAAACCCCTTCCACATACCTTCCCCTTAACGTGTGACAGAATTTCTTATGACACTGGCTTTCTGCAGAAAAGCTGAGTTCCGGCTAAATTTTAAGAGCTCGAGCCCGTCTGAGCCCGAGATATGTCAACCGGAGACCTAATTTTATATTGCAAGATAGAACCCGGGCCCGAACGAGCCCGAAACTATGATTAAAATGTTTAGGCATTAAAAGAAGTCTCCTCTTTCAGACTTCCACTCTTTCCTCCCAGAGCAATTAACAAATATCTTTCTCAACTGTGGAGTGGGAAAGGGATGTCTATCTATTTCTATAGTTTCTTTGACCATTCATTTCATTCTGAAAGGTTTCGGGAAGGGGGGAGGTGTGTGTGGGAAGGGGGGGGGGGGCAGGAAAAATCGGGAGGCACACTAATCTACGTCGTACGTTGTTCAATAGAATTAGCAGGGAGCTGCCCCTTTGAGGTAGGGAGCAAAATTTCGTCAGCTTGCTATCTACTTTCTACAATTCTAATAGAAACTTTTCCTTCGCAGAAATCCTGAAATTCATGGCCTATGGCATTTTGTTACCAAGCCCGGAATGGATAGCCCTACCGAATTCCTACTCCCCATCTAGACCCACTTGCCAAAGAATTCTCTTTAATAACTAGAAAATGTAAAAAAGTCTCTTGTGCTAAATCATACAAAATAACATTAAAAGAAAAAGGAAGAAAATTCTCTCCCTCTCTCAGAGCCCGAGCCCGTACTGCAGTAATTATTACGCAGCCCGAGCCCGGTTCGGTCCCGGGCTGGACTTCGGGATCGGCCCGTCTCAGCACTGTTCTGCAGGGCCATTGAGCCTCCAGCTTCTTTGCTATCCCCTCGTTTCATCCAGCTGGCGAATTTTTCAGATTTCGTGGTGTAAGCCTTCTGTAATTTCCATTGCTACTTAAACTACACCCCTCTTTTATTAGGAGTTTTACCCTAATTATGGTGTACATGTCAGTTTCATAATAGCTATCGATTTTTGTGGGGTTTAACGTTTGAGATCGAACCTATAAGCTATTTACATTATTTTATTAATTTTCATTATTCCATCCAAATTTTCGGGAAAATCGATACTTCTTAGTTTGATCTTTCTTTCCGAGATATGTGTAAGAACTGGGTAGGGGGAATCTTCTGGCTCAGGGGCCTGTCACATGTGGCACAGTGTGCGCGCACTGGTAAATCCATGTCCCTGATAACGTCCCTGTTTAACCGGAGATTTGAACCCTGTTTCATCAGGGTAGGAATCCAAATGCCATTCCAGCACCTTCAATTGGGTTTTGCATTCTGGGAATCTCATTTTAGCCCACGTGTCCCTTAACTTGTCATGTCATAGACAACGAAACTGCTGCCTGCTGATGGTGAAAAGAATGAAAGGGAACTGAAAGATGCTAAAAGAGGAATGTTGTAACACTCAAGGCACTCTGTGTCTGCTTTCTTCTCACTGAAGGAAACTCTGACGGCAGTATTACTTAATCCAGGTCTTATATCTAGTTTACCTTTAATATCTTACGTAGATAATTAGTAGGAACGAATCCACGAAAAGTTCAGTAGTAGCCGTAAAAGAATGCACTTTTAAATTCTGAGGAAGAGTCAAGGAAGAACTTTCTGTAGTCTGTGACGTAAAGCCATGTAAAAACAGAGAAGCATTCATTTTGACCCTAATTTATTTTGTAAAATGTGTTTACCTGGACTACGATGAGTTCGTATGAATCATTTGCTGGATTTGACAAAGTAATGTTTCTCAACACGCATGCGCGCAACAGTTGTCCTGGGGGCTGTAAACATCTGTAGCGGTTTCTATAGCAGTCTGAATCCAGAAGTTCAGATGTTTTGATTGCGATTTTAATGAAAATATTACGCATGACTTTTCCGTTGCTCCAAATATACAAGTTAAAATTTTATTTTTATAGCCCCTTGTCGTTTTCATATTTCACTTACCGATGTGTTGTGAAGCCTCCTTGATGTTCAAGTGATGGGACTAATATTTCATGCAATAAAATTTTGTGGAAGAAATTCGTTGTTGTAAAATACAACGATTGCGTACAATACTTACGTGAAGATCTGTAAAATATTTTCCAAACATTAAAGTCGAATAAATACGTTCCAAATAATATTCTTGCAGCATTTCATTAATGCTTTTCTTTCCAACCGTGTTTAAACTGATCTTCAGATTTGACTTCACATTTAAATAAACTCTCCAATTACACCCCCACTTTTATCTGATAAAATCAGTAGACTATTGTGAAAATTTTGAGCAGTTAGCCTTCTAATGGGACATCTAACAAATGCCAAAGTACGTCAATGAATTTTATATTTCTCTCAACTGTCCTTTTTGTATGTCTCCGTACTTTTTACATCCCTAGACGCCTTTGAACGAATCAGGTTGTTAAACTCATTAAAGATCTCAGCCGAAGGGAATAATGCGACTTTGATAGCATTTGTGTCCCCATTATGGTTGGTTGGTTGGATTTTACAGGTGTAAAGTAATGAATGGGTCTAAACACCAAGAGTTTTGATTAAGTGTGCAAAATCTTTATATTTCCCTCCGCACAGGTTTGTACACCGCGCTTTGTCGCGGGTGGCATTGTGGCCAGTGCTTCTGACTATCACGAAAAAGACCTTGATTCGATCCTGGGCAGGTAGAAACGTTCGAATGACTGAATATCCGCCGTTCCTCGGACGAGCACGTTAAGCCGGCGGATTATGGGTACTAGTTCCTCGGTTGTAAGTTAAGGGCTTCTGTTCTCACCTCCTCTCTCCTCACCTATCTGCTACTGTGTGACGTCATCGCTCCTGCAACGCACACTAGGGGCCGTCCATAAAGTACCTCTGTGATTTTTTATTATTTTTAGATTCCTCCTTTTCTCATGTCACATTTTGTCCGATTGTTGACATCCCTCTCCTAAAAAGTACGTCCTGATTTCCGCAACCCCCTTTATTTTTGACGACTGCTTTTAGAAGTCCGTTGAGAAACAGAAAGAAAACATGTAAATATTTAAAGGAATCTTCCACATGTTTACACGTTTGCTTCAGAAAATATTCATTATTTAAGCATTAATTTATTCCCAAATGCTACCCGAACTTTATCATTCTGAAATAAAGATCTACAAATGAACACACGCATTCAAGGTTGCAACACTCCCGATTATACCATCTACAAAAGACGATGGATCTGGTAGTACAAATACGAGAAAATATTAATATTCTGATTTAGTTAAATGTCATCTGAAATCTGAAATATTTCATACCTTTTTAACTATCAAAAAAAGAGAAAACAAAACGATGAAATATCATCCACTATATTTTTGCCGCTGGACGTCCGAATTACTAAACATCCCGCCTCACCATGTCACATTTGGTCCGGTTTTCAGGACACCCCCCCGTTCCCTTGTTATCTCGGACGTACTTCATGGACGGCCCCTAGTGGCTGTATCTACTGACTTCTTCCTGTTTACCTACTCTTCTATCCTGAGCCTCTAGGCTTCACTTACCTACTGTCGTTTCTGTACCCGAAAGTCTGTTTAGGTATAGCTGGTTGGAAGTCAAAAAACCTTCTCTGTGGGCCCAAGCTCCACAGGACCGATTCTTGAGACACTTGTGGTTGTAATCCAGGTGAAGATTTGTAGCCAGAGTCTCGTCCGCCCTCCTATCTATTAAATGATAGCAGCAGTTCAGTTGTGTCCAGCGCTTCTTCACAACCCATCAGATTTTAACTTACTGCACTTTGTTTGGTTTCTAAGAACTGAAACGCACGTTTGTAACACCCTCAAAAATGATAAATTTCAGCGGGCTGCTCACTTTCGAAAAATAAAATTTTATACAGATGATTGTTTCTTTATGGGGTTCAAGGATCCCCTCAGGCTCTAAAACTGAGACAGCTTTTGAGACCATCCTGGTCTCAAAAGCGAACCAACTCGCCCAATTATCCAAAAGTCTGCTCCTCGACAACGGCTCCCCAGATGCCGCAGTGGTCTAAGCTCTGGCTTCGATGACCATTCGCCTGAGACGGATCCGGGTTCGGATCCCGGTGAAGAATGGATGTTGTGTTTGTTTTCCAGCACTAGTGGGCTTCCTCCTCTGCCTGGAACCAGTGGCCCTAAATTTGAGACAGGCGGCTGCTTATATCCCATCGAGTTGCTCACACTGGTCGTTACATCCCCCCTCCACAAGCCAGATCGACAACCGAAGTCACATTGAAGAACACCTAGAGTCTCGCTAATAGTCGTTGCCACAGTAAGTTGAGTTATTGAGAGTTTCCTTTTCCCATAAACATCACAACAAGTCATAGTTCCCGTCTATAGAGAAGGCGAAGAATCATAAAAAAACACAGCATTATGTTTCATCCGAAGTTTCAATCTTGATACCATGTTGCAGAATTTGGCTTCCCAAGAAATTGAGACTCTTCTGTAATGCTGAAAAAAAAAACATTTTGGTAAAAACCTGTAGTTAAAAAGTAGCTAACCATACCTCTGCCATCTGCCTCCCATAAAGCTAAAGGAGCATATTGATCCACATGAGAAGGGAGGGTTAGAATAATTTCTTATAGAGTTAAAGCGTTCGCTCATCTATTACGGATACATCAATAAAATGACATGTTACTATTTATTCAGTTTTGCGTTGCGCCTTCCACTTTCTTTACATAGATTTCCTACTACAATCGTTTCTTTTTCTGATAGATTCTGGGACACAGGAAGTGAAAGGAGAAAAACCCAACGGGCTGAAATGAAGGCAGATTTTGAAATCGCGAAGACAAAGAAGTCAACAATAACGTCATTCCGCATTTTGCCTAGCTGCGACTCTAGGTGGCGCCAATGCTTTGCGTTGTTACGCATGTTTCTAAGTTCTCTGAACCTGAAATTCATAAATTACATTAATAAGGACAATAATATTAATAACGTCCCAAACTCCTGCATGAAAGTCGCAAAGAAATGTTTGTCAGAGATCAACCAAATTTAAAGGGGTCAGTCTCCAAGAAGACAAAAAAATAACTCGTCTTTTTTTCTGTGTGTGTGTGTAGATAATCAGTATGAATATCTTTTGGCGAAATTGCGTCAGGAAACATGAACTTAAAAAATTGTGTTTATTCAAATGCAACACTTATCACGTAGTTCCTTATTGTCAACGACAAAGCTCGTGGAAATAGTGAGTGAAGCGAGACTTGCAGAGTCGAAACCGTCGGAATCTGGCACACGCGTGTCAACACACACACACACGCAGACGCACGCAGAGACATAAAACTAGCAGCAGAAGCACTTCCACAAACGCATTGTACATGGTGATTGCCAGTATTTAAGCACATTAAATTTAATAAATACGTTTTCATGTCGCACTGAACAACTAACTACGAGGATCTTCTGGGAAGAACTAGTGAAATCATTCTGACTCCGATTTTAAATTTCTAAAGATTACCCTCCGATGACACGAGCGGGGCCTAGTAGTTTTAATTGAGATTTTTTAAATTCAAGTGAGAGAGAGAGAGAGAGTCCTGTCTTTCTGTGCGTTTTCCTCATTATCCTTCAAAACCATGACTAATTTAAGCAGAATGGTTGGATGGTGTTCGTAGCATTTCGTGTGCCAAAGGTAGCAGAAGAGAAGGATGTTGGTCAAGCGATTAATTGATTAATTAATAGAGTTTTATGGTCTACAACCATGACCGGCAAAAGCGTATCAGATGCACGCGCACGCACGCACAGAAAAAATCGGTATAAGATGAAAGAAAAAATAGTAAGACAGATAAAAGGGACAGACCGCCAAACGAATTTCATTTTTTGTTTTTCCGTGAGTTCTATTTAAAAATCTTTTCCTTTCGTATTCAAGTTGTATATTTCCAAATTCAGCTTTTACCGTCACAGTATGAGTAATTTCCTTCCCTTACTGCAAGCAAAGTATGGTCCCGAATGTATGGTATTTTACTTTCGGAAATGAATCTCTTTGCTCGCAGTATCGAGTGGAAATCGCTTATTAAAATATATCAATTGCACAGAGTTGAGTAAAATGCTTTTAAAAATTAATAAACCATCGCCATAGTGAACAACCGAGAATAGAAAACGTACTGTTTCACGATAAGCATTCGCTATCAGCATTTTCCTCCACTACACAGAGAAAGACTTCCAGCTATCATGAAATGAGTGGTGGTCACACAGACAGACCTACTACTAACACAATATTTTTTAAAGGATGAAGAACTTACGTTGTAATCGCTGGGATATTATTTATGACTGTAACGGAAAAAATGGGAATGCAAAGGAAAAATTGTATACAAACTAAATAGTGCACACGGGATATATATCCCGTGGGAACTATTTTGCACAAGAATAATTGAAGCACAACAATCTCTCTTCACAAATGGAGAAGTACTTGGTGAACAAAACATATCTCTTTCTTCCATTTTATCAAGAAGTGTTTAATTTCAAAGGAAACAATAACTGAAACGCATTGGCCTGCTGAAAATAATCCAAGCACTTAAAGCGTGTTAAACAGAACGGTAGTGAGGACGAACAAGAAGCCAATAAAGCATAGGTTGTTTTCCGGGTGGTTTGTTCCGATAAATACCAAGCGCACAAAATACAGTCGGACCTCTATATATCGAAGCCGATGGTTCCATAAAAAAATCGATATATAGAAACGATCTTTTTTATACATGTGCATTGTGCTGTATATTGTATTTAGAAATACATTACCTAATCAGTGCACTCTTTTTCTTATGACTTAAGTGAATATGAATCACATTATGCAAAAGCTTTGCTCATATAGATAATTAAAAACAAGAATTAACAAGAAAAAATGTGTTTCACATTCCTTGAAAAAACATCATATGTATTTATGTAGTATTCATATGCATTTACATTTGTGTAAAAAACTTTCTAATGTCTAGCTGCACTACAAATTTCGATGATGATTCATCATAAAAGTGTTGACACTTGTTAAGCCATCAGGAATTTTTTCGGCCAATTGAAGACCATAAAAACGCTGCCAACATTTCTTTTTAGAAGGTTCAGGATGTCCTTCTGAGTCATTCTCTTCAGCCTCTTCGATGTCAGTCTGTTCTGTCTGAAGTGAGCTTACTATGTCGTCACCCGTCGGGTATTCTGCAACAATTACGTCTTCGTCGATGTCAGGGAACTCATCAAGAAAAATCCCTTCCTTGATAAGACATTTGGTCGGCAAGCCCTTCCAACATTGCTCGACTTGTGGCAACACATCTTCTTCTTCGATCTGAGGCGATTCCACGAAGCCAGCTTTTGCAAAGCAATATTTTACTGTAAATTCCAAAACATCGTTTTTCCACACCTTAGCTAGTTCAGCTACACAAATCCAGATCAATCACCTTATCTGTAGAGTGCTCATTTTCTAAGGCCCAGGTAAGTCTTCTGAGAATGCGTTTCCGCGATATTTACTTTTCAGATTTTTTACGACTTCCTGGTGCATTGGCTGCAATTTTGAACTTGTGTTTGGGGGAAGGAAAATCAAATTCACATTTGATAGTTTTCATGCTACATTAGGATGGGCTGGGTAATTGTCTACAAACAGAATGCCTTTTCTTTTCTGTCCAATCATTTTTTATTGAAATTTAAAATCCACTCCAAAAATATAATTTGTCATCCATGCCTTTCTATTATAACGGTAGTCAACTTCTAAACACTTCACTCCTTTGGAGCATCTAGTTTGCTTATTTTTCGTACTACCAATAATCTCAGTTTTTCTTTGCCGTTCATGCTAGCGCCCACAAAAACTGTTATCCTCTCTTTGATGTTTTTACCTCCGTGATGTTCGTCGTCTTTAAAAATAAGAGTCTTTTTTTGGCACACATTTAAAGAAAAGTTCTGCTTCGTTAATATATAACGTAATTTTCTTTACACTGTAACTTTGTCCTTACGTCAGTAATTACGTTATGTGTGCTAAGTTAATGCAATATTAGTAGGTACCCATACACCTTACAAGAAAGAGGTCAAGTAGTATTTACAAATACTTTTATTGTGCTTGCATGGGTTGACTCCACACTTACATATGGTTTACTGGCTTACTCGATACAATATCAGTGATTTAACATCCAAACACACCATAACAGCAAGTTTTTCATCACTAACATCATTCCCCTTAAACAACCGCTGCATTGCCTTTTTATTTGTCGTTCTTATCCGGCCACACAAACGTCACTATTGTTTCGACCTCAGGGGGTTGCCAACATTATTCTCGTTTGAGGGAAAAGACATAACGTCAAGGTTTGAAAATGTCTAAGAGAACAAACTCAAATTTACAGAGAAAAAGAAACTCAAAAGGAAAATTAAAATAGAATATACGTTACAAATATTAAAATGCTATCTTAAAAGTGTACACTTCTAAAATGTTCTTCACAACCGAGTTTCTCTATTGGTCGCAGTCAGCGTCACACACACTTCCATTTTCTCCCGAAACAATCTTCTATTTTATGCCATACCGCTTCTTAAATATGTCCAACCTACCGGAACTGGCTTGGAAATCCACTTGCTCCGAACGATTGGCAAACTCTATGACCTTTTCTTTTATAATAGGACCTGATACTTTTGTCACGAACAAGTTTAATCAACTTTAAAACAGCGTTGTCCATTTTTCCAAAATGACACGTTTTAAACGTTTACCACCAGGTCCGACACCTCATAGGTTTTCATAACGAACTCCCGGTTTTTTATAATTGTAGGCACTGTACTTGGGAACACCAAATTTAACCGTAATATCTTTTTTGCGCATTCCACTGTCCACGTTCTTCAACAACTCCATCTTTTCCACAACTCGGAGAGATTTTTCCCCCAAGGGTATCAGATAGGCCATTAAGGCAAGGAAAAGTGGGCTCTGGCACTAAAGAAAAACTCATCGTACTTTTGTACAACTGAACAATTACTTCCGATTTTCGATCATGCTTTCTTTACATATTCCTCCGTTACACAAGGAAAGGCTTTCTGCTATCATGAAATTAGCAGTGGCCACACAGACAGTCCTGTTGTTAATACAAAGATAATACTCTCTCGTTTCGCGAGGTATATAGTACAAACTAAACATATTCACATGAGATCTTCATCATATGCAGCTAGATTTATCTGGAGAGGAATGCAAATATATTTTAAACAGTAACCTGCATTTGATTATTGCATGCGCTGATTAGTGTCTGATATTAAATGAACCAGATAAAATATGGTGTGTTGGAATAACTAAAATCAAGTGATTTTAGTCATGGATTATGTACCTCAGAGTTGAATCAAGTCTACATAACAATGACATTTTGTACTAGACTCTTGGGATTCGTTTGAAGATTTCTTGCGCAGATTCGCTAAGATTACTTCTTCTGTTTGTGTAAATGCAATCGTTTTTTCTGCTTCAGCTATGTGAGCCACTAAATGTTCCATTTCTGTCCACATTGGTTGAACATTCTTGGATAAGGAGGTAACATTTCCGACTTCCTGGAAATTCCATGATCAAAACTCAACCAATTACATTAACTGCATCACGCTTGCTTAATGCTTCTTCAACGTATCCTAAAATATGCATTTGTAAGCATTGTGCACATGATGCGAAACTTCAAGCAAAATGTCGCGACGTGATCGATTGGTGAGCACACTTCCTGAGCAGTTATACCGACACTGAACTTCATCCGATGTTTCCGATCAACTATGTTGGATTTTATCTGAATCCCATCTAAAATTTCCCGAACAGCAAGTTTCTGCATGAAAATTGTTTCGAAAATTCCGCTTGATTCGTAGAATTATGAAAATTTTAATTCACAACATGCTAAAAAAAGTTATTCTAAGCAACATCTCTGACATCAGAAAATGAGACCACCTATTCAGAGAGCGAATACATACGCATTTAAACCGTACGCAAAAAACACTGTTTTTTATTCTTCTTATTAAGAGGGAGGCTCATATAGTGCGTCGCATAAATATACAGACAGAACAAATTCTCGAATAAAAAAGAAACAACAACGAGCTGAAATGTACATCTCATATTTATAGCAAAAATAGCATAGGACACGCAGCTGCACAATAGTTTGACGGAAACATAACAATTCCAACGCTAAGTACAAGAAAAAAACAGAAATATGCTGTCTCAAAAGTATAAAGACTTAATAGCTATGAGGACCTCCGGTACGAATAGTGAAGCAGTTGTTCGGAATAACACTGTAAACCCGATTGGGCATGCTGTCCACCAAGAGATGTAAGTGTTCTGGACGGAGTGCGTACCAGCTTCGTTCAATCTGCTCTTTCAATGCCACCACACTTGAGAACTGTCGTCCATTCGCATACACATCACGAGCCCCGACCCTATCGAGAACTCCAGAGGTTCTCGATAGGGTTCAGATCTGGACTGAGTGCTGGCTAATCCATTACGGTCACATGATGAGTGTTAAACCAGCTTTTCGTTGATGCAGACCGATGGATAGAGGCATTGTCTTGCTGGAACAGATAATCAACACCCGCTAGAGTTTCGGAAAACGGTAGAAGGTGGCTACTGAGTATGTCCTGACACGTTTCGGAGTTTTGCCTGCCTTGCAGAAAAGTGACATCCGTTGTCCATTGAACGCAAAAGATCTCCAGACCATCACAGGTCCACCTCCTTTTTTCTGCTGAAGAAGGTGCGTGGCTCGCGTCGTAAATCATGCCAATAGCAGTTCCAACCGTCAGGGCCGTCCAGGTTGAACTTTTTCTCATCGCAGAAAATAGTTGTGATCCACTCGTCCGTCCAGTGCATGTGGCTGCTTGCCCATAACAATCTAGCTTCCTTGTGGCGCAGTGTGAGGTGTGGCAGACGGCGTATTTTACGGAGCACAATGTTGTGACTTTCCTTGATTCGTCGATGAACTATGTCTTTTGAGACGGTGACACCAACAGTCCGAGAAACTTGACGTAGTGATAACCTTTGGGATGAAAGTAAACTCATGATGGCACGATCATCTTGTTTGGTTGTTATTCGAGGCCTTCCAGGCCGTTTTCTGGCAGTTAACGCACCGCGTTTCGATAAAGTCTTATAAATGACTGCCCTACTCCTCCCCACGGCTTTACAAATTTTCGCTACAGGCAATCCATTTGCTCTCAGTCTCCAAATCTTCTGCACCTTCTCACCAGAAAGTTGACTGTTGCGTGGCATTTAGGCAAATGAATGTCTGACGGCAGGTCCGCTGTCTTTTTTAGGCTGGACCGAATTACGGCCTATGCGCGTGCCTACACCATGCTAATTTGTACATCTCATTTGCATGTGGCTAATTTACATAGTTGTCTTTATATTTATGAGACACCTAAAATTACGCTATTTCACTTTGTGGTGTTCTTTTCACACAATCCGGTCATCTCGACGGATCGAAACGTTTGTTGTAGGGTTATATCTAATTAGGTACCACTTCAGCTTCCTACCTATATTCGCATTGCGTTCATGGCGCAAAGTCGACTGTCTCTGTATTTATGCGACGCACCTTATAGTAACATTCGACAAAACTTTCTTGTCTAGAAAAACAATAATTAAAAGTCTCATTGAACTGATTAGAAACAATAATCGGTTAGCAATGAACTGATTAGAAACAATAATCGGTTAGTAATGAACTGTTCGAATTTTAAGAATAAACGATCGCCCGTTGAGGAGATTGTTCACTAGTATTTAGTGTCATGTGCGAAACATTATCATGCTCAAGCTCGAGGCATTATCTGCTCGTCAGTAATTTCTTTTATAAAATAATTGCTACATCTTATCGGCAACATTTTAATGTTTTGTTAAATAAAGCAGATATTTTTATTTTAGTTTACATGTGGGGAAAATTTATAAAGTTGAATTGATCTAACAACCATCAAAATTTTTCATGAGAATTGTTTATTTAAAAACACTTACAGTCACATACAATTAAAATTGTTTTCTACAAATTGTAGAAGATAAATTTATACCATATTTTTCTTTCATTGAAAGTTTGGAAAAATTATTAAAATAATTGCCACCATTCTCAACTTTAATTATTGAATTATAAGTTTTCTAATACGTGAACTCATAAATGTGTTTTCCATACTTTATAGGAAAAAACTTTAAAATTATAATTTTTCCGGTAACAGAGAATTTCGATGAAAAACTTTTGCCGGTCGATGGAGCACTGAATGCTGAATATATTCCATCAGGGTGCATGTGAGCCGTTGATCTACCTGCTGTTTGAGGATATTTTATCAAAGTAACGATAAAATATTAAATGCGATAAAAACACTCTTTGAAGACTGAAACATGTATATCATCATTTCTGTGCTGAAAGCAACATTGTCGGGGAAAGAAAACACGATTTGCATTTCGTCGTGTTTATCAACATTCGAGGTTGTCCAAAGTACGACAAGGTACTTGTCCAAAGTACTATCAGTGATTCTAATAGTCCGATTGCAAATATTCCGCCTTTTCTACGTTACAGCGTCCTTGGTGCAGAATGTTTCACATAATTTCTAATTTTTCCTAATTCAAAATTTGACTTCTAAAGGGCAGAAACGCATATTTCTGTTTACAAAATATTTGCAACCGCATCTGCGCGTATAAAAGGCCGACTGAAAAAATTCCTTTTCGATCAGATAACGCTCATTCTGAAAACGTTATATGCGCATGTTTTGCCTGAAATAGTAGGCAATTTGCCCGTTATAGGGGCGCAAATGTATAATCTGCTTTTGTTAGTAACTCTGGTTTTGAAAGTCCGATTTAAAAACTTCTTTCAACACCGGCTATCATTCTGCTTACATTCTTGTCTTTTTTTTAATTCACAGTTCTGACGCTAGGTGGACGTTATTGTGCATTTATGCTTGCAACTGTACACCCGCTTCTGAGAATTCTTTTGAAAAAAAATCTTTTTGCAGAATACCATTCGCACGGTAAAAGTTGCCGACTTTATGTCTTTAAACAACACAGTTTTCTCGCTAGAAGCGTATATATAAAAACAGTTTTCTTGCTGTCTCTGCTCCTGGAAGTCGTGTTTGAAAATTTATTTTTTCAATTGCATAGCTCTTGGTATAAAGAGTATTTCGCTCAGATTCTCTGCTATTCTTAATTCACAATTCTGCAGCCAGGAGGCGTCTGCATATGTTTCTACTTCAAAGAGTGACTCAGATTCTAAAAATCCCTTGAAAAACTCCTTTCTTAGTAGCATGATCTTCATTATGAAGAATATTGTACACCAATTTTCTTCTTTAAAACTCCCAGATACCAGCCAGGGGACGTAAATTTATATCACGTTTTTCTCGGATTCTAAAAATCTCTGCCTCTAATTGTTTGATTTAAAAATCCCTTCATCCTTGCATATTTTAGCTATGTAAAAACATTTTATGCATAATTTGCGATTTTTGCGACACGGATCTCTGTCGCTAGTGAGTGTAAGTAGCTATTGTTACACGGCACTAGCAGTGTTCCTGCCGAGTCGGCCGGTAACGGTGCTTGAGACCTGAAGTACAATTTAGTTGGCCACGGCACCAGGTGAGAATCTCAGGTGCACTGCTGCACTCAAAGATTCACACCAGAACATAAAAAATGAAAAGTTGAAGAATGACCCGAAGCATAAGGCTTGGGTGAATCCACCTTGTGAACAAAATAACAACAACAAATAAAAAATAAAATAATCTAAAAAAAATGATACTTTGGGATCAGAGTTGTGATGAGGTTCACCCGCAATCACCAATTCGTGACTGAGTGTAGTGGTCCGGATCTTACTCCGGTACATTCAATCCACAACCAGCCAGTACAACACTCACTTTCGCAAATAACACATGATTCTCAAATACACAACACAACATTTAATAACGTTCTGCGAGATTTAAACAGATACGGCGCTCTCTGGGCGCATAGACAATTGCCCCTCATATGTGGGCAGCATACGGTGTCACACTTTACTGTCGGAAGACGCAGCCGACTGAGTCTCCACCGGACTATCTGAACAAGAGATACTACTCGTTTACACACTAAATAGAGCTGCAGGTGATATTCATATACAATTGCTTAGAGAATGAAAAACAAATTATATGCAAACGATCACATAAAAAATACTCGCGACACAAAATACACAAGCACGTTAATTTGCGGTATACGATTATAGGTGCGAAATACTGCCAAAGTTAATTAACTAAATCTAATAAGCATGCACATGCAGATCCCTTCCCCGCTCGCTTTGGCCCTGAACCAAAGTTAAAAGAAACTGTCCCGCCCAGCGGAATTTGTGGCCACACCCTCTCCCTTATTCATGTAAAAAAAAAATAATCAGGAAATGGGCCCTGTAAGAAATTGAAATCTGTATGTGCAGGTATTTCCTCTGAGGTTCAGTCACTCAGCATTACTGCATCTATGTCCATGCAGCTTTGGGTGTCGGGATGGCACAAGTTCGCAGATGTGCGAAGAAAGAAAAAGGAAATATTCATCTACTTACAGTTACGTGACTTTGCTGTGCAAATCCGTTGTGCATCACATAATATCACACGACAAAAAAAAAAACGCGCACACACACACAGACACTTGCACCATGTGGCAGCACCGATGATTCAACACTTCACTTTGACGCTTGATGTAAATGAAGCACACAATTAAAAATGGTAATATCACGCCGCACTTTGTTGCAATGATTAGAGTGCACACTGATCTATTCTCGTGACGATTTGAAGGTGGCCGTTAAGCAAAATAGGCCCTCTCACATCTGCTGTTGCGGTTTCCAAGATTGATTTTCTGTGTTCCTGGGAAATGATTTTTGTTGTCGTGAAGAAATAATTGTGAACGTCGACTGCTGGGAGAGTGGGACACATTCAATTCCGCTGCTGCTATAGTTGATTCCGTCCGTCGCTACCTTCCGTCCTTTTTGACCGTTCATTCCCAATTCAGTCAGTTCCTTTCCGTTAGCATAACATCTACCCTGCCTGAGTACGCAGTTCAAATATGCCTCTCGCAGGTTTTGTTTCCATTTTTTTATCGAGTTGCGACCGCCAGCCCTGAGATTAATTTCTCGGCCGAGCGAAATCAGACGTGCTTTTACCTTAAGCGTATACCAGCAACTTCCCATTTCACCTGTATATTTGTTAGGTATCGAAGCCACCGCTCTTACGCTCATATTTTTCTTTCGCCATGTTTTTTATCCCGTCGCACTTACACGTAGTGGCTTCGCTGCTTACGTGACCACACACACGCACACATGGGGCCTCGCTTCGCCCCGTAAGACAAGCGCGTCTCTTCACTTCCTCCACAGTAGGGGATGAATGGGGGTGACGATTCCACACTGCAGTGGTTGGCATCCGAACCCGACTTTGCTTGGCTTCGCTTCTCATTGGAATGACCACTGTCCACTCGCAGACTTCTTAATTCCCCTGTAACTTGGCTTTCATTAGTCCAAACAGTCGCTGATTTCCATTACGCTCCAGCCTAGAAATTTCTTCGTTATCACGCGGATTTAGGCATTCTGCTGTCTTTGTGGCAAACTGGCATCTCCAGCTGCCTCGAGTTGTCTCCATTTCTTACCAAATGCGGGGAGGTTTGCTGCTTCATTTTTCCCAATTCATTTTTTGCAGATCCAAGGCATCCAGCCTTTCACATCGGAGAGCGTACAGACAACTAAACTTTCTTCCTTATTTTCACGCTAAGTGCGAACTCTTATTTTTCTGCACGGACCACACAGAGAGCAATTGTTCTCGAAAATGCCCCCAAACAATCGACAAATTTACGATTATTCGCTAAACCTTTTGTCCCCATCTTCATTCATTTACTCAAGTGGACCCCTCTTCGAAATATACCTCTTTTCCTCTCCGTGTTGCTTAGGCTTCCTGTCAGCTGCGCCCTGATATTTATGACCTAACAGAGCTATTCTGAGACCACCCAGCCAGAGAGAGAATTCTTCGCCTCTTTTCTTTCCAAACCCCCAGATGAAACTTTATCTGCTGTTTACACTTTTAAACTCCAATCAAGCCTCGAACAATTAATACATAATTAATTTCACACATCAACCACGCCCATTAATTACTAAATTAATGGCGGGGGTGGGTCGTAACATCGGCCCCTCCTCAAGAAATCCAGAAGTCCTCTTCTGGGCCTATCGCTTTGCTCTTATCAATTTCCAGAGCAACCATTGAGTGCTACCTTTTCCCACAGGTAGAAACAATTCAAAATGGCAAAAATATTGCTTTTCTTGCCTTCAAGAGCATTGGAGCGACTTCCTAATTATCCCGCAATTTTGTTAATTAATTTAGAGAACAGCCGAAAGAAAAAACAACGTAAATGAGAAATAAATAAAAAAACTGAACTGTAAAAGAACATGTGAGCCTGCCGAACTGTGATTCCTAGCTGCCTCATACCATACGCGACATGGCGGACAAATTTTAGAGTTTTCTTCAGGTTTTAGGATGGGGGGGGGGGGTGTCCACTGTAACACTATTTCTATTTCTGGGTGCATGTATTACCAATTGCAGAATCTTTTTCTATCTGGTCCCGTTCGCTGTGAAGAACACTCCCCACATTGTTCCTTTCAAATAATGTCCAGGTTTTCCGCTAGTGGGCATAAATGCATTCTCTTTTCTGCTGAAGTTTTCTTTCTGAAAACCTCATTTTAAAAATGTATTTCATGCCGGAAGGGATTCAAAAGAGTTGCTCATTTCATCCGAAAATTCGGGTTCCTCTTTCTTGTTTTCTTTTATGAAAATATTGTTTCCAAAGTTACTGAAATATTTTATGAAATATTGTTTCACTAATTGTTGGAATAAGTTTGTCCACGTGTGTAATGAGAAAATTTCTGAGATTTCCTAACAAAGCACGGTAAGCATTTTGAGATAATTAGGGAAAATGATTTATTTTTTGTTGGTAATATTAGTCTGTTAAGTGTTTGCATAATTACTTGAACTGCATGTAGCTGGCGCGAATTTGAAGTTACCTAATTTCTGTTAAAATCGTTGCGATGATTTGTAAGCAAACCTGAGAAAACTATCTCATTATATATGCGAGCGAACTTCTTCCAATAAGACGAGTAAAGGGTATTTATCTGGGACACACATCACGCTATTTCTTGAATTGATTGCAGATTGTACAGAACTAAATTCCTTTCGAGAACACGTGATCACCCTTGAAAAAGTACGTTATCATGTTGCGCCACTGTTATTTCGAAATATGTAATTACTCTGCCGTTATCATAAACTCGCTTGTCAAGCATCCAAGATAGAAAACAATTTTTCAAGGCCAGGAACCAGTTCAAGTAGATCAAAAATGAATATGCAATTCGGAATTCAAGGAATTCTAAAGAAATTAATCATTTAGCCGTCACTAAATAACAGAGTGAATAAAAATACCCCTTGCATTGCTTTTTATGGTGGTAGTCTGTTCAAGAACCTCAGCAGATTTAAGGCACCTGTTATTATTATCGCTGATTTGTAGAATCAGCCGCTTTATGCAATTAATTTCTTGACAAATTTCAATAATGAAACTATAGTCATTGTTTGAATCATATTGCAAGATAACGGAAATCAGTTTTTCAAGTGTCACCGGCGCAGAGGGCGTAGGTCAAAAAGTCTAAGGAACGAAGCGATTTGCGGAGGCACGGCCGTACAGTACAGGGCTGTCTCCCCTCCCTGTATCTCATCAAAGAAGGAGAAACAAATTTTGTTGCCACACACAGAACGTGAAGTAATGCAAAATGTTTGAGATATCTTAAACTTCGCCTATCTCTAGACACGGCAAATGCGCCTTAACTCTCTCTGTGTCAGTCGTTTCCGTGGATGGTTGTTGACTTTCGTTAATAAATTGTTACTTGATTTTTGTTAAAGATAAGAAAGGAACAGATTTTGCTATATTATTGAACAGCAGGGCACTACTTCCCCTTTTTCTATGAAAATGACAAAGCATAAAAAGTCACCTTGTTAATATTACATCTGTTCAGCACCTACTTAAAACATTCATTTTCTAATGTAAGTATTTTCTCACTCTACTGATCTTCTTCTTCGGATTTTATCTCATTGAAATCTCTCTAACAACAGGCACCTGCTCACCTTGCATTGACTCAGATTTTTGAATGGGGGATCGCACAATGCTAACATGGCAACTTAAAAGCTGTGAAGTAAATTAAAGAAAGCATGGAGAATTTTCCAATACAAGAAGAATTAATCATTATAAAATATTTCTTATAAATTGCAATGGTGTGCTTTAAAGAAACAAGTGAGGAAACAACAATAATCTTTATCGTCAAAACAGAATCTGTCTGCAAAAATTCCCTGCTGGAATGCTTACCGAATATTTTTTGTACCGGATTAGTATTTTTACATATAAACAAGAGGAAAAGCGGAGCTTGTTTATATTTATGTATAATTGTAAAAATCAAGTTTATACTTACTTATAAACAAGCTCCGAGAAAGGAAAAAAACATGGAAGTATCCAGTTGCCTTACTGAACAAGAAAGGAGGAACGAGTTCAAGTACCTGAACATTTTTATTTTTGCATCCTTGCAGTACAAATTAGCTGAAATGCTTATAATTGTGATCAGTGAGACTCAACCACTGTGAAACATTAAGTTTAACAGAGGCAGGAGTTTCATTTGCGAAATCCTTATGCGGAGATTTTAATCGTTCAAAAAACTCAGCATACTTTTTTGGATAACTCTTTTTCAAGAAGTGCTGTCACTGCAAAGGACGTAGAAAGGCTTGTGCCAAAAGAGAGCACCACACAACATCGTCATCCATACACCTTCACATAATGTGAAGCTATCTTCAGAAAACTTCATGGTACCATACTTTTGGAGATTCTCCTGCCCTAAATTCATCTGCATATGGCTTCACAGAAGATGGTGAATGACTCCCTTATATCACTGACGAAAAACTGCCTAAAGACTTTCCAATTCTATGGAAGTGCAAGAAATGCGCGCGAGACTCCATTTGGAAATGCCGAACTAGCTTGATTTTGTGCTCCAAATTCTGTAACTGTAGAAGAAATCATGGTTGTTAAAATGTACTAAGCTAAAATTTCAGCTTATCCGTATATGCGATAGTACTATCTGAATAAAATTTGTTCATTTGTGTGTAGATCAATCAGTGTTAGTTAGTAAACCACAAATGCATGTTTTCAATGAAAATGCTAATTTTTTACATACAACGGCTAGTTTTAGATGAATAGTTAAAATTGCTGAAATTGTGGGCACTAACTAACATAGACCTGGGAACATTATTACACTGGGGTGCAAAAATTAAGGACGAGACGGTTTTTTGAAATGTAACGTCGTGCAGAAGTGCTCACATCGACTCAAATCATACCATAAGATCCCCAAGATGTAAGAATATGAGACAAGTGAGCAAAGCCGTCCAAACAAAGAATCCAAAGGATGCAAAGGCACTTTATTGAAAAGGTAGTTTCGAGCACAACTGCACAGAAGACAGAAACGTCCATGTGACAGGCGGCTGCCAAGAAAAATCCAGTCTTCAGTAGGATATATGATCACCCCTGACTGCGTTGCAGGATTTACAACGTCTGTCCATCCTGAGGACGAGGTTGTCAAGGAGCTGTTGAGGCATCGCAACCCATTCCTCTTGTAGCGCCAATCGCAGCTGCGGAATCGTTGCTGGCGGCTGATGACGTACTGTCAAGCGTCTCCCGAGAAGGTCACACACGTGTTCGATTGGATTTAGGTCAAGGGACCTTGCGGGCCAATCCATGCGTTGAATATCTTCACTCTCCAACAGCTCTGCGACAGCCACTGTACGATGAGGTGTAGCGTTGTCGTCCATGAAGAGGAACTCAGGACCCACAGCACCTCTAAACAGACGCACGTGAGGCACGAGAACCTCGGTACAATAGCGGACACCAGTGACTGAACCTCCTTGGAAGATGTGGAGGTCAGTACGGCTATCAAGCATGATACCTCCCCAAACGAGAACTCCGCCACCTCCAAACCTGTCCCTTTTGATGATGTTGGATGTGTGATTGCGTGTTCTCTGCTCTCTCCAGATGTGTATACGTCCAGAATCGCTCGTCAGACAAAATTGGCTCTCATCCGTAAAGAGAACTCGACCCCATTACTGATCTGTCCAGTTCTTGTGTTCCTGGCACCACAGAAACCGACGTCTCCAATGAACAGGCTTTAATGGCACACACCGTACGGGTCGTCGTGCAAATAGACCACCTTTTTGCAGTCTCCCAGCCACGGTAAAACGCGATAACGGACGTCTATTTGTCTGTTGCATGTGCTTTGCGATTTCTTCCGCTGTCTGCCGTCTGTCTCTTCTCGCCTGTAGGACAATATACCGGTCGTCCGCCGCCGTGGTTGCTCGTGGATGACTACTTCTAAACTCTCGGACAGCTTTTGAAATGCTGTCTTTTGAAATGCTCTCTAAGCTCGTGAAACGATGTTGTGAGCGATCCCGAATTCGTCGGCAACACTAGTCACACTTCGACCTTCTTCCAACTTCCCAATGACACGACCTCGGGTAAAGTCATCCAAATGTCGTCTACTGGATTGCGTGTTGGCCATATCACACGGTGGCAGCAACTCGACGTTGTTCAAACCGATGTACACCGTGCAATAGCTTTCACCGAATTGCTCAGCGACACCGCCCGTGTGCTTTATACCCTTCCGACACTCCCCCCCCTACGTCATGCTGCATATATGCGCATGCCCTACCGTACCGGACCCTAGTCTATCTCCTGAGTGGTCTTTCAGTGCGTTCTGCCTGCTCGTTCCGCTGTTATGCTAATTTCTCCTCTTCGTCCTTAATTTTTGCACACCAGTGTATAATAACAATTATCTCTGTAAAGTCAATAATTTTGGATATATAGCCAGAATTCAAGAGGTTAGTGTAACAAACACACCGTACCTTGGCGGCTATGTTGGGAAAAACTGATAGGATCCAGATCATGAGACCAAGCCAGAATTTGTGCTTCACCAACCTTGAACATATCCCTGAAGAGAAATCCTGTAGACCCCAATCTTCGGCCAGGACAATGGCTGGTCCCTGGACTTCGTGTAAAAAGATTTGAATCGAATTTTTAGAAAAGGGGGTACGTTTCTATGTAAAATTGTGCATGTACACTCCCGAATTGCCGAACTACGCCATCGAGAGCAAAAACGTTTTGTGAAATGTTCCTCATACTGAAAGACATCCTAAGAGAAATATTTTTTCAAATCGGAATTTTAAAAATCAGATATGTTGAGGGAAATACACGGTGTCCATATGTGATTACCCTGATTTAAGCATATCATAACTTTTAAATGACTTTTGATAATTAATCACAGTTTTAAACAGAAGTAGATAAACATGCAAAGTTTTGAGACATAGTTAATGAACTTCATAAATTTCTACATGTGCACGTGAAATGTCTAAAAAATATTCACACTCGCGTCCCACATTTTATAATATTTGTGAGGTAAGTCTTGCTATTGCACCTGTAATGGATTCTCGCAAAGTCTGACATCTGGAAAAAAATGGCATAAACAACATCTTTAACATAACCCCACAGAAAGAAATCCATCGGGCAGCTGTGGTGATCTTGGGAGCCATGAGATTGGTTCCTCCCTGCCAATCCAACGAATTTGAAAAGTTACGTCGACAGTTTCACGAACAATATGTGCGCAATGAGGGAGATTCCCCATCTTATTGAAAGATGACAGTGCACTACCAGTTCTAAAGTTGGGCGAGCGCGTAATTGATGAGTATATTGAAGTACACATTTGAAAAAACGGTCTTTTTCAGCCAAAACGAAAGGACAAGTTATCCATTAGCCCAAGCCAGCCATTGATCTTCGGACTGTCCCGAATGCGCATGCTCACGACATGCGATTATTCCGATCCCCAAACACGCACATTCTGTTTGTTGACTGTACCATTAAGATAGAACGTAGCCTCATCTGAAAAGCAGGCACGTAGCAAGAAATCATTCCCCTTGTCAATGAAGTTAAAAATGTCGTTAGCAAATGTCTCTCGTTTTGGATCAGGCCGCAGATCTTGAAGAATTTGTAAATTGTAGGTAAATAACTAGAAGCGATTGTGTAACACCTTGTACATCTTATACACTGAAGAGCAATTGAATTAGAGATACCTGTCTAGTAACGTGTAGCACCACCTTTCGTCCTGATGACGGTGGCGATTCGTCTCGGCATGGACTCGACAAGACACCGGAAGCGTTGGGAAGCCATACGGATCCACGACCCCTGAACAAGCTCCCGCAGTTCACGAAGATTTAATGGAGGGGGTCAGAGTCTCGAACATCTCTCTCGATGGCATCCCAGATGTGCTCGATGGGATTGAGGTCAGGTGATCTAGCTGGCCAAGGAAGCGAGGTCACGTCGGTGGAGTGTTCATCCAACCATTCGGATACAATTCAGGAACGATGGCACGGTGCATTGTCTTGTTGCAGGATGAGGTCCCCACTGGGATGTTGAAGACGCACAAATGGGAGCAAATGGTCGTCCAGGATATCCCGGTAACGTTGATCTGTGAGGGACGATGTCACACGTACCAGGAGTCCCATTTTAGTCCACGTAAACAGTCCCCAGACGAGAATGCCACCCCCACCAGTTTGAAGATTACCCTGCTGACAAGAAGGATCCATCGCTTCATGCGGTTTGCGCCGTACTCGTATCCTGCCATCCGCATATACCAACGTGAAACTCGACTTATCAGTCCAGGCAACATTTTTCCACATGTCTAGGGTTCAGTGGTGATGTTCCCGCGTCCATGCTAATATTTTCACCCTGTGATGTGCGGTCAGCAGCGGTACCCTCGTGGGACGATGGCTTCTGTACCTCATGGCGAGGAGATGGTTCTGGATGGTGTGGCTGTTTACACGTTTCTGTGCAGCAGCGTTAAATTGCCGAGTGATTTCTTGCACTGTGGCCCGTCTGTCCGCTGTTACAATGCGAGCTAGCCGACGATGACACCGCTCATCCACACCCTGTTGTCCACGGCAGTTGGCCCTTACAGGGATGGTTTTACTGGATTCGATATACTCACGGTGCACCTGTGACACCGTGGCTCGTGAAAATCCCAGTGCCTGCACGATTTCCGAGATGGAGTGACCCATTCGTCGGGCCCCGACAATTTTCCCACGATCAAATGCGCTTAGATCCATCGTCTTACCCATACTGCGTCCGACTCTTATTGATTCCCGTCGCATCATTCTTTATATTGTCGGATTGCTGCATACGTCATGTCGTTTCCGTTTACAGGGCCGCCAACAGCGCCACATTTGCCTAACGCCAGCTGTCTTTAATTCAATTGCTCTTCAGTGTTCTTCGGTATCTGTAGTTGGCGTGCAGCTTGTCTCACCAATTTCCGAGGTGACCATGTGAAAGCAGTTTGATGCTTCCACATTCTAATCGGAAACTGGTCTACAATGCTCCTTCACTTTTCCACTGTTCCAAATTCCAAGAATTTTGTCATCCACTACTTAATTAACTTCACATCAAGTGGCCTTTTCCCATTCTTTGTTGTGAACTTTCGCTGAACCCTGACAGGAGGTTTTTGTTCCTGCCAGATATACATCATATTTTGTGGTTGGAAGCAGGGCTGGCTGCACCATTGGCCGGTCGCCCTGGGCCCCAAGAACACAATCGGTTTTAGTAGAATTTATTATTATTATTCTTTTTTTCTCAAATTTTGTGGTGCGAGGCCCTTATAACGATATGTTTTATAATGTTTTTTTTTCAGTTTCTAATTCTTTCGTTTTTAAATATGTTATCGCCATGCGTCGTACACATATTGCGATTTGCAGATTTCAAATGAATAGTATAACCACCTCAATTTTTTCCGCATTCATGACATAGAAAATTAATTTTCATCATTTCGTGGCTCCTAACTTCTATATACGAGTATTCAACAATTCGTGTGTAAACCAGGTACTTAAATTAAAAAAAATAATTAAAAAGAACAATTTGAAAGTTACTTTGGGGCCTATATACAGTATACGGAGGACAATTGTTGAGTAACTTTAAAAACTGCGCTGGAAATTAAAAAAATAAACGGAAAAGCGATTTTCGTATATGAGCAAGTGTAAAAGTTTAAAAAAAAAGTCACTAATTTGTCAGTTACTGCACTTGCTTCAAGAAATCAACCACTGAAACCTGTATCAGGGGGGAAAACTATTTATACGAATTTATTTTAGATTGATCCTTGTTATTCGGTACGCAGGTTAGCTAAAGTTATCTTTGTATCATTTGTGTGAGGAGATTTTTATAAGAATCATAATGCAACCTCAACCTCCTTTCCCCGGAAAGAAAATCGTAGAATTTAACACTTTTTACAGTCTTTCTCTCTGAACTTTCAATCCATATCTTTTTCTTAAGCTAAAGCAAATACTTTTTTGAGATAATCATTATTTCTTTATGTAGTTTTCGTGTGGGCTATTTACGGACGACATTCTTTACGTAACGATTTTATTAAGATATGATAGCTGTTTTCTAAGACCATCGATGATATTTTGTTTTATTCCCAGCAATGAAATTTCGCCCCTGGCCCAGCAAAAGTACCATCCCGCCCTGGCTGGAAGAAACAAAAACCTCAGACATCTCTGTCTCACAAACAAAGATCTCAGACATCTCTGTCACAGACACCATCTTAACTGCATAGCTGTTACAGCACTCATAGTGGCAAATGAGATAGGCGAAACATACCAGCGCAAAAATTATGCGAGAAGAGAGATGTAAGATTCGTCAGTAAAAATTATAGCATACTGTAATAAAGATAATTATTTATGGACATTCTGCAGAATATGCATGTATACTTAATTTCAAGTAGAGCGTGTGCATAGAATGTTCTTCGTATAGTGAGAGGTATCTCACAAACATTTTTTTCAATCGGAATAGATATCCAGATAAATAGTCACGTGGATTTACGTCCTCCTGGTTGGATCACGTGGATTTACGCCCTCCTGATTTACGCCCTAAAAGGACCGAAGGACGGCGTTTCTACTTTTGAAATACAGTTAAAGCTCCTTATTCACGGTTCCCTTATTCGCGTTTTCACTATTCGCGGGTTAAAAAATTGTGACCAGGTTCCTGTATTCGCGACTAAAAATTTCTTTATTCGCGGATCCAGTCGGTATATTAAAATGATTCGGTTTCCTTTATTAACGCATCGACATCTTTTGAGTACTGCTGGCACGTGCCGAAGCGGCTTTTACAAAGAGTGTAACCGAATGGACTAATATCAAAGTAAAACAAACCTTATTGCCACTATGCCTAAAGTACGTTGTCAAATGCCACCGCCGCCGTATTACACATTCCGCTATGTCCTTTGATAAGAGCCGCCTTCGCCACGGTCGGTGTTTTATTGCTTCAACTTGTCAGTCGTTGCAATAATTTTGATTGAATAACACGTGTCTCTTCTGCTTTGTTCCCAATTTATAATGTCGAGTTAAAGGAAAGAAAAATTAGTTCCGACGCGGAAAAATATAGTGTTGCCGCTTAAAGTAAAAGTAGAAATGCTTGACCGTTTACGCCTTGGTGAGTCGTTTGCATCCATATCACGCTCTTTCAATGTTAATGAATCAACTGTACGATCCATCAAGAAATCCGAAGACAAAATAAGGAACTCTATAGCTTCAACCTCACTATCAGCAAAAATTGTTCGTGATCCAGCAATTGAAAAAATGGAAGCTGCGTTATCATTATGGATTGAAGATCGTAACCAGAAAAGAGTGCCCCTAAATGGTCTTATGATCCGCGAGAAGGCAAAGCGTCTTTACGCACATTTTAAAGAACCTGGTGATGAACGTGTGCAGATGGAGGATTTCAAGCATCAGAAGGTTGGTTCAATAAATTCAAGGTGCGACAATCATTGCATAGCATTAAAATTGTTGGAGAAGCTGCATCTGCAGACACCACCGCAGCAGAAAGATATCCAGAAGAATTTTCAAACTTAATTGCTCATGGTGGATACAAACCGGAACAAGTGTTTAATGCAGATGAAACTGCCTTGTTTTGGAAAAAATGCCAAACAAAACTTTCATATCCAAAAGTGAGAAGTCCGCCCCTGGTTTCAAGGCAGCAAAAGATAGAGTTACACTGCTGCTGTGTTCTAATGCATCTGGAGGTTGTGTTATAAAGCCACTAATGCTTTACAGATCGTTAAATCATCGTGCTTTAAAAGATCGAAACAAGGACAACCTTCCAGTGTTTTGGCGTGCAAATAAGAAAGCGTGGGTTACAAGTGCTATTTTTTGTAACTGGTTCCGGAATTGTTTTGTTCCTGAAGTTGAGACTTATTTGAAAAAAATAATTTAGACTTTAAGGCCGTTCTAGTTTTGGACAATGCTCCAGGTCACCCTCGTGAGCTTGAAACTATGCATCCAAATATAAAGGTGATATTTTTACCTCCTAACACGACGGCTTTACTCCGACCCATGGACCAAGGAATAATCCAGGCGTTCAAGCTCTATTACATTAGACGAACCTTCAAAATCATACTGGACACTGTGGAATGTGATCCTGATATGAATGTGATGCAATGCTGGAAAAATTTTGACATAGCAAAATGCATTGTTAACATAAAGGAATCGTTGGAAGAACTGAAACCATACACATTGAAATCATGTTGGAAAAAACTGTGGCCTGTTCTGACTGTCGGAAATGATGAAAAATCCGTGCAAATTCAAACTTTAACTGCAAACATTGCTCAAGTTGCGAATGGAATAGGACGAAATGGCTTTGAACAGATAGAATCAAGTGACATTCAAGAGTTGCTTGAATCGCAAGATGAAGATTTGACCGAAACCGACTTGGAGGAAATGTTAAATCCGCATTCCAATGAAGAAGAGGCTTCAACGAGCACTGAAAAGGTGACCTTTAACTTGAAAAACCTGAGTGAAGGTTTACGGATGGCAAATGAGCTTTGTGATTTCTTCATGAAAATTGATCCATCTATGGAAAGAAGTCTTATTTTTACAAGGCAAATTGTTAATGCCACAGCTGAATATCAATCTGAATTGAAAGACCTTTTAAAAGCGGCAAAACAAGAAAAAATTACTAAGTTCTTTAAACCCTTGCCTAAGCCTGACAATAATAATTAATAGATATTGTTAAAAGCTCTAATTAAATTGATTTTATTTTGATTTCTTTTTTTATTTTGGAACTTTGGAACGTATCCCTTATAATCCCATACAAATTACCATTCCATATTCACGGTTTCTGTATTCGCGGCATATTTACGGAACATATACCCCGCGAATAAGGAACTTTACTGTTGTTCATATTCGTATTTCACTATCTCTATCTTTTACAAAGGAGGACGCGCTAACTTTGCGATATACACTGACGGGAAAAAAATCCCAACACCAAGAAGGGGTTGTGTTAGATAAACGACAGTTGGTAGGCAGTGAGAGTACATCTGTAAGATGACGTCTATGAAAATTTCGCGCTCGGCGCGTACGTGTGGCGCTAGTAGCGCCCCTCGGAACATGAAAAGCAGGTTTGCTGTAAATACACGCTGTAACATTCGTGAGCGTTAGTTATCGTTGAGTTTCGACTTAGTGTGTTGATGTTAGTCAAGAATGCCTTTAAGAAGACGAAGAAGCCATTATCAACAGCTCACGGAGTTTGAACGAGGTCGTGTAATAGGGCTACGAGAAGGTGGATTTTCTTTCCGCAATATTACAGAACGACTTGGCAGGAATGTAGCCACTGTGCATGATTGTTGGCAGCAGTGGTCAAGGGAAGGTAATGCCTCAAGAAGACCGGGTTCCGGCCAGCCACGTGGCACTACTGAGAGGGAAGACCGCCGTGTACGGCGCATGGCCGTGGCGCATCGTACTGCATCTGCGGCAGCAATTCGAGCTGCAGTTTCCACCACAGTGACACAACGAACTGTTACAAATCGGTTACTTGAAGGACAGCTCCGAGCCAGACGACCTATAGCGTGCATTCCACTTACTCCAAACCACTGCCGTTTGCGACGTCAGTGGTGTCAAGCTAGAGCTCATTGGAGGACGGAGTGGAGATCTGTTGTGTTTTCTGATGAAAGCCGGTTCTGCCTGGGTGCCAGTGATGGCCGTGTGTTGGTTAGAAGGAGGCCAGGTGAGCGCCTGCAACCAACCTGTCTGCGGCCGAGACACACTGGACCTACACCTGGAGTTATGGTCTGGGGAGCAATTTCCTATGACAGCAGGAGCACTCTCGTGGTTATCCCACTCACCCTGACGGCACAGTTGTACGTCGGTCTGGTGATTCAACCTGTTGTGCTGCCATTCACGAACAGCATTCCAGGGGGTGTTTTCCAACAGAATAACGCTCACCCGAATACCGCTGTTGTAACCCAACATGCTCTACAGAGTGTCGACATGTTGCCGTGTTCTGCTAGATCACCAGATCTTTCACCAATCGAGCACGTATGAGACTTCATTGGACGACAACTCCAGCGTCACCCCCAACCAGCATTAACCATCCCTGTATTGACCGACCAAGTGCAACAGGCATGGAACTCCATCCCACAAACTGACATCCAGCACCTGTACGACACAATGCATGAAAGTTTGCGTGCTTGCATTCAACATTCTGGCGGTTACACCGGTTATTAATGTACCAGCATTTCACATTTAAAATGGCTCTTCTCGCGCTTACAATAAGCTGTGATCTTGAAACTTTAATCGATTAAATATGTTACCTATACAAATGTATTGCCGCCATTTCATTCCTCTACAACTATTTTTTCGTGGTGTTGGGATTTTTTTACGTCAGTGTAGCTCTAAGAATGCCATACTGAACGAAATCTGTAATTTTGAAGAGAAGGAATAGTCGCCGTTCAGTAGGAGTCGCTCATCACCAATTGAACTTCTAGGGAAGAGACAGAACCAGAATTCAAGAACAATCGCAACATCCCTTACCAGAGACCGCAACTCACTCAGGTAGCGACCGAATTCTCCTTTTCTTTTCTTTCACTTTTATTCGGAGTTTAACGATCGTTACGAGCAACTCTAAGAGCTATAAGTCCATAAATTTTTTGCCTGTCCCTAATTTTGGGCCTATAGTTCCAAGGAAGGGAGACAGCCAGCGCAGCATGACAGATACGCTCATTCGGTCACAGCTCTGACAGCTAGTCAGAAACTTACGCCTCTGATCACTCAGGCACCTGGTATGCTATCCCTCTTCTCCAGGTATGTTATTACATAGGTATTAATGGGAATAGACCAGGCTCAAACATTAAGCTCAAACAAAGCACGAAATAAATGTCTCATATATATAATGTCCGTTGTAATTCGTACATAAACGTTTTGCTGTGTTGCCATAGCAACAAAAGCCGGTTTTTCAAAGCTGCTGTTGTGCAGTCATCTCATCCAAAGCATTTTTACATGATAACAGAGCTGCGTAACTTCACACCATCAAAGTGGTTTCTACAACTCCTTAGAAACGGGAAAATTCTATACGTCACTATTATTCTTTGTATTTCGTCGCTCATGAACGAAGTGCGTGGATTTATAAATAATTAAGCAAATGTATTTTCTTTTACTTCTTTTGCAGCTGCACACCGGGGAGGGTGGGGTGAATAAATAAGCTGCATTAAGATTTACGCGTGTTTTATTAACGCTATTTTGGAACTACAACTCACTCACTGCAGAACTGAAAATTTTAAATGATTTCAGCCTTTAAATTTTGGTGGCGCAGTTGTCTAAGCGATGGCTTCTGATCATTCGCCCAAAAGGGGTCCGGGTTCAAATCCCGGTGAGGCATGGATGTTGTGTTTGTCTTCCGGCACTGACTCTTTCCCTTCCCTGGAACCAGTGACCCTAAATTAGGGACGGGCGACTGCTTATAGCCCAATGAGTTGCTCACGGTGGTCGTTAAACCTCCAACCATAAAAAAAGTGATTTCACACAAGGCCATCCATGTTTTCATATATTTGTTTAATTGCGTACGTGTTAATATATAAGATTTATTTTATTTCGTTAAAACACAGAAAATAATAACGCGATACATATTAGTTATCCTTCGTCATACAACTGTTACGTCACACGTTGACATAATTTCATCCGGGAAGTAATTTCCAGTCACTGAACACTTGCCCGTAAACACGAAAGCTAAGTACGACGTCATAAATATTTATCTCTCAACTGTCGCTAATGGTGATAGTGTCTGTTGCATAGCATATACCAAAAATCACTCATCAAGCAGTTGTTGAACTAATTTAATTTCATTCTGTTTTATACCCATCATTTTTGACGAGTTGTTGCTAATCATAATATATTAAATGTACAAACCATCCCATATTGTCAGACGTTTGTCAGAAATTACCAGTAAATATTGTTAGAAATCTGTTAGTGTGATACGTTTGCAAGGCTGAACAAACACTCAGGATTGAAATTACTTGACATGCGAAAGGATAATATAGACATGAAGAGGCTTAGTGATATGTGTGCTTGCAAATGACCAATACTGCCATTACGTGCAGAGTTATAGAGAGATTATTTCGCAAAGAACAGCTCATTTCAGTTTATGGCTTCTCGGCACGCTGTGCAGACAGAGGTGTTTTACATGGTTTATAATAGGACTGTATTTCAACTAGTACTGCGTCTGTAATACACTAAGCCACCATAAGAAACTCGATCTCTTTAATCCACGAAGCGCACTATTTCGAAGAATTATTCTTTTCTTCTTGTGATAGTTCCAAGGAATTTAACTGCTGAATATGAGTGCGAATATTCCTTTGATGTTTTTTTCTTTGATGGCTCTAAATTATCATTGTAATCAATCTCCTTTACTTTTATCTCTGAGAACTGAAGAATGTTTTTCCCTGAGCGGTATTTGAAAAATGTCAGTGAAAAATTTCCAAGTCATTTAGTCGGTATTTTGCTCCTTTAGCCCTTGGAAATGTGCCAGTATGTTATTATTCCGGGACAAGGTGGTGTCAGCGTTCCCCGTGCCCAGGAAGTGGGTCAGCTTCTGCACTCTCAGCCTATTATGACGTCACGAGTCTCGCTCCCAATCGACCGACCCGATTCTCTTCCGAGCGTTTCCTTTGGGAAACTTGCCAATGTCTTCACTAAGAAAGGAGGAGGAGGAGGAGAGACGGACCGACGATCCAACTACAAACAGGTTTCCACTGTTGCTGGCTTTTGACCCTGGCGGCATCGAAACCGGACTTGCATTGAATTTTCCACTCTTGCTCTTCTTGACAACTTTCTATCATTAAAAAGAACTTTCTTCTTCTTCTTCCTTTCTTGCTTACTCCCTCATCCAGCTGGTGTTTATCACTTGATTTTTTCAAAGACAGTATATGTTCCTCGAATTTATTGGAAGACAGGATGCATTCCAACATGGCTTTCAACACCGGGTAAATTTTTAGGGCATCATTTTAAAGAAAGTAGAGTTCAGGTCTTCATTTTCTCACCCGTCTGCCGGCAAATGTACCAATAAACGTTTTAGAAACATATATTTAGACATGTATGACAAAAGATCGTTTGCCTACGTTGCTTGTCCCCTTGTTTGTGGGAAGAAATCTCCTTTTTCACAAGGAGTATAAAAAAATGCATTTACATTTTCTTTCCCTTTTCTTTTTCTTCCTTTGTTTCTTTTTATTATCCCCTTCTTTTTTGGTGCTTTTAATCGCGTAAATGGAAGTATAAAAAGACTTTTGCATGCATTCTTTGCTTTTCCGGTTCCGCAATATTCTCTTTTTGTGACGTACATATACCGTTGTCAAGATAGAACTTTTTCCAGAACAGGAATTCAACAAATTTATTTTGCGTCGGACAGAGGTAGAGGTTCTTTTTTTTTTTTTAATATATTTTCTGCTTTTCCTGCTCTCTTGCTGGCATAAACATATACTTGTGCTTTAGATGAAATCTCCGTTTCTGGAAGACAGCTTGGGCGACTGCTTATAGCCCATTGAGTTGCTCACGGTGGTCGTTAAACCTCCAATAAAAAAAAAAAAAGAATACTGATAGAAACATGCAAATCAAGGGTGCATACACAGACAGACAGAGACAGCCTGTCTCTGCACGGTATATTTTTTATTGAACTGTAATGTGTGTTACTACCACCTGACGAAAAGATTATACTTCACCTATAATAAAGGTAAGAAATCTTAATCATGCTTACCACTTTACGATCGTAAATGCATTTTTCCCTATTCGTGTCACATAAAACAGGAATATCACGATAAGCATAAAATGTGTGTCATTTTCCTTCTAGTATTATTTTATTGAGAAAAGGGCATCACATCTGTTCAAAGCACCAAAGGTTTCGTTCAGCTACTAAGATTAAGTTCCGCCCTCCAGTCTTCAGTCCCGTCATTCGTTTTCCGCTGGAGTTCAGAAATCCGTAAAATTAGCCTACATCACATTTCAAGTGCATGTGATTTCTTCTTGTCCGTCTCTTTAACGCTTCATCCTTCGAACTTATAATTACCTACTGCGAAATGTCGTTCTATAGAAAATAACCCTCGGTTTTGTCTTAATTGAAACCGCTTTGTTTTAATTGGCAGGCCTCAATCCTCGCTCAATTTCAATAAATCATAAAAAGAAATTTTAGCAACACTTTAATTTTGCATGTCAACGAAAAGAATCACTGATTCTTGATCCTAAACAGGGACAGAAACAGAAAATTGCTTCTCTGATTTGCTTTCTTTCGCCACGAATATCCTCACTTCGTGCGATTTAGGATTATTCACGTGGTGGTGGTCACTGTTGTGGTGGAAAGGCAATGTTAAACAACAACGTTTTTTGGAAGCAGAGCAACTTTTTTGGAAGCAGTTTAAAAATTTAGGACGTTTGATTAAAGTAAAATGTATTTAGAAATTCCGCTTAATCAGTATATCTCTTGTAATTCGGAGAAAGATACAGGATGAAGCAATTTTAAGGATTTTTTAAAAAGGAACGAAATGAAAGAGATTAATTACTCTCTTACGCAAAGGAAATAACTCATGGTACTATTCAATAACCACATCAAGTTCAACTTCCCAAACAGAACTGCTTCTCTAACATACTAGAGCGATTCTTTCTCTTACACACAGTGGAATTGCACAACTGTTTTGTTTTACTTATTTCTCGTACTAGAAGGAAAGTCACCTTTTAATGACTGAGAACAGACATGAACGGTATCAGTGTAGTGGGTCACATCACAGTTATTCACTCAGAACTAGTAAATGTACTTTGAAACAACAATCAATCTAATGACGTATTGCACACTAAATTTTTTACTATCATTCTACGTAGATAAGGAAACCTATTTCTGCAACATCTGTCGTAGATTTTTTCATCTAAAAATATGCACTGTACCCGTCGCAGAACTTTGAAAGTAGATCCCGGGACACTGGGATCTTATCTCGAGACAAGGGTCAAAGTCACCAATTCCGGAACAATCTTGCCGTATACGAGATAACTGACAGCCCAAAGAATCAGCCTTCTATTGAATTTCAGTATGATCTTTCATTTGCTAGAAAGACCTGGACAAAGGATGTAGACATCCGTTTAGGAACTGAAGAAGTGTTAAGGGCTGTAGGGACGTTATTTGTTGTAGCGGTTAATTCAAGCCGTCGTTTCATACAGTCCAGTTGGCATCCTAATCGGCGGACGGACAAGCGGAAGTAAGCTTCGGTGAAATCATGTAAACGAAAACGAAGAAAAGGATACGAGGAATTGCGTGACCCCTCTTGGATTCCAGGCGAGAACTCAATCTCTGCATCATGAGCTTGTGTTGATGACATACATACTTGCCCGCCAAGGAAAACCGGTCCGTTAACGGAAGATCTAGGAAAACAATTTCCATTGAGCTCGGAAGTAAGATGCCCAAAAAACGCCCAGGGAATGCCCCATCAAGAATTTGTGTCATTATGTCATACTTTGAATGCTTTTGGCGCGGAGTTGTTAAACATGTGAATTTTTAGCGCAAATTAAACACGTGAATTCTTAACCAGAGATTTACCGGACTACTCTAAACGTAAAAATTACCGGACTGCCGAATAAAAGCCAGACATCCGGTCTGATATTATTTAGAGTCAGTTTAAAATAAAATTACGATGTGCTGCTTGAGAGAAACCTTTTTCTACATTAATGTGAATGCATATCTTGTGTCAAAATACTAGCTAATTTTTTGTGTTTTATTTAGAGAAACGTGATACTTTCACAAAACTTTAGAAAGAGCTTTCACTTAAATCTCTTTTTTAAAGTCCTCCCCAATTTTTAAAACTGATCATATTGCAGTCAACTTAACTGAATTGAGGCGTGCTTTGCTGGAAACAGATAAATGAAAATTAATCTCTTCACCTTATTATTTTCCCCTTTTCTCGACAGATGATCACATGTAGGATGTATACATAATTCTATGTTGAGTACATTTCTAAGCCGATAAAAGCGATCTCTCGAAGGATGACTTTTGTTAAGACCCTGCTGAGTGTATTTCTACGCCGGGAATAGCATTTTTGAGAAGTGATGTTCATATGATTATTTGCCTCTAAGTGCGTTCATATGCTTAAAGTAGCTGTTTTCTAAACAGATGTTATTTGCCTATGGCACTACTGAATATATATCTGCTCTGAAAATAACAAAAACATTGTTGTTCCTTTATGGAAATCGTTCAGTTCTTCTAAAGCTAAAATGTTTCTTTGTAATTTCATAATTTCCTTTCGCATATTATACATTTCCTCTTAAAGAGTGTTTAAGTTAATGAACTTCAGGCCGTCCCAGTGACCCTGTGGTCAAAGCGCTGGCTTCTGACTGTTAGTCCGAGTGGACTCGAATGAGGTACGGGTGTTGCGTTTGTGTTACTGGTTCTCAGCCCTCTTTGGAACCAGTGACACCAAATTAAAGACAGGCGACTGCTTGTAGCCCCAGCGCTGCTCACGATGGTATTTAATCCCCTGCAAAAAAAGCTAACGTTCTTCTCAGTTGTACATTAATGAAAATGACTAGAACCTTCTGTGTTATAACGTACTGCGTGAGATGTTGCTCTTTTGCGTCTTGAAAAGATTCTCAACATGTGCTTTGTTACAAACAGTGTCTGCAGATATTTACAAGAATGGTGCAAAACATCGTCTGCTACCGCTTGGCTTTTTTTTAAATTCCATCTATGTTTGTGAAACCTCTAATTCAGAGACTTCGTTGATTTTTTTTATCAGGTAGTTTATTTCCTGTCTTCTCTCTTATACGTTCCACGAAGTTCAATTTCTTTGTCACAGAAAAATTCACGAAATTTACAAATGATACCTACACAAAGATTTTTAATGTTTTTAATTCTCCTTCACAATGTGTTTAAAATGTTATTTAATTTTGTAAAATAGCTCATTTTAAATGTTACACTTTAACGTAATTAAAAAATTTCTCCGAAAACGTTGAGACGTATTTTCAACAACGCAGTTTGTTCGATAAAAAAGTTTTGAAAATACGTCAGCTTGAATGCATTCCAACATTCTCAATCTTCCGATCACAAAAGGATCCCCAAAACTATGCTTACCTTTTTTATATCAAAACTGAAAATACAATAACACATGCAATGATTTGGCTGACAGGACTAGAAAAAATTGTTTGCATTCACACATTCAGGTTGTTGTTGTTGTTGTTTTGTAGGATTCGAATGACCACCCTGAACAACTCAATGGGCTATAAGCAGTCGCCCTTCCATGGTTTAGGGAACACTATTTGCAGGAAAGCCAGCGCCGTAAGACAAATACATCAACCATGCCTCATCGGGACTCGAACTAGGGCCCTCTCGGAAGAAAGTTCAGAATCCGGGGCTGCCAAATGCTTTTGCAAAATGTTTAAATAGATAAAGAGTTTGCGATGGCTGCTAGTGCTTTACGTTTTACTGCGCAGCGTGTTTTAATTCTCAAAAGACATCTTTTTTGCTTCGTATGCCATTCACTACATCCACAACACGTTTCATAAGAATTCACTGACATCATATGATACTGATACTACTTTGAATCATTGATTACATAACCTCGTTCACGATCGAACGGCAAATGGGATATACCTTCTAATACGTTTTCAGTTTACGCGGATGTATCTCATGTAAAAATTGCGTTGTTTGTCTATCATATATCAGTAGTAAGCCTTGTGTCACATTTTATTCAAATCATTGTTTTTTGCTGAGGTCTGAGCGTCATGCATCTTGTGTTAAGGATTGTATATGTGTGTGCTGTGATTTTTAATCTTCCTCGAACTCTGATAATGACACTTCATCTTTGGCAAAAGAATAACCAACCTTATTCAGTTTGATTTTTGCAAAACTCAGTCCTTTGTTGTTAGATAGAAAAGGAATTAATTTTTTTCTGAAGATGGTTTCTTCGGCAAGGAACAGTCATCCCTGCTTCTTTGGCTTTAATTTTTTATCCCAGCTTGTTAGTTGTACAAGTCTCTGGAAACACTTTTTTCTCTGAAGCCAGACTGTCAATGTCAACCATTATCAATCCACTGCTGGATGAAGGTCTCCCCAAGTTTCTTCCACAACTGTCTGTCTTGAGCCAATCTCTCCAATGTTATTCCGGCATGCTTTCGAATTTCCTTCATTCATCTCCCATGTGGTCTTCTTCGGAGTCTTTTTCTGTCCCTTAGTAACCAGTCTAAGATTTCGGTTTTGCGTCGGTGGTTTGTTCTTCTGAAAACATGTCCAGCCCATTGCCATTTCAGGGATTTTACTCTGATCATGATGTCTTCTACGAAGGTAAATGTAATTAACATTTTTCTTATCCAAGAATTCCTCTTCTTATCTTTCCTGGTTACACCAAACACTTATATCTCCATGTTACTTTCCGTTGTCTGCAGCCTTTGTATGTTTTTTTATAGTTAAGATCCATGTCTCTGCTCCATATGTAAGAACTGGAAGGATGCATTGATTAAACACTTTTTAAAAAAAACATAATGGTATATTGCTCTTGAAAATTGTACTGTTTCTTCCTAAAGCTCTCCAGCGAAGTTTTAAACGCCGATTAATTCCTTCATCAATGTGACCCTTGCTTGATATCTGTTGTCGAAGGTAAATGTAGGTATCTGTTACCTAAAGATTTTCCCCATCAATCGCAAAATTTTAATTTCTTGAAAAAGCGTTGTACGTCAGTTTTGTCTTCTGAAAGTCCATTTTTAATCCCACTTCTTTACTCTTGTCCGCAAGGTCCTGGATGAAGGAGCAGTTGCAAAAATGACTATGTCATCAGCAAAACGAAGGGAGTTAAATATTATCCATTAATCTTTATCCCTTTGTTTTCCCAGTTCAGTGATTTAAAGACATTTTGCAATGTGGTATTAAAGAGTTGGGGAGATATGGCGGCACCTTGTCTCACTCCCTTTTCAATTTTAATTGGTTCTGTATCCTCAAATAGCCGCACTTTTGCACTTGCATTTTCAGTATGCATCTTCAATACCGCAGGATTTCAAAGCCATTGTAACTGCTGATGGTTTTACCGAATAAATAATCGGTAAAATCCATAACGGAAGTTCATATTCTCTTGCTCTTTCAATTAGTTCTCTCAGTACGTGGATATGATCTATAGTGCTGTAGCCACTCCTGAATCCAGCTTGTTCTCTCGGTTGAGCCATGTCCATTGCCACCTTCAAGCGGTGTGAAAGAACTTTAGTGAAGATCTTATAAACGACTGAAAGGATGGATATATATATTATGAAAAATTTTTGTTTGACAATGTAAAACTCAGTCATGAAATATTACCGCTTACATTTGTGAAGGGCACTCAAATAATCTTTGAAACGTCTTGACGACGTGCAAAAAGGAGAAACTAGGAGAAGCCCTACCCTAAATAGTTATCAGCATTTCTTTACCTACAGATGGGCTTTCTTAGTTACGGATGATTTTTACCTACGGATGATTTTCTTTACCTACGGTAATGAAAGTTAAAGTACTTCACAGTTTCACAGCCTCCGTAAGAACTGAATATCCGTCAGTTTCATAGATTACACGAAAATTGACGATTACTCAATTCTGTACATATGCAATCTTTCAGTGTTTCACAGTGTTGCGACTTACAAAAAATTTGACACTTAACCCATTTTTGGCCTGCATGAGATATTAGGAACGCAACTAAGTGCTCCTAAGTTATTCCCAAAGCAAACGTGCGGCCTGATTTTTAGTATGGCATTCATCTTATAGTTGTAATGCATCCGAATAGGTACAAAAAGCAGAAGTTAAATTGCAACAGTAAAGAACAGGTCACCATGTAAACTTATTAGACAGATGAAAGCATAATAAGATAACGAATGATGAATGAGAGTGGTGTACCATCTAAAATAAACGTACCGGGACACCGAGAAAGATACCATTCCCCATCCCGCTTAAACGTCGCATTTCAGGTAAGTGTTTGAATAGTGAATGAGCCCTAGGCCATCCTGCGTGTGGCTCTAACTTAGCATCGCACGCATTTATGATATTTTGTTTCAACAAGGAAACACTTAGCACAGTGACCCGTGAAATTTTCCTCGTAATGATTTGCGGAATACTTACACGAATTCTTTGAGCACAAAGGACATTTTTCTTGATTCACATACGTTAAAATTTAAAAGCCTTCAAGCAGATGAAAAGAATATGGGATAAGGAAAACGTTTCAGTAATAGTGAAATTCCCGATGATTTTATTCTTGGTGACTTTTCTAACCGAGGGCAATTTTCCGCCGTTAGGGAGCTTGTTTTTTTACCAAATTTATGTTCTTTCAATGCGTAAAATCTGGTACGAAAGTCTTTCAGACATGAGTATTCACGGAACGTCAAATTTCTACCATGATCAGATTTGATTTACTTAACATGTTGACGAAATGGTGATTTATTTTAATATTTTTCTTTTTACAGTGGCTTCAGTATCATTGGTGAAAAGACAAGTGGACACGCAAAACGATGCTGAGCTCTGCAAGGGCAGATCTCCTAGCGAGTACTTCCGACTCACGGCCGACGACGACTGCAGGGACGTTGTTCGATGTTCTGTTCAGGGTCTCCTGGCACTCCGATGTCCTTCAGGACTGGCCTTCGACATCGAAAAGCAGACATGCGACTGGAAGAACCATGTGAAGAACTGCGAGCAGCTTGAAAGTAAGCGAACAGCCTTTACTGTTCTTCATTTCCAGACACGCCCCAAGAGTGTATTTAAGTTGCTTTTTTTCTCTTTTTTCATCTTGCCTGAAACCAGTTGCAATCGCCGTCACTTCAGTTAATGAATAAAAAAATATTGCCATTTAGGTGACAAACCATCTCAAGAACTTCACAGCTGTTTCAAGGGCTCTGAAATTGTATGCCAGAAAAAATTAACATTTTTGCGAAATTACCGGAGTCGTGTCTATTCAGGTGGAAAATTTCGTTACTTGACGATTGTGCGCTTTTTAAAACAGAACGATCGGTTCTACAGTTTTTTCTGGAGCACTCGCGTTTTCAATATTACTCCAGAAAAGTACGCTTCAACCGAATATAAAACACGTTCATTACCACACGATAACGCTGGTAATTTACATTACACTGTTAAAGTTACCTTCTAAATGATTAGCCTTTCTATCAAATCTTCGAGGAAGGTGTTCAAACCGTCCATTCAGTGAATAGAATTTTTTTCAGCTACCATGAACTATAGTAGTGCTGTTATGTATCAGTATATTTATGTGTGGCTCATTCTCTGCGCTTTCCTTGGAAGCCGAAGTCCTAATTTTGGCCACTTCTTTTAGCTAGCCTTAGGTACCACAAAGAACGTGAAAAAAAGATAACTTGATAGTTTCACAACTGAAAATTCTGCGCTTTTCAATTTCCATTGCAAAGTCAAACAATAAAAACAAAGAGTATCCTCGAAAGCAATATTTATTTCGGCTTCATTAGGAAAACTACTAAAAGACACAAATTATTGACCAGGTGCTCAACTACAGTGTAATTCCAATTACCAATATCTTGCAATTTTTTCAGTTATTAAACAATCAATTTCAAAAGCCTTCGGACAGGTTTTCTTACTACTTATAAATTCCTTTCTAGCTCGAGTTGGCATGGTTGGAATAAAGGCTAAAATAGAGCAGACCGTCAAGTACTTTTGCATTTGGAATGTACTGAGATAGTTTCCAAAACAAAATTATAGACTATTTGATTATTTTCTTCCACTAAATTTAAGTAAAACAAATGACATTTTAAAAGCCCTTTGACAGTTATTTTTCTTCCTTTTTTTCTTTCTTATTGGTCATCACGATATTTCTCGTATTAGATCGCCAAGAATACAAAACTATTGTTACCTATCACATAGCTTTTACTTTCTGAAAGTATTAAGACCATTTTTACAACTATTCATATCTGAAACTATAGATAATATTGATAGGTAACCTATAATTTCATTATTGAAGAAGTTCTATTCAGGAGCTTGAAACTTAAAACTATGAAAATGCTCGATGAATAACATTTTGACTTACAGAATTGCATCCTGTAGTTTGTATCAAAAAATTATCGCTTGACTTGATAAGTATAATAACTGTGCTTAAGATCATGAGAAAAATCGTGCTCTATTGTGTATCCGAAAAGTTTTTCAGATAACTATGAAAAGTCTTTCAGATAACTTGAAACTTCATCATGTGCAGTAGAATTATGTGCGGCAATGAGTATTTGGGAAATATAGAGTCCGCAAACAGCCTGCAATTCGTTTGTGAGTGTGTAGAAACTTTTATAGTCCGGATGGATAACTTGTAACCTCAACAGATAAACAAGAACGGCATCCTGCAATTTTCATTCGAAAACTTCCCACTATTTATTTGTTACTGATTTATTCAAGAAAATCACCTGTCCGGTGTCAAAAAGCTATCCATTGAAGCGAGAAATGGGGGGGGATTGGCCCACTTTCTTGTATTCTTTTTGCGTGAATTTTTGAGAATGAATGTACGATTATTTTGGAAATTATGAATAATAATCGTTTATTTCATTTGATCTTTACTTCTTCCTCAAAAGTTATTTTCTTGTAAAAAGAAAAGCAAAGAAAAGAAAAAAGAAAAACGTTTCTCCTACCTTTGCTGGACGTTTGCTCTAAAAGAGCATAGCAAGGGTCTCCGTGTTTCAAACAGTAATCAAGGTAGTTGCCTTCGATGCACGATAATTACAATAAACCCTACACAACACAAATTCAAACTCACTGACGGAATTTAAACAAATTATTGTATAATGTTAAAAGGTTAAAAGTAGAACCATAAGAACTTTCGGGTTTCCCTAGAACCCATCATCAGATGAATGAAACCGAAGAATGAGGGGAAGACAATAAATAGACACACTTCGTCGCGAGATAATGACGCAAGGAGTACATATGATACGCAGCGCCACAGTTATGACACACGAACGTCTATAGTGCTGTTTGACATACCGGCCAGGCTGTTCATATGAGCTAACAACATCGGTAAGTATCATAAAAGGTATAAAATTCTAGAACACTACAAAACTAGTTACATTAAATTAAATAATTGAAAGATGGGTAACGTATAGAAATCAAAGAGGGAAAGAAAATATTACCTTGTCATCTGGAGGATACAAATAGAAACTCCATAGCATTGAATGTGTAACATTAATCATTGCTAAACTAAGTATTGACGTTCACAGTCTGCTGTATATCTGGAACAAACAGTTAATTGTTTCCAGGGTGTCGGAATAAACTTAGGAGTGTTATCATTAGAGCATATCTCACATCTCAAAGACATTTATGCTGATAAAATTCCTACTTTTATGATAACACACCTACTTTTATTCTGACACCTTGGAAACAATTAGTTGTTCCAGATATACAGCAGACTGTGAACGTCACTACTTAATTTGGCAATGACAAATGTTACACATTCAATGCTATGGAGTTTCTATTTGCATCTTCCAGATGACAAGGTAATATATTATTTCCCTCTTTGATTTGTATACGTTACCCATCTTTCGATTATTAAATTTAATGTAATTAGTTTTGTAGTGTTCTAGAATTTTATACCTTTTATGATACTTACCGATGTTGTTAGCTCATATGAACAGCCTGGCCGGTATGTCAACCAGCACTAGACGTTCGTGTGTCATAACTGTGGCGCTGCGTATCATATGTACTCCTTGCGTCATTATCTCGCGACGAAGTGTGTCTATTTATTGTCTTCCCCTCATTCTTCGGTTTCATTCATCTGATGATGGGTTCTAGCGAAACCCGAAAGTTCTTATGGTTCTACTTTGAACCTTTTAACCTTATACAATAATTTTTTTTAAATTCCGTCAGTGAGTTTGAATTTGTGTTGTGTAGGGTTTCTTGTAATGATCGTGCATCGAAGGCAACTACCTTGGTTACTATTTGACAATTTCTGCACGAATTTGGATGTCTCTGTATTTGCTTGAGAAAAATGCCGCCGGTCCAAGCAGCTGTTATAAATTAATCAAGCTGAAGACATAGGGTATTACGCTTGGAGCATGGTATGCCTTACCCTTTTTTAATGTTGAAAGGAGCACTAGTACCTATTGCGTTGCCTGTCACCCCCCGGACTTGACATTGCGATCGTCCTTATCCACGGACTGACATAAAACACAAAGCCATTCTCCCTCATAGATATTCGGACACCCGAATCCCATCCAAATGCTCCTCTCTTTACCTTGAGCGAAGAGCAAAAAACAGTGCTATATTCGGTACGACAGCATGTTCAAAGAAGGCCATTAGTAAGGATGCTAGGATATTGCCTTCTTTCGTCCCTATGGTGTGGTAATGGCATTTCTAAAGCGGCTATAATGTACCACAAGACTAAATTTTCCGGCTTGGTCTGGTTGCTCCATTCCGGCCCTGCAAGATATATAAACTTTCTCTTCAATCAGAGTTAAAACGTAAAATACACATAACCATTTATTATGTTTCAGTCTGATTCACGAACAGCATGAAAAGAAACAACTGCTCTTTATGAAGACGCACGTGATCTCTAGTGTGATGATTAAGGTTGCACGGGAACACTTCCTTTTATGTCGAGAAGGAGTAGATGTGCTAAATTTCTCGCACGATTCGTCTAAGGCTCCAAATCTAGCAGCCATTATAAATTGAGCGGAAGTTATAGTACCTGAAATTTAGAAGTTAGAAGAAATATATTTAGAAGTTTGCAAATGAAAACTACCACAAATCTGTATGAATAAAGAAATTACAATTGATCGTGTAAAAAAGTTATGCACTATTCGGAAACTTGAGTTTGAAACTTATAATATGATCATATGAAATATTCTGAAAACTTCCGAAAGCCTTCATCGATAACCTACTAATTATACTTAATAAGTGTCTTAAGTGTAACATTTCAGCATTAGCGTGCGCAGGATTTGGTAATCGGATATGTTAGATTTAGAACGCAACGAGCAAACGAGGAACCTCGTTAAAGAGGACTACGTGTGCCATTTTTTTTTTTTTTTTGTGAATTTGTCGACAAAGTTTCCCTTCAAATAAATGTAATGATATTTATTATTAACTATGCTGTGTAGTATTACAAATTATGGCATTCGCTCAACATTATTTATTAATATTTTGTATAATATTAATATACGTACAAAAATGATTAAATCAAGGCAAAAAAAAGTGGGACCAAAATAAGTATACCTTTCTACAGTGCACTGCGGTTGACGAGACACCCATGAAAATTTTATTATCAAAAGCCAAAAAGTTAAAGTGACAACTAACATCTTTGAAAAATGTTAGTTGTCAAATCGCGACGGAGGTTTTTTTTTCTTCGGGAGTATGCCATTTTGCATTGGATGTATCCCTGAAGTATGCTGATTATGAACGCGAATTTTTTGTATGTCAGATAAGCTAACAGCACTTGCTCACTCTACTTGAGTTCTCTGTACTCATAAATTTGACAGTATGTTATAACGAAACAAGTTTCCATATTTTGACGATCTATATTTCAAACCTTACAGAATTTATCCGATTTTGTTAATCGAATTACTTTCCTGGCTACTAGTAGTTCGGTACGCAAGAAAGAGAGGAGTGCAACAAAGGTTGCATTCAAGGTGACGTTCTCAGGAGAACAGTTTTCGTACAGCAGATAGAAAGTAAATAATAATTAAATTAAATAAATAAAGAAAAGAGTTTTTTCAATCTAATGAATATTCAGTTCTGTGAAATATATAAGGTGATATTTAAAATCAAAGAGAAAAGCAGATTGTCACATGTTAAATTACAGTAAGACAAAAAGCACTGAACACATGAATGCTGTATGTGCACACTGACGAGCCATAACATTACAGCCACTTACGAAATAGCTTATTGGTCCGCCTTTTGCTGCGAACTATTCTGACACAGCAGAGTCCTTGTGACACGGGGCTTGTCTTTCTGAAAGAGTTCACTGCCATCCAGACATACGGTCATCATGCAGGGTAAAACCTGGTCCGAAACAACCCCTAGGTAGGATCTGAGGGCTCAGTGATTGTTCTGTGTGTTTGAATAAGGAGTGATTATTGACTTGTGAATAAAAAGTTAAAACTCACAATAAGAAAATTACATTTTCAAACATCTTTGCTACGTACATATCAAAGCTTATATCAGTCGACAAAATTTCTTTGATAACACAGTTTCTACTGAAATGGTTTTTATTCTTCCAATGGGACTGTCACTCCAGGAAAAGCAAAGGAAATTTCAAATAATTTGGAATATATCATAAGTACGTCACAATATATTCGGTATTTCATAAGACGTCACTCCGAAAGTGCTCGATTTTCTGTTTAAATAAGCTACGAGGGAAAATGTAACTTTCGACCTTTTCAACATCATATTTTCTTCCATATATAATACAGTCAAATGAATGTTATTCATAAGTTTCAGTTTTAATGCAGTACTATTTTTACTCTATTTTAGAGCCTCGTCTCGCTACGCCACTTTTAGCAACAGATGAACCTCTGTGCGAAACTGGAAAGCTTGCTTGTGGAAACGGTGATTGTATAGAAAGGGAATTATTTTGCAACGGTTTGCCAGACTGTAGCGACGGATCCGACGAAAATGCTTGCAGTAAGTTTTGTTTTTGTGCTTCTTCCAGGATAAGTAAAAAACTACTCTGTTTTAATGCGAATAAAGTCACACTGACGTCAAGATGTGTATACTCACAATTCAGCCTGCGCGAAAACAGGTTTCAACATTTTCATAATTCAATGGGATCAAAATTTTGACGCTTCTTATCGGAAATACATTTCTCTACCGATGAAACACAACCACATTCCGGATATCAGGGCACTTCTCTTGTATAAATCACGCGATCTAAAATAAAAATGTAAGGGAATAAGAAAGATAAGAAGTACATCTCCCCTGGCGTTTGTTATCTGGTTCAATGCCAAAACTTGACGAAACTGCTTTCGGATAGGTGCACTATGATTTTTTCGACGAATGGATGCTTTCAAATTTCATCATGTTAAAAGAATGTTCTGCTCCTCCTACATAGCTCTTTTAACGAGGAGAAACATTTTTGGCCCTCTGTGTATATTGTCGTCTGCTCAACAGTATATCAGCTGTGTACGGCACAGTGCTTAGAAGATCTTCAGCATTAGATAGTGTGACATGGACAACGAGCAACTTCTTTCAACCGAGCACAAATGCTTATTTATAAAGTAGAAAAGCTCCACTATTATGAAATTTGCATAATTCATTCGTTACTTAGTCAGTACAAGGCGATATCAGAACGCACGACGGTGAGAAGGATAACAGAATTTTAAAAACGTTCCCTTGGAAATATGCATATACGCTACCCCAAATTCAAACGTTTGTCTCGTGTGGATATACATTCGGGCATCAAAGAAATCCTTGTCATGAATTACTAACTATGATGAAACATATTGTTTCACTTGTGACCTGAAAATAGTAATTCAAAAGCCTTCCTTGCACAAAAGGAATGCTATATCTATCACACGAATTTCACATTACATATCGCATTTATTGCACATATTTTATATTGCATATTGTACTTATGATACATATTTTCGGAACACACTTCTCGGTTGATCACAGATGCTAAAAATGGGATTCACGTTCAAGAATTCGAGCTCGTACCCTCTGCACTATGGCGAGCAGATATTTTTCGTAACGTTACATGCGCTATTGGCAAATTTGAGGACAGCATCGATGCCATGCTATCTATTGGCATCGATGTTGTCCTTAAATTCCTCAAATGTCTGTGAGTTTTTTTTTCATATACTAGTGGCCTGATGTATGAAACAAGCACCAGCCTCAGAAAATGAAATCAAGAGACGTTTCGTGTTACAGCCCATTGGCCCCAGTGCAGAGCGGGCTGTGAATATTCAAACTATCTTCTGCCTGCTGTTCACTTGAAGCAATAGTGCGCGTCTGTTACATCGTACAATCCTCTCCAGCAGCTGTTTGCTCGCATATCAACGTCCGAGTCGCGTACGCCAGTGAGGATGACTCATTTCTGATTACTATTGCGTGTTTCTTATAATTTTCTACTTCAGTGTATAAATCATTGTGCAAATTAATTGAAACAAAGTGCTGCTTTTGCTACACTAAAAGTACAAACCACAGATTTAATTTTAAATCTCAAAAGTGACGCATGAACTGTGCGTAATGATTGGTAGAAGAGTAGTTTGGGGAGGGGTTTGTAGCTACGCCCTCACCAATCATCATTCGCTAATGTGAGCTGGTTATGAAGTGTCTCCATTATCGGTGATTCATTACTGTTCTATAACTAACATTTTGCATTTTTTTTTACTTTACTTGTTTTTCCGCCATTACTGATTATTTTTCGTGTACCCCTGAACGGCCCAGCACGTAACCCCCGGGGGTACACGTCAGAGACGTCGACAAGGGTGTGGAGTGAAAATTATCTTGCCCACCCTGCAGCCCACCCAGTTTAAGATGTGCCATATTTTAAATTTTTTGTAACTTTAAAATGTAATATGGACTTTGCCAAGAAATAATGACTCCCGTGTTTTCGTCGTATAGACCAACATATATCCCCCTAGGAAGTGTGTTTTTCCTTCTCCGTAGAAAGGTTATCCAAATAGCATCCACAGGGCAATGACAAAATTCAGTTGTTCTCCACTCTTCCAAATCCTCACTCTTAAACTTTTTTTTAGTTATCAGCGGTGAATAAAGACGGTGAACTGGAATTTACTGTGGTCATTAGTAATCGCTTTGCTGTTGTTAGAGGTTATCAGTAATTGCCCTGCTGTTTGTTTGTGTTGCTAAGTAGGGGATTCCAACACGGAATGTGGAGTCTAAAGCTATACCAGAGCTGTTAAGATTGACTTAGGGCAATGAGGGAGTAAGTCGTGGCGGACGACTACTTTGAGAGAGACGAATGCAAGACAAGGCTGCTGGCTTGAAGGAAAGGAGTTAAGGAGGAGAATGTATTGTTTGCGTCTCCTTATTTTCCTTCAATCATAACCCACGAAAACATCTGCTTTAAGATCCTTCTCCAAGGCATGCAATTTTTGTTTAATCAGGGCGTGTTACTGGTGCTGATGGCAGTGTGTCATGTTCATTATACGGGAATGTAATTATTTAGGTTTTTCTAATTCTATTAAAAATGGGGACGGAATATTAGCAAAAAAAAAAAATCCAAACGATAGATTCTTTTGTATTCCAGAAATAGACAGTTCCAAAATTAATGAGTATGCATCCAGGAGACGGGAGGAGAGGGGGAGGGGGATGCACGAATACCTTGGCAGCCTGTAGTAAAAAACATTACAATTTCTTTCCTTCAGTATTTAGTAAATTAAATAGCTATCAAACTTGCCCTAATAAAAATAATTCTCGCCCACCCTGAGATAGAAGTCTAGCGACGTCCCTGGTACGCGTACCACCGGTTGAGAACCGATGCATTAGACGTTCCGAACCTTCGTTCGTGATGGATATGTCACCAATAAAATGCACACAGATCATTACTTTGCACGAGCACACATCTAAGACCTACTGGGATATTGCCGAAACAGTCGGTGTCAGGCCTCATAACTGTCAGCCATTTCAGCACTTTGAAGAACAAAACCGGATTGATTTCTTCAAATCGAAAAGGCAAATTGGACCAAAGAAGTAGACATCACCAAGAGACAACGCCTAATTGCTTCGGAAAAGTAAAATACAGCCTCAGAAGACAAGTGATGCAGTGAACACAGATTTGAAAGAGAAAGGAATAGAGGTCACCTCTTCAACGGTATGCAGACGACTTCTGGCACATGTTCGTAAGGCCTGACGACCTGTGAAAAACCAACGCTTGGCAAAACTGATGTAAGAGAAAAGATACAAGTCGTCTCTGAAATACAAACACTAGACCAAGGAACATTGGAGAAAAGTGTTGTTCAGCGATGAAAGTCATTTCTTTGTATAAGGCCAGCGGTGTCAGCACGTTCCGATATCACCGGCAGAGAAGCTTCAGGATTTACATGCCAGCCAGACGGAAACATCCTCAAAAGAATATACACTGACGGAAAAAAATCCCAATACCACGAAAAAATAGTTGTAGAGGAATGAAATGACGGCAATACATTTGTATAGGTGACATATTTAATCGATTAAGGTTTCAAGATCACAGCTTAATGTAAGCGCGAGAAGAGCCATTTTAAATGTGAAATGCTGGTGCATTAATAACGGTGTAACCGCCAGAATGTTGAATGCAAGCACGCAAACGTTCTGCATTGGTCGTACAGGTGCTGGATGTCAGTTTGTGGGATGGAGTTAAATGCCTGTTGCACTTGGTCGGTCAATACAGGGACGGTTAATGCTGGTTGGGGGTGACGCTGGAGTTGTCGTCCAATGATATCCCATACGTGCTCGATTGGTGAAAGATCTGGTGATCTAGCAGGCCACGGCAACATGTCGACACTCTGTAGAGCATGTTGGGTTACAACAGCGGTATTCGGGTGAGCGTTATCCTGTTGTAAAACACCCCTGGAATGCTGTTCATGAATGGCAGCACAACTGGTTGAATCACCAGACCGACGTACAACTGTGCCGTCAGGGTGCGTGGGATAACCACGAGAGTGCTCCTGCTGTCATAGGAAATTGCTCCCCAGACCATAACTCCAGGTGTAGGTCCAGTGTGCCTCGGCCGCAGACAGGTTGGTTGCAGGCGCTCACCTGGACTCCTTTTAACCAACACACGGCCATCACTGGCATCCAGGCAGAACCGGCTTTCATCAGAAAACACAACAGATCTCCACTCCGTCCTCCAATGAGCTCTAGCTTGACACCACTGACTTCGCAAACGGCATTGGTTTGGAGTAAGTGGAATGCACGCTACAGGGCGTCTGGCTCGGAGCTGTCCTTCAAGTAACCGATTTGTAACAGTTTGTTGTGTCACTGTGGTGGCAACTGCAGCTCGAATTGCTGCCGTAGACGCGGTACGATGCACCACGGCCATACGCCGTACACGGCGGTCTTCCCTCTTAGTAGTGCTACGTGGCCGGCCGGAACCCGGTCTTCTTGAGGCAGTACCTTCCCTTGACCACCGCTGCCAACAATCATGCACAGTGGCTACATTCCTGCCAAGTCGTTCTGCAATATTGCGGAACGAAAATCCACCTTCTCGTAGCCCTATTACACGACCTCGTTCAAACTCCGTGAGCTGTTGATAATGGCTTCTTCGTCTTCTTAAAGGCATTCTGTTTTAACCAGACTTAAAGAACTTGGCTGTTCAAGGAACCTGTTCAAACTGATCAGCAGCTACCTGTCTGATAGAAGAGTCGAGTTCGAAGCGGGGAATGGGCAATCCTCGCGTTCGTACCACAGAGGGTGTCCGCAAGGATCCAACTCCGGGCCGCTCTGGTGGAACATAGTTGCAGATGCAGCATTGAATCTAGACCTGGGGCCCGCAGTGGAGATACAAGCCTATGCGGACGATTTCGTTCTCGTGGTCTCCGCCTCAGGGAGACACGTGATCGAAAGAGAAGCACATAGCGCCTTGGATGTGCTAGACAATTGGAGCAGAGAAAGCAAACTGTGCTTCGCTCCTGAGAAGACCACTCTGCTAGCAATAGCGAAGAGTGGAGTAATGAAAACACCACCTAAGTGCAAATTCCAAGGGTGCACTATCAAGGCGGTGCGTGAAATGAAGTACTTGGGTGTGGTCCTGGATCAGAGTCTATCAGGGCTGCCACATCTGAGGCACCTTAGAACAAGGTGCACGGTGATTCTCAATAGATTGAATGGCATGAGGTTAACGGGCAAAACCAAGAAGGCCATCTATCAGAGAGGAATTGAAAGAATTCTGACGTATGCAAGTGGAGCATGGTGGACTCCCACAGTCAGAATGAAGAAGGGGATAAACCAAATCCAAAGGTTGGCCCTACTAGGGATAACCGGTTGTTTTCGCACAACGTCGACCCTAGCACTTCAAGTGCTGGCGGGGTGCGAGCCGGCAGACCTAGTAGTGGAAAGGGAGGCAGCAATGCACTGCCTAAGGTCAGGCGAGGACGCCTACCTTCTCGGTGTGCCACATCGAGCCTCCAACATGGAGATGGAAAGCGTGGACTGGCAGATCCACCCTGCCGAGGAAATTTGCCCACCGTGGGAAAAGGAGAAACCCACGGGAGTTGGGCATGAGCTGTTCACGGACGGCTCAAAGTTGAAGGGACAAGTGGGGGCAGGCTTCTGTGCGTTCTCGGATGGGAACGAAGCCACTGCAGGAAGCGTGAAATTATCGCAGAATGCTTCTGTCTTCCAGGCAGAACTTCTGGCGATCGAGAAGGCACTCACCTGGGCACTCCCCAGGCGTAGTGACGAAAGAATAAAACTCTACTCGGACAGTGAGGCAGCACTGCAGGCTCTGAGTAGATTCAGGGGAAGAAACCCCATCGTCCAGAGGAACAAAACCCTCTTGAGGGCAGAGGGAGATGGGGCAGTCAGTTTCCACTGGGTACGAAGCCATGTCTGAACCCTAGGAAATGAAAGGGCAGATCAGCTGGCGAAGGCAGCCACGCTGAAAGAGACGGTCGACGTGAAATGCAGAACGCCGCGAAGGAGTATTCGCGCAGCATTGGCACGACAGACCATGACCGAATGGCAGGTCAGATGGGACACGGGAGAGACAGGGCGGAAGACACACAGAGTGTTTCCGAAGGTCTCGACCAAACGTGCACAGACAAACAAGTTCCTGAATCAAGTACTCAGTGGCCATGGCATCAGCCCTGAATACCTAGGCAGATTTGCCATCAGGAACTGCACTTGTCCCTGTGGAGATAGAACGGCAAGCATAGAACACTGCGTGCTCGAATGCAGTGGCTTCGCCGAATGGAGAAACACACTGATCCCAGGTGTGCAAAGAACGCGAAGATTGGATCTGCTCATCCAATCCTCCGTTAACAGGAGGGGGATAATAGCCTTGGTTGAAAGGCTAACCCTCCAGCAACATACCATCTTCCCCAATCAAACGGGGACCGAAACGCAGGAGGTGAACGTGCACACCGAAAGCGATTCGGAAGAGGAATGAGGGCAGAAGTCTGTGGGAAAGCAGACAAAAATCCCTCTAGTGTAAATACCATGTAAATACTCTTTAAATCTCTCAATGTTGTAAGTCCTAAGCATGAGGACAGTGTAATTGATGTGTGTAAGTCTTTTTGAAAAATAATAAAGGGAAATTATTCCCCAAAAAAGTTCGAGGGCAAGGAATCTTCCAGTCAACGATAAAGTAATGAACGACCTATCCCGCCAGACAGAGCGGGAACCCAGACAAGGTATACTAGGTCGCCTGCCAGCACGTCACCGCGGGCTGGTCTCTGGGCCATTGGGGTGGCCAGGGTCCGAACCGGCGTCTCAAGGCAGGATAATTGTCGCAACATGTCAAAATAAAATCCAAGGTGCTCAATCATTCCCCGTGGAGCCAAGACATATTGGCGGAACGGGACAATGAAATCAGTATTTTTTTAAAGGCATTCTTGACTAACATCAACACTTTACGTCGAATCTCAACGATAACTAACGCTCACGAACGTTACAGCGCGTATTTACAGCAAACCTGCTTTGCATGTTCCGAGGGGCGCTACTAGCGCCACACGTATGCGCCGAGCGCGAAATTTGCATAGACGTCATCTTACAGATGTACTCTCACCGCCTACCAACTGCCGTTTATCTAACACAACCCCTTCTTGGTGTTGGGATCTTTTTTTCCGTCAGTGTGTTTTGGGGATGTTTCAGCTACTTCGGCAGTTTGCATCCGGTCGAAGGTATGATGCGCTCTATACCTAGCTGATTTACGAGCGGGGTCAAGAACACTTTATGATAAAAAGTAAAAGTTTTATGCTATTTTACTTGCTGAATGACTGAAAACGCTTACTTTTTTCTTTTGTCGGGAACCCTCTTTTGTATTATTATTAAATTGTCTGAATACGGTAAAGCCTCCTGACAGAAATTTCTTTGCAATCCTCTCTGCACTGGATGGAGTAAGTTCTGATGTTAACTGTCTGCACCGCGATAGCTTTGCCGGGATTAATGTAATTCTCTGAAATCTTTTAATGCAAAGCAAATTTTGAAAGACCTCCCCCTCCCCGATAATCAAGAGATCCACCCTCGACTGGGGAGATGTCGCCACACCAACGACGATCAACTTGATCCTTTATTTAAAGTTTTACAACTCACAAACAAAAAAGTACAATGTACTTAGAACGTTTTAAATAAATGCATAACAATCACTCTGAAATGTACATTTCTTAAGAGCAGTAACCACGAAAAGATAAGTGGGTTCTCAATGCGCAAAAAATATAAAAAAGAAGTATGTAATTTAATATGTACATGCTGTCAATGATGTTAATTAATGAATTAGTTCAAAACCAGAGAACTCCCACAATGCAATTTAAACTAACATCCACTACTAATGTAGTGATATACAGGGTGTTCGAGAATTATTGGACACATTACAAAATTGTGTACAAAAAAAAAACCCCTATGAGCATTGTCTGTTTTTCTGTCACGTATTACTAACACGGTTTCTATATTTTTGTTTTGCAGAATTGTTATTCCCAGAATCCGATAGATGGCGCTAGGTGTGACCTGATGAGGAATGTATGAGAAATACGCAGTCAGTAGTCATGTCATCCGTACAGCAGAAGGCGATGTGTGTGTGTTATGGCTTGCGGAATTAAAGTCTGTCATTAAAGTTAAAAGACGGTACCGTTTAGAGTATGGTTGTAATCTTCTGTCAACGAATGCAATTAAGCGGTGGATGAAACAGTTTAAAGAAACTGGCAATGTGGAACATCGTGGAGAAGCCGGTAGGCCTAGCGTCAGCGGTGAGACGGTTGACCAAGTTAATGAAAGTTTCCGACGAAGCCCCAGGAAATCCGTTCGTAAAGTAAGCAGAGAACTGTGCATTCCGAAATCGACAGTTCACGATATCTTGCACAAGAAATAAAAATTTCATGCTTATAAAATTCAAATAGTGCAAAAGATGCATGTAAAGGATCACACTATGCGATACGATTTCGCTGTGGATATGCTGAATCGAGTGGAAAACGAGGAAAACTTTCTCAGTACTGTAATGTTTAGTGATGAATCCACATTTCATGTATCAGGTATTATGAATCGTCACAACTGTAGAATATGGGGCAGTGAACCGCCTCATGATGCTATTGAACTGGAACGTGATTCTACAAAAGTTAATGTGTGGTGTGCGCTATCAAAAAGAGTAGTGATTGGCCCTTTCTTCTTCCGCGAAGAAACCATAAATGGTGACAATTACTTGGATATGCTAGAAAATTTCGCTATACCCATGATCAAAAGATATGATAACGTCGTTTGTGTGTACGAAAGTGCCTAAATGAGCATTTCCCAAGAGATGCATTGGGCGTGGTGGTTCCATTCCGTGGCCACCCGCTCACTAGATCTAACTTTATTGGATTATTTCATGTGGGGTTATGTGAAGGATCGTGTTTATCAGACGCCTTGTACTGATTTGCAGGAACTGAAGCAGCTTATCACAGCTGCTATTAATTCCATAACTCCTCACATGCTTGCCAATATATGGCATGAAATCGAGTATCGCTTGGACGTATTACGAGCAACCAAGAGATTTCACATCGAAATTTATTAACTTGTGTAGTTGCATTGTAAGTTAGTACAGTCACTTTCTTTCTATCTGTTTAATGTTTTGTTTTATATAATTTTGTAATGTGTCCAATAATTCTCGGACACCCTGTATTAAAAACATTAAAGAATTAAGTAAAATTAGCATAATACCCAGCGATTGTACAAGGAAAACTATTAGTACAAAGACACAATTCTATCCAATAAACAGTTATTCATCACACTGAAGAAAGAATACAAACACGGTGCACATTTCCAAATTCAATACGCAGAATTCTCAAGTAATAATCACATTTTCTAAATGCACACACAAAAGTGACAGGCCAAATAATTCAATACCACAAATACATCAAAAAGACAATTATTCAAAATAATTCAACAATTTCAAAAGGAATTTTGACATAGCAGTAACTAACATCCTGGAAGTCGTCCAGGCAACAAAGGACAACAAAACCCCACCAACTTAGGTCGGGCAAAACTAAGACACATTGCCAATTATCGGGTTCCAGTCCGAAATCAGAGGAAAGAATCCGAAGAACCGGAGACGTCGAGTACTTCGCTCTCGCTGTACTTGAGGAACATGACACTCTTTGGCGAAGATGAGGCTTCCTCAAAATTCCACAGATGTAAGTCTCTGTCATAGCTCCCAAGTATACTGATCTAAAATTTGAGATATCGGGACACTCGAAAACCATGTGATACATCGTAGCTGTCTGTAAACCGCCCTTTAAATTTGAGTTCTTTAAGTTGAATCGCAAGAAGTAAGCAAGGCATGAACCATGTTCAGTGGCCAGTTGATTTAAATATTTATCATCGAGGTATCTATCAATAGACACTGTAGGTAATATTGAGAAAGTATTTCTTCCCTTATCAATAGTAGACCATCTTTATTGCCAAGCCTCCAAGAGAGAACGTCTGGAATTAGTCAGAATTCCTTCTTTTACAGTGAGCTCTCCTTGAAGTGTGGTTTGCTGGCTGATCCGGAAACCTACGATTCCGTCCCAGCCCTTTCTCAAGGGGGAGAATTTTAAATGTTCCAAAAGAAGCTTTCACCTGATAATCAACTTGTGACCTTTAGGTACCTTTTCTTGCCAATGAGTCAACAATCTAATTTTCCTCTATCCCCTGATGGGCGGGAACCCAATGAAAGTGTATATGTCATGTCCCAAACTGAGAAGTAAATTCTGAACTTCAGCAACCAGCCTTTCTGCACAATCATAGTTCGATAAAGAAGTAAGAGCAGCCTGCGAGTTCGAGTAAATATGGACTTCACATGCACAAGAAGTTGCCGAAAACCATTCCAATGCAGTCTTAATTGCATACAATTCCGCCTGGAGCACTGATGCTTGACTTAAACGACCGCGAACACGAAGAACTACCATCAGATGTCACATAGAATCCGACTCCCATCAAATTCCCAGTCTTAGAACCATCGTTAAAAATCTCTTTGCCGGTTTGTGTCGGTAACTTAGTACCCCAAGGAAGACTTGTTTGAAGAGCAGGATGTATGAACTCATAACGCTTTTGTCTCTCAAAGTCAAATGGGCGAATTATTTCCCCGAAGACACGGACTGTATGATCAGAATGCTGTAATTTATATGAAGCCGCTTCCATTTCAAGAACCAGATCAAAAAGCTCACAACCCGCAAGTACCTGCAAAGCAGCAGTTGTTCTGTAGCATCCAGTTATTCCAAGTAACGCAGAGCGTTGGATCTGCTGAATCTTTGTTGATGCTCTGACAGAGGATGGAATAAGACATCTTTGTTTGTGATGCAAGTATCTTAAGACCTTTTCTTTGTGACTGTTACTACTGTTTCCTCACGGCATCAAGTCTTCTCGCAGTTAAAAGAGACGACAGCCGTACACAATATGAGTGACGCAATAATTTTCAAATCACTTTGTGCATTTGCGTGTGGGTCCATTTTATTTATTCATTTATTTATTCTTGTTCCGTAATACATGGAAGTCAGAGAGCACAAGACCTCAACTATGCAGTTGATGGTTCAGACTTTCGTACCTGAAATGTTCTAACATTTAAACGGTTTAAAAAGTTGTGGCATTCGAGAAATACACCATTCGGAAAGATAGATTTTCCCCCAAAATAGATTCACAAATAAATATTTGGAATTTTAAACCAACCAAAGGATTTGTGCATGCTAAAATGTGTCTGAGTCCTTTATTTCCATTTTCGACTTATTCACACCATTTCTTTTAAGCACGTATTTAAAAAAAATGTCTACTTACAATATGAATTTGCTCTTTAGTCGTTCTGCAGGTAGTTATCTACTTTAACTGAAAAATTATTTTGCGTTTGTTTGCTGGGACCGCGAGAATGATAATCCTTGTACTTAAAACCATTTACGATGTAGTTTTTTACTAAGTGGTTGTTTGTATGCTACCTATGGTCTCCATGCATCTTCAAGTCATGTTGCAAAAATATTTCAATATCGACTAACTGTAGCAAAGGTATTCCGTATAATTTTTGATTTGTTTAGATGCACTATTTTCCCTTTCAGGAAAATGCTCGTGTGCAAAACTATTTTCCCTGAAAGGCAAAATAGAAAAGTTGTGTATCTAAAATATAAAAAAAAAAAAAAATGTTTAGGAAAATTTTTGATTTGTTTAGATGCACTATTTTCCCTTTCAGGAAAATGCTCGTGTGCAAAACTATTTTCCCTGAAAGGCAAAATAGAAAAGTTGTGTATCTAAAATATAAAAAAAAAAATGTTTAGGAAAATTTTCGATTTTATTTAGGAAAATTTTGATAATTTTAATGAAAAATCTTATTTTAGTTCCTTAACAAAATACTTATGTTCGACACAAAACCTCTGTTATTTGAAAATATTTTGACATCCCATTGCTGTAACCACAACAAGCCTTTTCATAATTTTTCAGCTTTTCTCGTGCAAAATTTCTCCGGTCAGTCGATAAATTGAAATTTCAGAAATTTCCCTCCCTCTAAGAGGTGTAAATGCATTTTGTGTTGCGTGCTGTATCTGTGATTCTAAAGGTCTCGTGTGAAAAAAACCTTTTCACTTGTATTAGATGATACCACGATAAAATCATCCCGCTACATGGCATATATACGCATTTGTATTTCTCGCAACTTCTCCGCCGCTATGTTTTGGACTGGAAAGATTCTTTTTTTATCAGACAGTTCTAGCCATCACAAAAAAATTTCGTAATTTTTTCCCGTTATGTTTAGATTCAAAATTTCCCACTGGGTGGTGTACATGTATATTTGTACTTATAACTGTTTCTCTTGTAGACCCAGCAAAAAAATGTGTAAAAACTACATTTAAGTAGTTATCTCTTAAAAGAACTTTTTACACATTTTTTTGCATTCCATATGAAGTATCTACATGCTGTATGAGAAACGTTTTGGAAAACACTCAGTATATACTTTTAGGTACTTTAAAATACTTTCAGTATACTAAGTTCTGTACTTTTACTAAAGACATACTCAGTACATCTCAAAATTCGTTGGCATCTTTCTTTTATTATTTCGGAAGTCAAAACTTAATTGCGTTACATCACCGCTTGTACTATTTGTTCGAATACAAACAAACGCTCTTCTGCGTAGAGAAAACACTTTCCCTTAGGCTACTCTGAAACCAGAGGAAAGTATGTGTTTAATGTGGAATACTTTATGAGTGATTAATAGGTGTTTATAAGTGTTCCGCGGAGTGTTTCGTTGAATCGCATAGAACCCTTGTTACAACAGGAGTAAAGAAAAAATTATGTTCATTTACCGTTGAGTAAAATAAAAGAAGTATTAAGAGATTTTTCAGAAAACAAATTAACGCGCGTGACAGATTCGAGACCATTTATATTTGTCTCACGCGTCGTTAATCCAGAAGTCTCTCTGTCTTTTTTGTAAGCGTCCTCGTAAGCAGTCGTTCATGACCTGCTTAGATTCATTGGGAAACCGTGGACAGCTTTTATTCCCAGATACTTGTTCAGTGGTTTGTCTCTCTCTCTTCCGCAGTTCTATTAAAAGATTATGTGAAGGCGAATCGGAAAGCAATTGAAGGAATTCCTGATAGTTCTCTTGATGAAAGACCATCGAGGAAGTGGACAAAAGCTGGAAACAAAAAGGGGGAAAAAAAGAAAAGAAAAATGGCGCCTTCCGAAAGAAAGCTGTGTGAGAATACTTCCTACAAGAAACCAGTTAAACTCCAACATTGCATACCATCTGGGTATCAGAAACTCTGTGCTACGCACATCGCAACACGGTTTATCTTAAATGTAAATCGTTTGAAAAGGGAAACAAAAAGAGTTCTGCTGAAGGAAAACATGAGTATTATTCTTGACTGAGGTTAGTGATTGATATCTTGACGATTAGGGTGATTCGTGATAATATGTTAGCGCTTAACTACTTCAATTAATCTTCACATCATTACCCATACTACAAGGAGGAAATATGATTCATTGGAACAGTAGTGTTTTACAGAACAAATATGCGATTTCAGTCATTTTTTCTCTTTCCGCATTATTTATTCGGCAGTTATGTAGTGTCTTTTTTTAAATCTCCCTTCTTCATTCAGTTCCTTTTTTCCCCAACCGTTTCTCTCACTTGTTGCGATATTCAAGCGTTAAATTATCTTAAACTTACAAAATTGCAGTTTTTCTAACTAAAGATAACTTTCACGTTTGCTCAGTCGCATTGCGTTGCTTTAATCCTACCGTCTGCTCCACATTGTTGTTGGATGTTCAAAATTGCGTTTGGAGGGTTTAAAGCAAAATAAGAGCTGACTGCCAGATAAGGTTGTAAAAGTCCTAAACAGGATATATCTTTAAGGAAAGTTCTATTGCATTAGATAAAACGAAAGTAAATTTTAATTTAATCAAGTGTATGTTTTCCATCAGAGATCATTTTTGAAAAAACTTGCAGACTAGTGCATGGATTTTATTTCATTTAGAGCCATGGAGAGTGCCAAAATTTCTTTTTGCTCAGAAAACGAAACTCACTCGTCAAAATTGTTAGCCAAATTTTCTAAATAATTTCATTTTTTCATTCTGAAACACGACAGGGAGGAAGTTTGTCCATTTTAAATATTTCTACGCTTAGTCTTGGACTTGATCGACGTTGAACAGCTGAAGTGCAATTCCTAAGAACATATACATTCTCGGACAATGAAATTTGCGCACCTAGAAGAAAACATGCTACAACCGTGAAACTTTGCAGATAGCTAGAGTGCGTGCTGATAAGCAAATGACCCAAGTTTGGAGAGATTTCGCATGACCGCACACCCTGTGGTGGCGCTGCAAGCACGAACCGGCAGCCTTATAAACCGGCGTGAAGTCGATGCCCTATGAAAGCGAAAATCACCGGCCGATGCAAGCCGGAGCACAGAGCGACAAGAATGCCGGGTAGATGCTAAAGACGTCGATTTACGCAATTTACGGACTTTGAGAGAGGCCTGATCATCGGCCTGAAAACCGCAGAGCAGTCGGAGCGCCGTATATCCCTCCACGTGGATCGTTCTGACCGTACCGTCCGACTGTGTTTTGAGCAGTGGACATGTGACGGCACTGCCACAAGGCGGAGCGGCTCCGGACGGACCAGGAGGACCACCGGTAGAGAGGATCGACGGATCGTCCCCCAGGCACGAACGGATCCAATGGGGACCTGGTCCACTATACAGGCAGATGTAGTGGCTCCTGTGTGCCCACAAATAATTTACCGACGCCTCGCGGAAGCGAATAGGCGATCCCAGTACCCCTTAACGTGTGTTGTCATTAACACCGGAACATCGCCGGCTCCGTGTGCAGTGGTGCCATGCCAGAGCGACGTGGAACGCCACAGACTCGCGACGTGTGGCGTTTAGTGCAGCTCCGTTTTGGGGACAGATGATCATCGTGTCCGGGTGTGGAGGCCCCGGGTCAACGGCACATTCCCCCTCGCTATCGAGCGCCACACCTCCCCCAGTGCAGGCATTATGGTCTGGGGAGCCATAGCTTACGATAGCCGATCAGCTCCAGTAGTGGTAGGTGGATCATTGACGGGTCAGCGGTATGTACTTCCATTCGTGGCCGGGATTCCAGGTGCGCTATACCAGCAGAGCACACGGCTCGGGTTGCCCAGGACTACCTACGTCATGTCCAGACACTTCCAGGGCCTGCCCGCTCCCCGGACATGTCCTCTATCGAGCTCGTGTAGGACCGGTTGAAATGCCAACTGCCACCGTGCCGCAGGACAACATCAAGCGTCTGTTCACCTCCATGCCGGACAGTATTGCAGCATGTATCGCAGCACGAGGCGGTGCGACGCGCTATTGAAGATGACCGGACTGCGTGCCACAGATCCCTCTGTAAGTGTCCTGCAGTTCTATTTTTGCCATCATGTGTATCATTCATCTGTATCATTACGTCCATAAAATTTCAGTTTAATCCGATGCTTCTTTCTTGGTACGCAAATTTCATTGTCCGTGAGTGTATTTCCACAGCACACAGATAACAAATAACGTGGCTTTTAAACCTTTAGCAAAATATGCCATTCAAGTGAGCATGTTCAGTCATTTCTGTCGGAAAGAAACAAGCAATTGCACACGCATACTCTAAAATATGACAAAATGACAATGAACTACTGACAGTTTATAAATTTGTGTTAAGCTGTCCCGGTGGCGCAGCGGTCTAAGCGGTGGCTTAGGACCGTTCGTCCACGAAGGTCTGGGTTCGAATCCCGGTGGGGCATGGCTGTTGTGTTTGTCTCACGGGGCTGGCTCTCTCCCTTCCCTGGGCCCAGTGGCCCTAAATTAGGGATGGACGATTGCTTATAACCCATTGAGTTGCTCACGGTAGTCGTCAAATCCTCAAGCCCCCTCCCAGTATATACACTGCTGGCCACCCAAATGCAACACCAAGAAGAACACGAGATAGCAAAGCCAGATTTACGGGACACATAACAACAGATACAAAGATGAAACGATTGAGCTTACCGGCCCGTGCGAATTGCGGAACACGCAGACATTAATAGTTCGTGTGGCCCCCATTGCTGGCAAAAACGGCCGCAACGCGCCGCGGCATCGAACGAAAGAGGCTTTGGATGTGGGCTTGGGGTATGTCGATCCAGGCTGCTTCCACACGTTGCCATAGCTCATCAGGCGTAGTCGCGGGTGGTGCTTGCCGGCCACTCGGTTGACGATAAGCGACCAAACGTGTTCGATGGGAGACATATCGAGAGAACAGGCGGGCTACGGCAGCAGTGACACCTGGTGGGCCGTGAAGAATTGTTGCACGATGCGTGCCACGAGCGGGCGCGCATTGTCCTGTTGAAACGTGGCAGCTGGTCATTACAGTCTCTCACCGCGGTGCCGATACACGCGGATCCGACCATCGTGGTGTTGCTGGCAGACGCGGGATTTGTCGGAGAAGACAATGTCGTGCCATTCCGTAGTCCAGGTGCGGCGTTCAACGGCCCACTGCCGCCACACTCGCTGGTGGTGTAACGTCAATGGTAATCGGAGCAATGGGCGCCGTGCGACAAGTCCCCGCTCCTGCAGACGACGTCGAACGGTACGTGCTGACACAGGTTGTTGCGCAACACACCCTAATTCCTGCGTTAACGTTCGTGATGTGGTGGTTCGAACCATCAATGCCCGCCGCACAACATGCCGGTCTTCTCGTTCGGTGGTGTGCCGCGGCTGCGGTAATCGGTCCGTCCGTCCCGCCTGCACCCACCGAATCCATACTCGCCTCACTGTGGCTGTATGTCGTCCCACACGGGCGCCGATGTCTCGGTACGATAAACCGCTGTCGCAATAAGCCACTATTCGTTCTCTGTCGAACTCCGAAACGTGCTGGAATGACTGCCGTATTCTGCGACGAGGCATCAGGAAGTTTCCCACGCACAGCTGCCGCAGCACAACACACTTCCACTACTTATACCCCGCCTTCTGTGCACCCTTCTTATAGTGCTTCTCGGTGTCGTGCCGGGCGCACATGATTTGCATATGCCCTGCAGTGCTAATCGTTTGCATGTCCTCTCGCGGGCTACGTATGTTGCGAATTTCAGGCCAATCGGATGACTCCTTCTTGGTGTTGCATTTTGGGTGACCAGCAGAGTATATATATTAATATGACCATGCAATGTTCTTTCAATAGCATCAGTAACAATTCATGAGTAAATAGAATAAGAGTTGGGAGCTCGCCAAAATTTCCTTACGCCGCTCGGTAAAGAAATTTTGTCGGGTTGTCTGGTGCGCTGGCTTCTGATCATTCGTTCGGGAGGGCACGGGTTCGAGTCCCGGATGAGGCATGGGTGGTGTGTTTGTCAGGCGGTGTTGGCTCTGTTCTTTCTTTAGGATTAGTGGCCGGAAGTTAGGTATGGGTGAATGCTTGTGATGGTCGTTAAACCCCGAAATAAAAAACAATCCTTGCCATGTGATTAATCCATATGTTTAGAAAAAATTATCGACACTATGTACATAACATTTGTGAAGTACTACAGAGGTGAAGCACGTGTGAAGACGACATATCTGCAGCGATGAATTCCGCCGTCGGTGTAGCTTAGTCGGTTAGAGCAACTCACTCCGGATCGAGAAGACGCTGTTTCGATCTCCGTCACCGACAAATTTCTTTCTTCACACAATACAAATAGTTAAACATAAAATCTTATTCTGAAGCTTCTCCCATGTTAAAGGGTGTGACCCTCTAAATCACACCTTACCGAAAATTCCTCACTTAGGCGGTTCAGACAGAATCCTTGTGGTTTCTTTTGCATTCAAAAACTGTTTATAAATGTTTCTACCATATAAGTTTAAATAATTACTTCGAAAGTGATTCCGACATTCCTGATAACTGACAGAATCGGGGTTCAATAACCTACATTCTTAAAACTATAACCTATTTCTATTTGTTTTATTTATTTCTTTTTATTTAATATTCCACAAGTTTTTGTATTCTTTATTTTGATGAACGTTTCTTTTTATAGCTGTGGACAGGGACCCAAACAGAGCTCCACCTTGCGACCAAACGCAGTGCGCTTTACCTGATTGCTACTGCTCACCTGACGGCACACAAATCCCCGGAAAACTGGAACCTAACACTGTTCCACAGATGATCACGATTACTTTTGATGATGCTGTCAACAACAACAACATTGGCGTTTACGAGAGAATCTTCAGGGAAGGGCGTAATAACCCTAATGGATGTCTTGTCAAGGGAACTTTCTTTGTCTCTCACAAGTACACCAACTATTCAGCAGTTCAGGAACTGCACAGAAAAGGACACGAAATTGCTGCACATTCTGTAACGTAAGTCATACTTTTCTTTTTAATAATTTTACTGCAGTGGAGACAAAGTTTTGTTGCACTTTTCTTGTTTGCTTCGGGGTTTTACCATAATCAATTGTTATGCAGTCGCACAGCTGTAATTTAGGGCAATATGTTCTACGAACGTCAACTGACAAGCACACGGCTCGTGCTTCATCGGGACTCGAACCTGTGCTCATTTCTGGCGACTGATTGGTAGCCAGCGCTTCAGGCCACTCATCCACGACAGCGGTGGGCCTTGCACTTTCTTTGTGTTTCGTTTCGTTGCTTAACGACCGCTATGATCAATTTGTATGGCAATAACCAGGTTAGGGGCCACTGGTTCCAGGTAAGGGAGACAGTCAGTGCTGTAAGACAAACACACCGTCCTTGTCTCATATGGGATTACGCTGAACTTTCATCTCGGACGAATTGTCAGAAGCCAACGCCTGAAAATACGCCGATTCCCTTGCACTTTTATCCTACGATTTGCATAACTGTTTTGTTATACATTCCTAAAAAAAATAAAGCAATATTACATATTTAGTCTGAGAGAAGGCACATTTAGCCTAAAGCTTTCGAAATGTGGTTTCCATGAAAAACAATGTGCCTGAAAAATTTCATGTAGTGTAACTCAAAAGTTCAAACCATATCCTTGTCAAATTGAAGAAAATGAAATCTCAAATACTTATGATTTTGTGTTCCAAAGCAAACAGCTTTGTCTTGTATGATTAATCCTTTACACCCGTACATTGCACAAGCTTCCTGGACATTTGTCTCAAACTAAGTCTGTAGAAAGTGGCACTCATAGTCTGTGAAAAATGTATTAGCTACAAGTTGAACTTCACATAACCTATCTAATGCGCCGGAACATGACCTGTTACGAGGGTCGATTGATAAGTAAGGTCTCCTACCGTGTGGCGTCGCTAGTAGTTAAGTAAGAAAAACGTTTGCGCATGCGTTCGGTATCTAGTACTGTGTAGTGCAAACGAGCTTAGTTTTAGTTCACTGTTTAACGTCCTTGAGTAATAGAGTTCATTAGTCCTGAGTGCTACCTCCGACTCCGAGTTACGTATGAAGCAACGATCAGTAATAAAGTTTTGGATACTAGAAGGTTGCGCGCCAATCGAAATTGCCACTGGAGATGAATCCTGGGTTCATCATTATGATTTAGAAAACAAAAGGCAATCCATGGAGTATCGTCACTCAGCTTCTCCGAGCGTAAAGAAATTCAAAGAGTTCCTTCAGCGCAGAAAGTCACGCTCACCATTTTTCGGGACGCAAGGGGCGTGATTTACAAGGAATGTCTGCCTAAGGGAACGACGATTAATTCCGAAAGGTATTGTGAAACCTTACGAGCACTCAAGCAACGCATCCGAAGAATCAGGCCTGAAAGTAGGACTTTTGCACCACGACAACGCATGGCCACATTGCAGTCGACAAACGATGGAAACAGTGACAATTCACACTTGTTCCACACCCTCCTTACAACCCAGATTTGGTACCGTCCGACTTTTGGCTGTTTCCAAAATTGAAAGAGATGTTGAAAGGTCAACATTTTTTATCCGATGTCGAAGTTGAAGTTGCTGTGCGCAAATGGATCAAAAGCAAACCACAAACTTTCTTCATGGATGGAATGAAAAAGTCGATAGAGCGTTTGGAAACATGTGTAACAGTAAATGGTGACTATGTTGAAAAATAAGGTTGTAATGTTGAAGAGAAATAAATTTCCTTCATTTTGATATCACTTTAATTTCTTTATTTTGACGGAAACTTATTTGATAGGATTAGAGACCTGACTTATCAATCAACCCTCGTGTTTACTGAAATTCAGAGATACGGTAGCTCAAAATTTTGAGGTGAACTCTTCTAAAACTCCTCCCCCATTTCATTGCTGACTGAAATGGAAAAGAAAATTCCCCATCCATGTTTGCATTTTTTACTGACTATGATTTCGCTACCTTTCTCCCATTTCAACAAATTGACACAAAACTGGTTTAGTGTATTGAAGTTTCTGTACACTTCAATTGTATAAATAAGTGACGAGAAACTTGGTTTTTATGTGCTTTTTAAAACTTGATTTCTTGTGTTCAGCATTCCGTAAGTGTCGAAATTACATTAAAGATTTCATTGCAAAATTTTCATTAAAAACGTTTTTGCTTATAGGGAACATGGCAACTTGGATCAAGAAGTGAGATTTTCTTTTTACGGTAATGAGTAATAGGAAGAATAACATCTTTAAAAAGAGCAAAATCCTTTCACTTAATGATAATAATACATTACATCTGTTGCTAGCTGGGAAACTTATAATTTCTTGCAATCCTAAGTTTCATGAAGAGCAGGTATGATATAGAACAACGTGTGCAATTGCCGCGATTTTATGCTGCAATTTACATAGCAGAAATTCGTATGCTCAATGGCTCACTTCATCCTTTCCCTTGCCCTTTTCGGACAGCCGTGTGATTGCATTTTCTTTAAAGTTTTGATTGCAGTTATTTTTATTTCCTAAAACAAAACTTTCTTTCCTTTTCATATGCTTCAATAAGTTTTCTTTTATTGATACTCTGAAGTAGAACTTCAGGTCTTTCAAGTTTCCACGATACTCCCTATAGATGTTGTGTTTGTCTTACGACTCTGGCTCTCTCCCTTTCTTGGAACCAGGGAGCCTAAATTAGGGACGGGTGACTGCTTATAGCCCATCAGGTTGCTCACGGTGGCCATTAAACCCCCAAACGAACAAACAACCCCGCAGTACTACTAAAATAATATTATTTGATAGTGGCACGTTTCCAATTAAACAACTTCCTGCTTCTCAGTCTGTTCAAAGCTTAATCTTTCGCGCTTGTAACTAGTGACAAAAAATTGAGTCTGAAAGCTTGAGTTTTATTTTTTCTGGGAGATCTCTACATTTTCCACAGCCTAGTTAGATGATCATTAAAAGTTTCAAACTAGCGTCGTATCAAGTAAGAGCCTGCCGTTATTTATTTATTTTTCGCTGATCCTAGTTTCTAAACACTCAGACTTTTTAACATTAATATTTTCGCTGTTTATTTTTATTTTAAGTTTGTGTGGATTTTTAGTACACAGAAGCACCGTAGCTTTAGTTTCACTTAAACTTAGATCTAATCGATTTTCTTCACTCCGTATGCCTCACATTGCTAGAGGTCAAGAGAAAAATAAAATTATCAAGAAATATAACACAGCTATCAAAGAATCTTTTTGAAGTTTCTTCTGTGTTTCTTTTGGAATAACAATCCAATTTTTCCAGAAACATACAGGTTAATTCAATCGGGACTGAACACTTATTATGTGGAATATATGAGATGGGGAATATATGATGAGCATGAAACCCGAACGATGCGTTTCTTTATTCTCTGTCGAAGCAGTCGACATACATTACCTGTGAATAAAATGTCTCTCCGGCAGCTGGGTGGCGCCGCACTGACAAGCCATCTGTCTAGTGGTGGTGGGGGAATAGCGTGTCTCCGCAGACAGTTTAAGCGAGGAGGTCGAATGAAGATGGTGTACTTAATTGAAGAGCGTGTGTTAGTTGCGCGTCAACACTGGGTAACCGGTTCCTTCAAACAATGTCAGAAGGAGTTTCTGAAGAAATTTGGTGGGCGTAAACCCCCCACCTGAGCCACCATTTCGAAATTGGCAAAGAAGCTGGAGAGAACGGGAAGCTTGGTAGTTCCACATACGGGTGGATGGCTCCAGATGGCGGAGGACACAATTGAGAATGTGAAGCAGAGGTTATTGGCATAACGAGTTAATGAGTTTGTGAACCAGCTGGATGATCAGGAACCTGCATGCAGTTAATTTCAACAGGACAGTGCAACGTGAGCATGGGAGAAATTCGCAGCTTTTCCAAGAAAAGGATTATCTCCAAAGACCTGTGGCCGCTTAGGTCTCCCGACCTGACACCCCCAGATTTCTTTCTCTGGGGACTTTTAAAAAACAAGGTTTATGCCAATAAGCCAAGATCGATTGAGGAACTGAAAGACAACATCATACGTGACATTGCTGCCATCGACGTCGCTATTCTACATCGCACATTCGCCGATATGGAGCGTCGGGTGAATATGTGCCTGGACGCTGGGAGTGCGCATTTCCAGCATCTTCTATGAGACATTCCTTTTCGTCATGGATCAAGGAATGTTTTACATTAATTTCATTCAAATGTGCCTTTGCAATCGTGAATTAATTTAAAAAATAAGGTGTTCAGTCCCGAGTGCATCACCCTTTACAAGGGAGAGTCAGATAAAAACCTTAAATACCTTTTTTCTCACAATTTATTGAACAAAAGTGGGACACACCTGTATCATTTTTCAATGAAATCTCCATTTTGTGCAATACAAGTCCTCCAGTGCTTACAAAGTGCATAGATTCCTGTAGAAAAAAATTCTTTCGGTCACGTGTGCAGCCACTCATGCACCACCTGCTGCACCTCTTCATCGAACCTGAAAGTCTTTCTTCCCATCGCATCTTTGATTGGCCCAAAGATGTGGTAATCACTTAGGGTAAGTTCTGGTAAATATGGCGGAAGGTGGAAGACACTCGAAGCGTGTTCTGTGGAAAACATTCGAACTACAGGTATGGTATGGTTGCAATCGTTGTACGGACAGCATGGGGTCAAGCATTGTCATTTTGCAAAAAGGCACAAGTACTCAGAAATCCACGTGTTTGAATTTGATCGCAAGTCGAAGATGATTCCTGAAAAGATCTGTGTACGTGTCACTAGTTACAGTGTTCCCCCTGGGCATGTAGTGCTCCAAAATTACGCCCTCATTCATCCCAAAAGAGAGTCAGCTTAATCTTTCCTGCAGTTGGCCTTCAAAAAACTTTCCTTTTTGAATTTCTTCAGTTTTGGTGAAGAGGAATAGCGCAATTCCTTGATCGCTATCTTTGTCTCTGGTTGATGACATTGAACCCAGGTTTCGTCTCCAATAACAATTCTCTTTAGGAAGCCATCACCTTCTGCTTCAAAGTTCTTGACAGGCATTAACAAGTCGCTGTTTCAATTCTGGTGATGGGATTGCAAAGCAGGGCGAAAGTGACGGAGCAGAACCATGGAACCAGTGATAACAGATGATTAATGCATCTGCCACTAATAGGATTACTGACCGCAATACATTCCTAACGCCAAACGCACAACATTGTACCGTCACCGTCTTGCATTGTTCTAAATGCTTTCAAAGCAATTAAAACTGACAACTGAGTGAACACAGATATCTAGGAAAAGAGAACTCTTTAGTGAAAAGGGGAATATCGGAGAATACCGCAGTCTTGGAAATCCCGTGAAGAACGAAGAGCTGGACTTGGTAGCGGGATCTGAAATGATCCTGCGAGGGGGTGTTTTGGCGTAAATTAAACTCCTGGCTCTCAGTTCGTATGACCAAGCTGTTAGATTTACACTCACGGACAATAAAATTTACGCACCAAGAAGGAAGCATCAGATTGATCTGAAATTATTGGACAAAATGATACCGGTGAATGATACACATGATGGCAAAAGCAGAGTTGCAGGACACTTACAGAAGGATCGGTGGCACGCAGTCCGGTCATCTTCAATAGCGCGTCGCACAGCCTCGTGCGGCGATACATGCTGCAATACGGTCCGGCATGGAGGCGAATAGACGCCTGATATTGTCCTGCGGCACATTGGCCAACACATGTTGGACGGTGTGCTCCAAATACAAGATAGTGCGGAATGGCGTTAGCTGGCCTTTCAACTTGTAAGATAAGGGGCATGTCCGGGGAGCGGGCAGGCCATGGAAATGTATCGTAGGCAGTCCTGGGCAACCTGAGCCGTGTGCGGGTGGGCATCATCCTGCTGGTATAGCGCACCTGGAATCCCGGAAAGCAATGGGAGCACATGGAACAGAAGGATATCATCCACATACTTCGGGCCCGTCAATGATCCACGTACCACAACTACAGCTGATCGGCTATCGTAGGCAACGGCTCCCCAGACCATAATGCCTGCACCGGGGGAGGCGTGGAGCTCGATAGCGAGGGTGGGATTCTGCCGTTGACCCAGGGACCTCCACACCCGGATACGATGATCATCTCTTCCCAAAACGCAGCGGCACTCATCGCTAAACACCACACATCGCCAGTCTATGACATTCCACGTTGCTCTGGACTCGCACCACTGCACATGGAGCCGGCGATGTTCCGGTGTTCCGTCAGCACACGTTAAGGGGCGCTGGGATCTCAGATTTGCTTCCGGCGAGGCGTCGGGGAATGGTACGTGAGCACACAGGAGCCGCTACATCTGCCTGTACAGTAGACCAGGTCCCCGTGAGATCCGTTCGTGCCTGGCTAACGATCCACCGATCTTCTCTACCGGTGGTCCTCCTGGTCCGTCCGGAGCCGCTCCGCCGTATGGCAGTACCGTCACGTGTCCACTGCTCCTAACACAGTAGGACAGTATGGTCAGAACGATCCACGTGGCGGGCTATACGGCGCTCCGACCACCTTGCGGTTTTCAGCCCGATGATCAGGCCTCTCTCAAAATCCGTAAATTGCGTAAATCGACGTCTTTAGCATCTACCCGGCATTCTTGTCGCTCTGTGTTCCGGCTTGCATCGGCCGGTGATTTTCGCTTTCATGGGGCATCGACTTCACGCCGGTTTATAAGGCTGCCAGTATGCAAATGATCCACGTCATGCGCAATCGCACCAAACGTGGATCATTGTCACTGTGCTCCGGCTTGCATCGGCCAGTGATTTTCGCTCTCATGGGGCATCGACTTCACGCCGGTTCATGAGGCTGCCAGTATGCAAATGATCCACGTCATGCGCAATCGCACCAAACGTGTATCACTGTCACTCTCTGCTCCGGCTTGCAGCGGCCGGTGATTTTCGCTCTCATGATGTATCGACTTCACGCCGGTTTATAAGGCTGCCAGTATGCAAATGATCCATGTCATGCGCAATCGCACCAAACGTGGATCATTGTCACTCTCTGCTCCGGCTTGCAGCGGCCGGTGATTTTCGCTTTCATGAGGCATCGACTTCACGCCGGTTTATAAGGCTGCCAGTATGCAAATGATCAACGCCATGCGCAATCGCACCAAACGTGGATCATTTGCATACCAGCACGTACTCTAGCAATTTGCAAAGTTTCGCGGTTGTAGCATGTTTTCTTCTAGGTGCGCAAATTTCATTGTCCATGAGTGTATTTACTAAGGAAATGAGAAAAGAAATATACTCAATTTTACCCAGGCAGTCGTGTCTGAGGCACGACGGCTTGCGAAAAATTGAAGAAAGACAAAAGAGGCAAGTCGATAAATTCTTCAGCTGAAAGAAGTTCTGCCGAGCTAGAAAGAGCTCGTGAAAAGGTTACGATGACCAAACGGAGCGGTGATTTAAACCGCTAGGGAAATTGAGATTGAAGGGTCTCTGTTCTGGTGTATGATTGTATGCAAGCAGCTAGAGAGATACTGAAACACTGTAATTCTCTCGAAAAGCGATGTGGAGAAATATTTACCTGTTGGGAGCTAGAAAGTCCAGTCACGGAATCATCCATCAAGTCAACGGCATCGGTCCATCGTGACATAAGTGAGCGACATCTTGCAATTCCCTTCCTTAAGTCAACTACAGTGTGTGTGGGTTAACGTGTTCCATTCTGTATCTAACATTGAAACAGTGCGCCCTTGAAATGGGCATGCGGTCATACAGGTGAGCTGAAGAGCTACATGATTAAGTACATCAAATACGGTTGTCAGTGCATCAAATATGAGTGTTTGGGCATCATATACGAGTGTCTGTGCATCAAATATGAATATATTTTCAAACAGAGGTCATCGATCTTTCCACGTTTATAAGTGAGTCACGGAAAAATTCTCATTGGCCGCCACCGGGAATCGAACCCAGGATCTTCCAGTTACGCGCCGTATATGCTTCCACTGCACCACAGTGGCCTCGAATTCCTCCAGACTCACAAACACCGTGACTCACTTTTTTTCGTGACTCACTTATAAACGTGGAAAGAGCGATGACCTCTGTTTGATGTTCCTAGTCCACGTCAAATGTCGTTATTATGAATATACCTTATCGGAACACGAGGTAAGTAACTGAATACTGTAAGTAACTTTATTTTCCTATGCATGTCATTTGCTGAGTAAATTGGCTTCGGTCAGCCAATAAAGACTTGCATCGGCTAAGAACTATGGAAAGCTAGACAATATAAGGCCATGAGATAGCGTTGAACTCTAACAGTGCATTCAGCCTAAGAGCTAACTAAAAAGGGGCAATGTCATTTTGGGCCCTACCTTTCTCTCTCTGTATTTGTAATTGACATCTTCGTCATTTTATAATTAGGTTTATGTCAATGAATTAAATGCATGTTGTTTCGTGCCAGTCTTGGAGTTGAATGAATCGTTTTTGAGTGGCAGAAGAATTTGATTTTGATTGGCTAAATTTGTAGGCTAAATTCTCTAACGTAATCACTAAGATTTTGGCAGTAAACAATCCACAGGTAATTATTTCTAAATGCACATGTTTAGCTCTGGATCGTTTGCCAATGTCCGGCCTGCTACCGTTTCAATACTTAATGTGTTCGATAGACTAGTGTTCCGGGGTGTAACATTAATTTTCTTTTCTCTTTCTGAAGCTGGAAACTTCTCAGTAACTGATAACATGGCTATTGCAATTGTGAAGTCCCACCTTTTAAAAAAAGTTCCTTCAAATGCACCTCAAATGGAAGGAAAGAAAAATTATTGACAATGATCAATAATTCAATTCATCGGGGCTTGTTATAAGTGGATTATATTACTTACATACGCAGGTTTTCATGCATGCATACTGTATGCGTACATGTGCGTGTTTGTGTGCTGTCATTCATGCATTTTCGTATCTAATGAGAACAACTTTTTTAATTATCTATCAAGTGTTAATCACTTTAGATTCCACTCCACTCGTTTAATTAGTTCCATTGCTGCTGAAGGATTTGGTTGGTAGATAGTATTTCACAATGGAACGCAGTGGAAGTCATTCCAGTTGCTTTGCTTGTAAGAAATTTGTTCTATCTCGTGTAAATGGGGTGCGTCGTATATTCAATCTCATGTCAATGTGGTGCTTCATATACAGGATAGCTTTGCATTTTCGATTGAAGGAACACTAAACCTACATTCGAAACTGTGACCTAAAGAAGTAGTCCATGGCTAAACACTGTTACCTAACAAATATAAATTTCTCTTTGAAAAAACGAAACTAATCGACAAGCCAGATTCCGCCACCAAATTTCACATTCTGGAAGCTTTCAACATACACTGAAGTGCCAGAAAAACTGGTACACCAGTCTAATACTTGGTAGGTCCCCCACGGGAGCGCAGGACTGCAGAAATACGACAGGGCATTGACTCCACTAGCTTATAGAAATATTCTGTAGGCAATGCACACCATACTTCCTGCAGAGCGTTCCACAATTCGGGTATATTCCAAGGTCTCGGATTCCTGTGTTCGACAGCACGTTGCATGGTATCTCAAATGTGTTTTATCACTTTCAGATCTGGGGACTTGAGTGGGAATGGCAACATCCCAAACTCAGATGAATGCTCCTCTAACCTTAATGTGGCGTCCCGACACTTGTGTGCAGGTGTATTGTCTGTTGGAACAGGCCCAACCCATCAGCATGAATGCAGGACATGAACGGGTGTACCTCGTCAGAAAGGATACGCACATAGCATTGGCAGGTCACAGACGTTTGTAGACGTACCAGGGGTTCTAGTGAAGTCCAGCTAAACACACCCCATACCATTACGGACCCCTCACCAGCCGGTACAGTTTCCTGTTGACAGGTGGGATCCATGGCATCATGGGATTTGCGCCACACACAAATCCTTCCGTCTTCCCGATACAGTTGGAAACGCGACTCGTCAGACCAGGCTACTTGTTTCCAGTCATCAAGTGTCCAATGGCGGTGTTGCCGTGCCCAAGCGAGGCGCATAGCTCTGTGCCGTGCACATATCAAGGGAACTCGAGTTGGGCGTCGGCTCCCAAAGCCCATATCGTGCAGGGTACGTTGCACAGTCCGGACGCTGATGCTTTTTGAGGCTCCAGTATTTAATTCCGATGATACCTGCGAGAGTGTTGCATGCCTATCACGTGAAACGATTCTTGACAGCCGACGATGGTCACGTTCACCTAGTGTCTTTTTACGGCCACACTGGTGTCGTAGGTTAGAGGTTTTTCCAGAATTCTTATAGTCACGATACACCCTTGCAATAATCGTCCGAGAAATCCGAACTTCGTTTCTACCTCCGAAATACTATGGCCCATCTCACGAGCGCCAACTATGACACCGCGTTGAAAATCGCTTAAATCGTTATTACTTGTCATTCTCATGCCGAAAACAGCTCTGACAGCTGGTAAGGATGTCTATCGCTTTACATACGTACTGGCGGCGAAAGCAACCGAGTACGCGCATAGGTGACGTTACTATGTATTTTGCATAAGCTCGTCTGTACCAGTTTTTCTGGCACTTCAGTGTATATAAGAATTCTTCAAAACATATTAACGACATGGCATCCACACCATTTCTGTCAAGTGCATGGAAGCAACTAACTAAAACTCGTGACTATAAACACCGTTGATGATGTCGCATACGATTTGAATATTTACGTGTCATTCGTCATGATGAAGCTAGGGCAGAGCCCAGCGGTACTTTGGTCGACTTGAAGAACAAAACGTTTGTGAGAAACGTTGTATATCTTTAATAATCATCACAAACATTGTGGTCTCCGATTTTGTGGAAAATCCATGGTGTCATGAGTACGTAAGAGGGGACAGCGGTTAAACAACCTCTTATAAAGCTACAAAAGAAAAGATAAGCAAGAACTGTGTAAATTAATTTAAGATAGATGCGTGCGAACTAATTGTGGCTGAGCTGTTAGTCACGGCTGGTGCCAACAAGAAGTGTTTTACGCCAGAACAGAAAAGGGAAATTATTAAACTGGTGGTATGAAAAATGTAATATTGCGAAAACATTCGGAATCCCAAAATTTTTTTGTCAGGGGCATAAAAAAATGAAAGCAACGTGCAAAACCTACAGAAATGCTGTGATTTCACGTATGAAAAAAATTTCATGAAGCCGAAGGTGAGGATATCAGAGATTGACTGTATATGTAGTTAAAAAATGTATGAAGCAAAAATGTCCCGGTTAATGGTCCCTTTTTAAAGGAAAAACATAGATTCAGCTAAACTTTTGAAGAAGCTTTAGTTCGATAAGGATGGACACAAAGATTTAAATATCAGCATGGGATTGATTCAAAGGGATAAACGGAGAGAGTGCTCAAACTGATAATTCTGTAGTTATTGACTGGCTGAAGTCTAAAAATGGTTTGACATAACAGGTTGAACTTTCAGACACGTACGCTGCATACTAGACAATCATTTTTCTCAGCCTTTATCCAATAAAGTTTGTGCACTAAACGGACTTTTGTTTAGTGCAAAAGTGGTAAACACTCCATAATGATCAACGGCGTTGTTCCCTTCTAAAAGAGATAATATTAACAAGAGAAAACGACAGTTAGAAGTCATACAACACGCATTGTTGTTTTAAGGACTGCCAAAATATAACACGTTCCACATCGTTCTCATAAAAGAAATTTGGATGACAATTACATCTTTTGAAGAAAGACGAAAAAGTTTATGATAATGTGAGTAATCGAGGAAGAGAAATTTTCCTGCTATTGAAAACTTCGAGGTTCATTTAACCAACACAAATCTGAAAACTATGATAATCTGTCATCACTTTCCCTCTGTAAAAACAGTCAAATAGTCAAAGTCGTTTTTTAATTTAATCTTTTGCAGTTCATGTCTGAATCTCTTGAAAGATTTTGCATGATATCCGAAACTGTTGAATGTTTTGTATGTATGCTTGTTTTTATTTACGTGTTTATTATGGAAAATTGATCATGAGAAAAAAAAGCTACAGTTCATAACACCATAATCAATTTCATTTCCTGTTTTTGAACGTTAAACTGCTCAATTTTTTTACCACTGATTCAAATATGTAAAGATCGTAATTTTGAAGGAATTCCAAAGCTTCTATGTAGTCTTCCAAAGCTTCTATGTAGTAGAATGAACGACTAAACTGTCAAAACACCTAGTGCCGCTCTTATGCAGCTGGACACAACACACTTGGTCGTTCTTCTGGAAAACTGCAGGAGGTTGACAAGGGGCGTCCAGCCTCTGGAGAACAATGTAAGTACCGGCGAAAGGTACACAAAGTCAAAAATGGGCTCCGTGCGAAAGTGACTGAACAGAATCAGTGAATGCTGCGTTGTGACTGAACAGAATTCAATGAGTGCTGCGCTGCGTTAATCAGATTTTTTCTACAAAATATGAATTGCTTTGGTCAACACTGTATAAATAGCGTTTCTTCAGGGTTTCGTATCAGAAATTTTCCTGTGAAATTTCTGACATCCTTAATATTTATTTCTGCACTATTAACAAAACAAGAAAAAGCTGTTGCGTATGAACTAAATGCCAAAAAGGTTAATGTTCAATTTGTTGTAAATAATGACGTTGAGATAATATTTCTTTATGTTGTCCTTCCCTAAGACGCCGAAATCGCAAAATCTCTTACTGAATATGCTCAGAGTGCGCGTGCGTGTTCGTGTGAACGGCAGTAGAAACAATAGTTGTGGTGTCGAATTGCGAAAAAAAACTTGTGATATTCCTTTCTTTGACAGTACTCTGATTATTTGAAAATTTCCTCCTGGCTAAAAATTACAACCTTGTGGATTATTATATGCATATTTCCCTATGTCCATTTTTTATGTTGTTTTTAATAAGTATTTATGTTTACGTTTTGTCCATTTGCTAATTGTTTTCACTTCACAAAAAAGTTTTTCTTGGTTTTGTTCATCTGCGTATCAGACATCCACATTCTAATTTTGTGATACGGGACCTCTGAATATGAAGTAACAAACATAACAAATATCCTAAAACTGACATAAAACTGTGATTTAAAGTTTTTCATTGACAGTAATAGATTTACTTGAAATTATACAGACTACTAATGGATGTGAGTAATTTATGCATTTGGCAATCATGAAAAGCAGCACTCACTTGACGTGTAAAAGTGCGATGTGCTTAAAAGGATCAGAAGACAGGGTATGCAGTGAATTTGATTTCTTTATCCTCTTCTAAAACAGCTACTTTCATAAGCACAAGGGTAAAATCTTGTATAAAAATGCATGTACACATGCGAGCATCTGACAGTAGCTTAAATTAAATTAAAGTTGTCTGTTTTACAATACACACATGCGCGCGCGAGCAAGCACGTACACTCGTGCCCTGAAGAATACAGCAAAGACAACTTTGCTTTGAGCCTTTTCATGATGGCTATTTTAATTATTGTTTATTTATTACCTACCTATTTGTAGTTTAACTGCTCCTTAAGGACAGGAAGAGTCACCTATTTATAATTCAGAGCTAATAGTTTTAGGGAAGGAAGAGAGAGCTAGTGCTACATCTTAATAGAGTTCGAAACATACTGTTGCATTTTGTGTTTCTCAGTTAGTTGATGTATTTTATTATTGACATAAGGTGTACCGCTTTGTTTTGATTTTGTTTCTCGCTATGTTCTTCCTGGATTAGGATTTCATGCTGGATTTATGCTCTCATTTACAGGCACAGGAACGACGAGAAGTACTGGACGGAAGCCAGCTTGGATACCTGGGCGAAGGAGATGGCCGGAGTAAGACTTGTCATCGAAAGATTCGGTAACATAACAGACAACTCAGTCGTCGGAGTTAGGGCTCCCTACCTTCGAGTCGGCGGCAATAACCAATTTTCTATGATGGAGGAACAAGCTTTTCTCTACGACTCTACGCTAACTGCCCCACTGAGCAATCCACCTCTTTGGCCTTACACTCTTTACTTCCGTATGCCCCACAAATGTCACGGCAACGGCCAAAACTGTCCCACCAGGTCTCACGCTGTTTGGGAAATGGTCATGAACGAGTTAGATCGGCGAGATGATCCTAACTTCGACGAAGAGCTGGCTGGATGTGCTATGGTAGACAGCTGTAGCAACATTATCTCTGGAGAACAATTCTACAACTTCTTGCAGCATAATCTCGAGAGGCATTACCGAACCAACAGAGCCCCCTTAGGATTGTACTTTCATGCAGGTTGGCTGAGACTCAACCAGGATTACCTTGACGCTTTGGTGCAATGGATAGATGAGGTTCTTCTGAAGAATGACATATACTTCGTCACCATGACGCAGGTCCTTCAGTGGATGCAGTCACCTTCAGAGCTTTCCTCCATCAGGGATTTCGCCCCCTGGAAGGAAAAGTGCGACGTCAAAGGGCAAGCTTATTGTTCCCTGCCAAATGCTTGCCCTCTCACCACCAGAGAACTACCGGGAGAAACCATTAGGCTTCACACGTGTCTGGAATGTCCACAGAATTATCCTTGGATAGAAGATCCTACTGGAGATTATTTCGCATTCAAGAAATAACGTCAAACGCTTCTAGTAAGCATGCATTAAGACTTTTTTCATCAATTAAAAGGTCGCATTGAGATGTATGTGGGAATGAAACAAAAAGAAAAAAAGGAAATAAAGAAAAAGAGGTATCCAGCTCCAGTTCTGCTTCCCGAAAGCTGATGTTAAACACCATCTATGTTTTCGAAATATCACTCTCTGCACGTAATAGTAAAGCCATTTTTCAATATTCTTGAGAGGTGAAAGTGGGTGCATTAATATTATGACAAATATTATTTTGAAAATTTGGTAACATGTATGTGCACATCTTTAGTTTCTTTTGAGTTCCGTTTCTACTAACAGATAGCCTTTTATTGCTTTCAGCAAAGATATATAATATGGAGTTAGAGTTGAAGTTAGGTTTCCCTATGACAGTGTTACCACCTTGTAATAAATATTTTTTCGCACTGGATGAGAAAGAAGATGCGGAAGAAAAGGAAGTTGTCAAAACTACCTTTTCTTCACTAAGCATCAATTTATGTTAGACGCGAGGTAGAGCTCTTAGTGTGTGTTAAAAACGTGTCACTGACAGATGTCACAAACTGGCAATCCCAATTGCTAAAAAAACGAAACAGACTTCAGGCAGTAATTTTGGATAATATAAAGAAAGTATTCCTGAAGTGATTTTATCGTTACTTCCTGGTTATCTTGGAGAAGCGGTTTACTATTGCAGAGGAAACTAATTAACTGAATATGACATGCGAATTGTTTCCCAGCTATATACTCAACTTAGTCTTCGTAAGAAACACATGCATTATAAAGACTTTCACAGCGAGTTCCCTCCTGTCGCTCTTATTAAAAGTACTCGTACCTGCTGGATTCAAAATATGAGGACTTTTTAGGTTATCGCGACAATGAAAAGGCACAACCCGTGATATTTCTTTTAAATCAGCTTTTTTTACATGGTTTAATCACCAGCACAATTATATGGATGGGTGAACATCTCTCTCTAATAGACTGGAGAAAACACCACACATATTTGACTGATGTTACCTAGAGCATGAGTAAAGGACACTTATCTGCTTTAATCGAAATAAGCTTCACATTGAAAAATACCAGATGACACAGAAAACTAGGAATATAATTTGTCTACAAGTTTTAGCTGAACTCAGGTTATATTACTTAGTATATTCAAGGACATTAAAATGTTCCTCTATCGAACAACTGAAGTTGAAAAATTCTGAAACGTTTAATTGTTTATCTATGGTGGTGAAATTAAGTACGCGTGTAGAGCAGCAGTAAAAGGTTATCAGTTCGTCGAAACGGACGGAGTCGAAATTTTAAGGTGAGTTAATGAATGATGTGCAAGTCTCAAATTGTCAAAACGATATTTGTCAAAGCAAAGTTCAGAAAGCATGTTCCTACTTCCTCATTTTACACATTCTGATGCAGAGTAGTTCAAGGCAGCCGCAGAAGTTGAGCAAGGACAAGTATTTCGAAATCGTAGCAAGTATGCTAAACGTCAATTCTTTTCAGCGAAGTACAAAAGCGGATCCGTCAACTCCTCAGAATTTGCGATAATGTTTCATTTCAATCGACAGCAACATCTGTAACTCATTATTGGATACCCAGAATTTGCAGTAAAGATTCAAGTTGTGTGCCTCGAGATGATCTGAAAGAAATCCTATTTTCGTCGTTCGAAAATTACAGAAACAAAACGAACTCAGTTTAAGACATGCCCAGTTTTGTGGATGCTATTTTTCATCATTACACTTTTTTATTTGCGACAGGCTGTGATCATTAATAAAGTGCCTTTTTCTATTAACTTTGCATTTCTCTTTTTTGAAAAGCATCATCACACTACACCTCAATTATAACACCGTAAAATGTAAAAGTATACTTTTTAAAATGATAACAGTATTCAAAATTAAAGAGGGCACATAAAAATCAAAATAAGGTGCACAGAGAGTTACGGAGAAGATTCGTGCTCTAAGCTTCTTTATCCGTGGATTCATACAACTATGTTGTAGAAAGTAAAGGCACGTCAGCATTTGAAGTTGTTTGCACAATACCCTCGAAATCACGCGATTATACACTTTATAAGCAAAAGTGGAAAAAAATACTTCATTATGCCTCCAAGAAAACATCGTCGCGGGAAGGAGTCATGATTTATATAATTAGAAAATACATTTATCTCATATTATTCAGTTAGGCGAAGCTGGTATATCCAGAAAAAAATATTTACACTTACGTAAATGATGTTGGCAGTGTTGGGCTGCATCATTCCAGAAGCAAAATAGACGTGGTTTTTTGAAGTACAAAAACTTAACGAGATGAAAGGCATCCACGGAGAGCTAAACTGCATGAGCGATTTACAACAGTAACATAGTTGGATAATTTGTGATGACAAGAAACAGGACGTCCATTGACCCTGTGACAGGAATAAATCATTCTCCTTAAAAGCTATTCCTCGAGTTGTGACTACCTTTGACAAAGGTCCACAACAATGACCATCTAAAGTGTTATCTTTTCCTCATGGGTTCAGAACAGCTAAAGCCGTGAGGTTGGCACCTCCATGGCTTCAGCTGTCAGTTCATGTAATGTGCCATGTTCTTGACACTCCACAGTCAAACCAGACAACCAACCTAGTGCTGACGTACCACTGCAGACTGAACCATAAAACAACTTTGAAACACCGTGTTTAGCGATGTATCAAATGTTGTACAGGTACCCATATTTCGGGATAAAATGCGGTTGTCGAGATCCTGGGAAACTTTATGGAATGAAAAATCTACGTTACGGCCCTACGGACTGAGTCCATCTACCGATGTTATGGTGCATTTTCACCATTAGGCGCACTGTGGGATTGTAGGTCCTCGGTTTACCAGATTTTGCACTGCACAGATGCACTCCGGGACCGAAGTTTTCAGCAGAACAATTCATGCCTATGGTAGATGCTATCCGCAGGATTGCAATGCCAATGATATTCGATGCTATGAATTTTCTTGCTGGTTTAGCTCATTTGAAACCACTTAGTTGACTGCTTCAAGCAAATAAATAAGGTGTCGCCCACGTCATGTAATATGACCTACTTAATGCTATGAATGTTCTTGCTGTCTTTAGCCCATTTGAAACCACTTAGATTGACTGCTTCAAGCAAATAAATAAGGTGTCGCCCACGCCATGTAACATGACCTACTTAATGCTATGAATGTTCTTGCTGTCTTTAGCCCATTTGAAACCACTTAGATTGACTGCTTCAAGAAAATAAATAAGGTGTCGCCCACGCCATGTAGCATGACCTACTTAATGCGCCTTGGAGTCTGTATTCAAATTGTAGTAAGGCGTTGACTATGTGTTTATCTTACAGTCAGAACCGTAGATAGCAGGGAGCTGGAGGAGTCTCAGCCCTCCTGTAAGACAAGCAAACCCTTATAACGTAATGTCTTTCGTACTGATTCTTAGTCGCTCTTCTTACGTTATTTTAAAACATAACCATACGACGAAAGAGTTCCTAAATTAAACCTTAACGCCCAGACGAAACATTTAAACAGAAGTCAAACTTACGGAAATTGGCTTTATTCCAAATGATTTCATTAGTACATCATAGCACTTCACATTTAACTTAACAAATCAGTATCAACCACATTCAACACCCCACACTCCACACTCCACCCTTTACACTAGCAACTCTTGTCTCGTAGTTTATATCTCTGGTTCTTTTCTCATAACAGGCATACGTCACGTTCATTCTACCTCAATTGTGTTGCCAACAGTATTCGTTTGAAAGAGAAGATATCATGTTAAGTTGTGTGTGAAGTACAACTGAGAACAAACTCAAGATTTACATAGGGAAAGAAACTAAAAAAGAAAGTTAATTTAGATCATACGTCACACCCTCCCTGGGAGATGGTTATTGTTGTAAATTCTCTGAACTTGTATTTCCGGTAGTTTATGAAAAGCATTCCTGTATTTCATTACAAGCATAAGTGCTGTATTCATTCGTGTATTGAACTTTAAAAAAAAAGTAAAATTCAAATGATACAGCGCGCATGATGAATAACCCAAAAGAAAGTGCTTCTTAGAATGAATCAGTAGGAACAGCTGCATCAGTGATTCTTAACCATACAGCCACAGGTCTTGTTGGTGTTAAGGATCAGAGAAAAGAGAAACGCTCTTTTTACGGAGAAACGTAAAATATGGAAGAATGTTACAAAAAAGAAATGAAAAAAGAAAGTAAGAAAGAAAAAACAGGTGCCAAGTTGCATGCGTAGCTGCGCAGCAAAAGAACTGTTCGCGCACAAGCAAAAGAACTGTTCGTCACTTCGTAACTAATTATGTTGTAAAGAAACTGTTGTTTTCGCATGGGTGGAAATATTGAATTCCCAAAGATTGGATGCGTAGTTAAAAAGATAACATCAACACCCCATGAAAGAAATACGGGATTACGCCATATAATATAAATTTTGAAGATGACAATCCGATTTTTGGCGTAAATGTGACAAGGATGGTAAGTCAGATAATATCCGAAAACTTGAAAATTTTCATCGTCCTGGAGCGGGACTCGAACTCGCGTCTCCCAGAAAACGCCCGGGTATGCTAAACACTGGGTCTGGTTCATTTGCCCGACGTTTACTTCATCGAAGGGTCACTTGATCGAAAATCACTTCACCGAAAAAATTGTTTCACCGAAAGATCACTTGATCGAAGCGTTCATTTCACCGAAGGGTCACTTGATCGAAAGGTACATTTCACCGAAGGGTCACTTGATCGAAAAGTTCATTTCACCGAAAGGTCTCTTTACCTAAAAGTTCATTTCATCGAAAGGTCATTTCACCGAAGGGTCAGTTTATCGAAAACGCTAGATTTCATTACAGGATCTGTTGAAGCATGGTGCAAGTTTGACAGACAGACCACCGAAACGTTAGGGGATCATACTCAAATTGCACTTTTGATTTCTCCGTGTCACAGAGAACGCAAAGATTTAGTTTTAAGGCAAAAATAATTAATTTTAAGTCCCTATGCCTCGGCCTAGGCCTTTTTAGCAAGTTTTATCATGTTCATACGTTTTTCATAAAAATCATGTTCAGTGCTCATGTTCATAAATAGTTTACATGAAAAGTCAAGTTAATAACGTTGCACATTTATTCAGGCAAAAAAGAATCAATATTAGGGCCGTAGGCCTCGCTTAGGCCTTTTTAGCAAATTTTAACCGTGCGTGCTCATGTTCATAAGGTTTACATAACAACTCAAGTTAATGATGTTGTACACTTATTTAGGCCAAAAGAATCAGTCATAAAGCCCACGGCCTCGGCTTAGGCCCTTTTAGAAAAATTTTAATCCTGCATGCTCATATTTATAAGGTTTACATAAAATGTCAACTTAATAATGTCGCACATTTATTCAGGCAAAAAGAATCAATATTAGTGCCGTAGGCCTCGCTTAGGCCTTTTTAGCAAATTTTAACGGTGCGTGCTCATGTTCATAAGGTTTACATAAAAAATCAAGTTAATGATGTTACACATTTTTTCAGGCAAAAAGACGTAGGCCTCGCTTAGGCCTTTTTAGCAAATTTTAACCGTGCGTGCTCATGTTCATAAGGTTTACATAAAAAATCAAGTTAATGATGTTACACATTTTTTCAGGCAAAAAGAATTAATTTTAGGGCCCTAGGCCTCCGCTTAGGCCTTTTTAGCAAATTTTAATCGTGCGTGCTCATATTTATAAGGTTTACGCAAAAGTTAAGTTAATAATGTTGCACATTTATTCAGGCAAAAAAGAATCAATATTAGGGCTGTAGGCCTCGCTTAGGCCTTTTTAGCAAATTTTAACCGTGCGTGCTCATGTTCATAACGTTTACATAACAACTCAAGTTAATGATGTTGTACACTTATTCAGGCCAAAAGAATCAGTCTTTAAAGCCCTAGGCCTCGGCTTAGGCCTTTTTAGAAAATTTTAATCCTGCTTGCTCATATTTATAAGGTTTACATAAAATGTCAACTTAATAATGTCGCACATTTATTCAGGCAAAAAGAATAAATTTTAGGGCCCTAGGCCTCCGCATAGGCCTTTTTAGCAAATTTTAATCGTGCGTGCTCATATTTATAAGGTTTACGCAAAAAGTCAAGTTAATAATGTTGCACATTTATTGAGACAAAAAAGATTCAATTTTAGGGCCCTAAGCCTCGGCTTAGGCCTTTTTAGGAACTCTAAACGAATTTCGCGAAAACGTTCCATGTAAGCCAAGCGAGAATTGTGCTTTAATTTGAAGAAATTAATTGCCGATGATCCGAGGTACACTTGGTTTGAGGGAACTGTACCCCGAACTTCCGTAGTATTATATTCTGTGCCGCTGGAGTCTGTCAGTGTATCCAGGATGTTCCCCTTGAAGTGTCTGCGAAGTCCGTGAGCTTTGGGAGGGGCTTTCCCCCAAAATGTTAAAATGGACGTAGAGCTGTAAACATTAGAACCTTGCTTTATATAATGATTCTGTACACGATCACGAATTTTCAGGAGGGTGGGACGAATTCACCCTCCCCAAGTTTCTAAGAGCGCAGACAGGTGTTCAAGGTAAGGGATTTGCTCGCAATTTCTATGCTTCATGTTGTGTTTAGTGCCAAACTATGTATGCCCTTCCCCCCTCCCCCAGAAATTTGGTGAAGTCTGTAAAAGGGATACGAGGTGCTTGGTTTTGAGGGCTCTACCCCCAACTTCCGTAATTTTATATTCTGGACCTCTGGAGTCGGTCATCAGTGTATCCTCGATGTTACCCCTGAAGAGCTCTTGGAAACGGGGGGGGGGAGGGGTTCAGTTTCACTCCACATTCCTGAAAATTCGTGGTCGTGTACAGAATCATTATATAAAGCATGGGTCTAATGTTTACAGCTCTACGTCCATTTTAACATTTTGGGGGAAAGCCAACCCCCCCCCCCAAGATGACGGACCTCGCGGACGCTTCAAGGGGAACATCCTGGATACACTGACAGACTCCAGCGGCCCCGAACATAATATTACGGAAGTTGGGGTACACCCTCCCAAAACTAGGTGTACCTCGGATCCTCGGCAATTTTTTCTTCAAATTAAAGTGCAATTCTCGCCTCGCTTGGCTTACATGGACCGTTTTCGCGAAATGCGTTTGGAGTTCCCAATTCAGTTCTTAATATATGCCCAGAAACGGCAATCTTTAACCCCCCCCCCTCTTGATTTTTTTAACTTGACATTTTATGTAAACTTATGAACAAGCAAGATTAGAATTTTCTAAAAACGCCTAAGCTAAAAAAAAAAAAAAAAAAAAGGCCTAAGGGCAATAAAATTGATTCTTTTTTTGCCTGAATAAATGTGCAACATTATTAACTTGACATTTTATGTAAACCTTATGAATATGAGCACGCTCGATTAAAATGTTCTAAAAAGGCCTAAGCTGACCTTGGGCCCTAAAATTGATTCTTTTTTGCCTGAATACATGTGCAACATTATTAACTTGACTTTTTACGTAAACCTTATGAATATGAGCACGCACGATTAAAATTTGCGATAAAGGCCTAAGCCGAGGTCTAGGGCCCTAAAATTGATTATTTTTGCCAGAAAAATGTGTAACATTATTAACTTTACTTTTTATGTAAAGCTTATGAACATGAGCAAGCACGATTAAAATTTGCTAAAAAGGCCTAAGCGAGGGCCTACGGCCCTAATATTGATTCTTTTTTTGCCTGAATAAATGGGCGACATTATTAACTTGACATTTTATGTAAACCTTATAAATATGAGCACGCACGATTACAATTTTCTAAAAAGGCCTAAGCCGAGACCTAGGGCTTTAAGACTGATTCTTTTGGCCTGAATAAGTGTACAACATCATTAACTTGAGTTGTTATGTAAACCTTATGAATATGAGCACGCACGATTAAAATCTGCTAAAAAGGCTTAAGCCGAGGCCTAGAGCCCTAAACTTGATTCTTTTAGCCTGAAAAGTGTGCAACATCATTAACTTGAGTTTTTAGGTTAGCCTATGAACATGAGCACGTACCGTTATTATTTTCTAAAAGGCCTAAGCTGAGGCCTAGGACCTTAAAATTGATTCTTTTTGCCTGAAAAAAATTGCAACATTATTAACTTGACTTTTTATGTAAAGCTTTATGAACATGAGCAAGCACAATTAAAATGTTCTAAAAAGGCCTAAGCTGAGACCTAGGGCCCTAAAATTGATTCTTTTTTGCCTGAAAAATTGTGTAACATTATTAACTTTACTATTTATGTAAAGCTTATGAACATGAGCAAGCACAATTAAAATTTTCTAAAAAGGCCTAAGCTGAGACCTAGGGCCCTAAAATTGATTCTTTTTTGCCTGAAAAAATGTGTAACATTATTAACTTTACTATTTATGTAAAGCTTATGAACATGAGCAAGCACGATTAAAATGTTCTAAAAAGGCCTAAACCGAGGCCAAGGGCCCTAAAACTGATTTTTTTTTTGTCTGAATAAGTGTGTTTACATAACAACTCATTAACTTGAGTTGTTATGTAAACTTCATGAATATGAGCTCGGGGGATTAAAATTTGGCAAAAAGGCACAGGTCTATCTATGACTTATAATTAATGTTATATTTCGAAAAACCTACTTATGGGGAGGTGTTTTAAAAGAAATTAAAAGTGTATTTTTTATACAATCCAATAATGTTTAGGTGACCAGTTTTTTAAAAAACCAGCACCATACTCCAACAGATCTATAACAGCAAAATTCTAAGTTTTCGATAAACTGACCATTCGGTGAAATGATCTTTCGATATAATGAACTTTTAGGTAAAGTAATCTTTCGGTGAAATGAACTTTTCGATCAAGTGTCCTTTCGATGAAATGAACTTTTAGGTGAAGTGATCTTTCGGTGAAATGAACTTTTCGGTCAAGTGACCCTTCGGTGAAATGTACCTTTCGATCAAGTGATTTTCGGCGAAGTGATTTTCGGTCAAGTGACCTTTCGGTCAAGTGAACGATACTAACCACTACACCACCCAGAATGACCAAGTTTCAAGTTTCCGATCAATTTGAATTTAACCATCACAGGATTCGCTAGTCGAAGCAACCGGCATTCATGTTTAGCTGCTATGAATCTTCTATGAATGTTCTATGAATTCCGGTTGCTTCGACTAGCGAATCCTGTGATGGTTAAATCCAAATTGATCGGAAACTTGAAACTTGGTCGTTCTGGGTGGTGTAGTGGTTAGCCTACCCGGGCGTTTTCTGGAGGACGCGGATTCGAGTCCCGCTCAAGGACGATGAACATTTTCAAGTTTTCGGATATTATCTGACTTACCATCCTTGTCACATTTACGCCAAAAATCGGATTGTCATCTTCAAAATTTATATCAACACCCCACTTATTCGGTACGCAGTAAAACACAAAAATGTGTTTCGCTATCCTTCATTCGTGGCAGAAGAATGTGAGTTTAACAATAAAAATAGAATAGAGCACTTCACGCTAGCAATAATAAATTCATAAACAGACCTGAGTTACATGCAAAAAAAGGAATTTAATTATAGCATAAATGATACGAAGATATCCATTTAGATGTAATACGTCGACACGTAGATGCTCCATCACGGTAACAAAGGGCGTTTCTTACAGACGCCAACTGACGCCACGTTTTTCTGAAGAAGTTCACTTCAGTCCCGCACACACAATCACTTTGCAGGTGTGGACAAAAGATGCGTTCATAACACCAAGAACGCATTCTAAAAATCACGAAGCGTACCAGTCTACTGATTAGGAACATCGCACATAATACAGTTCGCTTTAAAGGAGCAGTTCTATTTGGTAAAATACACACGCAGAACTTCCTGAACATACAACCGCGCACAAGCAAAAGAACAACAGCAGGCACGAAACACAGAAGAAAAGGGTTCTCCATCCAACCTCGCTTACGTCACAGATCAAGAAAGATAGAGATATGCCTGCAAGTGGTGTTTCAACTTACGTGTAGTTCGGTGAACAACATCTGCGCCGGTATGTGGCAATTCATTTGGAGCGCCTCAAAAATTTCGTCTGTCGATCTGCGTTTTTCTTTTCTTTTATCGCTGAGAGGCTGCGATTCCAACAGAAACTTCCATGTAGTTAATTGCCTGCAAAGAACCATATTATGAGGGAAGCGGATATGGAGGGTAGCTAAACGTGTATCCCTCTATGAGTTAAAAATAGTGCTAAAAAGAAATATCTGTGCGAGCGAGCGAGAGAGAGAGGGGGGGGGTGCTTTCGTCTTTTTCTGATTCATTGCTTTGGAATCAGGAGAAGTGTTTTTAAAATGCATATGTGCATGAGAAAAAAGGTTTGCCAGCGTGAGTATGAAGGCTCTTGGTTTTTGAATCGGGGGAGGGAATTTGGCTGTTGACCACTGTAAGAAGAGGTACCGTAGAGCACCAGCTAAGGAGAATGCGTGATTAAAGATGGAGAAAGATTGGAGCACAAGATGAGGAGTAGAAAGAGTCAAAATACGACAACAATAATTCCTCGATGACGTTGTTTATATTTTATTTTATTTTATTTTATTTTACTATTTTTGCGTTTTCGCGTGGATAAGTTATTCACTACTAGAGCAAATTGACAAAGAAAGCGAAAAAACAAAGAAAAACTTGCGTTTGTATTCGTGGACTGAGATGGCTCTTCATTCACCCTAGTTCTGTAACCTAGCTATGTGCCTGCTTAGTGTGAGGGTTTTCTGTTTTCCCAGAAGCAATAACTTCAGCGAGAGTAACAATTGAAGCGCAGGTAGATAACAGTGAATAGACCTTTTCAATAAATTGGCCAAAGATTCAAGCCACAATAATTTAACTATTTAGATAAGATTTCCTGATGGCGAAAACTATGTGACACACACACACACACACACACACACACACACACACACACATCTCAATGAAAATTGTCGAATGTTCCATTTTTTATTCAGGATTTAATTAAACATCTAGAACTAGAAAGAATCTTCCTTTTCTAATTTACTGCCACTGATTCTAGGGAAAGGAAACAGTGTTGTAAAAGCGTAACATTAAGGTCTTACACAAGATTCAAAGCCTTACTCTCTACCACCAGCAGACAAACGAGCCCATCAGACACTGCTGAAAGTGGGCGGGAAGGACATTTCCCTGAACAAAATAATCTGGTGTCCGAAATTAACGTGACAATGTAAATTCGAGAAGATGTCGAAAACGATACGATCGATTGTTAAGAATTTTCAAAGATATGTTCAAGGAGAAACGGTAAGTCAATGTAGCCAAGCAGCATTGATCTAGTTCATATGGAAATACGCAAATAACGACCTACGTCGTTGATGAAAACACGACCTTGATGAAAATTGTTCTGAGCGGGATGCGGCAATTGAAGCTTGAGTTGGACTGTTAGTGGAAGAATAGGTACGCACCATCTCTTAGAAAACGCCTTATGGTGGAGAGTGATCGGTAGATTGGAAACTGGGAAATCGCAAGCTGAAGTAGGAAGGTGCAGAATGTGTCGGGCAAGCAGTTTCCAATCTCTGGAGACAGTTCCAGGAAAGCGAAACAATAACCAAAAGGCCGGGACAAGATGTATCACGAGGAAAAACAAGTCAAGACTACAGGTATTTGTCTCCAACATCTTGCCGCCATAGGAAGTTGACAAACAGGCAACTCGCAGATGTTCTCCTCTTCAACGGGAACCGCGATGTCGAGGTAAACAGTTTACAGAAGACATCACGAGACAGATCAAAGAAACTCTACGAGAAAGGCAATGGTTTGTATCGCACTCGCCGCATCACACAGGAGGGTCCGTCTGAATTGGACCTGACAACAACAGCCCTGGACGCCTGATCAATGGGCCTGTGTTACCTTCCGTGACGAGTCGTGGTACAGACAAAATATACATGGATTCTCGACGTGTGTACATTGAGAGAGAGAGAGAGAGAGTGAGAGACCGCTGCAGTACTTAGAAAGTAAAGTAAATACACAAAGAACGGGAAACGATGTTATTCATTGTTTCTGAAGAAATATCCACTTTTCGTTTAGAGTCAGGAAGAAGTATCATCGACTTCCCTACCCTTTTTTTTTTTCTCGTGCGTGCGCACGTTTTGCGTATATGTGTGTGTCTGTGTCCTATGCCTTTAGTGAATCAGTAGCACTACCATTAATCAAGACAACGAAAATGTCGGGAACTCGCCAGTAAAACACCGATGCGTATCAGGGCTAGGTCTATGCAACTCCCAAATCCCTTTGATTTATGACTGCCTATCGTTATGCAAGATTCCTGGAGTTTTTCTAGGACTATTTTTATTACTGAAGAGGTTGAAATGCAGCAATAATGTAAATTCCGGAACAATAGAGTTTTTTACACGTTGTTGATGAGCAATTTCATGGTTAAAAAATATTTTAAGTTGCATCTTCAAATAGTCAAGTAAGGGAAGATACCAGTAAAATTACTGGAACATTTATAGTATGCTTCATGTTTTTCAATTATCAGAGCCATGTTTTTCAATTATCAGGTGATGCAGTGGTCTAAGCGATGGCTTCTGACCATTCGTCAGGGAAGGGTTCGAGTTCGAATCCCGTGAGGCATGGATGTTGTGTTTGTCTTACAGCACTGGCTCTCGCCCTTCCTTGGAGCCAGTGGCCCTAAATTAGGGACAGGCGACTGCTTATAGCCAATTGAGTTGCTCACGGTGGTCGGTAAAGCTTCAATCAAAAAAATATATATATCAGAAATCATAGCAATATTTCTAGTAATTTAAAAACATCGACATCATTAGTAAAATAGAGAACTGCTTTTGTTTACGGAAAAAATAGTATTAGATTCTTTGGCATCTTCGGAAAAAAAGGGAGAGGGGAAGGAAACGTCTTTGCTTTACTCGGTGCTGAATGAAAATAAAAAATTCTTCCATTTTTACGTTCCAATAACCATAACTGAAACTTTGAAAGTTCTCAAGAGAGTATAACTAGAATGGATGCAATGCATAAATTTGTACAATATGTCCTCGAAAATGTAACTAGAATGAATGTTATGCATAAATTTTAAATAGGAATCGACAAGGTTACCTAAAACGAAATAACAGTTAAAAAAATTCATGAAACTAACTGGTCAGTAGAATTATTTAATATTTTCTCAGATCGCTGCTGATGTATAATATAAAGCAGAATTTGGTGATGAAGAAAATGTTAGAACATAATTCCGAAGATGGTTGTGGGTTCTACGCTGAAGAACTGGAAAATGTGAAAAAAAAATACTACCACCCCATCAAAGACATAAGTGGAAATGGAAAGGAAACGATGAATATTTCGTCAAATTTAGGGAAGCTCAAGAAGTGGTATAATCGAAAGCATTAACGAGCTTCTAAATACTAAGTATTTTTCCGAAAAAGCACCTCAAGAAGTGGTACAATCGAAAGCTTTAAAGAGCTTTTAAAATGCTAAGTATTTTCCGAGAAAGCACAGCGTTCAAAATGGGTTCTGCTTAACATGCTAAGTGACAACTGTTAGAGAAATTTCTTTCTGAAAAAAACCCAAAAAAAAACCGCTATTTTTCAAATGCCTTCCAGTATCTATTTATTTGATAAAAGAATAGGAAATGAGACGTGTTGAACTATTGCATCCCCATTCATGGCTAACATACACTCATTGTCATAAAAATCCGTGCACCAAGAAGGAGGAAGGAGGCATCGCATTGAAATGAGATTTTAGTAGCGAGATGGTACATACCAAGGACAGAAGTGATTACAATATCACAGCAGTAGAACGATTCCCCGCGGACATACGGTATTCCGGTCAGCGTTAGTACCGCGTCAGATCGCCTCGTGTTCGGATACATGCGGTGATACGGTCCGGCATGGAGTCAAAGAGACGCCGTATGTTATCCTGGAACAGATTGGCCCACATTTTTGGCAACTGAAGCTCTAAATCACGAACACTGGGACACGGAGAAAGCTGGCGTCCCATCTGGTCCCACACGTGCTCGATGGGCGAGAGATCAGGTGATCTGGCAGGCCATGGAAGCATCGAAGTAGGATGTAGACAGTCCTGGGAGACCCGAGTCGTGTGCGGACGGGTGTTACCTTGTTGAAAAATGGCTCCGGGCCACCCCGCCAGGAAAGGAAGCACATGAGGTCGCAGGATCACCTGTACGTAGCGCTGGGCTGTCAACGTCCCTCGGATCACTGCGAGCAAAGTCCGGCTGTCACACGCGATGGCTCCGCAGACCATCACGCTGGCAGTTCGGGGCGTGTGCCGCTGTACAGTGAGGTTGGGATTGTAGCGCTCACCTGCGTGCCTCTGCACTCTGACACGGCGGTCGTCCATTCCCATACTGAAGCCGTATTCGTCGCTGAACACTGCACTTCGCCAGTTCGTAGCATTCCACGCTGCTTGTTGCTGTCACCACTGCAATTGATGTCGACGATGGTCAGGTGTTAATGGCAGAAAATGTAAGGGCCGTCGAGAGTGAAAATTCACCTCTGCCAGGCGTGTGTAAATGGTTCTGGCGGACACAGGAGTCCCTTGTACAGCTGCTATGTTTCTGGATATTGGACAAGGACGTCGTTGCATCTGTGCATGCCGCTCTCACGATCCCACAGTCTTCTCAGCTGGTGGTGTGTCTGGGTCGTCCACAGCCAGTCTGCTGTGTCTGGGTGCCTTCCTGTGTCCATTGCTCCCAACACCATCGCACCGTGCTGTCTAGCCGGCCCAAATGGCTGCTGATTCGTCACGCCGGCCACCCTGCCTCTCTCATCCTGACAATACGGCTTCGTTCAAACTCCGTCAGTTGCCCATACGCATATCTATGACGGCTCCTCGGCATGTCTATCGCTCAGGGATCTCACACGACTCTTACCGTGCATTTCGGGACGCATGTGGAATACCCTGCGCGGCGCGTTATAAGCCCTAAGGTTTGCTATTGCAGCGCCGGTCTCGGACGTTCGGGAATGCAGAATTGCACGAAACTTTAATCATTTGCATGTTTGCCCTTCCCGTAGCTATTCGCCGAGCTTCGCGTTAATCGCACGGTTTTTTCTTGGTGCGCGGCTTTTTATCACAGTGAGTGTACGTGGATGATGATTTTAACCATTTTCGACCATGATTTAGGAAGGCCCATTTGAAAAGCAGAAACATTTCCTCAGGCCATTCATTACGAATCTACGGTGGATGTTGAGAAAGCACTACTGCCTCATCTTTTTCGAAACAAAATGTATAGGCACTGTAATAAAGCTACCAAAAGAACCAACGCAGTCCCGAGGGTAACTCAATTAGGCAACAATGGAACACACAACAGCAACAACGATTAGTTGAAGCAAAATTAAGTTTTGGTATAAATATTGTATAGATACCAGCTAGTTATGTGCAACATATTAGTCAGAATACTCCAACTCACTAGGTTTTGAGGTGGAATGACCAACCGGAACTGTCAGCTGTGGGATGATCCCTAAACAAATGTACTTTTATGATCTTCAAGACTCAAAGAAAGTATTTGAATGACTCAACTGTGGGATATGGTGGACCTACCACACTTGAGAAAGCTAGTTTACCACAGAATTGAACTGGAAATAATAAATGGTGTATGAGAAAGAGATCTCAGCTGAGTAAGATTGGTGTATGGAATACTAGAGGAATAAATGGGAAAGTGAATACGTATAGATTGGATGAGCCGAGTGTAAGTGAAAATAAAGCAATTGAGATAGAAGTGCATGGAATGGTAAGTGTGTGGTCTGGAGTGTTGGATAATGTAAGGGGACTAGCTGGTGCAGGTGTGATTTTAGGTGAAAAAATAAACAACTCGATTCATTTAAAAAAGTACACATCACAAATAAGAGAATCCTTTGGGTTCATTCGAAAGTGAAACGTCAGATAATAGTAATTGTTGTGACCCAGAACCTCCTTGTGTCTCAAAAACTTCTGATAGGAAAAAATTATTTATGGAATGAACTGAAAGCTATTTTGAGGCAGTTTGGTATTGAAGAGAAAGTTATTATAGCAGGGTACTTCTGTTAGATTTGATGTTCGGAATGAGCTTCCAGACAACATTCTAGATAAGTTTAATGATCCCAGTGTTAATGACAATCATGAAAGATTATTTGAACTCTGAATTGAGAAGGGTTGTATGTATCTAACATGCTCTTCACCAACAAATATATCCACTTGTATATGTAAGGGAATTGTACTCTGGGGCAAAGAGAGTAACAGATTTTGTTGTTTACGATCAGCAAGTTGTTGATATTCATGTGGTGAGAGGTGCAAATGTTAGCATCACGAATGAAAATGAATGCTGGTTCGAAAAAGAAGAGGAAGATGCCTGTGAAGAAAGGAATACAGGTTCAAAGTTTCCTGAAGAACATCAACATTACTCTGAAATATTCAGTGAATGACTGAATGGGTTGAAATTAAATGAGAGGGAAGTGGAATTAACATGTTTTAAGAAATGTGTTGTTGCTGAAGAGGTTTGTGGAACTGGAACAGTGGATAGCCTTAAATGGAACAGTGAAATTAAAGAAGCAGTTAAGAGAAGGTACAGAAGTCAGGCAAGGTTGTGTAATGTCACCATGGTTGTTTAATATATTTGTAGATGCATGCATGATTCCAAAACAGACAACACTGGTTTATGTCTTGGTAATAATATCCACGTGTACAGATTGCTGAATGCTGATGACAGAAAGTGAGTTACAGAGTCTCAGATGAATAAAGTTACAGTATATGAAATTCAAACTGAGGGGAAAAACAAAGTTATGATTTTTGAGTGAGGAACACTGAATGCAGTACAGAGATAGAAATGCAAGTGAATGAATTTAGATATTTAGGAAGCATAACTGACCGAGAAAACAGATTAGATGGTGAAATTAGTAGGTGAGTTGATTCGTTTTTAAAAGTCATACCTGCCTTAGGAGAATTTCATAGAACTGATGGGTCCTCAAAAAGGTCCCGAATGGCTGTGTATGATATCATAATTGTTCCTACTCTGATGTAAAGCAGTGAAACCTGAATACTACAGAAGAGACATTGGAGTCGTTTGTGGGCTGGAGGGACATTACTTACAGCATTCGTGGCAAGACATGTTCTGATCATGTGAGGAATAAAGATGTGTTACAGATGTGCAATATAAAGCATAATGTTGTTAGCAAGGCAGAGACAAATATTTTGAGGTGGTTTAGCCATGTTGAAAGAATGAGTGGTGAGATGCTAAGATAATTTATTCAGCCCAAGTGGCAAGAAAGAAACGTAGAGGAAGGCCAAAGAAATCATGGGAGGACCAGATTAAAGAATGTCTGCATGAGAAAAAGATAGTGAGCATTAAGTATGAAAGGTTTTGTGTGAGACGTGTGATATGTGTCAGTGAAGAAAGAGTTAGCAGCAAGACTGCGGTAAATGGAGGTCTTTGATATATGAACAGTAAGTAAAATCTAGCAACGTCAGCTTTAAACTTTAATCTGGCAGATGAGCTTTCTTTGAGGAGCAAACATCTGAATCACAGAGAACAGCTTAGTGATATATATGTATGTATGTATGTATGTATGTATGTATGTATGTATGTGTGTGTGTATGTATGTATGCATGTATGAGTTCTGATACAAGTTTCTCAAGACCCTATTCACTTCACTACATATCAAAGTATAATGAATGCTATTCACATAATCTAGGATGCTTAAAAGTGTAATAACATTGGCACTGATAAAAAATTGCAGTATTCTATAAAATTCATCAATAAAAAAAATTATTATTTATTTGATGATCCCAAAAACCTCTCTATGAATAATTTTTTTCTGATGCTGAAAAAAAAATGTCGCTGGAAACATCTCTCACCACCACCACCAGCCTGGCAACATTGTTTTACATTGATAAATGAGATCCCATTAGACTAACTTGAGGAAAATTGAAGTCAGCACAATAAATGTTTGTAAGACATATGCAGAATTTGTGAAAATGTAATTAATTAATTCACAAATGTGATATCCATTACTATTAGCATTTATTAATAAGATTTTCAAAAATTCCCATGAAAAAATATTTCAAAAACAGACTACTTTTCATGCTACATCACAAATTTTTGAACAGATGTGAATGCCATTGTTTTTTAAAATGAGGATGGTATGTAGTATAAATAAAGTTTCAGCAACAGCAAAACACCATGCTGTATATGAATCTGTGGTCGTTACTGGCAGGGGAATAAAAAGAAGTGGCAAGGCAGATTCATGCTGATCAAGTTATGCAGAAATGGCACTTTAAATATTAAGGCACAAGACTGAGGTCAGAAAAGTCACAAGCAGTATCACCAGGGGCAAGAAAACATGTCTGATGAGCAGCATTTGGCTCCTTCACAAATAATTGCTCAGTAAAGATGGCTTTTGTTGTGCATGCAGAGTTGAATGTACCTCTTAGCTACATTACCTTCCATGGCGTTTTCCATATCTAGTTATCTAGCTAACAACATATTACTGCTTTCACGTAACAACTTCATCCTGATCATATCACATCTCACCTTAAAATCCCTCTTTTCCATCTACGAGGTCATTTTTCATTATTCATTCATTCATTGCCAGATCAACACCTGTATACTTAAAAGTGGGTGTTCAGATTGGTAAGGCGCCACACATGAACACAGGCTATGAGAACAGAATTAAAATTAATGCTAACTGCCTACAAATTTTTCTTCATCTCTCTCACCGCACTGCTCGATTTTTTGCCTTTGACAAATCTCTACCTTTATCACTAGTGTGGCTTAATTTACACTATCAGTCAATCTTGTTCTAGGTGTTCTCCTTGGTTTGCAACTAGCTGCTTTACCATGCTAACATGCACCATGGAAATCTCCCCTCGCCCATACAACACATATGCTCGAACCACCTTAATTACACAAGTATCTTGTAACTATACTTGTGTAACTAAGTATATTTTCAAGATACTTTCTGTATTTTCATTAATTAAAATGTTTCAATTGGCTCTGGTGCCAGTATTACTAAACACTATACTGTTAGCATAAATAGTATAATTTCCTTTGTCTGAACATTTGTCCCACTTTGGTGGCACAGTGGAAAGAGCGCTTGCCTGTTTTAACTGTCGAATTCCTGCCTCAACCAATATACGTTTTTTGTTATAATGGCCGTGTACTATACACATCGGAAGGGGGGAGGTGGCAGAAGCTAGCTAACAATGAGAAAAATTGTATGATAGATGGATGGGAACTAATAGCTTGCAAATGATCTCTAAGATTGTAGGACTGCCAAAAATTGCAGTAATAAATAAATGTATGTCACAAGATTAATTCACATCATAACCATTAATGAATTTACGCTCAGCAGATAACTAAAGAACCAGCTATCTCTACATGGGAACTGCATTCAATAAAGGCAATGTGACAAAGAGAATCCATCGTAGGATACACAAAGGTAACTTTCTCTTGCAAGAATGAGAGTTGAAAACAGTGATCAAACTACTGTTGGGGTTCACAAAAAATGCTGGATCTAGAATTCATGCACATACTATTGCATAACATAAGTAAATGGACCAGTAAACATAACAAAATGCACATGAACAATATAATGAGTGAATTTAAGATTTAACAACATGACAGAAACATTCATCTCTCACAAAAATATATTTCAATTACAAAATAATGCTTACTAAGTAGTTATGCTAAAGCATACTACAAAATTATGCTACAGCAGTATTTCAAATTAAAATGATTAACACAGTAAAGCCCTGTTTACACGTTTCTCACTTATGTTTTTCTCATTTATACGTAAAATGTCATAGGTCCAAAAATTATGAACTGCCCATAATGTTAAATCTGATCAATCATGTGATCATCGAATTAGCTTCCTTCTTCATTTTCACATTAAATTGGGAATTAGAAATTCAAACCATGCAAATATCGTTTACCAAACTCTCTTCTCACCCTTCCCTTTGCTGCAAATTCCGTTTTTCATTTTCGAACCCCTTCCACATTTTGTTCTCACTATTTCATAGCATTCACCTGCTCTGCGACTCACTTTGCAGAATACATGTGCTATACCCGAGCAACCATTGGTCAGCTCAGTTGGCGCCTGCCACAGACACCTGTTCTTGCTTTGCGTTGTCATACCAGACTATTTCCTTGAGACCTTCGTTTGCATTCGCTTTCTTGCGTTGAAGCCATGGCTTCAAGATCTTGTGAAAACATGTCTTTAAAAGACAAAATGGAGATTTTAAAGGAAATTGATCAAAATCAAATGCTGTCAAAACGAGCCGCTGACAGGCTCCTTGAACCGCCGTCGGACATTTCCGTTCAAGATAACAACACTGAACTGTAGGGAGTTTTGGTCCCCTCTGGCGAACTCTCTTTCTCGTGAGGATCTCCATCACCTCACAGCAGACATTCTTCTGCTCCAAAAGACTAATTGCCTGTCTACAACGCCCTTTCAATCGATGGCGTACGTGGAACTATCAGTTCCACCACGCTTTCCGACACTCTACAATCGGCGGTCTGGCCATAGGCATCCGCACTCCGTTCCGTTAAGTTCTATCTTCAGTGACGGTGCAGCATCTCTGCCGTAACTTGCTACAACGCCTCACCTTTGTTCTGGACGAGCGTCATTATGTCGTTTTCAACATCTACGTCCCATGCACACCTCAATATCACAACCTCGTTTTCATGGCGCTCAGCTCGGCTCTTCAGTCAACGTTGCCGTCGGATCACGGGTTGATTTGCGGCAATTTTAATTGCACGCTTGACCCTGATCTTGATCGTGCTCCAATTCATAAGGAAACTCGCTTGCGTCTTGCGGAGCAATTACACTTCCTCATCACGGAGTTTGATCTTTGGGACGTCTTTCGTCAAATTTATCCTACAACGGTCTCCCATACGTGGAGGTGCTCAGCTGCCACCTGGTCATATTCCGCTAGACTTGACCGTTTCTACGCAACCGCTCCCCTTCTACCCGTGGTCACGGACTGTCAGCATCTACCCACCGCCTCTTCTGACCATTATGCCGTTGTGGCCACCTTTACCTCTTCTTTCCGTCAACGCTCCGAGTTTCACTCCTGGACATTAGATATATCTCTCCTGGAAGACCAGGCCTTGTGTTCTAACGTCCAGAATCTCCTTCACTCTTATCACCCTGGACTGTCCACTGCATCCTGTGCCCTAAGTTACTGGCTGGATGTCAAGTCACACCTGCTCCACTTTCTCAAGAGCTACTCGTTCACAGTCGCCAATCTACGAACCATGGAAGAACGCAATCTTCGACAAGTTCTCGCCCAGCTTGGAGCCACTCACCCCCTCTATCCAGCATATTTGGTAGACCTCCGTGCTCTTCTGGAACCTCGAGCCCGGCAGGCAATATTACGACTTCGTCTCTAGCACTTCTCTCCCGAAGACTGCTCTTTTGAGTTCTTGTCTTCGTTAGAGGATCAGCGCCGTTCTTCTCATCGACTGCGGGTGCTGCGTCTGCCTGACGGTCATGTGGCTTCGGACCCAGATGTGCTTTGCTCTCATATTCGTCAATACTTCCCCGACAAGTACAGTGATACCGCTCCACCTTCTGCTTCTGCGTCTAATACTTTACTTTCTTCTCTCCCTCAAGTCCCCTCTAACCTTTCCGCTTCTCTTCTACAGCCTATCTCTCCATATGAACTCAGGACTGCACTTTCCTCTCTCAATCCCCGAACCGTCCCTGGTCCTGACGGCCTCCCTCTATCATTTTATCTTATCTTTTTACCTTCTCTCCTTCCTTTCCTTCTCGCTGCTTACTCTTCTACCTATGCATCTATCTCCCTTCCGAGGAGCTTCATTGTAGCTCACATGGTACTTTTCCCTAAGAAGGGAGACCTCCCTTCTTATTAGTGAAATCGGACGCCACTTCTCCTTGACCTGGAGAACTGGCGTCCGATTTCACTAATAAAGCTTGATTACAAACTGTTCACTAAAATTCTCTATCGCCGCCTAAATCAAGTTTTTCCGTATCTTCTCTCTTTCGACCAGCCCTACACGGTACCTGGTCGTGTTCTTCTGTATCTTGCCGGACTAATTCTAAATCTCTTGTCCTACTAAATTTAGACCAACGTGCTGCTTTTGGTAATATCTCCCATTCATTTCTCTCAACTACTTTACACGCTTTTGGCTTTCCTTCTATCTTCGTTACCACTATTCTTGTTCTCTATCATGACGCCGTCTTTCAGGTCAAGACAGTCGCCTTTCTGACAGCACCCATTTCTTTTCGTCGTGGAATACGACAAGGGTGTCCACTTTCTGGGCAATTATTCGCCCTGGCTTTCGAGTCTTTCCTACGCACAGTACATCGTGCATTTCTTGCCGCTCTTCCTCCTCCCACGGCAAGCACCAGGCACTACTCTATAACCTACTCCGCCTACGCCGACGAACGCGACTTTCTGCTTCCGGATGGAGTCGAAATTTGATACCCTCGCTCATGTACATGCACTCTACTCTTCTTGCTTCACAGCGATGCTCAACACTACCAAGAATGCCGGCCTGTGGTGCGGTGCCTGGGAGTCCAAGGAGGACTCCCCATGGGGTGCCTCCTGGACTGTCTCTTTTCTGAAATTTCTTGGTGTACACCCGGGAGCTCCCATAGCTGCCCGAAACACCACGTAGCTGCTCTTCGTAATCGCCTTGCTCGATCGGCTGCCTTCTGGCGGAAAGCTCAGTTCAGCGCCTCTTACGTCCCGCTGGCACGCCTTGCTCGTACATATCTTCTGTCTCCTTGTCTTCATGTGTGAGCAGCTGCTCGCATGCCAGCTTACTATCGAGCTGAGGTCACAAGGATCATCTCTACTATGATCTGGTCAGCTCATCATTGGATACAAGTCTCAACTCTAAGTCGTCCGATCTCCACCGGTGGTATTGCGCTCCTGGATGTTCGCCAGTTCTACAAAGCACACCGGATATCATCCCTTCTGCGTCTACTCTGCGTACCAAGTTCCGCAGCCTCTCTTCTCCGAGACGTGATTTCTCCCCGGAACCTCCGCTTTAAATTCACAACTTTTCTGCTGATGGATCGCTTTTCTCTCCTCCGATCTCGTCTTTCCCTCATTTATTCGGAGGCGCTTTCCTTTCTTCGCTCTCTGCCACTACTCCGTGCCAAACCCGCTTCCACCTCAGAACTTCTAGCTGAACCCCTCTTCTACTCCTCCATCATCCTAACACACCGTATTTCACTTACCTTTCCTGGCTCCCCGCTGGGATCGTATCCGTCCGAGACTTACTTTCTTCCGAATTAATATGGAAACCCTTTCCCGACCTCTCTCCTTTCCTTCCACGCACTTCTTCCTCTCTTGCACTCTACGATACTCTCCGCTCCTCGATCGTTACTTTATTTCCTGCTCTCCCTTCTCCGGCTGGACTATTTTTCGTTTCATCTGCATCTCTCCCCCTTCTTTTTTCTTCCTGTTCGTGCCTCATTTCTTCTGATCTCCAGTTTTACTGTCCGTACGATCTACAGCTTTCTCCTTCAGGATCCATCGCCACCCGCACCCTAGCTCATTTCAGGAGTGCCGCCCGCCGCTCTTCCGAGTGTGTGGTCGGCAACAGCTTCACCCATCTCGACACCATGTGAAAGGAATATTCACTGGCTCTTCCTTCACCGCCACTTGCCAGTGCCGGCCACGTTATTTCGGATGACGCACCCACCTGCATCTTCTGTTATGAGCATGATGATATTCTACAAATCTACCAGTACTGCCCGGCGATCCTTCCTTTACTACACCTAGCCTTTACCGTTGCCAAGTGCCACTGTGCCAAAGAGCTGCCTTTTTATTCGTACAGTACGTTGCTGGTTTCTTGTTCTCCACCGGTACCTTTATCGGAGCCATGCGCATACACCTTTGTACTCAAAAAGCATGTGATTTACTGCTTCTATCTGCAACTCCGTCATACCTCTAATGCGCCTACGCTCTTTCAAGCAGGAGATACCCCTTTAGCGCAATTCCGCAAACGGCTGACCTCACGGCCCCGATTGGCGTTTATCGCAGCCCGGGCCACTGACCAGAGCCAGCAGTTCCTGAGTGTATGGTCACCATTACACCACTGGTTTTCCGGGCCTTCTGCAGACCTACATCTTCTGCTTTGACTTCCACCCTGTACGTCGGGACCTTCCCCGCTTTGATCTTTGTGATGAACCCTGGACTGGCTCACCGGATCTTGAGAGTTTTCCCTTAAGCTTGTCAGACTTAGATCTTCTGTACATTCTTCATATTCCCATCTACAGTTTAACTTTTTACTGTTAGTGTTTGTAGTGTATTCACGAGCACTTACTTTGTGGTGCCCTCTTCTGAATATGTGTTCTTTTTAGTACACTGCTGGACAATTGCTAAGGACGGATCATGAACAGCTATATAGCGCATAAAAAAGTAAGTGTGGTTGGATGCCAAGTGAAATAAAATAATGTCAGAATGCCAGGACATTACAAGAAAGACAATTTATTGTGCTCTGAAATCCAGAAAGCTTTGGAACGTGTTCAAGGGACAAACAGGCCATTTTGTGCAGAATACGTAAACGTGAAAAAAATGCAATTACCGTCCGCAGGCGTTCCGGCGTAAGATGTCAATAAGGGATATGGCCACCATGGAGGGCGATGCAAGATTCCACACGTCGTGTCATGCTTTGCACAACATTATCAAGCAGCTGTTGGGGTAATTTATCCCATTCCTCTGTCAGTGCACGGATGAGGGTGTCCTTGTTTATTGGCGGGCATTGGCGACCAGCAAGACTCCTCCCCAAAGCATCCCACACATTTTCAATGGGATTCAGATCTGGAGAACGTGCTGGCCATACGAGGCGTTGAATATCCTCGCTCTCAAGATACTCCTGGACAGCGACTGTTCGATGACATGTTGCGTTGTCGTCCATGAAAATGAATCTATCACCGACAGCACCACGGAACATGCGGACATGAGGTAGCAGAACATCATTAATGTATCGTTGGCCAGTCATAGTCCCAGTTGGAAGCACATAGAGGGACGTACGGCCATTGATCATGATGCCAGCCCATACCATGACACTACATGTCGGATATCGGTCCCTTTCCTGTATGTTTGCTGGACAATATGCAGTACCACTATCACGCCAGATCAGTTGTCGTCGACAATCAGACGATAGACTGTATCTACTCTCATCTGAGAAGAGGACAGCAGACCAGTCGTTATCAGTCCAATTGCGATGTTGATGGCACCATTGCAAACGGGCGGTACGGTGACGTCTGGACAATTGGATGCACACAACAGGACGGCGGGTGTGTAGTCCTCCTTTATGCAAACGTCTGGCGACAGTTTTTCGGGAGATCCGCTTGCCAGTAGCAGCCATAAACTGATTTGCTACCTCACTAGCTGTGCTGCGCCGGTGTCTTTTTGTTGATAGCACTATGTACCGATCTTCTGCAGGTGTCGTACTGCGAATACGACCTTCCCCGTGACGTTTGCTACACTGTCCATTTGTTTGAAATGATTTCCAAAGCCTTGAAACAACACTGTGGCTGACGTCGAACTCCCTGGCAACATCTGTTATTTTTCGCCCTTCTTCAATCTTGCCAATAATACGGCCACGCGTAAAATCATCTAGGTGCTGTCGGTAAGACATACTGAAAATTGCAAGTTCGTCAATTGATTCTTTCCCTTTCAACTTTGCGTTTGAACAACAACGGTCAATACGCGTCAAATCATTTATATCTCTTATCAGCGCTATGACGTCACGGACAAGTTCGGCAATCCCAAATTTGCATACGCACAACACGTCTTACTGTATCCCGCACTTATGCTAATTTCCACATTTTCCTGCCTTCCATTTTATGGTTGCTATCGTTGCTATTGTCATCCGTCCTTAGCAATTGTCCGGCAGTGTAATTTCTTCTGTGTGCCTCACATTGTACCTGTATATTCAATGTTTTTATTTCGTCATATATCTTCTGCTCATTCGTTCGTCATATTGCTCACAAAAGTTGTACATACAGATCCTGTATATATTTCGCTGTTCATTGTGTACATATACATATTCCTTAGTACTGTGTATGCTCCTTTTCGGAGCCGTCCTACAAGTTCATTTTGTACTGTCTGCATCATGAGTATCTCAGTCACGCACTTTTTGTACACATCTTGTATATAGTACACATTTTCAATTGCATCATTATGTTCTGCGTCATTTGTATTTATATTTTCATTGCATTGTATGTATATCTCACTTGCTGAACATAGTTCGTTCCCTGTTCCTATATGGCTTCACGCGCATCTGTATATACTTCGCCTAAATTGTACATTTATTCAGTCTCACCTATATATTGTCCATTATAACACCCTGCACTGTTGCACTTATGTTGTATCATCGCTCATTTATCTCACTGGCACTGTATTATATATACACCTCTCATACTGTAACTTGCGCACTCGCTGTATATATATATATACACCTCTCATACTGTAAATAGCGCACTTCTTGTATACATACTACGGTAATTATGTCTTGTCGTCAGCTCATCTATTTCACTTGCATTGTATATACCCTTCGCATAATGTAAATTGTGCACATTTTGTATATATCTGACTCCTGTTATTATGATTTCAGGCATTGTAAAGGCACATGCGGCCCACCGCCTTCGTTCCCTTATAATGAATAAATCTTCTGCTACTAAGCTAATCGTAGTGAATATAGCTTTCACTAATATTATAATGAATTCAATGCTTGTACTAAGCTTCTAATAGTGAATTCAAATGGTTGTTGTTACTAGTTAATTAAGATCATGAATAAAGTCTCCTGCTAGTAGTGTAGTAATAGTAATGAACAAACTTATAACTGGTAGTAATGTTGTAGTAGTAATTAAGATGAATAAAGTCTTAAGCTGGTTGTTACTAGTAATATTAATTGAAATAAACCTAACAGCCAGACATAGGTCTGACAGTACTATGAACTGAGAAAGACGTACTTACGTAAAACCTTTTATTATGAACTTCTACTGGTATCTTCACACACAGCTACTCAAATAACACGTAGCTCCTTGCACATGAACAAAGCTCTATACTCATAAACAACAGCTCTCCACATAAACAAACGCTCTTCCTATACAACAACAAACGCTCTCTCCGTACAACAACAAACGCTCTCTCCGTACAACAACAAACGCTCTCCCTACACACATCAACAAAAAGCTCTCCTTTTGTATCGCTGAACGCGCTATTTATACTGGCTACCACCACGTCATGACTTACACTCATTGCCAGATCTCATTCAGCGGGTGAAATAACATCTCGTTCAGTAAGAAGATAATTTACATAGAGAAATAAAATAACCAGAGATAGTAAAATCAAAAGGAAAATGAATCGAGAGTATACGTTACATCATCTCCCCCTTAATTTTTTTTTTCTTTTTCTTTTTTTGTTTCCGAAAAACCTATCAATTTTGGAGTGTAAGTCTTACACTTCGTTGATTGACGTTTATCGACCTCTTTTTTGTTTTGTTGTTTGATGGCAGCAGTATTTACAATATCAAACTTGGCATGACAAAATCAAGAAATCTGTATTCGTTTGTGAAACACTTGTATTTTTGAACAAAACAAACCTGCATCGGCATACCTTCCTTTTATTCTGCCTAGCAGGAATCCCTTTTTTAATTTCAAATTACGTTCTCATTATTCGTTGAATACACACCAACTGTATCAGCAGCGAAGATTGCCTGGAGCTGCCTAACAGTAACAATTTTATTATTTTACCCCTAAGCACATAGATATATATAAAAAAATTTGGATTAGTAGATGGACATAGAAGAAATATAAAAAAAAACACATATATACACAAAAAAGAATACATAGGCCCACACGAAAAAAAGAAATTCTGACACGCCAACTAGTCGTGCAGGAAAAACAACAAACGGAGAAAAGAACCTGTGCACGAGAACTTACTTATCTCGAGGACGCATAAAAAACTCTAGTACGATAACGTTTTCTAGGCCTAATCGGACTGGTAAATTCAGGTGGCTTAGATCTTTTCAAGGACTTGAATGGATCTGGAACATCGGTATGCTGTCGGTCAAGAAATCCCGGTGGCTGACAGGAACGGTCAGGAACGGCTGAAGTCTGGCGGTCCGGAAATCCCTGCGGCTGATAGGAACGGTCAGGAACGCCTGAAATCCGTCGGTCAGGAACGGCTGAAGTCTGGCGGTCCGGAAATCCCTGCGGCTGACAGGAACGGGCTCCCCCAGGCTTTTGATATGTAGTCCCTTTGTGCTAGGGCCCGTGGTGTCCTTCCAGCATTCTTTTGGACGGACGTGGCTCCGGCCACATCGTTTGTTTTCGCTTTCGCCCTCGTGGCATGAGAGTAGCAGCAGGCATCGGCCCTGTTTGCCCTGAGCGTAGGTTCCAGGGGCGAAACCCGGGCGGATGCAAGGATCTCTGCCTTCGTCGCTGTTGCGGCGAAGCAGATTGGGGAGACAAGTTACGTTTTCGCCCAGCTTTTGGTGTTACTGGACGGTTTTTAATTGGTGTTTGGTTTGACGTTTAGGAATAGTCAAATTATTGTTCATAACTGATAAATCAGAAATATCTGAAGCCTCTGAGTCGCTGCTGTAATTTAGTGGTCGTGCAGGGCGATGTTTATGTCTGTCTATAGGAATACTCTCTGACGAGGTATTCAAGGAAGCAGGAGCTTGTGGTGTTGCAGAGTTATCAGGAAATGGTGCAATAGTCTTGGCAATGGTTGGAGGGAAAGGAACGATACTAGTATTTGAAGAACTTGATTCGAGCCTTGGTCTCATGGGAGAATCAGGTTGCGTGTTTGGAAACCCGTCTTGAGGAGGGGAGGGTGAAGAAAAATCACTGGAGATTCTTCAAAAATGTTTGTTGGTTCGTCCAAAATTTCTGGCTGTTGATCGTGAGATATAGACTCTTGAGTCTGTGGAACAGAAGGTTGAGTAGGGTTGATTATAAAATCGATATTTCGTTCAGTAAGAAGATAATTTACATAGAGAAATAAAATAACCAGAGATAGTAAAATCAAAAGGAAAGTGAATCGAGAGTATACGTTACACCCTGTAATTTTCGCTCAGTATAAAACATTTTGAAAGTTTGTGTGCTGGGGAAATGCATTACTTACGAAAAGACATGTTCTGATTGTGTGAGGAATGAAGATGTGTTGCAGTTGTGTAATGTGAAGCAAAATGTTGTTAGCAAGGTGGAGATTAATATTCTTCGGTGGTTTGGACATGTTGAAATAATGAGTGATGAGATGCTTATTAAGAATTTTTTTTTTTAGCCCAAGTGGCAGGAAGAATAGGCAGAGGAAGGCCAAGGAAGTCATGGGAGGATTAGATTCAAGAGTGTCTGCACAAGAAAAAAAAATTATCAGTATGAAGTATGGAAGGTCTTGTGTACGTCGTGTGATGGATGTGAAGCCCGATTTGTGTGTTCAAGATCGCTGTAAATGGAGAAGTTTGATACGGCAACTGTAAGTAAATAATCAGTTAGAAATTTATCTGGTAGCTTGTATTTCTTTGTGGAGCTAACCTCTGAATCTCACAGAACAGCTTAGTGATATGTATGTATGTATGTATGTATGTAAGTATGCATGCATGCACGTATGTATGTTTTAAAAATCTGACAGGAAGTTAAGCTACACAAATAAAAGGATGAAAACAAATAAGTAACTTACTATCCATTAACTAGAAGTTAATCTACATAAAATGATAAAAATAATAAATAAATAAATCACTACCCAGAAAATTGTGAATTACATCGATGAGCCAATACATTATGACTACCTACCTAATAAGCTGCAGGACAACTTTTATCCCGCAAAACAGCAGCTACTGGGCGAGGAACAATTCGATGAGGTGGCGATACGTATCCTGGGGGTATCTGGTATCATAATGTCAACAGCAGGCCCTCCAGTTCCCGTACATTTCGGGGTGGTGGTGATTTAGCGCAAACCCACTTTTCCAAGTCGAACCACAAGTGTTCGATTGGGCTCATGTCACGTGAATTTGGAATCCAGGGCATTAACACAAAGTCACCAGCATGTTCCTCAAACCATTCCTTGACGATTCTGGCGGTGTGACATGGTGCACTATACTGTTGGTAATGGCCATCACCAGCAGGGAACACAGTTGCCATGAATGGGTGAACTTGATCCACAATGATGTTCAGATCCCAGACAGTTGTCAGGGATTGTGCTTTTGGGATAATCGGGCCCAAAGCGTCCCAAGAAAACATCGCCCATGCATTATTCACACCGCCCTGTTTCCGCCCAACAGTGCATCCAGGTGCCATAGCCTCCACTGGTAATCGGCGTATCCGCGCTCGGCCGTCTACATGATGCACCAGGAATCTTGATTCGTCACACCAGGCCACTTTCTTCCAATCGTCTACAGTTCAATCTCGATTACCTTGGGCCCATTTCATGCGTTGTTGGCGATGACGGGCAGTGAGCATTGGGACCCGGCTAGGTCGTCGGCTATGCAGGCCCATGTGCAGAAGGCTGCGACGAACTGTGTGCTGCGAAACATTGCCCTGATCACCACTGTTGTAGCTGAGGCTGATTTGTCGCACTGTGGCCCTGCGGTTGCTGTGAACAATGCGCGACAGTATCTGCCCCCTCTGGCATCAATGAGCTGCGGACAACGGTTCGCCTTTTGGCCATCTGTGCTCACTACAGCGGCACGTGAGCAACCGACAAGCTGCGCCATTTCCGAGATTGTAGCTGCGGACGACGGTTCGCCTTTTGGCCATCTGTGCTCACTACAGCGGCACGTGAGCAACCGACAAGCTGCGCCATTTCCGAGATTGTAGCTGCGGACGACGGTTCGCCTTTTGGCCATCTGTGCTCACTACAGCGTCACGTGAGCAACCGACAAGCTGCGCCATATCCGAGATTGTAGCTGCGGACGACGGTTCGCCTTTTGGCCATCTGTGCTCACTACAGCGGCACGTGAGCAACCGACAAGCTGCGCCATATCCGAGATTGTAGCTGCGGACGACGGTTCGCCTTTTGGCCATCTGTGCTCACTACAGTGGCACGTGAGCAACCGACAAGCTGCGCCATTTCCGAGATTGTAGCTGCGGACGACGGTTCGCCTTTTTGCCATCTGTGCTCACTACAGCGTCACGTGAGCAACCGACAAGCTGCGCCATTTCCGAGATTGTAGCTGCGGACGACGGTTCGGCTTTTGGCCGTCTGTGCTCACTACAGTGGCACGTGAGCAACCGACAAGCTGCGCCATTTCCGAGATTGTAGCTGCGGACGACAGTTCGCCTTTTTGCCATCTGTGCTCACTGTAGTGAGCACAGATGGCGAAAAGGCGAGCCGACAAGCTGCGCCATTTCCGAGATTGTAGCTACTGACGACGGTTCGCGTTTCGGCCATCTGTGAGCACTACAGCGGCACGTGAGCAACCGGCAAACCGCGCCATTTCCGAGATTGTAGTTCCGAGGCACCATGCCATCAGAATTTGTCCTTTATCCAACTCCGACAAGTCGGCAGCTTTTCCCATTTTGACTCTGAACACTCTGCTAACCTAAAGCCGGTCCTCGGGTTGTATATATACTGCTCTGTGAATTTCACCAGCGCCACCGTCTGGTCTCCAGGTGCGCTCATTTCTCTTGGCTGGGTGTAGTAATAATGGAATAGCTCATCGGCGTATAATATCCTTGTTATGGTCCCTGATGTCTCAGAAGGGAGGTAATAAATACACTGTCAACCTTATAAGTGTTTCCTCTCCGATGTGAGTTTGATATTTACAGGTGACATTAAAATTTATTCTTAAGATACAGCACGTCAGCAGACACATGCAACTAATTTATTGGCATGGAAAAAACCAAGAAAACGAACTCTCAAAGAACTAATTAAAAAGGAAAATCTCACATGCTTTGAAATGCACATAAATTAAGTACTGTTCTATTGTAAACGATAGAATTAAAAAGAAAATGCAATCACAATCCCTTGGGTGCATATACAGAATCCAGAATTTCAGTCACTAATATAAGTCTTACATTTTATTGTGGTTTATTATTAACTCATGGTGTGTGTATATATATCAGGGGCAAGTATTCAGGGCGTGCTAGGTGTGCGACGCACACCCACACAGGGTCGCAATTTAACCTAAATTATCGATATTTTTTTTTTTTTTCGGATTTATTTCTAATAAAACTCGCCAGAGTTTGTCCTAAGGCTTCGAGTGGTGGTTAAAATTAATTTCCCCAAATAATGTTTTCATTAAGAGGTTTGTTCAGTAAGCAAATCGTATTCGCGCTTAAATCCTCGGGTGTGCGGTTTAGCTAGGCGTACATCCGACGATGTCAAGCAACAGTAGATGGGCTCTCCAGATGATACTGCAGATAACGTTATTTCCCTGAGGTTTCAAACGTAACTTTGAGGGTGCGCAAGCCAATATGAGCCAGTCCTACGGAGCAGTGCAACTCAATGTTGTAATACGAGTTGCTGTTATATTGTTTTCTTTTTTTAACGTGTTTCTTATAAAATTCGTCGAAGTTTGTCCTAAGGCTTTGCGTATGGGGCTAAAATTAATACCCTTGTGCATTATTTTCAGGAAGAGAAGGTTCGTTGCTTCGTTCAGTAAACAAAGCATTGTAAGTAATATTTGCAACTAGGAGTGATGTTGTACCTGCGGACACCCAGGTCGTTAAAGCAACTGTAATACAAATTGTTTTTTCTTGTAGTTTTAACGCAGATGCTAAACTTTCCAGACGCCGCCCCGGTGGCGCAGAGGTCTAAGTGATGGCCTCTGATCACTCGTCCAAAAGGGGTTCGGGTCCGAATCCCGTGAGGCATGGATGTTGTGTTTGTCTTACAGCACTGGCTCTTTCCCTTCCTTGGAATCAGTGACCCTAAATTTGGGACGGGCGACTGCTTATAGCACATCGAGTTGCCACGGTAGTCGTTAAACCTCCAATAGAAAAATTCCAGATTGTGTACCCTTAAAAAAGCACCACTGGTCATATTTGGTTGCGTCTGGAATAGCGTGGAGTCATAAACACAATTCAACGTTCTGCTGCGAGTTACTGTTCTTCTGTCTTTTCGTCGCTGTGTGAATCGATATGTTTATGAGCACAGATTTAAATATACAATTTAAATTTTGATATCTATTTAGAATAGGGAACAGTGTTGACGATGTACTAAGTGTCCCCTTTTCTTCCAGAGCTTCTGCAGATTGTGTAAATACACACTGCTGGCCACCCAAAATGCAACACCAAGAAGGAAGCATCCGATAGGCCTGAAATTCACAGCATGCGTCGCCCGCGAGAGGACATGGAAACGATTAGCATTGCAGGGCATATGCAAATCATGTGCGCCCGGCGCGCCACCGAGAAGCACTATAAGAAGGATGCACAGAAGGCGGGGTGTAAGTAATGGAAGTGTGTTGTGCTGCCGGTCCTATGCGTGGGAAGCTTCCTGGTGCCTCGTCGCAGAATACGGCAGTCATTCCAGCACGTTTCGGAGTTCGAATAATGGCTTATAGCGACAGCGGTTTATCGTACCGAGACATCGGCGCCCGTGGGGACGACATCCAGCCACAGTGAGGCGAGTATGGATTCGGTGGGTGCAGGAGAGACGGACGGACCGATTACCGCACCGCGGCACACCACTGAACGAGAAGACCGGCATGTTGTGCGGCGGGCATTGACGGCTCGAACCACCACATCACGAACGTTAGCGCAGGAATTAGGGTGTGTTGCGCAACAACCTGTGTCAGCACGTACCGTTCGACGTCATCTGCAAAAGCGTGGACTTGTCGCACGGCCCCCATTGCTCCGATTACCATTGACGTTACACTACCGGCGAGTGCGGCGGCAGTGGGCCGTTGAACGCCGCACCTGGACTACGGAATGGCACGACATTGTCTTCGACGAATCCCGCTTCTGTCTGCAACACCACGATGGTCGGATCCGCGTGTGGCGGCACCGCGCCGAGAATGTATGATGCCTGCATTATGCAGTGCCATACCGGTCCGTCGACTGGCGTTATGGTTTGGGGCGCAATTGGATATGACACCCACAACCCTCTGGCAAGCGTCGCCGGTACACTCAACAGCCACCGCTACATCTCCAACGTTTTGGAGCCTGCTAGCGGCCACGTTTCAACAGACAATGCGCGCCCGCACGTGGCACGCATCGTGCAACAATTCTTCGCGGCCCACAAGGTGTCACTGCTGCCGTGGCCCTCCTGTTCTCCGGATATGTCGCTGATCGGCATCCGAGTGGCCCGGCAAGCACCATCGGCGGCTACGCCTGATGAAGTGTGGCAACGTGTGGAAGCAGCCTGGACCGACATACCCCAAGCCCACATCCAAAGCCTCTTTCGTTCGATGCCGCGGCCGTTATTGCCAGCCATGGGGGCCACACGAACTATTGATGTCTGTGAGTTCCGCAAGTCGCACGGGCCTGTAAGCTCAATCGTTTCATCTTTGTATCTGTTGTTATGTGTCCAGTAAATCTGGCTTTGCTATCTCGTGTCCTTCTTGGTGTTGCATTTTGGGTGGCCAACAGTGTAGTTAAGGTAGGTAAGCCTCGTCCTGTATCTAAAAAACATAAAAAAAAATATCGAAAATTCGTTCATCGCTCTAGCATTTGCACAGGAAATTCAGATTTTTCTTACAATGGAGTGTATGTAAAGATCTTTACGAGAAGCAATTAAAGAAATGCTTTCGTATGTTCAAAATAAATGCGTGAGTTTTGCAGCTCGGGATACATAATAAACATTTTTTGCTTGTTTTTTCCCATTACAATGCACACCCAACCTAAATGGGCACGCGACGCCACTAATATATATACTGTGTATATATACAGGGTGTCCATAAAGCATTTCCAACATTACAAAAAATAATATAAACAAATCTATGTAAAGTTTAAATAAAATGGTTGGCAACATAATATAGCAGCACTCCAAGTTTTTTCCTGTTCTTTAGGTGAGCGCTACTGCTAAATAAGAGGAGCATTTCATCGATAATGGCTTTCATGCAAGAAATAGCGGCATGCGCGCTGTGGTTCCACGAGACCAAATCGGCGGTTACTGTTCAGCATCATTTCAGAAAAGAGTACAGGCGATCACTACAGGCCCAAAAAGCTTGGTATGAAAAGTTTAAAGCGAGGGGTAGTGTTTGCTGGCGATCTCCCCGAGTGGACCGACCACCAGTTACGCAAGAGACAGCAGCAGCTGCTCAGGAAACATTTCTGCGAAGCTCCAGAAAATCCATTTGTTGTGCTTCACTGGAAAATGGGATTCCCTGTGCCACGGTTAACAAAAATTTACACAAACGTTTTTATATGTATGCTTAAAAGGTACAGATCATTCAAGCTCTTCAGCCTGATGACCGGCCTCACCAGGCTGCATTTGCGATGGAGATGTTGCAGCGCTCATGATAGTGATAATCTGAACCGTGTCCGTTTCTGAGATGAAGCCACATTCCACGTCTCTGGTACAGTAAATAGGCACAATGTGCGAATCTGGGGATCAGAAAATCCTCATTATGTCATCGAACAACAGAGGGCTAGCCCGAAAGTGAACGTATGGTGCGGCCTGATGCATGACAGAATCATCGGACCCTTCTTTTTTACAGAGCCCACAATAACATAAAACGTGTACCTGGACATGCTGGAACTTTTTGCACATCTCAGTTGCATGCACTCCAACCTTCGGTTATTTTTCAACAAGACGGTGTCCCACCACATTTCCGGACAAATGGATTGGTTGCGACGGTCCCATGACATAACCTCTCTAGACTTTTTCCTGTGGGGTTATGTGAAAGACCAGATTTACTCTAGCATTCTTCCAGATGTCGAAACGTTGAAGGGCAGAATAACCGACGTCACTGGTTTTTATTCTGCTGAGATGTTAAACCAAACATGGCGTGAAATCGAATATCACTTAGATGTCCTCCGTACCACAAATGGCATTCATGTGGAGGTGCACTGACACTGGAAAAAAAATACTTTACTTGTGTACCATCATTGTCGTGCCTTCCTTGTACCTGTAATACATTTTTTATATTAATTTTTGTAATGTGGGATGGAATTTATGGACACCCTATATATATATATACAGACCACATTCAGTTAACATCACAACACAAACGAAATGCACAAGATTTTAAAAAAGGACAGCAAATATCAAAAGTATACAACAAACACCAAAGAACGTACCCCAAAATAGCAGCAACACCTGAATAAAAACCATTGCATTCATCCTTCACAAAAGTAAAAATAGTAAATTCCGGACCAGTTGTTAAGTCTGTATGAAAATAGAATAATGAATAGATATAAGCCGATCTCACCAGGAGAGCACAGGCGTATGGAAGATGGTTTTTCGATTCCCTAACACAAATGCGAGAAATCCTACGCATGTGGGGAGTGCTCCCAAAGCCATCAAAGACCAACCAAAGAGGGGTAAAACCTGCAGGAAGTAAACAGAAAAAATTCTAGACGTTGCCAATCTCAAATATAAAAGTAACTATATATTGATACCTCATATCAAGTAACACTGAACAACAATGGCTTTGCTACAAAGAAAACTTCAACGGTTTTGTAGGCATTTTTTTTATTATTGGAGATTTAACGATTATCGGAGCAACTCAATAGGCTATAAGCAGTTGCCCGTCCCTAATTTAGGGTCACCAGTTCCAGGGCGAGGATAGAGCCAGTGCCGTAAAACAAACAAAACATCCATGCCTCACCAGGATTCGAACCCAGACCCCTTTCGGACGAATGATCACAGGCCATCGCTTAGACCACTGCCCCATCGGAGCGGGACGGCTTGTATGTATTTACGGGTGCTGAAACCAATTATGAAGTCACAATTGCTCCACTGGTCTCCAATTTCTTGTAATGGAACTCTCTATTGGGGTGAATGTTGTGTTGCTTAAAGGAATTTCCCTTTGTTTCCCAATGGAGACATCTGTCCGCAGTCAGGATAGCTGTTTTTCTGAGAGTAGACATACTGGCGAGTGGCGACATTACTTCCTGTTGTGCAGTTCCTTCTGGGAAGGGGGAACAAAGCATATTTTTTGTTATTCGAATGCATTTAATCAGTATTGAATGACATGCGTTTTCTCGTGGTTTAAAAAAAGTAGTGTGGATTGTGCAAAGTGTACGTGAAATAATGCTGTGTACTTGTGTGAACCATCCAAACAGTTTCTGCTACATTTGTGGAAAATTTACTTTAAAGTTTCAAACGCGACATTTCACACCATTGATTAGAAAAACGTATGAACTTTATTTCCAGTGTAAAATGGGTAATGAAGATCAATCTTGGGTGCCTCAGATTTGTTGTAATTTATGTGTAACTTTGTTGACTGGCTGGTTGAAGGGATCATGCCAAATGTCATTTGCAGTACCAATGGTTTGGAGAGAACCAAAAGACCACTCAACAGACTGTTACTTCTGCATCACTAAGATATCTGGAATTACAGCTAAGACCAAAGACACGATTCAGTATCCCACTATTCCTTCGGTCACGAGACCTGTTCCTCAAGGTCCAGATCTTCCTGTTCCTGTACTTCCACAGTCATGGAGTTTAGATGATAGTGATACTGATGAAATAAATCCTCACAGTGAAGAAGATATTGAAGTACAAGACCCTGATTTCTCGGAAAGATTCTGTGCCTCACCTTAGAAGTCAGGAAGAATAAAATGATCTGGTTCGTGACCTTCATTTAGCAAAAAGTCAGGCCGAAATATTGGCTGCAAGATTGAAGGGATGGAATCTTTTACAACCAAGTACAAAAATATGAAGTTTTCGTCGACGACAGCAAGCGTTTGAACACTTTTTAAAGAGTGGTGATCTTGTGTACTGCAATGATATAGACTTATTGTTTGAAGCCTTAGAACAGCAACACAAACCTGAAGAATGGATACTTTTTACAGATTCCTCAAAAATAAGCTTAAAATCTGTACTTCATAACGGAAACATGTATCCATCAGCACCTGTTGCATATGCTGCATACATGAAAGAAACACATGCAAATATGAAACTGCTGCTTCAAAGTATAAACAACACTCATGGAATATTTGTCGCAATCTTAAAGTAATAGTTTTACTCCTTAGTCTACAACTTGGATACACAAAATACTGCTTCTTCTTCTGTGAATGGAACAGTAGGGACAGAAATTCTCATTACATTAAAAAGACCTGGCCTAAAAGAGAGTCCTTCATTCCAGGAAATAAAAATGTTTTTGCCGAGCCTTTAGTAAGTCCTCAGAATGTGTACTTACTTCGCTTCACATCAAACTGGGTTTCATAATTTTTTTTTGTAAAGGCATTGAATAAAGATAGAGAAGCTTTTCGTTTTCTAAAGAACATGTTCCCCAAAATATCTGAAGCTAAAACTAAACAAGGCATTTTTATTGGTCTACAAATAAGGGAACTTATGTGTGATCTTGCATTTGAGGGCACATTGAATGAGACAAGCTGCTGCAAGTCCTTTAATGATGTGGTACTGAACTTTTTAGGCAACTGAAAGGTAGAAAATTATAAAGAACTTGTTACTGAGCTTCTAGAAAACTATAAGGCCATGGGATGCAATATGTCTCTCAAAATACATTTCCTTCACTCGCATCTGGATTTTACCCCACAGAACTTAGGAGCTGTAAGCAATGAGCACAGAGAACATTTTCATCAGGACATATGTACCATAGAAAACCAATATAAAGGAAAATGGAGCCCTAAAATGCTAGCTGATTACTATTGGACTCTAAAAAGGGATTTAGTACAATTACAGTACAGAAGAAAACCTAAAAATAACTACTTTTTAAGGTAAATGTAATTAATTGCTTGTAACAAAATGTACATGCCAAAAACTGATTTGTACACTGAAACAACTGGTTACTCGAGAACTATGACCGATAGCACAATTAGCAAGCAGATTTGTAATCGGCATGGCAAATACTGTATGATTCAGCATATGCAGTCTTTGTAACAAACAAAAAGTTTATTTTTGTTGTTCAGTGTAATCAAAGGTTAACGAATGGAATCACATGCTGTGTTTTGAACCATTAAGCAATTGACGAAACAGACTGAAGACAAAATTACATGGACATTCACTTTTCAGCAGGACACCAATGAATTCTTGTAATTTATTCAACAGACTGTCGAAATCACCACAAATCGAAACAATACAAAAAAATTGTGATATAACCAGGTTTCTATGCACCCTTATAGTGATATTTGAGTTCCAATTAATAAAAAATTGCCCAGGAAAGTTAAAAGTATTCCTTTCATCATATACAGTAGCGAATAGGTAATTGTCTAAAAGTTTTATATTTATGTCCAAATAGTTTATGTTAGAAGCATTGTCACTTGTCTTCTGTAACTCAAGCTCTTCAGGGTAAATCTGTTGTATCTTTGAGATGAAGTCATTTACATCGAAAACAATAACGTCGTCGATGTATCTCGTGCATTTACCCAGCGAGACATTTGCCCTTTTTAAGTATGCAGATGCAAAATAATGAAGATATAAGTTAGCGAGTGTTGATGAAAATGTACTTCCCATGGGAACACCTTTTATTTGTCGATATAAGCAATCACCCATTGAAACATAATTGTTCATCAGACACAATTGAGAATGACTTCAAGTTGTTCCAGTATATCTTGCTGATACATAGTTTTTCACTGTAGTTATCGAATAGTTCTCCACATACCCTATCTAGGTTAGCTAAACCTATGAATGTAAATAAATTTATGAAATCAAGCGTTTCGAAGGCAGAGTTAGCATTAGGCTTAAAACACCTAATGTAGTCCAAGACTGGCTTATTGTTTCCTATTATCCATGTAGAATCCACATTTGATAGCATAATTTTCAAATTTTACTGTAGCATTTCTTAGCAGATGTAATACATCGAAATTTAAGTGGCTTCTTATGGAATTTAGGTAATGCATAAATAAAGGGATAGTTCAACATAATACTAGATATTTTTATTCTTTTTAGAAGCAAAATAATTTCTTATAAATAATATTTTTGTCTATTTCTACTTTAATGTATGTAGAATGCATAATAAGTTCTGTATGTATTAGCTCCATATAAAATTTCTCACATATTATCACAAAGTTGTTCTTGGCCTTCCTTGTCGACAGGAGTTATTATAAAATTTGTTTTTAAGAAACTTTATTGAATTGTAATCATAACTCAAAGCATGAGTTTTTATTCAATGATATTTTGAAACAATCCTGTTTTACAAGATCTCATACATAGAATGAATCCAAGGTAGGAAAGCTTGATTTGGCAAGTGATAACAAGATGACATCATCTTTAAACCAAAGTTAACCAGATCGGTTTGTATAGAATTAACCATTTTATTAAGTTCAAGTTTTTTTATTTACGAAAGTTGGCTCCTTTAGCCATTATGCTACGCAAAGTGTCAGAAGGGACGATACTTAGATCACCAGTTATATTATGTCCAAAATTCTTGTCTAGGAAAGTTTTATATACTTGTTCATGACAGAAATGGTTGGTCTAGAGTGGTTGCATCCTCCTGCCATTTTTCAGATACTTCTCGATAATTAAATAGTTGTTGACCAATAGTGGGTACACATTGAAAACGTACAGATATGTCTATATCTTTTAAAGAAAACATATTTTTTACATTTTGATAAAGCATTCCTGAAATTTAACTTATCATAGCTTTTGCCCAGGAATTGAAAAACACAAAAGTTTTTATCCAGACCCCTTCCCACTGAACCATTCATTTAAGCTGTATGGGTAGATTGTTTTACGTTGAAGCATGAATTTATTTTCCAGTAATAGGATTTTGTTTAGATCTGGCTCAAAAGCAAGAATCTTGACTGCGATATTATTAAAGTCATATTCTGGAAGTGTAGTTCTATGCCACTTTTTGTTCTAAATAGTCTTATGTCTGTGTGATTACCATTAAGTCTAATATGTAGATAGTTTGAACTTTGTCCCACATATTCCATGTCACTTTCAATACAAGTAATGAGATATACTGTATATGTTTACAGAAATTAGGTAGTTCAGCAAGGCTGACATCGTGTCTGAACATTTTGAAAACTTGAACTTCTCGGGTAGATTACAAACACTATTTTGAAATTTTTCTTATAAAAAATAAGAAAAAAATTCAAAATGGTGTTTGTACTTGTAAATGCAGAACAATTAAATGGAGACCGTATCAGAATCGTGTCGGTGAGTTCCTCTGCCTCAGAATCACCAACCAGTGACAGTAGCATACTTTTCGATTGAATATCCTGCTGCCCAATATACAACGCGGGCCTTGGTTCGTGGCATTACAATTCTTTTTGATCCGAGAAGCATGATTAAATATTTTTTTTCGTTACACAATTTAAGACAGAATGAAAATAAGAAAAATATATCTAAAATAGCCATGAAATTCACCAAAAAGAACCACAACCATGAAATACAGAAAGCAGCAAAAACTTCATGCTCAGAATTATATTAGTTATAAATATCCGTAAACCGAAAACAAACCAACCAATACACCTTATAAAATATATAGACTATAATAACACTCATGAGATACAAGAAAATATGTATGAAGATATAGCCAAGGCAAGCCTCAAGGCCATAAAGAAAAGCCATCTTCCAAATACAACGATGCTCCCGGATGAGATCAAAGGTCATTGCACAAAAGCAAGATTTATTCCACAGCCATTATTCTCATAACTTGCGTAAAAACTGCTTCTATTGCGACAAAACCTTAGTATGTTATTCTTGAGGTGTACTGAACCGGTTCTGTTGAATATCATCGAAATGGGGTCAAAGGTCAGGACACAGGAGCGAGATTTATTCCACAGCCATTATCACCTTTTGTTGTAACTTGAGTAATAAATTCTGGTATGTTGGAAAGCATACCATAATCAATGCATTGCATGATTTTACTAACTTGTTTTACCCTTCCTCATTCTCTATCTTAACCGTTTTGTTCCCGAGGCTTAGCAAATTTTAAGGTGCTAAGTGCTATATGTATCCCAGGTAAGTGGCCAAAATCGCTGGAAAAAGGATTAGCGTTCACGCTCACCAGATAGTCCGACCCTCTCTTTGCACATGCACATCTGACCAGAAGAAACTGCCTTTCAGCTCTTCAGGTGCTCCCAATGGGGTGAAAATTCAGAAACGGGGACCAGCGCCCAAGGCCGGCTAATTCGGGAACGGTAATCGGATTGACACATGCAAACACAATTCCTGTGTGGGTGGGAGGTACTCACCTTTTGTTGTTAGGTAAGGTCAAGGTCAGTGCACAGGGATCAATTTCAAGTCCAGATTACTAGAAATCACATTTGTTTGCAATAATCATGTAGGTTTTTCTCATCAAGAGAGCTGTGAGGCAAAGAATTTTTAAACATCGATTTTAAAATGTTGCACAAATGTAAGCATTAGACTCTAAAAGAAAAAGTTGAAATAGTACAGCTGAGTGAACAGGAAAGTTTAAGCGTGCGTGTTTTAGAAGATAAACTGGGCATTGGAAAAATGCAAGTGAGTGAAATTTTGAAGTCTTGGTAAGATTGTAATGGCAACCAGAAAATTAAGAGAGCTTTCCCTAAAACTCATGGTTTACCTGTGGACAATTTTACCTATGAATGCTTTTGCAGTGCTAGAGCCAACAACATTCCTTTATCACAGACTTTAATTTGTCAAAAGGCTTTACAAATCACAAATGAATTAGGATTCACAGAATTCAAGGCTTCAGGCAACTGGCTAGAAATTCATTTAAAAAACAAAATTTCACAAGAATGTAATAGACAAACAATACTTGATTATTTTGCTTCTTAGGTATTGATGGATACTTTTTAATAAAGGTTAGTACAAGTTTGCTCTATGTATTGTATTTACATACTTATATTTACTTATCTTTTAAACTGCCTTTACGTTATAAACATAGTACATGTATACTGTCATAAAGCATGATTTTCCCAATAGCGGACACTTCTAAATAACGGACAGTTTGTGTTTCCCCTTTTGATGTCCGCTATTCGGAAGTTTTACTGTATTCAACTTGATGAAAAATGCCAAATTGTAGTGTTACACATTTAATACACTTTTTACATAAAGTACTTTCCATTTCAAAATGCCAAGATTTTCCCAATTTTAATTGCAAATTAACACTATTGTCAAGGTGCGAAACCACACCTTAATGTGGCTGAATATCATGCAACTACATCTACAATGGCAATTCATAAGTTAATGGTGTTTCGCGGTACACATGGAGAAGCTTCGCTGAACAGATGGGACATGAGCAGTAAGGTGGAATGTGGTCCACACCTGATTGGGTGACGTGCTCCACTACTCAGACAGGTACGCATGCACCAGGACCAACACATGTGTGCAGCTCATACGATACGAAAATGTCGGTGAAGAAGCTTGTTGTTTGTGTGCTCCTACGCCATTATTGGAAAAAAGGCCTGAACGCAACAGCTGCCATGAAGGAAATTTGTAGTGTAGAAGGTGAGGGGAGAGTGCACCCTATAACAGCAAAAAAATGGTTCCAACACTTCAGGTCTGGAGACACACAGCTCATTGAAAATTTGAGGTGTTCCAACACTTCAGGTCCGGAGACACACAACTCTTTGACAAATTGAGGTGTGGGAGACCAGTCACCACCAACACCGAAGCCCTGCATCTAGCTGTAGAACAGCACCCAATGATCAGCAGAGGAGGTCCATGCATCACAAACCACCATCATTCGTCACCTACACTAGCTTGGTTTTCACTCCAGACATCCGTGAATGGTTCCCCAATGAGTTGAGCCCAAAGCAAGTTGAGGAGTGTCTCACTTTGTGTCAAGAATTGCTGCAAAATCCACGTGATTACTGGTTTTGATGGAGAATCGTAACAAATGATGAGAAGTGGGTCTTCCTACATTATCCTTATACTGGAAACCAATGGCTGCGGTCAGGGATGAGGCTCAAGCAGTGGTTCAAAGAGGGCATTTTGAAGTGAACACAATGTTGTGTGTATGGTGGAATTTTGAGGGTCCTATCCACTGGGAGCTTGTGCCACATGGTCAGGCCGTTGATGGGAACCTCTATGCTGACCAGCTGCAACACGTAAGTGACGTTCTACGCCAGCGCTCCATTGCAATGGTGAACAGAAAGAAGGTCTTCCTGCAATTTGACAGCGCCTGATGTCACAGGTCACAGATTGTCTGCCAGAAAATTCAGGATTTGGATGGCATCAAAATCCTACCACACCCAGTCTATTGCCCGGAGCTTGCCCCTTCGGATTTTCACGTGTTTCGTTCCATGGTGCACTTCTTGGCCGGCAGACAGTTCCATTTCTTGGAGACTGTGAAAGATGGCATCGCAGAGTTTGAACGTTGACGAAAGACCATTTACTGCATTTTTCTGAATGGCCATATGTGGTCAGCACGTGGTAACAGACTGAACATTGTACCCCAAAATGCTACAAACTTATGACTCAACATGGTATTTCAAAATTCTTTGCTGTGGATGACTGCTATGGATCATATGAGAACTCATGGTATGTACAAAATATTAACACTGCAATTCCAATATTTTTACTATAGTTCATAACACATCACAACTGATTTGAAAAGAAATTTAATAGATAATAAATCTTTCTTATATACACACATTCATAAAATTATACAAAACATGTTTTTCAACATGAGCAAAATCAACATTTGGGCAACAAACTCTAGATTATAATCTTATCTGTTTCTACTGGTTCAGTGAAATATTTTACGGTTTTGTAGGACAAAAAGACTCCAAGCTTCAATATGCTACAAATAATAATGTTTATTCCATGGAGACCTGTTCTTGGCTACACACAACAATCAATCTTCTGATTTACACAAAAACAAACATAAACTAGGACTACACTGCTTTATTTAAAATTTGTTCAGTCATCCTTTAGCAGATACTGCTTGATTAGTATCTTTCTCCAACTGACGTCCCAAGTACTCCCTGTAAAAACACGCACACAATGAAACAAAATGCAAACAGAAAAAATCATCTAATAACTAGAAAACATACACTACACATTTTTTTCTTTAATGTAATGTACAAAATCCCAAATAACTGTTCATTGCAGCCTTTCAAATAACAAAACACTACATACACAGTGAAACAAAACACAAACAGAATAATTCATCAAACAAATGAGAAACATATCCTACACTTTTTTGTTTTACACACACGTGCTTACTGTACCAAATATAACTTCAAATAACTCTTAATTGCAGCCTTACTAACTATAAAACATGCAAGGACACCTATGGCAAGGTATTCAAGCTATTCATGTGATGGATTATGAAGAGGAAAAAATTATGACATTCATGTTATGGAACATAAAATTTGTTGGATAGCAGCTCAGAAAAATGAGTGGCACAGAAGTGCTGATCAAAAAGTGATATGTATATTACTTGGGACAGGGGAGCCTATGATTACACTGATAAACAAAATTCAACATTGTAATTTTCCCTTAGATATAAAGCTAATATTTCAATTACATATGGTGTAGAGTACACAAAGATGATGAAAAAAATTCTTTACTTGGTTCTCCTTCTTATTTTTTTTTATGGATGATTTGTTTTTATACATTACTACAAAATAATACATTGTCAAAATGCATTATTACTACACTGACGGAAAAAAAAATCCCAACACCACAAAAAAATAGTTGTAGAGGAATGAAATGGCGGCAATACATTTGTATAGGTAACATATTTAATTGATTAAGGTTTCAAGATCACAGCTTATTGTAAGTGCGAGAAGAGCCATTTTAAATGTGAAATGCTGGTACATTAATAACCGGTGTAACCGCTAGAATGTTGAATGCAAGCACGCAAACGTTCATGCATTGTGTCGTACAGGTGCTGGATGTCAGTTTGTGGGATGGAGTTCCATGCCTGTTGCACTTGGTCAGTCAATACAGGGACAGTTAATGCTGGTTGGGGGTGACGCTGGAGTTGTCGTCCAATGATGTCCCATACGTGCTCGATTGGTGAAAGATCTGGTGATCTAACAGGCCACGGCAACATGTCGACATTCTGTAGAGCATGTTGGGTTACAACAGCGGTATGCGGGCGAGCGTTATCCTGTTGGAAAACACCCCTGGAATGCTGTTCATGAATGGCAGCACAACAGGTTGAATCACCAGACCGACGTATAACTGTGCCGTCAGGGTGCGTGGGATAACCACGAGAGTGCTCCTGCTGTCATAGGAAATTGCTCCCCACACCATAACTCCACCAGGTGTAGGTCCAGTGTGTCTCGGCCGCAGACAGGTTGGTTGCAGGTGCTCACCTGGCCTCCTTCTAACCAACACACAGCCATCACTGGCACCCAGGCAGAACCGGCTTTCATCAGAAAACAAAACAGATCTCCACTCCGTCCTCCAACGAGCTCTAGCTTGACACCACTGACGTCGCAAACGGCAGTGGTTTGGAGTAAGTGGAATGCATGCTACAGGGCGTCTGGCTCGGAGCTGTCCTTCAAGTAACCGATTTGTAACAGTTCGTTGTGTCACTGTGGTGGCAACTGCAGCTCGAATTGCTGCCGCAAACGTGGTACGATGTGCCACGGCCATACGCCGTACACGGCGGTCTTCTCTCTCAGTAGTGCCACGTGGCCGGCCGGAACCCGGACTTCTTGAGGCAGTACCTTCCCTTGACCACCACTGCCAACAATCATGCACAGTGGCTACATTCCTGCCAAGTCGTTCTGCAATATTGCGGAAAGAAAATCCACCTTCTCGTAGCCCTATTACATGACCTCGTTCAAACTCCGTGAGCTGTTGATAATGGCTTCTTCGACTTCTTAAAGGCATTCTTGACTAACATCAACACCCTACGTCGAATCTCAACGATAACTAATGCACACGAACGTTACAGCGCGTATTTACAGCAAACCTGCTGTGCATGTTCCGAGGGGTGCTACTAGAGCCACACGTATGCGCCGAGCGCGAAATTTGCATAGACCTGATCTTGCAGATGTACTCTTACCGCCTACCAACTGTCGTTTATCTAACACAACCCCTTCTTGGTGTTGGGATTTTTATTCCCGTCAGTGTATATATGCATTAATTGATTCTTCAACAGGACATATATAATATACATATATTTTATATATCCTATTGTACTATTAATTTTTTTTATGTTACTATAATGTTATAGTATTTTATACATTATTTACTATATATTTGCATATGTTACATTACAATTAATTTACATTTTACAATGGGAACACATTTTAAGTGTATTAATGTGTTATATTAGCAAAGTTCTTACATTACATGCTTTTCCGTTTATACAGTTGTTCAAGAGCATCTCTCTTGATGGACCAACAGTAGTCAGCAAGCATCGCTTCATTCCACTGTGCCAGTTCTCCATGACAGATATCTGCTGGTGAAATCATTCACCATGTTGGTCACTAACTGCTTCCATATTATCAGAAAAAAGTCTAGGTGAGAATGAAGGAAATGGAGTTTTAAAGACATGTAACAACCCAACTTTTGAAAAAATTTCATCAGCTTTTGAACTATGCTCTTATATAGTGTGCAGTTTTAGTATTCCCAAGGAAATTTTGCACAACATCCTTGAATGCCAGCCATGCTTCTTTTTATAGTTTCTGAAAAACACTTTCAAAATGGTCATTTTGCATAAGCTTCCAAAGAAACAGGAACAATAGGAACAATAAATACTCCCTCAGGAACAATAAATACTCCCTCAGGAACAATAAATACTACCTCTTTTATTTTAGCATTCGATATGGAAGGGAAGAAATCTTGGATAAACCTAAATGCCTCACTGTCCCGGTCCAAAGCTTTAACAAAAAATTTTATCAATCCAAGTTTGATATGCAGTGGTGGAGAAGTATGTCCGCTGCTGTCAAGAGGTTCGTTCACTACATTCTTAGCACTGAGCTTCAGAGACTACCATGAAGGCCACTTTCTTACATGGCAGTGTTTCTCTTTAGCGTGACTGTCCCATTCACAAAGCAAACATGAATATTTAGTATATCCCAGTTGCATTCCTAGTAAAAGAGAAATGACTTTCAAGTCACCACAAATTTTCCAAAAATGAAAATCATTGTACTTCAGCACATGCAATAGCTTTTTCAAGGTATCATAGGTTTCTTTCTCCCATGAAGCATGTCCAACAGGAATGGAGTTATATTTGTTGCCATTGTGTAACAGTACTGCTTTTAAACTCACTTTCATAGCATCAATAAACAGTTGCCATTCCTCTCTCTGGCTTGTGATACAGATCTAAAGATGACATCAGGCTGGGAACATCATTACAAAAGCATATCTCACCATCTTTTTCATAAAAACGAATAAAGTTTTTGTATCAGTCACGATACATGGAAATATGTACATCATTATCCAATACATTCCACTCCTTAAGCCTGAATCCAAGCAATTCAGCTTTAGTTTTGCTTAATCCTAGATCACGAACGAGGTCATTGAGCTCTGCTTGGGTGATCATACGAGGCGTTGAATGTTTCTCCGATGGAATATAATCCTCATCTTTTCCACTTTTGTGACTAGCTGATGGAATGCATTCCTTTTCATCTGAAGGACAGTTTACAGGTGGCTGTGGTACAAGATGCACATCATTGTGAGGTAACGGCCTTATTGCAGAATCGATGCTGGGATACTGCACATGCTTTTGCTTCTTAAAATTAATTCCTTTTACTGCTAGAGTCATACAAAAGTAACAATCTGTTATATGATCTCTGGGTTCCCTCCAGATCATCGGTATGGAGGAAGACATCAATGCTCGCTTTCCTCTAATCCACTCTGAAGTCAAATCGAACAGCATTCACAGCAGAAGTGCAGCGCCTATGGCTTATCCTGCTCGCCAATCTGGCATCCAAAATAATGCTTGTAGGCTATTCTATTTAAAAGGGTTATACGTCTTCTATGTTTAACACTCACAATTTTGCCACATTTATAACAAAAACTTCAGAGTTGAAAAAATATTCTTCTCATAATACGTGGTAAATACGTCATGATAATTAACACAGCAATCAGACATCACTGAATTGACTGTAATTACTGTTTCACATGTAATATCAATCACATTAGAAAACTTGAAAATTTCATTGCCATGGAGTGGGAATTAAATTTTAAAGTTTTCTGATGTGACTTAATTCACGTGTGAAACAGTAATTACAGTCAATTCGGCTATGTCTGATTGCTGTGTTAATTTTCATAAAAACTATTACGAAAATTCACACTTATGAGACATAATGATTGCTGTAAGTCTCTGTTGGTGAGCTCATTACGTGCTACACTGATCGCAGTTATATCAAAATGAACGAAGTTTTTCAGCACTGTGTCAAACTGTCTGACGTAATCTGCCTCACGGGTGCCTACCTATTTGCATCACCCACTTCCTGTGTCATTTGTCTACATTCAAAAAGTACTTAAAAAGGCAATAAGATAAGGTCACAGTGATAAATTCAAACATGAATATCTTCGAAATGATGATATTTACTTTTTCTTGATTACTTTTGATATTCCTGAGGGTATGTTTATTGAAATTAGTTACAATTTCCCTGAGAAAAGTTTCTTGTTGATCAGTGTTATAGTATCTTATTTTTTCATCCCTGCAGAAACATGTAAAAACCCTTACAAGACTTTATTCAGATTTAAATAAATAAAATCAGTTTTAACTTGAAGAATTTTGAAACATTCTTTGTCTTTTCTGTGTTTCTTTTTGTGGTTTTCAGACATTCCTTGACTCTAGATCTTTATTAAGGCCTGTTTTCAATGATCGATAGAGGTCTTGGTAAAGACATAGAGGACGGAAATGTCTGAAAACCACAAAAACATCTCAGAAAATATCAAGAATGCTAGAAAATTCAAGTTTAACCTGATTTTATTAGAAGCACACATACAATGAAATAACACAAAAACAAAACTAACTTATCAAACAAAATAGAAAAATAAAAGCACATATTTTTAACTTTTAATATAATAAACGCATTTGAAATATCAATTATCTGCAGCTTTTCTAACTACAAAACATTAATACATAAATTAGTGTTTTGTAGTTAGAAAAGCTGCAGATAATTGATATTTCATTTGAATTTAATTATTTTATTCTACTACACAGAATAAAATAATTAAATTCAGTCAATATAATATGTTATGAGTCAAAATGAAAGGCATTAGCATTGCATCACAGGAAATTTCTTGCAAAGTAGTCAACACAAATGGATGAGATAAAAGAGTTGATAATAAATATGTTTTTATATTTACTATGAATTTACATCCACACATTTAGGCATGTGCAAATTTCCCATTTTGGATGTGCTATGAGTGAGTATACTGTACACTCCTTTTGCATATTGTTATTAAAGCTAATAAAGATTTCTTTCAAATTTGTAAAAATTATTTTTGAGTTTTTGACTAACCAGCTTTGTTTCTGAGACCTTCTAGCAACAATCTTCCAATTAGGTGTTTTACTGTTTAAGTGTTACAACAAGGTCACCAGTCAATTTTCTTCATATTAACAGTGGTTCAAAAATACAAAACTACAGGTGTTGGTAAATTCAGAGGGATGGCGACCAGGAAGAAGCCAGCTGAATATGAGCCTAGTAAATGTTTTCATGATAGTATGTGACTTATGCAGGCAAGCTCTCATCTTGTTTAGAGTATAATACTGAAGATGTTATATTTTTCAGTTTCATATTTTTTGAATGAAAAAAGAAGTATTATGTTCTATCTGGTCATTAACAAAGCTATAGGGAAAATTTTCACACTGTACACACAGGCATACCTGTCAACCTTCAAGAATTGAAATCCATAAAAAATTTTCACTGAAAGTTTTATTGATAGTTCGATTAAAAGCTGATTATGCAAATGATTTGTCAAATTTAATCAATTTCATATGCTATCATTACGCTGCATACACAGATAGAAATTCCATTTGTAACTGCAAAATTGTGATATATATTGCTGTCATGTTTTACTTTAACTTAATTGAGGTTTGACCCTAAATTTTTGTGCTGACATGTTAGAATACCTTAAAAAAACACAATTTTAATTCTCATGTGAGGCTGATGTTTTTCATCTCTCTCTCTCTCTCTCTCCAGTTATCATCAATCTTACAGCGTTTTTACCCAGTCTTTCCCACTAGAGAGGATTTGAAATGCAGAAGTGGATAAAAATGTGATCAGGTAAATCAGAATAAACAAGCACTGATGGGGTACTTATTCTATACTCGAAATTGCACCAACTGGTAAAAAAAAAAAAAAAAAAAGAACAGGAATTAATGAAATGCATTGTCTGTAACGTAATTGTAAAACACGTAAAATTTCTGTACATTTTACAAGTAAATTGGAAAACTTGGCAGGTATGCACAAGATTCAAATTCTTTTGATGGCTTGAATCATGAAAATAATAACTGGCAGGGAACATACATGCATTAAAGTTGCATATAGTTAAGCTTGCATAAAACTATGTACAACATGCACAAAACTTAAAATACTGACAGTTGTTGTGTTTTAAATTAATGTTGATAAACAAGTTATTAAATAAAATAAGTAAATAATGAATAAATTTACTGCAATTTATAAATGACTATTTAAAATAGGGTATGATTTTTTCACAGTTAAAAAAATCCATTTGAAGTGCAACTATGGAGTAATTTGTTTTCTCAAATGCGAGTTGCTTTAGGGTAAAACTAAAAATCAGTATTGTTTTTCAAGTTCACACTGAATTTATGGAAATTATTAGGCTATAATTTATTACTGATGTACAATAGTGTATGCACGACCAACGTTTCCTCAGTGATATTACTTTCTTGTCTAGAGATAGCAGATAATTTAATTAGTCAAAAGATTGTCCAGCATCACTGTTACAATTCACCTATCATGCCCATGAACAAAGAAAAAAAAAAAAAAGACATTTTGCATATATGTAATTATATATAAAGGGAGAAAACTGTATATTTTAAATTTTTAGTTGTGTTTTTGTTCTTTGCATGTCTAAGTCCACAAGTACAGTCAATATGAAATACACAGATATTGAAGGGGACCCAATTATTTGATAGCCAATCAATAGCTATTTACCACTGGACAGACACAGAGGGAGACACAATCAATGACTATGAAGGATGGTAATAAAATGATATTAAACTAATAAAAGATAAAAATTGATGCTTCAAAAAAACTATATATGAAAACAGAGCATAAAATACAGTAGTCTCTATATAGCAAACTTCCATTTAACGAATTTTTCAGCAGAACCTTGACTTTGAACAACATTTACATGTAAATTAATCTCCATTTTTCGAAAACCAATTTCTATATAACAAAGTTTTTTTTTTCAACTAAAAATTACCATTTTGTGTATGTTTTTTTATGTTTCAAAAGTTTTGCTTTACAATTTTTTAGCATGCAGATGGAAGCAAAGTGTCCTTAATTCCTTATCTAGAAAATTTTGGTTCTGTGAGGGGAGTCTTGTTGGAAGGGGGACAACATGCAGGTAGTCCATGGAGATGGTACCAAGCAGCTGTTTTTCAAATGTGGATAGAAAGTCCAGCATATATACTAAATTCCACAGGGTAAAACTGGTGTGGGCCTAACTCTGTGGAAGTTATGTATTCATTTTCATTCAATCAGTACACTTGATTCGCCTGTGTTGCTTGCTCAAAATATTGAAAAGAAAAAAATGTCTGTCTCTTGCAGATAAAGTAAAACTTAAATGATGTTTATCAAGAAATGAAGAAGCAAGATGTGGCTATAAAATACTGTATAGCCGCAAGCACTGTCAACAATTTAAAAAAATCGATTTGCAATTAACATTCAACATGAAAGCAGTAGGAATGTGAGTAGAAAAAGATTAAAACAGTGGTCATATGAAGAAGTTGATGCCGCTGTTTCAAAATGGGTGAGGATGGTTTGAGATAAAAAAATCTGCCATTCTCTGGTCTGACGATCCAACGAAAAGCCCTGGAATTTGTTAAAGATTTAGGACACCCAAAATTCCTAGCCAGCGTTGGATGGCTAGATAAATTTAAAAAGATACATGAAATTTCATATAAAACTGTATCAGGAGAAAGCGCAAATGTTTCAGAAGAGGTGTGTGAAAAATGGAAAAAAGATAACTGAAAAACTTCCAAAAGAATATCCTGCAAAAGACATTTTCAATGCAGATGAAACTGCTCTTTTTTTAAGTGTCTACCAAATAAAACTTAACATTTAACTTAACATTTAAGGAAGACAAGTGCTTCAGAGGGAAGCACAACAAAGAAAAAATAATTTTTTTGTTATGTGCGAGTATGACCTGAGAGGAAAAATTTAAACCTCTAGTAATTGGGTAAAGTAAAAACACAAGATGCTTTAAAGGTGCAAAATCTTTAGAGGTAGATTAGAAAGTCAATAAAGAGGCATGGATGACTTCAAAAATTTTTGAAATCAATTAATAAACCATCGTCACAACATTGTGTTCATTATAGACAACTGCCCTGCTTCCAAATGAAAATTAAAAAACAAAAATTTTTCTTCCTGCCAATAGAACTGCAAAACTTCAGCCATTAAACCAAGGTATTATAAAAAAAATCTTAAAACGCAATATCGAAAAGGATCCTGCAAACAATTATTCTAGCCACTGAGAGCAACCAATGTATAGATAATCTTTTAAATTTGAGAATTGCCATATCAGAGATGATGAAAACTTGGGAATTAATGTGACTACAATCACTGTGTACAACTGCTTTCTGAAAACTGGATTCAAAACTATACTGCAGAAATTGATTCTGAATCCAATATGAGCCTTGCAGAATTGAAGGAAAAATGCCAGCAGCTAAAAGACAAAGGAAGCATTGAAGAAGGTGCTCTAGAGCTCTCTGATTTTTTCAACTTTGATGAAAAAGTTGTGATCGCTGAATATCTTACAGAGAATGACATCTTAGTGGGCGGTCTTAGTGACAGATGGGTTTGCCTCCTCAGGGCACCCCAGAGGCAACAATGGGACACAAAACAGCAACAAGGGCCTCTGCGAATCATGGAGAGGCCCTTGTGACATTGGCAAAAAGGTTCCAACTCACTGGGTTTTGTTCCAGAATACTTAGGTTGAATAACTAACTGGAACCATCAGCTGTGGGCTAATTCCCCATACTGGTGTACTTACCCGATTAAAAAGACACAAAGAAAGTATGCTCCAGACTCTAGTGTGGGATATGGTGGACTTGCCAAATTTGAGAAGGAAGGTCCACCATGGAATCTAAAGGACATGCAAGAAAGAGATCTTGGCTGAGTGAGTGTAAGATTGGTGTATGGAATACTAGAGGTATAAATGGCAAGATGAATGAGGTGACTGAATAAATGAATAAGTATAGATTGGATGTGCTGTGTGCAAGTGAAACCAAAAAGAAGGAATTTGGGATAGAAGTGAATAGAATGGTGAGGGTGTGGTCTGGAGTATTGGTGACAGGACAAGCTGGTGTAGGTGTGATTTTAAGTGAAAAGATGAAGAAAAACTTGATCAGACCTCAGCATAGACTTCATTGTAAAAAGTAGTGAGAAAAGTGACTTTTTCAGAGAGAAAAAAACAGAGAAAAGTGACCAATTTTTTTTTTTTTAGTGACTAAATAGTGACTGCTCAAATAATCGAAAACCAGACTAAACCGTTTAAAATGATAGAATACACACACATATATAGTGTATGTACAGTATATGGATAGAACATATAATTTGCTTTTGAACGGATTTACTTTATTCTTTGCTCAACAGTGAACAATTCACTTTATATTTTGTAATAAAACATATGTTAATCAATGTGATTATCTGTTATAAAAAAGAAACCAATATATTAGATAGGCAGGTGATTCCTTTCAATATTTTTTTCATACACTACTGTTTGTGAAAATTGCAACACCAAGAAGGAACCAGGCGATTCGAATGAAATTTATACCAAACATTACTATGACTGTACATAAGTGGTTTAATTTTCGGAACAATACAATAATTTTTACCTGCAAAAATCAGTATCTTGTGAAGCCTCTGCGAGCTGCAATAAGAGCTTCAAAAGTTGGCATTGAATCGAAAAGGAGTTGGATGGTGTCTTGGGTAATTGCTTGCTAGGCAGCATGTATACGCAGCCACAGATCATTCGTACTGACCGCTGGAGGACTTTGATGGGCCAGTTGTCAAGTGACCATATCCTAGACATGATAGGTGACATGTCTGGTGAACGTGCAGGCCAGGGAAGAAGCGGTATCTGCTGTGCTGCGAAGAGGACTTTAACATTACTGGCAACATGAGGTCAGGCATTGTCCTGCTGGAATATAGCACCTGCAGTGCTATGAAGGAAGGGTATGACTTTTGCCTGTACAACTTTCCTGATGTAGCGGTCGCTGGTGATATTATCCTCAAGTCGTAGCAGCCGAGATTGCAAATGTTACCCAATGGCACCCCACACCATCACACTTGGCATTTGGCCTGTATGACGCTTGACAATGCAAGCTGGAAGAAGGCGCTCACCACAATACCGTCTAATGTGTATGAGGCCATCATGGTAGTCCAAGTTGAATCGGGACTCATCCGAAAACACGACACGTTGTCAATCAGCACGCCATTGTCTGCATTGAAAACCCCATTGCAGCCTGAGGCGTCCATGGTTCAGGGTCAAAGTAATCTGCTGCAAAGGGATGCATGCAACCAGTCCTTTATGCAGTAGACGTGTCGAACTGTGGAGGCAGACAATACCACACCTGTTGCAGTGCTCCACTGTTGTGCTAACACTTGCGAACATGCAGAACGGTTCGTCACTGCCATGCGGACGAGGTGTCGTCCCATTTCTCAGTCCACTGCCGGATTGTCAATGCACCCGGTTCTCCTCGGTCCACTGCCTCCACACGCACATCACTGTCATAGTGTTAAGTCCCATCCGAGCCACAATGTCCCGGTACGAAAATGCACCTTCACGCAGAACAATCGTCCGTCCCTGTTCAAACCCTGTCGTATGGTGATATTGCGCTCTTCGTCGTCGCGAAAGCGTTATTGAATCCTGGAGGCACTTTCACAATTGGCTGTACGCGATGCACTACTGGTGTGTATCCTAAACAGCCCTCTTTTTATACCCCTCACTCGACTGTTCAGGCAGCGCTGCCGGGCCAAGACATGCGCAATGACTTTGCATTTGTAATTATTTGCATAACCTACCCTACTCTGCATATCCTGTAAATTTCATGTGATTACCATCATTCTTCCTTCATGGTGTCACAAACAGTAATTTATTTTATCAGCATGATGGCATTTGACAATTTATATACTGCACTAGCAAAATAAGTGTGCTCTAGAAATAATTACATATACAAACTACAATAGGTTTATACATATAATGAAAGACTAATAATAAAGAATGAATGTAATGTTTAAAAAAAGTACAGTAACCCTTTGCATTTTTAACTCTCCACTGCCTGCATTTTCTTACAATCATATTAACAAATTAAATTTCCAACGATGTTTTGACAAATTTGCCTGTTTTAGATACATTTAAATGAATTTTTACTTGTAAAACTCATACACACACATTTCATCAAACCTTTAATTTGTTAGCAGATGTGTTTTACAGTCTAACACTGGTTAGATACCTATTTCAAACATCAATGCAATCAAAAATTGAAGCACAGTGCAACATAGCAATAAAAAGTGCAATTCTGCAGATTTTGTTTATAAATCAAAATGGCACCAGATAAATTCAAACTATACTGTTTAACACAAATCTGCTGTAATTTTTTAAGCTAATATTAAATTAATGATGTATTTAAATGGCAATAAGTTTAATATCCTCACTTATCACATCTGCAAGTAATCTGGGACTGATGTGCTGGTGGTTTCTCTATATTTGGTTGTTGAGTTAGCGAAACTGACATGCTTTTTAATGTCAACATTATGAAGTTTGAATCATTTTCAACTTTGCTGTCTCATAAAAGTATAATGAGTAAAATTGGGAAGTAGATTCCCTTCCCTACATTATATAAAGGCTCTTTATGTACAGGGTGCTTTTAAGTGAAATCCATAATGAGTCAACAAAGTCTATGACAAGAAATTTGATTTTGTAATTGCAGTTAGCAAGAAATGTAGATTTAAGAAAGCATAAAACTCCAGGGTGTCTACCAAATTTGGAAAATGCAATTTCATGACCAATTAACAATTTTCATGACAATTTTTAAAAGTCATGTATGTGTGTCCAAGTATGCGTGCGTGTGTGCGTACGTACATATACTGTATTAAAGATGGGAGACACTCAGCTCCCCCTTTTTCTACGGAAAAAGTACACCCCTGCCCTTCTGCTATTGGGTTGTCGGAAAAGTCATGATGTATTTTAGCCATGTTTTGCAAAGGTCATTTATTGATAGAAAGAACAAAGATCAATCAATGATATAATGCCCGTTTTGTTCGACAACCTTTTGCCATATGCCAGTGAGCTGTGCAGAATGCCTCGTTCATAGAAAGACCTGTCTTTCATGGCAAAAAACTGTACAAGGTACTGATTTACAGCCTCATCTGAATTGAATGTTATACCACGTAAGGACTGTTGAAGAGAGCGAAACAAGTGGAAGTCTGACAGAGCAAGGTCAGGCAAGTATACTGGGTGTGGCAACACATCCCACCCAAGCTCCAATAATTTTTGGCAGGTGATCAAACTTGTGTGTGGTCTCGCATTGTCACGATGGAACACAACACCTTTACGATGAACGAGCTCTGGACGTTTCTGGATGATGGATTCGTTCAAACTGTCCAATTGCCGACAGTAAACATTCGAATTGATTGTTTGGTTCCATCGTAGGAGCTCGAAAAACAAGACACCTTTAAAATCCCACCACACTGAGACCAGAACCTTCCGCTGATGAATGTCTGCTTTGGATGTCGTTTAAGGCGAAGCAGCACGTCGGGACCAAGACTGTTTGCGTAGCACATTGTTGTACACAATCCACTTTTCGTCACCAGTTATCAGTCGCTTCAAAAAAAGAATCGATTTCCTGACGTTTAATGAGTATATAGCAGATGTTTATATGCGCCGTCAATTGAGCTTCTCTGAGTTCATGAGGAACCCACACATCGAGCTTGCTTACGTATCCCAGCTTCTCCAGGTGGTCGTGAACGCTTGAATGATGGATGTGTCTGCAATCGCTCGTGTCGTGTAACGTGGGTTTGACTCGATCAATGCCTTGATTTGGTAGTCATCAACCTCGGTTGGCCTCTTGGACCAAGGAGCACCGTTGAGGTCAAAATCACCAGCACAGAATTTTGCGAACCACCGCTGGCACAGACGTTCTTGTAGAGCATTATCACCGTACACTTTGCGCAACTTTTCACAAGCTTGACGTGCGTTCTTCCCTTTACGGAAGTAAAACAGTAAAATATGGCAAAAATGAACATCTTCCATCTTCAACTTGATGTCAAATCTCCACAAATCAACCAAATCGCTCATTATTCCTTTTAGACTGCAGCTAGAACTGGCACCTGTCGAATGCCATAGAGATAACAGAGCTGCGTATGCCTCTAGTACTTCCAAAACCGCCCAAATGCCATCGGGTGCCAAAATACGTCATGACTTTTCTGACAAATCAATAGCAACAAAAATCTGACTCATCAAACTTTGACTGCATCTGAAGTAAGCTGAAATACTCAACATTGTACTACACAATTTCATTACACACCTTTCTTTATATTTAAAAATGTCAATATTTATATTTTGAAACATTTATATTTGAAAATGTCAATGACTATAAGCAGTATAATTTAAATTGCTAAATTGACCATACAATTTTGCAAACATTTACACATATATTTCTATGCTAAAACATTTTTTGCTGTAACAGTTCATTGTGGAGGCGAGCAAAAGTACCGCCTTTTTTTTAAACTCTTGTATCATTACATGGAAACCACATTTATGTCTTATGTGGCTGGTGCATGGAGAATTGCTTAGATTGTCACCAGAAAATGAACAATTACAAAATATAAAAAGAAATTCATGACGCCAAAGCAAAATTTGTGACTTTTTTTTTACTTTCATTACCCTTTTCTGAATTTGTGCCTTTTTCATGATTTTCATGATTAGTAGTCACCCCGAACTCCTACAATTCTGAAAATACAAACGCGAATCCACAATTTCTTTACTCATTTATTTTTTGAAGTTTAAAATCCTAATTAAAAAAAAGGGATTTTACTGCTATTTATGCAATATTTTGAACACTGTGACAATTATGCCAAAATTAAAATCATTACCAGAAAACATGAACATAACAAAATTGCAGTTTTGCAAACTTAATAACCTTGAAAACATTTAGATAAAAACAAAAAAGAAAAATAGCGAGCTCTTTGCGATTTAGTCCCCCCCCCCCAGGGAATCTCAAATCAGAAAAAAGTGTTAAAAAATATTAAAACATAAACAAACAAAAAATGCTTAAAAAAAGACCATCAGAGTTGCCCACTATTCCTGCATTTTTCAACAGAAATTGTTTTTTGAGCTTATATTAAAAATGATGCCGATTCACACAAAGAAAGCAATTCCACAACTTTGCTGACCACCCCCGGTACGTGGTAAGCAACGTTTTGGTGGTTTATTTTTCAAAGACCAGTTTGGAGTAGGAGATGATGGGTTTGATTTCCGTTAATGACTACCCTGTCTACTGGTTTTCCAGTGTTTTCCTTCGACATCCTTACATGAATAGGGGGAAGGAGGATGGTTCCTATTAAAGTCGGCCCTGGACACACCCAGCCACCCAACACTACCATGTGTAATAATCGTGCCCGCTTGGGTTTCAACACAAACATCAGAACTTCACTAAATACTTTATATAGGATTGCGCCCGCCAAATTTTCATGGGGTGGGGGGTGGGGGTGCCAATTTAAATTTCTGCACTTCAGCCAAAAATAAAACAGATAGTAAAAAAAAAATCGAATAAAATTCCACTAGTTCGCAGAAAAGTTAAAATAATATGGGGGTTGTGCCGAAAGTAATGCAAAAGTGGGCATCACTTTTTTATTAACTGACAGAAGTCGTTCAAATAGCACATGTTGGTAGAGTAACTCTTTCTCTATACAAAGGTACTACTCAACATAATCTCCATCACAAGTGATGCATTTGCATCATCGTTAAACCTAACTCTCAAATCCTCTTTGAAAAAATTCAGGTGTGGACTATTGTACCCACTTCTTCACAGCCACTTTCATCTCATCTGTGCCATCAAATCGTTGTCCTCGGAGATGTTCTTCATTGGACCGAACAGGTGGCAGTTGGACGGTGGATGGGGGACCACTGACCAGCCTAATTTTATGATCACCTGATTTGTTCCCAAAGATGTATGTGGTCTTGCATTGTCATGGTGAATATGGATCCTTTTCAGATTCTTGTTTGGTCTCTTCCTTCTTATGGCTTCTCTAAGCTTCTTGAGTGTCTCAATGTACAGCTCGCTGGTCATGGTATGGCCATGTTCCAGAAAATCAAGAATAACACCCCTGTTATTCCAAAAAACAGTCACCATGACTATCTGAGCTGATTGCTGGCTCTTGAACTTCTTAGGCCTTGGTGAAGAGGTGTGACACCATTCGTTGGATTGATTCTTTATTCCAATATTCCGGATCTTTAAGATACACCCATGTTTCATCCCCTGTCACCAGATCGGAAAAAAAACATGTCTTCATTGGCTTCAAACGCTTCCAGCAAATCAGAGCAGACTTTCACCCTTCTCTCCTTCAAATCGCGTGTCAACTGCCGAGGTACCCATTTTGCACACACTTTCCGATACCCTAAGTCTTCCACCATCTTCTGCATGGCATTATGACCACAGTCCAGTTGTGCAAAAGCTCACGGATTGTGACTCATTTCTCTGTGCAAATCAATTCATCTACTCACTGATGATTCGTGTCACTGGTCACAGATGATGGTCTCCCACTGCGTGGCTTGTCGTCAATCCTGGTTTCCTATTTTTTTAAACTTCTTTATCCATCTGTGCATATTGCTCTTGTCAATGGTGTCATCTCTGTAAACATTCTGTAGCCTTCTGTGGTTGTCGGACAGCATGCACCCTTCCTTCCTTCCTTTCTTCATCACAAACTCAATGACAGCATGTTGCTTCTGCTTGGAATGCATTATTTACCTGCAATGACGAAAAAGGGTTACTATAGAGGAACACTTACTCTACCAACATGTGCAATTGAACAACCTCTGTCAGTTAATAAAAAAAGTTATGCCCACTTTTGTATTACTTTCGGTACAACCCTCGTAATTAAAAATGTTAACTGCAAGTAAAAATATGGATGGCACAGAAAAAAATTAAGACTTCTTCGAGATGTTCATTTTTTGGCAGCGTCATTACATGCTTTTGACTGTCCATCTTTCCGCTATAATTCAAGCAGATTCTGAACCTCACAAAACACTGTGCGTGCACACACACACACATCATCCACGATCTTGAAAAAAACAAAAACAGCTACAGACGGTTTGGAATTTCAGAATGATTTTCTTAACAACAGTCATACCAATGCAAAATGACGATGAAAACAAACCACCATTTGCAACTGCCCTTGCTTTGCCGTGATACAATTACATACCTGCCAACTTCCAAAGATCAAAACACAGAATATTTTAGAATTTTTTTCCTGAAATTCAGAAATTTTTAAAGTTTAAGATTAAAAAAAAAAACGATTCTTAAATCTGAAAATTAATTGTTTTTTAATTTGAAAGAAACAAAACAAAAAAAGATAAAAAGGTTCTTGATATGTATTACTGTATATGGACAATGTAAGGTCAGGTGATGCGTAACATCACAGCCTCTCCTTGACAAATGTCAACCCCGCCTTCTCGTGGTGCATCCTGTTCCCACTAAAGGGGCTCTGACGACCGCCAATAGCGGTATAACTATACCTCGGGATTAGAGGAAATTCTATCCCACACTCACCAACCCGCTTGGCCAGCGTGGTGAGTTATGGCCAAACCCCTCCAAAATGATTCCACAACTTAAATCTTGGCCCTCAGTCTCCGGCAGCTGGAATGTACCTGGCCAAGGCAGCGGCCAGTGCGACATGAAGGCAGAGGGTGCTAAGAATCCCCGGAGGACCGGACTAGGCTGCCATCTGATGCTGACCTTGGCTACGTACAATGGACGCTCCCTATCTTCTGATTCAAGGCTTCTTGAATTGGAAGAGGAACTACAAAAGATCAAGTGGGACATCGTGGGGCTAAGTGAGGTAAGGAGAAAAGGAGAAGATCTCATCGAACTGAAAAGTGGACATCTCTTCTACTATCGTGGGACAGATACTGGCAGAACTAGTGGTGTTGGATTTATAATAAACAAGAAACTGAAGGATAAAGTTGTAGAAGTTGAAAGTTCCTCTGACAGAGCTGCACGACTTGTTATCCAACTCTCGAAAAGATACCAGGCTCAGATTATTCAAACTTATGCACCCACCACAAGTCATCCTGAAGAAGAAATTGAAGAATTTTATGAGGAAATTTGTCATCTAAATAATAAAGGTAAGCAGCACTTGAAAATAATTATGGGAGATTTCAATGCAAAAATAGGGCAACGGCAACAGAAACCAGCGTGGAAATACTCTCGTTGAGTTTGCAGAGGCAGAAGGGTTTTTCATCTTGAACTCCTTCTTCAAGAAAAAGCCACACAGGAAATGGACATGGAGACATCCAAATGGGACGACAAGTGAAATTGATTTTATTATGTGTAACAAAAAATTCGTCATAGAAGACTGCAGTGTGCTAAACAAGTTCAACACAGGTAGTGACCATAGATAGGTGAGATGTAAGATGCACCTCAACACTAAACTTGAACGTGGCAAGCTCATAAGACAAACAAAATCTATTGACATAACCAACCTTAAAAAACACCATAATACCTTCAAGTTGGAACTGAAGAACAGGTTCTCTGCTTTAGAAGGCCTAACATCGGAAGAAGTGGACATCTCTGAAGTTAACAGAAAAGTAACCAAAGCTCTTATGGAAACAGCAACAAAATTAGCCGGGTCTAAGAACAAGTTGCATGTAAATAATTTATCAGGAAAAACGAAAATGTTGATGCAAAAAAGAAGAGAGATGAGGACAACTAATAAAGAAGATGTGACTTCCAAAGTGGAATATATAGAGCTATGCAAGACAGTAAGAAAAAGTATCACTGAAGACGTAAGAAAATTCAACTGTGAACTAGTGAGGAAAGCAATTGAAAACAACCAAAGCCTAAAGATAGCAAAGGGAAATCTCAGTAAGGGAAGAAAACAGATTATGGCACTGAGAAAAGAAGATGGTTCTGTAACAAGAAATAGAGGCGAAATTTTGACAAGAGTGAAAGATTTCTACTCCAAATTATATGAAAGGGATGATACATGCACTCCAGACATCATGAAAGATACCAGTACCAGAGTTCCTCCAGTCCTTCCAGCAGAAGTTGCACATGCGATCAAGAACATGAAGCAGGGAAAAGCTCCAGGAGAAGATGGAATTACTGTAGACATCACACAAGAAGCAAGTGGAGAAATCGAAACAGTACTCGCCCAAATTTTCACTCGATGCCTTAATGAAGGAAAGATTCCTGAGGATTGGAACACCGCTACAATGATCCTGCTACATAAGAAAGGTGACATTGAGGATCTCGGAAACTACAGACCTATCAGCCTCCTATCAGTAGTTTATAAAATCTTCACTAAAGTTCTTTCACACCGCTTGAAGGTAACACTGGACATGGCTCAACCGAGAGAACAAGCTGGATTCAGGAGTGGCTACAGCACAATAGATCATATCCACGTGCTGAGAGAACTAATTGAAAGAGCGAGGGAATATGAACTTCCATTGTGCATGGCTTTTATCGATTATGAAAAAGCCTTTGATTCGGTGAAACCATCAGCAGTTACAATGGCTCTGAAAACCTGCGGTATTGAAGATGCATACATTAATATTATTAATAACATCTATGAAAATGCAAGTGCAAAGATTCGGCTGTTTGAAAATACAACACACGTAAAAATTAGAAAGGGAGTGAGACAAGGTGACACCATATCTCCGAAGCTTTTTAATGCCACATTGGAGGGTGTTTTTCAGTCGCTGAGCTGGGAAAACAAGGGGATAAAGATTAATGGAGATTATCTAACCCACTTATGTTTTGCTGATGACGTAGTCATTTTTGCAACTACCCCATCAGAGCTGCAGAGTATGATCCAGGAACTTGCTGACAAGAGTAAAGAAGTGGGATTAAAAATGAACTTTCAGAAGACAAAAGTGATGTTCAATGCTTTTACAAGAAATGAAGATTTATCGATTGATGGAGAAAAGCTGGAGATAACAGACACGTACGTTTATCTTGGACAGCAGATATCAAGTGAGGGTCACATTGATGAAGAAATTAATCGGCGTACAAAACTTGCCTGGAGAGCTTTTGGAAGAAACAGCATAATTTTCAAGAGCAATATGCCATTATGTCTTAAAAGAAAAGTGTTTGATCAATGCATCCTTCCAGTGCTTACGTATGGTGCAGAGACGTGGACCTTAACTAAAAGAGACATACAAAGGCTGCAGACAACCCAAAGAAGCATGGAGAGGTGCATACTTGGTGTAACCAGGAGAGATAAGAAGAGGAACTCGTGGATCCGAAAAATGACAAGAGTGGAAGACATCATGATCAGAGTTAAATCCCTGAAATGGCAATGGGCTGGACATATTGCCAAAAGGACAGATCATCGATGGACAGCCGAAATTTTAGATTGGATTCCAAGGGACAGGAAAAGACCCAGAAGAAGACCACATGGGAGATGGGTGGATGAAATTCGAAAGTATGCAGGGGTGACATGGAGGAGACTGGCACAAGACAGACCGTTGTGGAGGAAACTTTGGGAGACCTTCGTCCAGCAGTGGATTGATAATGGTTGACAATGATGATGATGATGATATGGACAATCTGAACAAAACAACTTCTGTTTTTGCACGATATTCAATAAGACACTATTTAAAACCACTAACTCTTTAATTTACAATTAAAAGACATAATAATATCATAGTTTAAAACTATAAGACGTTTCCAGCTCGCTATGAGTCATCCTCAGATGGGGACTACAAACTAATGGAACAGGTGTTTAAATATCAAATTCTCCGTCACATGATTGAAAGATGAGCGACAAATATGCATGTAAACAATAAATGAAAAGTGCAAAAATGCTCTAGTGTGAGTTGTCACTCGAGTTCGAATGGTCACTCAAGAAAGCTGGTATCCACGACCCTGCAAGGGGTTTCCTCATTACAATAGGACAAGCCATTATTCATGGATAAATAAACTTTCCGCAAAGAGTGTGGAATTTCGTATTCGCAGTGGTGAGGACACAGGACTCTTCCCAAATTGGTACATGCGTTCCTTTCGAAGTCAGTCTGGATAGTGCCGTTGTTTGCACACCCATTTTGACATTGTATCTATGTTCCTTAATCCTGGTTCCCACACTCTTTGTGGAAAGTTTATTTATCCGTGAATATGGCCTGTCCTGTTGTAATGAAGAAACCCCTAGCTATACACCAGACTCGTGGATACCAGCTTTCTTGAGTGACCATTTGAACTCAAGTGACAACTCACACTAGAACATTTTTGCAGTTTTCATCGATTGTTTACACGCATATTTGTCGCTCATCTTTCAATCATGTGACGGAGAATTTGATATTTAAACACCTGTTCCATTAGTTTGTAGTCCCCATCAGAGGATGAGCTCGTAGCGAGCTCGAAAGGTCTTATGGTTTTAAACTACGATACTATTATGTCTTTTAATTGTAAATTAAAGATTTTAGTAAGTCAGTGGTTTTAAATAGTGTCTTTTGTTCGACTGTTCCATTAGTTGGAATATGTTCCATTAGTTTGTAGTCCCCATCTGAGGATGAGCTCGTAATGAGCTTGAAAGGTCTTATAGTTTTAAACTACGATATTATTATGTCTTTTAATTGTAAATTAAGGATTTTGGTAAGTCGGTGGTTTTAAATAGTGTCTTATTGAATATCGTGCAAAAAAACAGAAATTGTTTTGTTCCGATTGTACAAATCAGCACAAAAAATACAGATTTTCCTACTGTATATTGAAGTGAACCATAGCACAGTGTAAAAGTTTACTATGGTATACTATGCTATTATCTTTAAAAAAAAAAATTTTCTTTTTTTTTGTAATATAGAGATCATTTATTTTAAACATGAATCTAAGAAGAATCACAAAACAAGGCGATATAAAATAAAGGGTGTATCTGAAATAATTTCACTCTTCAAATATAATTTACTTTTCAAAATAAATTTTAGCAATTTACTTTGAAAATCAAATGTGTAGAGGGTAAATTACTTTTATGCTTCTTAATGAATAACAAGATAAAAAATTTTGGATGTAATAAGCATGTCTTTTGAATGCATTTTGAAGCAAATGAAATTCATCAAAGCTATTCAAAATCAATGGAACCGGTTTGGAAAACAATCGACCGATTCCAACAATCGACAAAACATCCAGAAAGAGAAACATCTACTTAGTTCTAAAAGCAGCTAAAAAATATGTTACAAAAATTAACAAATGGTGAACAAAAAGTTTCTCATAGTACAAGGAAGGTACCAGAGATGAAGAAGAGATTTTCAAATCAAACAGTTAAAAGGAAAAATATAGAAGGAAACATGATATAAGTCTATGTCTGCTAGCAGAAAAATTTTGCATAACGGAAAAATTGAAAATTATTCTTCATGGAAAAAGCTATGCTAAGGGAAAAGAACTTTTCAAATACGTCTCCCAGGAGCAGACATAGCGGGGAAAAAAAAAGGTTTCGACCTTTACACAGCTAACAGGAAATCTTTGCATTATTTAAAGAGGATAATGCTCGACATCTCTGCTGTAGCGAATGGTATACAGTAAAGAAGAAATTTCTCAATAGCATTTTTAGAAGCAGCGATACAGCTGCAAACTGAAGTACACAAACACCACCTACCAACAGAAATGTGAACTACAGAATTACACATATATTAGTCTAAAGTGTTCTACAAGGTAATAGCATCCGGTGTTGAAAGACTTTTAAATCAGACGTGTAAAAGCAGTGATATTGAGAAAAACAGATTAAGCATTTGCACCCCTAGTGGCGAAATTGTGCACTATTTTGGAAAGAAAACACACACGCATAGATAGTTTGCATAGTTAGTAGTATCTGACTGAAGAAAAAAGTTTTTCAATCAGGTTTTTAAGTCCCGCAGATATTACTGTAAACGGAAACGTGAGCTTACGCCCTCTGGTTGCAGACTTGTGCATGAAGAAAATTTTAAATTGTATGAGAAACATTTCGGCGCAGAAACGCCCTCCAACAAAGAAAGAATTTTTCAAATCGGACTCTTAAAAGCAAAAATATCGAAAAAATAAGATATGCGTTTACGCATACTGGAGGAAAAACCATGCATTATTTTAAGAAGTATTCTCAAAAGGTTGTTCGATGCGAGCGGTATCAGTCCACGAAAGAATTTTTTCAATCGAGTTTTCAGGAGCTCAGATTTTTTGCAAATACATTAAGAGCAGAAATTAACACTTACGCCCCTGGTGGCCAAACAATTCTTTATCAAATATTAGAAATTATATGCAAAGGATTTCCTATCAGCAGCTGTATCCAGTGCAGAAATAAATTTTCAAATAGGAGTTTTAGAAGCAGAGATATCGGGGGAAATACGATTTACCTTATGCCCCCTAGAGGAAAGTCTAAGCATTACTTGAAAATTTTGAAATTATATGAGAAAAATTTCACACCGGAAACGCTATGTAACAAAGAAGGATTTTTTCAAATCCGACTCTTAGAAGAAGAGATATCGACAAAAATCAGATATACATCTACGCCCCCTGGTGGAGAAACCATGCATTATTTTAAGAAGAAAATATTCTCAAATGTTTATCAACATGAGCGGTATTGGTCCCCGAAAGAATTTTTTCAATCGAGCTTTTAGAAGCTCAGATTTTTCTGCAAATACCTACAAAGCAGAAATTAACTCTTACGCCCCTGCTGGACAAATCATATTTTATAAAAAATTAGAAATTACAATCAAAACATTTCCCACCAGGAGCTCTATCCGGTGCAGGAAGAATTTTTCAAATCGGAGTTTTAGAAGCAGAGATATTGGGGGAAATGCAATTTACCTTTATGCCTCCTAGAGGAAAGTCAAATGCATTACTTGAAAATTTTGAAATTATATGGAAAACATGTCGCACAGGAAACTCTATTCAACAAAGAAGAAATTTTTCAAATCGGACCATTAGAAGTAGAGATATTGACAAAAATAAGATAAACATTTTCTACGCCCCCTGTCGGAGAAACCATGCAATATTTTAAGTAGAAAATATTCCAAAAAGGGATTTATCGACATGAGTATTATTGGTCCACGAAATAATTTTTTCAATCAAGATTTTAGAAGCTCTGATTAGGCTGCAAATACATCAGAAGCAGAAATTAACACTTATGCCCCCTGGTGGCCAAACCATTTTGTACCAAAAATCAGAAATTACATGCAAAATATTTCCCATCAGAAGCTGTATCTGCTGCAGAAAGAATTTTTCAAATCAGAGTTTTAGAAGCAGAGATGTCGGGGGAAACACAATTTACTTTTACGCCCCTAGCAGAGAATCTATGAGTAACTTAAAAAAGTGACTATACCTAAAATAGTCTTCGACATAAATAGAATCAAAAGGTAAAAGATTTTTTTCAATCGGCCGTTTAGAAGCAAATATATGGAATAAAATGTATTTTGAATTTGGCATCATCTGCATTAACGCCCTCTAGTGGCAAAATTGTGATCGGTGAATAAAAAACGAAATAAAGGATCATCATACGTACATTTCAAGCTTCCCAACGCAAAAAGAATGTTTGAAATCGGGCAATTAGTTGCAGAGATATGGTGTCCACAGACAGACGGACAGACAAACCGATCACATAAGCACAATCTTTTTTACAAAAAGACTTGCTAATAAAGGCACACACAAAATGCCTAGCTACCACTCAAAACTAGAGCAAGAAAAGACTGCCGGTTTTGTTCCTTCCTTGGCTCCCAGCAACAGCGCCTCGCTTTAGTTTTCCCCATGGCAGGACTAGATAAAAAAATTAAGAAAACTATTTTCCGGAATGGTTCACGCAACTGGCTGAAATTTGTACATATACTATAATTAGCTAGGAGATGATAACCCTAAAAATTTCAAGTGAATTTGCAAAAACGTTTTTAAATTAGCCTTAAAATGCTGATTACAAATTCTGGGCATACCAGCCACATGATAAAGAGCAAATAAAAAAAAAATATTAAAAAGTTTTTAATTGATTTAAGCGAAATTTGGAGGGCTCACTCCTATTATTTAATGATTTATGGCGCTGATCAAAATTTTAGAGATTTTCATGAAAAATCAATGGGGATAAACTTTTGTGTTTTTCATTCCACTTGCAATCAAAATGTGAAGGGACTTTTCCCTGCAATCCTTGAAAGGATCCGCTGGCTGCTGTGGGCGGGGTTACAGAGATCTGCAGCGTGTGCGTCACGTTTACAACTAGTGACCCCATCCACATGTTCGACAGGGATGGGTGTTTAACAAAACAATTTATGGAATAACTTTTTTACGGGTCTTATAGAGGTTATTTTTCATGAAAGTTGGTTGTCAAATTTTCGAACTAAAGCCTAGTTCGTCATCAGGACTATGTCACTGGAGTAGTTGCTGCCACTCAATTGGAAGAGTCCATCCGCAATTATCGTTAATTGTGGTACTTCTTCTTCTTGCTATTTCGATCCCTTCTTCTAGTTTCCTCTTTACTAAGTTTGACTGGTGGGCGATTATTTTCACTGAGTCCCAATTTATGGAGTGTCCACTTGCTTGTATATGTCTGTCTAGCCCTGTTTTGTTCCCAATGTTCCTAATAGCTGCTTGGTGTTCTTTCATTCGGACCTTAATACTTCTCCCTGTTTCTCCTATATAGCTGAGTCCGCAGTTACAGTCGATGCAGTAAATTACTCCTTCCTGCAATTGGATGTCCAATTCTTTCTGCTTTAAAGCTGGCAGGAATTTCTTTATTTTGTTATTAAGATCTGGAGCTAGCCTGATATTATATTTTGCTCCGATCCTTTTCAGTTTCTCGAAAAGTCCCTTGTGGTACGTAATTTTGCTGGTGAATTTGAAGTTGGTTTTTTCCTGCTTCTTTTTTGGCACTTGTTTAAATATTTTCTCAACATATGGGGAGGGGTAATTGTTTTCTGCCGATATTTCCTTTAATTCTTCTTTGTGATGATCTTTCTGAGTAGCTGAAGAGACCAGGATTTCAATTTTTTTCCAAAAATTGTCTCGCCATATTCGATTTAATATAATCAGGGTGGAATGAGCAGAAGTCTAACATCTTCCCTGTGTTGGTGGGTTTTCTAAAAAGCTGAGTGAATATTTCCCCTCTCTTGAGGTCAAGGTTAAATCTAGGTAATTGATGCTATGGTCTCTTTCCTGTTCCAGGGTGTACTGCAAGGTATTCTCTAGTAAGTTAAATTCTTCCAGAATCTGAGAGGGTAGAGATTGGTCCACAGTATCTACTATAATTAGGACATCATCCATGTACCTTACATAGAGAGCAAACAAGGAGGGTTGTATAAGGATTTTTGCCTCTAGTTTACTTATATAATAATTTGCAAGCAGAGGTGCTAGTGGAGAACCCATTGCAAGTCCTGAAGTTTGCCTGTAATATTTCTTTCCAAACTGGAAGAACTCAGAGATATTTTCCCTTCTCCTCCCTACCTACTAAAAAATTCCATGCAACTAAAAGGAAAACTGGACAACTTGCCAGAATTAATTCATCCAGTAATGGCAAGCCTGGATATAGTCTCTATGTATACCAACATTAACCTGGACCTCCTACTGGAATTCATTGCAGATGACCTTGCGCAAAAAATAGTATTCCATAATCACAATAGAGAAATACTACTTGGCATATATGAACTGCTCCTATTTTCCTTCAAGAATAATTTCTTTCAGTTTGGAAAGAAATATTACAGGCAAACTTCAGGACTTGCAATGGGTTCTCCACTAGCACCTCTGCTAGCAAATTATTATATAAGTAAACTAGAGGCAAAAATCCTTATACAACCCTCCTTGTTTGCTCTCTATGTAAGGTACATGGATGATGTCCTAATTATAGTAGATACTGTGGACCAATCTCTACCCTCTCTGATTCTGGAAGAATTTAACTTACTAGAGAATACCTTGCAGTACACCCTGGAACAGGAAAGAGACCATAGCATCAATTACCTAGATTTAACCTTGACCTCAAGAGAGGGGAAAATATTCACTCAGCTTTTTAGAAAACCCACCAACACAGGGAAGATGTTAGACTTCTGCTCATTCCACCCTGATTATATTAAATCGAATACGGCGAGACAATTTTTGGAAAAAAATTGAAATCCTGGTCTCTTCAGCTACTCAGAAAGATCATCACAAAGAAGAATTAAAGGAAATATCGGCAGAAAACAATTACCCCTCCCCATATGTTGAGAAAATATTTAAACAAGTGCCAAAAAAGAAGCAGGAAAAAAACCAACTTCAAATTCACCAGCAAAATTACGTACCACAAGGGACTTTTCGAGAAACTGAAAAGGATCGGAGCAAAATATAATATCAGGCTAGCTCCAGATCTTAATAACAAAATAAAGAAATTCCTGCCAGCTTTAAAGCAGAAAGAATTGGACATCCAATTGCAGGAAGGAGTAATTTACTGCATCGACTGTAACTGCGGACTCAGCTATATAGGAGAAACAGGGAGAAGTATTAAGGTCCGAATGAAAGAACACCAAGCAGCTATTAGGAACATTGGGAACAAAACAGGGCTAGACAGACATATACAAGCAAGTGGACACTCCATAAATTGGGACTCAGTGAAAATAATCGCCCACCAGTCAAACTTAGTAAAGAGGAAACTAGAAGAAGGGATCGAAATAGCAAGAAGAAGAAGTACCACAATTAACGATAATTGCGGATGGACTCTTCCAATTGAGTGGCAGCAACTACTCCAGTGACATAGTCCTGATGACGAACTAGGCTTTAGTTCGAAAATTTGACAACCAACTTTCATGAAAAATAACCTCTATAAGACCCGTAAAAAAGTTATTCCACAATCACTATGAATAGAGGTGCCATAAATGCATTTACAACTAGGATTAAAACAATTTATTTTTGTTTCAGCATTTCTTTTTTCATCTGACAAAAAATCCCCTAGATATAGAAAACAACCACGCAAAACTGGCTAAATTGAAAAAATATGGGCACACTTAAGAGAAAGGTGAGAATAGTGACAAAATTTTAACAAAGGTGACAAAAAGTGACAAATGGTGAGAAAAGTGACTCGCGCCAAGTTCTGTTTGATTCACTACAGTTGAACAAGTAGGATAATTCTTTGGATTTAATTGAAAGTGAAACTTCAGAGAATAGTAATTGTTGTAGTGCATGCTGCTTGTGACTCGGAACCTTCTGATAGGAAGGAAGATTTCTGGAATGAGCTAAGAGCTGTTTTGATCCAGTTTGGTGCTAAAGAGAAAGTTATAATAACATGGGATTTCAATGCTAGATTAGGTATGCAGAATGCATGCATACATACATATCACTAAGCTGTTCTCTGAGATTTAGAGGTTAGCTCCACAAAGAAATACAAACTACCAGATAATTTTTACTTCCTGTTGCCGTATTAAACTTCTCCACTTACAGCAATCTTGACATACAACTCGGGCTTCACTGACATCCATCACACGCTGTACACAAGATTTTCTATACTTCATACTCATAATCTTTTTCTCATGCAGACACTCCTGAATCCGATCCTCTCATGACTTCCTATGCCTTTCCTTCCTGCCACTCGGGCTAAAAATATTTTATCAGTAAGCATCTCATCACTCATTCTTTCAACACCGAAGCATATTAGTCTCCACCTTGCTAACAATATTTTGCTTCACATTACACAACTGCAACACATCTTCATTCCTCACACAATCAGAACATGTCTTGACCCCCCCCATAAGTAAGACATTTCTCCAGCACACAAATGACTCCTATGTTTCTCCTGTAGTACCCAGGTTTCATTGCCGCAATACATCACAGTAGGAACAATTACACTTTCATACATAGCCATGCGGGACTCTCTTGTGAACCCATCATTCCTGTGAAAACTTCCCAAAGCAGCCATGACTTTCAATGAAGAATTCACTTGCCTACTAATTTCACCATCTAATTCGTTCTCTCTGTCAAACATGCTTCCTAAATACACAAGCTCATTCACTTGGTCAAGCATTGTGCCATTTAGACTTATATTGCATTCAGTACTGCCAGTTCCTCTCTCAAAAACCATAACTTTGGTTTTTCCCTTATTTATGCTCAGTTTAAATTTCATGCAAATTTCGTACATCCGAGACATCATACTCTGCAACTCACTTTTGCTCTCTGCCAACAGGAAAGTGTCATCAGCATACAGCAATCTGCACACATGGATTATTAGACAAACCATTATTATCTATTTTGGCATCATGCATCCATAAATATATTCAACAGCCATGGTGACATTACACAACCTTGTCTGACTCCTGCACCAATAGAAAACTATTTTGGTAAAACAACATTCACTCGTACACAAGCTCACCAGCATACATGGCTTTTACACAATTAAGTAGATTCCCAGTAACACCATATTCATTCAATACCTTCCACAAAAGTGTCCTATTTACTTGGAGTGTGCAGAATGCAATTTCTGATAATGTTCCGGGTAAGTTTAATGATCCTTGTGTGAATAATAATGGTGAAAGATTAATTGAATTCTACATTGAGAAAGGTTTGTGTGTATCTAACACGTTTTTCAACCACAAGTATATCCACACATATACTTTGGAAAATCGTACTCTTGGTCAAAAGAGTGTTATTGATTTTGTTGCTTACGATAAGCGTCTGAAACACTTAGTTGTTGGCACTCGTGTGATAAGAGGTGCAGATGTTGGCTCTCATCATTACTTGGTAGTGTCACAAGTGAAACTGAATGTTGGCTGGAGGAAAAATAGGAAGAGGCCCAGGATGGAAAGAATTAAGGTTGAAAGGCTCCTTGAAGATCATCAGTGTTACTCTAACTTATTCAGAGAATGACTGAAGGAGCTGAAGTCATGTGAGAGGGATGTAGAAAAGAAGTGGGAATGTTTAAATAACAGTGTTGTTACTGCTGCTGAAGAGGTCTGTGGCACCACAATAGTGGGTAACAATGGAGTTGATGATTGGTGGAATAGTAAGATTAAAGAGAAAGAATTTGGGGATGTTGCAAGGTAGAGTTTCTGTGGATGAATATTGCTGTAAGAAGTGTGAAACAGCTAAGCTGGTTCGTCACAGCAAGGCAAAAAATAGGAAAGAGAAGATAGAAAGGCATGAATTGGATTTTTGGAAAGACAGAAAAATTTTCTGGAAGTACACGAGACAGGAAAAATAGGGGAAACAAAGTTGTAAGTTGTGTGAAGAAGAAGATTGGAGAAATGATATGAGAGCTCAATGAGTTAAGTGAACGATGGGATGAATACTTCTGTGAGTTATTAGATCTAGAAAGCAAAGGTGATTCCAAGACAGAAGCAGATGATGTCACAGTGAAAGATGGAAGCACAAGAGGGATCTCAAGAGAAGAGGTGTGCAAAGCTCTAAAATCTCTTCAGAATGGTAAGGCTCCGGGAGTAGATGGCATAACTGCCGAGATGTTGAAATATGGTGGTGACTCAGTAATTGACTGGTTAACTGAAATTTCCCATTTGTCCTGGGAGTTAGGAATGGTCCCTTGGGATTGGAAGGATGCTATCATTGTTCCCTTGTATAAGGAAAAAGGTGATCATACTGACTGCAAAAACTATCATCATATAACCCTACCGAGTGTGACAGGGAAAGTGTTTGGTAAGGTCATTATTGAAAAAGTACGAGGTCTTACATCAGAGAAAGCATGGGATGTTCAGAGTGATTTTATGCCTGGTAAAGGCTGCACTAATAAAATTTTTGCATTACGCATGATGATTGAAAAGTATCTGGCTGTTGGTAAGAAAGTTTTTCCTGCCTTCATAAATTTAGAGAAATCTTACGACCGAGTAAATAGGACACTTTTGTGGAAGGTATTAAATGAATATGGTGTTACTGGGAATTTACTTAACAGTATAAAAACCATGTATGCTGCCAGTAGAGCTTGTGTACAAGTGAATGGTGTTTCATCAAAACGGTTCTTTATTTGTGCAGGAGTCGGACAAGGTTGTGCAATGTCACCATAGCTGTTTAATATATTGATGGATACATGCATGCATAATGCCAAGATGGACAATACTGGTTTATGTTTTGGTAATATCTGTGTGTGCAGATTGCTGTATGCTGATGGGCACAGTTGCGTTGGGAGAAAGCAAAAGTGAATTGTAGAGTATGTTGTCCCAGATGTACAAATTTTGCATGAAATTCAAACTGAGTTTCAAAAAGGGAAAAACTAAAGTTATGGTTTTTGAGCAAGGAACTGTTAACTGTTACAACACTCGCGAGGCTAAGGTTGTTACAATAATTAATTATTAGAGTTGGTGGGAGATTACAGCGGAAAGCATAATAGGATTCCTCACATGACAACAGGAATAGGTACCCAACGGGTAATTCAAAGTACAAGGAGATATATTTTTCATACTTTTTTTTATTTATTCAATTTTAGTGGTTAAGTGATATCTCAGGATTAGGGAGAAGGGGAGAAGAAAGACGTACGGAGTGGAGGAATGGCACCTAGGGGAAGATCAGCAGGGAAGTCAAAGTTGAGCGAAGGTGCTTTCCCCCTTAGGAAAGGGGCATTCAGCGAGCAGCAGAAAGAATGGAGTCGAGAAGAGATTGCTTTCTTGCCCCCGTTCGTAGTAAGAGAGGGAGAATTCCGGTAAGGCACTGCAAGCGAAGCAGGCAGCAACTCCCATTCAGCTTAGAGGACAGTCTTCTCGTCAGGTGGGGAAAAGAGATCAGATCCGACTTGGCAAGCGTGCTGGGGGAAAAGGAAAGCCTATTGGAGAAACGAAAGCGGGTTTGTTTAATGTCCGAGAGCATATTTTTAAGAGATGCCATGAACGCAATAAGGAGAAAAATGGGTTTATGACAGCACATCACGGACAAAGAAAGGAACACTTCTTCCAGGTTAGGTTTTGTTCGGTGGCCCATTAAGCGATTCCCTGAAAAGAAAACACGGTCGTTGGTATCCGTATACGGACAAAGGCAGGATACTTCAAGATGACAGCAAATATTGCATAAGGGAGTGGAAAAATAAATGTTCATAGGGATCCTGGTGTTGAATTTTGTGGAATTAGCAGGAGTGACCATTCAGCAACAGATTGTTAGTGGAGCACAAATGAAGTGAGGTATACATGCCCCTCTAATGAATCAAAAATTGGAGGAGGACAGGTTAAATCCACTCAGAAAGTTTTGGGAGGTTACCAAATTATTAAATAATTTTGGCCGGACTTTCGTATTGGAACCCCGGAGAAAAGAATGTAATCCCACGGGATTGGATGAGATGTGAGAACGAAACTCTGATCGGAGGTTACGACAAAAAATAAGGAGGCATTACTTACTTAAATTTTGTGCGAGTAGGTTGTTTCTGACCTCTCACAGGTTAAGCATTAGTCGAGAGTTTTTTTAAGTTTGGCAGGCAGGACGCCTGAGTCTTTCTTCATGATGCTGTTTTCCATTTTGCGGTGAGGAGCACTGATGATATGCAGCAGATCTACAGTAATACGGGGGTAGAGCATTAGCCACTCGAAAACAAACCAGGATTTTCACCTACCCGGCAGCCTGTACGCCCAGTTGATCTTATGAAGGAAAGTGACTGACTCCCATAATTGAGCAAGGCAGCTTTATACAGAAGTGTTACGTGAGATGGATCCTACTGATACGACAAGTGAAATAACTTTCTAAATCCAGAACTTTATTGCTCAATGATGACTACTTTCTTGTGGCCTGACGGCAACGGTGAGGGAGAAAAGGTAAAAGCATGAATTCATATCATTTTACTCTTTTTATCCCAGAGTTGCATATATACACATATTTACAATATTGAGTGCAGTTAATTTCTCGTGAGATTAAAAGTTAATATTTTGTGTTCACTGAAGAATGGTGAAGGGAAAGCATGCACAAAGGAGAGGGCACAATAAATGCGGAAAGTACCGGATAGGAATTGAGAGTTTCCAGGGATATTTAGTAGTGGGGAGAAAGAGTGCTATGAGGATTGACCAGAATGGAGAATTTGTCTCGCATTAACTTGTGGTACAAACAAAACAGATATAAGATAAATTTGTGAAATCTACATACAATATCTTATCTAAAATCAGTAAATCAGTATTATGTTTTGTGGGGTTTTTTTTCTTTTTACGATAACTGAATAAACACGAGGGTCCTGAAACCTGTAATAATTTTTAGCAAAACATTGAATTTCGCCGAATAAATCAACGTTAAGTTTTCAGAAATATTTCTTTATCACTTCTTTACAGTATTAGGTTTATTTCTTCTACTTCATATGTTGTGTTACAAATCTGATTTAATATATGTTTTCTAAATTATTGCATCTATTTTCACATGTTTATACTTTCGGAAGTTGAAGATGAAGTAACGATAAGATTGAGCCAGAAAAAAAAGTATTAAATAAAAACTTCATTTCTTACAGATATCCAAACCCATATATATGTACGTTTAGAATTTTGCTCATGTTTATCTTAGCTAAGTTGAAGGTTTTCTTAATGGGAATATTTGTTCAAAATTGATAATCATGGTAAACATTGCGGCATACGTAAGAACTATGGATACCCATACGACACTGCATATGAAACACAAAGCCCATCTCAGTGGTTGAGTATGTGTCAGCCCGTCGCTGGGAGAATGCAGACTCATAATCTGACGACATTTCCAAACAAGGGAGAGTCCCAAGATTTCATATCACGGGGTTGAAGGACACTAATTAGCTCAAGTTTAGAACATCCACATTCAGAGCAATAATTAGTTAAGTCTGGCGACAACATAACACTGAATGCAATATAAGACTAAATGGTACAGTAATTGACCAGGTGAATGAGTTTGTGTATTTAGGAAGCATGCCTGACAGAGAAAACAATTTGGATGGTTAAATTAGTAGGCTGTGGGCTAATCCCCCACACTGATGTACCTACCTGATTAAAAAGACAGAAAGAAAGAAATATCCGGACTCTAGTGTGGGATATTGGTGGACCTACCACACTTGAGAAGGACGGTCTACCATGGAATAGACCTGGAATTTCTAAAAGGTGCATGAGAAAGAGATCACGGCTGAGTGAGTGTAAGATTAGTGTATAGAATACTAGAGGTATAAATGGCAAGATGAATCAGGTGATTGAAGAAATGAACAAGTATAAATTGGATGTGCTGTGTGTAAGTGAAACCAAAAAGAAGGAAATTGGGATAGAAGAAGTGAATGAAATGGTGACTGTGTGGTCTGGAGTGTTGGATAATGTGAGAGGACAGGTTGGTGTAGGTGTGATTTTAAGTGAAAAGATGAAGAACAACTTGATGCACGATAGCTGCATTAGTGAGAGAATTCTTTGGATTCATTTAAAAGTGAAACTTCAGAGAGTAGCAATTGTTGTAGTGTATGCTCCTTGTAACTCGGAACCTTCTGATAAGAAAGAAGATTTCTGGAATGAGCTAAAAGCTGTTTTGAGCCAGTTTGGTACTAAGGAGAAAGTTACAATAGCAGGGAATTTCAATGCTAGAGTAGGTGTGCAGAATGCAATGTCTGACAATGTTCTGGGTAAGTTTAATGATCCCTGTGTAAATGATAATAGTGAAAGATTAATTGAACTCTGCATTGAGAATGGTTTGTGTGTATCAAATACGTTGTTCAACCACAAGTATATCCACACATATACTTGGGAAAATCATACTCTTGGTCAAAAGAGTGTGATAGATTTTGTTGTCTGCGATCAGCATCTGAAACACTTAGTTGTTGACACGCGTGTGATGAGAGGTGCAGATGATGGCTCTGATCATTACTTGGTAGTGTCACGAGTGAAACTAAATGTTGGTTGGATGAAAAGGAATAGGAAGAGGCCTAGAATGGAAAGAATAAAGATTGAAAGGCTCCCTGAAGTTCATCAGCATTATTCCGACTTAATCAGAGAATGACTGAAGTCTTGTGAGAGGGGTGTAGAAAAGAAGTGGGAATGTTTTAAGAACTGTGTTATCACTGCTGCTGAAGAGGTCTGTGGCACCACAATGGTGGGTAACAATAGAGGTGATGCTTGTGGAATAGTGAGATAGAAGAGGCAGTAAAGAGAAAAAAGGATGCCTATTTGGGGATGCTGCAAGGTAGAGTTTCTGTGGATGAATACTGATGTAAGAAGCGTGAAGCAGATAAGCTGGTTCACCAGAGTAAGGCAAAAGATAGGAAGGAGAAGGTGGAAAGGCATGAATTGGCTTTTTGGAAAGATAGAAACACTTTCTGGAAGTACATGACACTCAGAAAAAATGGGGGTGACAAAGTTGTAAGTTATGTGAAGAATAGGATCGGGGAAATTATATGGGAGCCCAATGAGTTAGGTGACAGATGGGGTGAATACTTCTGTGAGTTATTAGATCAAGAAAGCAAAGGTGATTCTGAGGCAGAAGCAGATGTCACAATGAAGGATGGAAACATAGGAGGGATCTCAAGGGAGGAGGTGTGTAAAGCTGTAAAATCTCTTCAGAATGGTAAGGCTCTGGGAGTTGATGGCATAACTACAGAGATGTTGAAATATGGTGGTGACTCTGTAATTGACTAGTTAACTGAAATTTACCAGTTGTGCTGGGAGCTAGGAATGGTCCCTCGGTATTGGAAGGATGCATATCATTGTTCCCTTGCATAAGGAAAAAGGTGATCAGACTGACTGCAAGAACTATCGTGGTATTAGCCTACCAAGTGTGCCAGGGAAAGTATTTGGTAAGGTCATAATTGAAAAAGTACGGGGTCTTACATCAATGAAAGCATGGAATGTTCAGAGTGGTTTCATGCAGGGTAAAGCTGCACTAACCAAATTTTTGCTTTGCGCATAATGATTGAAAAGTATCTGGCTGTTGGTAAGAAAGTTTCTGCTGCCTTCATAGATTTAGAGAAAGTTTATGACCAAGTAAATAGGACACTTCTCTGGAAGGTATTGAATGAATATGGTGTTACTGGGAATCTACTTAATAGTGTAAAATCCATGTATGCTGGCAGTAGAGCTTGTGTAAGAGTGAATGGTGTTTTATCCAAATGGTTTTCTGTTGGTGCAAGAGTCAGGCAAGGTTGTGTAATGTCGACATGGCTGTTTAATATATTTATGCATGCATGCATGCATGATGCCAAAATTGATAATACTGGTTTATGTCTTGGTGATATCCGTGTGTGCAAATTGCTGTATGCTGATGACACTGTCCTGTTTACAGAGATTAAAAGTGTGTTGCAGAGTATGTAGTCCCGGATGTATGAAGTTTGCATGAAATTCAAACTGAGTATAAATTCTTCTTTGAAAGTCATAGCTGCTCTGGGAGGTTTTCACAGAAAGGATGGGTTCTCTAGAGAGTACCGAATGGTTGTGTATGAAACTGTAATTGTTCCTACTCTGATGTATGGCAGTGAAACCTGGGTACTGCAGAAGAAACATAGGAGTCGTTTGTGTGCTGGAGAAATGCATTACTTACGTGGGGTTTGTGGCAAGACACGATCTGATTGTGTGAGGAATGAAGATGTATTGCAGTTGTGTGATGTAAAGCAACATGTTGTTAGCAAAGTGGAGACCAATATGCTTCGGTGGTTTGGCCATGTTGAAAGAATTAGTGATGAAATGCTTACTAAGAAAATATTTTCAGCCCAAGTGGCAGGAAGGAAAGGCAGAGGAAGGCCAAGGAAGACATGGGTGGATCAGATTCAGGAGTGTCTGCATGAGAAAAAGATTATGAGTATGAAGTATAAAAGATCTTGTGCACGGCGTGTAATGGATATCAGTGAAGCACGAGTTGTATGTCAAGATCGCTGTAAATGGCGAAGTTTGATACGACAACAATAGGTAAAAATATCTGGAAGTTTGTATTTCTTTTTGGAGCTAACCTCTGAATCTCAGAGAACAGCTTAGTGATATGTATGTTTGTATAAAAAGGAAGGACTCCGTAACAATGGCACACACAACAGCAACTAGGGCCTCTGTGAATCTTGGAGAGGTGCAAGCTAGTTCTGTGTGACATTGGCGAAAAGACCCCAACTCACTGGGTTTTGTTCCAGAATCCTTAGGTTGAATGACCAACTGGAACCCTCAGCTGTGGGCTAATCCCCCACACTGATGTACTTACCTGATTAAAAAGACAAAAAGAAATATTAAGAATGACTCAAGTGTGGGATATGGTGGACCTACCACACTTGAGGAGGACGGTCCAGCACGGAATCGACCTGGACTTTCTAAACGGCGTATGAGAAAGCGATCTCAGCTGAGTGAATGTAAGATTGGTGTATGGAATACTAGAGGTATAAATGGCAAGATGAGTGAGGTGGTTGAGGAGATGAATAAGTATAGACTGGATGTGCTGTGTGTAAGTGAAACCAAAAACAAGGAAATTGGGGTAGAAGAAGTGAATGGCACGGTGAGTGTGTGGTCTGGAGTATTGGATAATATGAGAGGACAGGCTGGTGTAGGTGTGATTTTAAGTGAAAAGATGAAGAACAACTTGATTCACTATAGTTGCATAAGTGAGAGAATTCTCTGCATTCGTTTGAAAGTGAAACTTCAGAGATATGTAATTGTTGTAGTGTATGCTCCTTGTGACTCAGAACCTTCTGATAAGAAAGAAGATTTCTGGAATGAGCTAAAAGCTGTTTTGAGCCAGTTTGGTACTAAGGAGAAAGTTATAATAGCAGGGGATTTCAATGCTAGAGTAGGTGTGCAGAATGCAATTTCTGACAATGTTCTGAGTAAGTTTAATGATCCTTGTGAATGATAATGGTGAAAGATTAATTGAACTCTGCATTGAGAATGGTTTGTGTGTATCTAATACATTTTTCAACCACAAGTATATACACACATATACTTGGGAAAATCATACTCTTGGTCAAAAGAGTGTGATAGATTTTGTTGTTTACGATCAGTGTTTGAAACACTTAGTTGTTGACACCCGTGTGATGAGAGGTGCGGATGTTGGTTCCGATCATTACTTGGAAGCGTCACGAGTGAAACTTAATGTTGGTTGGAGGAAAAGGAATAGGCAGAGACCCAGGATAGAAAGAATAAAGGTTGATAGGCTCCTTGAAGATCATCGGCGGTATTCTGAATTACTCAGAGAACGACTGAAGGATCTGAAATCTTGTGAGAGGGATGTAGAAAAGAAGTGGGAATGTTTTAAGAATTGTGTTGTTACTGCTGCTAAAGAGGTCTGTGGCACCACAATAGTGGGTAACAATAGAGGTGATGCTTGGTGGAATAGTGAGATTGATGAGGCAGTAAAGAAAAAGAAGGAAGCCTATTTGGGGATGTTGCAAGGTAGAGTCTCTGTGGATGAATATCACTGTAAGAAGCGTGAAGCTGTTAAGCTGGTTCGCCACAGTAAGGCAATAGATGGGAAAGAGAAAGTGGAAAGGCATGAACTGGCTTTTTGGAAAGATAGAAAGTCCTTCTGGAAGTACATGAGACTCAGGAAAAATAGGGGAAACAAAGTTGTAAGTTGTGTGAAGAATGAGATTGGGGAAATGACATGGGGGCCCAATGAGTTAAGTGACAGATGGGGCAAATACTTCTGACAGTTATTAGATCAGAAGAGCAAAAATGTTTCTGAGACAGATGCAGATGATGTCACAATGAGGGATGAAAGCACAGGAGGGATCTCAAGAGAAGAAGTTTGTAAAGCTCTAAAATCTCTTCAGAATGGTAAGGCTCCAGGAGTTGATGGCATAACTGCAGAGATGTTGAAGTATGGTGGTGACTCTATAATTGACTGGTTAACTGAAATTTGCCAGTTGTGCTGGGAGTTGGGAATGGTCCCTCGGGATTGGAAGGATGCTATCATTGTTCCCTTGTATAAGGGAAAAGGTGATCAGACTGAATGCAAGAACTATCGTGGTATTAGCCTACTGAGTGTGCCAGGGAAAGTGTTTGGTAAGGTTGTTATTGAAAAAGTATGGGGTCTTACATCATTGAAAGTGTGGGATGTTCAAAGTGGTTTTATGCCTGGTAAAGGCTGCACTAACCAGATTTTTGCATTACGCATGATGATTGAAAAGTATCTGGCTGTTGGGAAGAAAGTTTTTACTGCCTTCATAGATTTAGAGAAAGCTTACAACTGAGTCAATAGGACACTTTTGTGGAAGGTATTGAATGAATATGGTGTTACTGGGAATCTACTTAATAGTGTAAAATCCATGTATGCTGGCAGTAGAGCTTGTGTAAGAGTGAATGGTGTTTTATCCAATTGGTTTTCTGTTGGTGCAAGAGTCAGGCAAGGTTGTGTAATGTCGCCATGGCTGTTTAATATATTTATGCATGCATGATGCCAAAATTGATAATACTGGTTTATGTCTTGGTGATATCCGTGTGTGCAAATTGCTGTATGCTGATGACATTGTCCTGTTTGCAGAGATTAAAAGTGTGTTGCAGAGTATGTTGTCCCGGATGTATGAAGTTTGCATGAAATTCAAACTGAGTATAAATAAGGGAAAAACCAAAGTTATGGTGTTTGAGAGAGGAATGGGTAGCACTGAATGTAATGTAAATATAAATGGCACTGTGATTGACCAGGTGAGTGAGTTTGTGTATTTAGGAAGTATGTTTGACAGAGAGAACAAGTTGGATGGTGAAATCAGTAGGCGAGTGAATTCTTCTTTGAAAGTCATAGCTGCTCTGGGAGGTTTTCACAGAAATGATGGGTTCTCTAGAGAGTCCCGCATGGCTGTGTATGAAACTGTAATTGTTCCTACTCTGATGTATGGCAGTGAAACATAGGAGTCGTTTGTGAGCTGGAGAAATGCATTACTTACGTGGGGTTTGTGGCAAGACACGATCTGATTGTGTGAGGAATGAAGATGTATTGCAGTTGTGTGATGTAAAGCAAAATATTGTTAGCAAGGTGGAGACCAATGTGCTTCGGTGGTTTGGCCATG